>CM038679.1:706438052-707038052 GCA_021605205.1 Aegilops longissima | reverse complement strand
CAGGCGAGGATGGTGGGCTGCGCGTCTGCATCGACATACCTGGGCTCAACCGAGCCGCGTCTCAAGAGGGCCTCTGGCCCTTGCGAGTGGGACGTTGCGAGGGTCCGCCTCACAGCTACGTGCGCATGCCTTATGGCCTGCCAAACGCGGCAGCTGCGCGCCAGCGTCTCATGAGGGCCATCCTAGAGGCTCAAGAGGTCAGGCACGCCGCAGCCCTGGCGGAGATTGAGATGGCCCGCGAGGAGCCGCCGGCGCCTTCGGATCCTCCCGAGGCCCCGGGCACAGGGGCTCGTGGTCGGCTCCGCAGCCCACCGAGTCTGCTACACCTGCGCCCTTCGTCCTCAACATCACCGGTGACATCTTTAAGTTTATTCCGGTGGGGCGCCTTGAGCGCATTATTCCCAGGCCGCGTGGGTCCGTCCCTGCAGCATGTATCCCTTTTATTTCATGTCATTAGCCTATCCTGTTGGGGGCGCCCCTCGGGCTGCATCATCCCCAAGCCGCTCGGGCCTGTCCCAGCGGCATGTATCCTTCCTACTTTTTCCTTAGGATTATGCTCTCGCTCCACCATGCTTGTTATTTGGTGCCTTTTCCTGGGTGGCGGAATCTAGCGCGTTAAAGGGGGGGTGCCTGAGCATCACGACTCAGGGCTCCTACCGGCTCTCCGGCCCTCACCCTCTGGTCTTGTCCATGGCATTGCGACCTGGCTTGCCAGCGACGGCTGAGACCAGCCCGAGAGCCGGGACCCGAGGACGTAGAGTTTCGTCATCTAACCCAGCTTGCGCGTTAAAGGGGGGTTGCCTGAGCATCGCGACTCAGGGCTCCTACCGGCTCTCCGGCCCTTACCCTCTGGTCTTGTCCATGGCATCGCGACCTGGCTTGCCAGCGACGGCTGAGACCAGGCCGAGAGCCGGGACCCGAAGACGTAGAGCACCGGCATCTTGCCAAATTTGCAGGAACACACTCGAAGATAAGGCCCAGAGCCAGGCGCAACCCGCCTTGAGGTAGGGCCCCGTGAGTCTTGCGGTGGCTCACGGATGACCCAACACACCTCGCGAGGCCTCTCGCGCCTCTCCCAAGCAACTAATGGCAGAACTAACGATCGCCACGGCGAGCTCTTGTTCCTTTTGTGGTAAACCTGCAGGGTCCCTCCAAGGAGCGCGAAACGACCTCGCCACGCAATCTCTTGCCGGCCAAGGCACGGACCTAGCGCCGCACCAGGAAGCATTGTCCTGACCCTCGAGATAAGTCACCCCCCGGACACACTGGTTATCAAAACACCATCCCCACACTCAATGCAACCCCGTGTTAGCAACGTCGCTCTCCTTTCTCACCGAATGATGGCTGCTTGAGCGCCAAGGGGGACCTCCTGAGCATCGCGACTCAGAGGCTCTTACCGGACCTCGGGCCGCTCACCTCCTGGCCTTGACCACGGCATCGCGACCTGGCATACCAGCGACGGCTGAAGCCGCCTTGGGACTGGGACCTGTCGGCGCAGAGCATCAAGCCCTCACGAGGCCCGAAAGGAAGAAACTAAGCTAAGACGGAATAAGCATCTCACGCCGCTTCACAATAAGGATCATATTGAAAAACCAGGCTACAAACATCTTACAAGCCCCCGCGGGGTACATTCTTGGCTCCTCGCAGGAACAAAAGACGCGAATCCTAAGGAGTCCTACCTACAGGGACCGCCACGGCAGACGCCATCATCAACAGTGGGTCGTCCGGCACCGGCGCCAACCCCATCCAGATCAGGGGCAGCGACGGCCTGACGAGCCCGCCCTGCTCCGGGAACGGCGTAGGCTCGGGGGCTCGTAGCTGACGTCGCTCGTCTCCGGAGTCGCGAGGAGCTCGGCGGAGTCGCTGGATCCTCCGGCGCTCCCCTCGCCTGTGGAGCTGCCAAGGGAGTGGTCGGCGTCCTCTGCCTCGCCGCAGCAGGACCCCGACCACCTCTCCCGGGGCAGCACTCCAGCCGACGACCCTCCGCGTCAAAGAGCTTGAAGGACACCGCCGAAGCACCATCGTACTCCAGGTGGATCGTGAGGGCGCCCATCGTCCTGCAGACCCGGGCAACCTCGCCCCAGCCTCGAGTCATGAAGACCTCCCCAGGGGTAACTACTGCGACCTCTGCCCCGGTCGCGAGGGTGCCGCAGCCGGCGTGCTGCAGCCAGAGTCCCAGGGGTTCCCCCTGCCGGACGACGGAGGCGAAGAAAGAGGGAAGACGAATCCAAGACTTAGGAGGCGTGGCAACATGAAGCACGAACTCCCGGCAGGAGCCCTCGGCGTGGACTCCAAGGGGGAAGACGCACACCTTCGTGACCCGCCGGCCTCGTCGGCGGCGCCGCTCGTGGTGCCGGCCGTCGCCTCCTGCAGAGCCACCAACCTGCGCGTACAAGAGAAGAGGGAACCCTGGTGGCGGCCGCTTGCACCAGGGCATGGGCGCCTCCTGGCGAGCGCTCTTGCCCTGACACCAGAGGGCAAGCCGTTTCTTTGGGGGGAGCAGGTCAGGATCCTCTTGAGGAGCCTTTCCCTTCTCTTCCGTGGAGAATCAGCGGATCGGAGCCATGGCAACAAGACGAAACGAGGAGGAGGAGAAGCAGAAGGATGGACTAGAAGGGCGCGCGCCGTTCCGTACTTATAGCCGGCGAAGGCCAACCGTCGGCCTCCACGATCACCGGTAATCATGACCGACTCTGCATGCAGGGACTTGTCGAATCCGGGTGGTTACCGAGGCATCATGGGGAAGCAGTGCGCACGCGTCCAATCAACCGCCACGCGTCGCCCAAGGCCACAGGCTGTTAGGGCCCGCGACGCTTCGCACTTGCCCTTTCGCCTCTCTGCTCGGCCAAGTTCGGGTGCGCCGTGGGCCCGGGGGCTACTGTCGGCGTTCTGGGAACGGGGGTCCCCAGACTTGCCTGCCTGCGGCCTGCGGCATGGCTCGAAGGAGGCCCAGCACGGCCCATCTTCATCAACGCAAGCTCAAGACCCTCGCGAGGGGCAAGCCTCATGGGCGGACGACAAGGAGCTTCCTCGAGCACGGCCTCGTCGGGCTGGCTCATGAGGAGGCGGAGAGTTCAAGGCAGGGTACCTCGCGAGGTGCCCATGGCGCAAGCCATGGCGACCAAGGGCGCCGATCGGGCGCCAGCCAGCGCAGCGTCCTCCTTTCCTCTTTGGTGCAAAGGGAGCAAGCGCAGGCGAGAGCATCAGGCAAAGGCATCCGTTTCGGTGCAACAAGACCAAGA
This sequence comes from Aegilops longissima, assembly GCA_021605205.1. NCBI lineage: Eukaryota > Viridiplantae > Streptophyta > Magnoliopsida > Poales > Poaceae > Aegilops > Aegilops longissima. Next base: position 707,034,810 of record CM038679.1, on the reverse strand, counting down.
CCAGCCCAACGGCTGGAAGGGAGTCATCGTGGAGCCCAAGCAGGCGTCATAGCAAGAGCCTTTGGCAGGCGAGGACCAACTTTAGTCAGGATAAGTGTACCCGATGTTCCCCTTCAAAATGGCCAATTATTGGCGCCCTTCCCGCTCAATATTTGGGAAGAGGCCCAGGGCTTTCGCCTATAAATAGGAGTAGCCACCCACAGGGTAGAGGCATCTGGAAGAGGGGCATCTGGCAGCTGGACAAGGGGAATCCTCATCAAGAAACCAGTAGCTAGAGCGACTGAACACCACCTAGCAGTTCATCGCACCCGCCAAGAACAGATCCTTGCGAGGCTGTTCCTCCTTGTATTGTTCCTCATCAGCCCAAGAGGCAATCCACCACACTACACACTGGAGTAGGGTATTACACAACAATGGTGGCCTGAACCAGTATAAATCTTGTGTCTCTTGTGTTGCCCCGTTTAGTAGTTTAGGTCCGAGCGATTCGGCGAGGTGCGAGACGGTGGAGGGTTGGATCTCCGCGCGCACCCCAGTGTTCGAACCTCAAGGGTCTGCCGGAACCCGAAATCCGACAAAGCATTCCTACAATATACTCTTTATTTGGATTGGAATTTGTTCTTTCACACATATCGCAAGGTAATTGTGCTTCTAATCTTAGAATAACTAAAGGAAAATTATTTTCTCATGTACTACACATGGTTATGAACAATTATCTTTCTAAACAGATTCAATAATTGTCTATATTGTACGCCAAAAAATTCACGAACAAAAAGGTATTAGACAAAGCTTTCAATAATTTATGCTTTTTCTTTCAAAATTTAATAGTAGCCCGTGCGGCTGCACGGGTTGATGACTAGTGATGGTAATTTTGGTATGGTCATTGAACACTTCTGCGACAACACAGGTATGACTATCTTGATTCTGTCATAAAATCGTCATGGATGTACATGCATGACAGAAAATGTGACCTACTGTGACAAACACGTATCATCACGGAAATGGTATTTTTGTAGTGTAGGCAAACTAATAGGCTATGGAGATGCCCATCAATTGACATCGATGCAAGTGAGTAGGGATTTCCATGCAACGGATGACTAGGGCTATAAGTGTATGGAAGCTAAAAAAGAAACTAAGTGGGTGTGCATCCAACTTGCTTGCTCATGAAGACCTAGGGCAATTTTAGGAAGCCCATCATTGAAATATACAAGCCAAGTTCTATAATGAAAAATTCCCACTAGTATATGAAAGTGATAAAATAGGAGACTCTCTATCGTGAAGACTCATGGTGCTATTTCAAAGCACATGTTTGTAAAAGGATAGTAACATTGTCCCTTCTCTCATTTTCTCTCATTTTTTCGTTTCGGCTTCTTTGGCCGCTTTTTTTATTTGGGCTTCTTCGGCCTCTTTTATTTTCTTAAAGTCCGGAGACTCATCCCAACTTGTGAGGGAATCATAGCTTCCATCATCCTTTCCTCACATGGGACATTGCTCTAATAATGACGATCATCACACTTTTATTTACTTATTCAAGAATTACAACTCGATACTAGATCAAAATATGACTCTATATGAATGACTCATGCATACGATAACAATATGACAATGATGGTATGTGTCATAAAAAACGGAACGGTGGAAGTTGCACGTCAATATATCTCGTAATGGTTACGGAAATGCCATAATAGGTAGGTATGGTGGCTCTTTTGAGGAAGGATCTGTGGTGGGTTTAATGCATCGGCGAAAGTTGGGCGGTACTACAGATGCTAGCAATGGTGGAAGTGTGAGAGTGCGTATAATCCATGGACTCAACATTCATCATAAAGAACTCACATACTTATTGCAAATGTTTATTAGCTGTCGGAACGACACCTATGGGATCATAGGGAATCAATACTACGGTTGGCGGGGCGGGCGGCTGTGCAAAGAGCGGGTCTAAAAGATCAACGCGAGGGAATTTTTACCCAGGTTCGGGACGCAAACGATGCATAATACCCTAGTCCTGCTTTGGTGTATATTTGGTGTTCTTGAGCTCTTGAACTAGCTGCGGAGCATGCCCAGTCCAAAAAGTCCGAATCCTTCCTCAGTACGCCTCAGGCCTCCTTTTATATATCAAAGGGGTCGCCACAGTGGCACACAGGAGGTGGAAAGTATGTAAAGTGTACAAGTCTATCGCCTGGCACCGTAGGACAAACGCATTTAATGCACTGCCGACGTGCCCTCTTGCTTTATCGGGGACGACAAAGAAGCAAGTCCCGTCCGTCGCCGCCTCGCCTCGCTCCGACGCGCGTCCAAGCTGACGAGGCAACCAGCGCCATACTGCTTGGCTGGCTTGCTACAGAGCTGGTGGTGTGGCAGGGTCTTCACGAAGATCTGCATGCCACCACGCAGGTGCTTGGCTAGTTGGTCTAGAAGATGCATGCTGCCATGCAGGCGCTCGCCTAGATGTCGGGCTGGCCGCCACGTCAAAATGGGCCCAGGAGAGCGAAACCTTGGTAGGAGTGGGCCCGGCTGCGGCCCTGCAGATGTCCCTAGCAAGGGTCTTGCCGGGGTCTCGTGGGCGTCCCCGACAAGAGCCTTGCAGGGGGTCTTCCTCTTCTGGTTCTTATCTAGTCTTGCAGCCCTCTGGTCTTCACAAAGATCTGCAAGCCAGCATGCAGGCTCCTCCCGAGCCTTGGTCCCAATGTTGTCGACAGTGTCGGAGTTCTCAGGTTCAAGGGTGGTGGGATGTGCGGGAGGTCACAGACGTGGGCACAACCCACCTGGGTGCGCCTGGGGGCCCAGGCGTGCCCTGGTGGGTTGTGCCCCCCTCGGGGCACCCCCCAAGTGCTGCTCTGGCCTATCCTTCGTGTTTTGGTCCATAAAAATTCTCCAAAAAGTTTCGCGGTGTTTGGACTCCGTTTGATATTGACTTCCTACGATGTAAAAAACATGCAAAAACAACAACTGTTACTTGTCACTATGTCAATAGGTTAGTCCCAAAAAATGGTATAAAATGATTGCCAAATGCTTGTAAAACAACCAAGAATGATAGTATAACAGCATGGAACAATCAAAAAATATAGATACGTTGGAGATGTATCATGAGGACACCGCAAGATTGAACCCAAAACTAAGCATTTCTCCCATTGCAAGAAAAACCAATCTAGTTGGCCAATCCAAACCAATAGTTCGAAGAGAAATACAAAGATGTCTTAATTATACATGAAAGCATTCAGAGAAGACTCAAATAATATTCATAGATAATCTGATCATAAATCCACAATTCATCGGATCTCAACAAACGCACCACAAAAGAAGATTACAATGGATAGAACTTTGAGAACATCAAGGAGAATGTTGTATTGAAGATCAAAGAGATAGAAGAAGCCATCTAGCATGGAACAATAAAAAAATTGTAGATACGTTGGTGACGTATCACATATCAGTACACCGGATGGCCCGACCCCGATGCATGTGCTAAGGTGCTATCGCGATGAACCTTCAACCTGAAAAGTCTGCCTCTAGTCCCCCACCCATCAGGAGGTCTAGTAGTGTCTCGTGAAAAAAATTGTTTTCTCCAATGTCCAGTTATTCATTTTGAGAAATAAAACATGTAAGCTACTTCTACACTTGGAATTTGTAGAGACAAATATAGTATTCCACTTTATCGTTACGATTATCTTCCTTTTTTGATTGATTATAATAGTTCTCTAAGATAGATTTGGATGCGCTCTTACTTTTTAGACCCAAATATGCCAAAAAGAAACTTTTGATTGAACTCACACTAAGCTTCTAAAATGCATGGGCCAGCCCTGACCCAGTCCACTAACATGATATCTCTCCACTCTAGGAAATGTTGGGAAACCAAAGTATAAAGTAAAAAACCAGCAAATGGAACGTGGTTTGTTCCTACTCATGGAGGAAACCATGGGCCAGTACACAAATAGACGTGTTGACATTTCCATGGGAAAAAATATTATAGCTGCAACAATTATGAAGTGGAAGGTATGACACATGCAGGGGATGGGGGTCACCTTCCATCTGTTGACCAAAAGATTTCCACTACTTCCTGGCTACGACCCCTATAAATAGCCCCCTACATCCTTAGCTCTTCCCACCAATTCAACCCTGCTCTTCGACCTCTGCATTGTTCTGCCTGTGGCGAGGAAGCCAATGTAGCCATGTAGGAGGTGAGGAAGGAGGGATGTTTCAGGGTTTTGTGTTCTGTTTATTTCTTGATGTTTGTATTAATGATGATGACTTTGCTAGGGTGGTAAGTACGGAAGACACAGTCAAGGTTGGTGACGAAAAAATGCAAGGGATAGAGGCGGTGGTTGAGGACAACTTCACAAAGGGGTTGCGTGTACTCATCGTTGAGGACGACCCCATCTCCCTGAAGATCCTAGAGTCCCTCATGTGCAACTGCAAATACCATCGTGCGCCTCTTGATCTTCAGGCTTTCTCTAATCCATTAGAATCGAGGTTATATGAGTTATTCTCTATGAATAATGTTTTTGCATAGTTTGATTTTGTGCACACAAAACGATGTAGCAACGATGGTGATGGATGCATAGATGGAACTAAAGATGCCCAGGAAGGGGAAGGATGAATTGGACCGGGTGATTAGCGACATGCACATGCCAGACATGGACGGTTTCATGCTCCTTCAGCTCATTAGAGTTGAGATGGATCTCCCTTCCATAAGTAGACTCTCTTCTTTATCCAAGATCCTACTTTTTTACACGACTAGTGGTGGTGATTAGGACATTTATTACTATTAATCATTGAATATACGATGAGTGAATGTTCCTTTATAGAATTTAAGATCAATATCTAGAATATTTTTGACATACACCTCCACTCACCCTATTTTTTCTTTGTAAAAATCGAAAGAATGGTCATCTGTTGGTTCGGGATCCCATTCTTATGATTTTCACCAAGAAAAAATAGGGTGAGTGGAGGTGTATGTGATTTCATAACAAAATCTTGATGTTGGTATTAAATGTTATCAAGGAACATTCACTCAGTGTATATTGAACGGTTAATAGTAATAAATGTTCTTAATGACCACTGCTAGCTCATGTGAATAGGACTTTGGATTGTGTAGGGAGATTCATCTCAAGTGTGATGAGCTGAAGGAACATGAAACCATGGCATCCACATCTTATTGATCACCAGGTCAAACTTCTCCTTCCCCTTCCTGAGCATCTTTAGTATTGTCTTCACATCCATCACCATCGTCGCTACATCATTTTGTTTCCACAAAATGAAACTAAGCAAGAAGCATTATTAGTAGAGAACAACTCATACAACCTCAATTCTAATGGATTAGAGAAAGCGCGAAGATTGAGAGGCTCACGATGGTATTTGCAGCGGCGCAAGAGGGCCTCTTGGATCTTTAGGAAGATAGGGTGGTCGTCAACGGCAAGTACATGCAGCCCCTTTGGGAAGTTGTATTCACCCACCGCCTCTATCCCTTTCCTTTTGTCCTCACCAACCATCACCGTGTCTTCCGAATTTCCCACCCTAGTAAAGTCAACATCGTTATAATACATACCAAGAAGCAAATAGAAACCCCATAGAGCCAATAACTGAAGACATAAACCTAAAAGATCCCTCCTTCTTCACCACTTACGAGGCTACAATGGATTCCTCACCACGTGTAGAAGCCAGGAAGGAGTGGAAATCATTTCGTCCAAAGACGGAATGTGTCCCCCACCCACGCATCTGTGATAGTTTCCACTCCATAATGGTTAAAGCTGAAATTATTTTTTAGTCAGAAATGTCAACATGTCTATTTATGGAGGGACATATGGTTTCTTCAATGAGTAGGAGTAAACCATGTTCAATTTACTGGTTTTGCACTTTGTATTTTGGTTTACCACCAATTCCTAGAGTGGAGAGATATCATGTTATTAGGGCGTGTTAGGGATGGCCCATGCATTTAGTATTAGCTGAAGAGAAGTTACTTTTTGGGAGAATTTGGTGTAAAAAGTAAGAGTGCATCCATAGCTATCTTATAGAACTGTTGTAATCAATCTAAAAACAAAGATGATCATAACTATAAAGTGTCCTGACGGCTCGAGAATTTGTGATATTTTGTTTCATTTCATCATAACTTTGTTACTTCTCGACTATTTCAAACGCTTATCGTTCAAAAGAGAAGAAAATTAATTTTTCCATTTTTGGTAGGAAATATCATATATGGAAGGAAACCAAGGAGAATTAATTCAAATCAAGCCAAATGGAGCAACTTCCTTGTGGAAATCCAAGCCAGCACACACAACAGAGAAAAAGACGATCTTCCATACAACCACAAGCGCTCATATGAGCGATCGCATGAACAGCCAAGAGCTCCACCACCCTAGCCACTACCACCATGTCCAGAACAGAACAAGAAGGGATCCGAAGAACCTTTAGAATTCGAACATGTGGGTACAAGTTGTAAACTCTATTCACTCTCATCTGGAGATCAATACTAGTTGAATTATCCATTTCATCTTATTGTGGATCTTCACGGTATTATCGATATGAATATCTTGGGTTTAATCCCATTTGTGAGTGGTTTCTCACTTATGATGTGTGATTAATTCCCCATAGGCGTGGAAGTTGTCGGTGAGAGGCAAGTTCGTCTATGTCTAATCTATATGTCATCATTTGTATTTGTAGTAGTATGATCTGTGTAGTATGTTGTTATGATGTGGTAACTCTATGCCTACTGTCTAATTTAAGGGCCCACGGAACATAATCTCAAGACCTACATAGGTAACACATATTGTTCAGGAAATCTATGAACTCTGACGTGACAGGTGGAGTTATCTATGAGGACCAAAGGCAATATGAGATAACGGTGATCCACGAAACACAGTGCTTTTTTCCGGTCCAAGGACCTTAATTGTGGAAACGAACACTCTATGGCAATGGTGAAGCAGGACCATAGAATGAAATACAATCCCGAGAGGAGGAGGTTCATAACTTTAGTGTGATCCGCCTATAGAACACACATATCAAATACTTGATATATTCTTACCATTAACTAAATTCTCTCCACGCCTGATCTCTTCATTACAGGAAACACAATTCTCATTTTCATTTATGTTATTTACTTAATTAGTTTTTACCTTCATTACTACAAACCTTTTATTTGGTTTATTTGTCCACCAGGATAGTAGCAACATTTACGAAAGTTCAAGCAGTTACTTCACACAAGAACTATGATACCTTGTGTGTGACAGAAGCGCCACTATGAATACTCTCCACTGCTCTTTGTTGGGATGATAACTAATTGGGATACTTCCACAAAAGTGCTACACAACCTTGTTTGGTTTGCATGCATCAAAACATTTTTGGGTGTTGTTGCTTGGGAGCTAAGCATAGAGTATTTGTTTTGTAGCTGTTTTTGGAAGTATTGTTATTGTAGATTCTTCATTTAAGTCACAAGGGATCTACTCGTTCTGGAAGAAGGTTTTTACCAGCTTATATTACTCGTTTTCCTCAGGAGCAACAAGGTGCATTAACACAAAAATACAAAAATAATCAAACAATTGAGCTTAAAACTTTGTTTGCAGAGATGTCGATTACTCTAAAGCCAAAGAAGAATGTAAGAGATGTCGAAACAATAGTCGATTGACTATACGATCTCATTATGGAAGTAAAAAAGCATGCCTTTATGGGAACCGAGGAGGAGGAGGACCCTCAAGCAGATCTCCTGTTCCTTCATACTCTATGTGGAACTTTTAAATTGAAGGACATGTCATGGGAATTCATATTGTTAAGATGTCAGGGTATTCTCGCGACAGATACCAGGGGTGGCTTATCATGGATGGGGCCAAGAACGCCGTCGGGCCCTGGAAGTGGGAGTGAGCAAGAGCTCGATCACACACGAGACGTACCCAGGTTCGGGGCTCTCCGAGGAGATATCACCCCTAGTCCTGCTCTGTGGGGTCTCCGCATGATGACTATGATCCAATGGTGGCTACAAGGTTGCTCCTTGAGCCGAGTTGCTAGAGGAGGAAGAAGGTCAGAGATGCTACCTTGCATCACCTAGCTATGGTGTGTGTGAGTGGAGTAAGTACCGAACCCTTTGCATGGGTGATCTTGGGGTGCTCATATAGGCCTGCCCCCCAGGGGTACAATGGTAATACGACCGGGTGTAGGACCCGGATGTCAGTGTCTAGGGTCGCCAAGTTCTCCGCCGGCTGCTGGGGCCCATTGCTTGGTGGTCTCCGCCGGGTGCTGAGAATCCGGCCGATATGTAAGGCCCGGCACCTGCAGGCCATGCTGATTGCCTTTTTCTGTTGAGGGAGTCCTGGACTAAGGGGTCCTCGGGCGTCCGACCTGTTACCCATGTGTCGAACTGATGGGCTGTGAAGATACGAAGACCGAAGGCTACACCTGTGTACGGATAGGACTCTCCTTGGTGTGGACGGCAAGCTTGGCGACCAAATATGTAGATTCCCTTCTTTGTAACCGACCTTGTATAACCCTAGATCCTCGCGGTATCTATATAAACCGGAGGACTTAGTCCGGAGGGGGAGACTCATTACCATAGTCATACAGGCTAGACTTCTAGGGTTTAGTCATTACGATCTCGTGGTGGATCAACTCTTGTAATACTCATATCCATCAAGATCAATCAAGCAGGAAGTAGGGTATTACCTCCATAGAGAGGACCCGAACCTGGGTAAACATTGTGTCCCCTGTCTCCTGTTACCATCAACCTTAGACACACAGTTCGGGACCCCCTACCCGAGATCCGCCGGTTTTGACACCGACATTGGTGCTTTCATTGAGAGTTCCACTGTGCCGTCGACGATAGGATCGATGACTCGCCTCGTACTTAAAGAAAATATCACTGCCGGAGGAGAACTGGCCCCAGGCCAAACCCTTCGGCTGGGCGGCTTTACCATGACCGCCCGTTCGGCCGTTAAGCCGATGATGCCCTCTCGGGCCATCCAAAATCCCCTTTGTATCGACTCCAAACACTCCAAGCAGATGGATCTGGCGGAGTTTTTGTCTTAAAACGAGCTCCTTGATCGCATCACCACCCTGGGAATCGCTACAGATTACGATCGGATCGGGCTTAAACCCGACCAAAGAGAAATCAAATCTCCACCGGTCCCTACCAAAGAGCGGTAGGCGAGGAGCAAGACGGCGACTCTTCCCCTATACTGAAGACGGACTATGTCTGGATCGCCAACCCTACATAGTCGGATACCCACCAGCAAAAGGAGGTGACCGGCCTTCCAAACGTAGAATTGGACGGCGGGCATAAGCAACCAGAAGATACTCCGGAGCCCGGACTGTTAAGTCTGGAAAACCTTCAGACTCCGGATAATGATGTGGAGATAGAACCTGTTGTTGACCTTGATAACCCATAACCTAAGAATAAAAGATATGATAAAAGAGACTTCATTGCTAAGAAACATGGTAAAGAAAGGGAACCATGGGTTCAGAAACGTATGACTTTTCCCCCTAAAGCTTCAAAGAATAAAGACGACGAAGAATTTGAATGCTTTGTTGAAATGCTTAGACTTGTCTTTCTGTGTTTGCGTTTGACTGATATTCTGAAAACTCCTTATGCTAAGTATATGAAAGGTATTCTTACAAATAAAATAAAGATATCGGAAGCTGAAATTTCCACCATGCTAGCTAATTATACATTTAAAGGTGGAATACCAAAGAAACTACGAGATCTAGGAATACCAACTATACCTTGCTCAACTAAAGGAAACTATGTTAAAACTACTTTGTGTGATCTAGGAGCCGGTGTTAGTGTTATGTCTTTCTCTTTATACAAAAGACTTGATTTGAATAAGTTGATACCAACTGAAATTTCTTTGCAAATGGCTGACAAATCAACTGCTATACCCATCGGTATTTGTGAGGATGTGCCCGTCGTTGTTGGAAATGTTACTATCTTAACGGACTTTGTTATTCTTGATAGACCCAAAGACAACAGTATGTCGATCATCCTTGGTAGACCATTTTTTAACACAGCAGGGGCTGTTATTGATTGCAACAAGGGCAAGGTCACTTTTCATGTTAATGGTAATGAACACACTATTGGAAAATTTTCAACGATTACTAATGGAGGTTTTGAATTACCTATTCCTACCGTCAAAAAGAAATATGAAATTCTTATTGTTGGGGATATGCATATCCCCGTCGAGGTAAACTAGTGCTATACGAAGATTCTCCGATTTCATGTCATTCGGTAGAAGTTTGTTAATAAGACTTGATCAACCTTATTAATGGATTCCTTTTGACGGGCATGTTGTCGATGAATTTAGTAAACACAACTTTCTGTACCCACTTTTTACTTTCTATTATTTAGAGATAATAAAGTAGAAATACCCTAATATGTTGTTTTCTGAATTATCCGTGCAATAAAAATAACCAGAAAATAAAAGTTCTCCAAATGCCTTGAAAATTTAATATGATTTTTTGTAATATTTGAAAAAATTTGGCACTGAACACACCCAGGGGGTGCAGCTGTGAGCCACAAGCTCACAGGGCGCACCTACCCCCTGGGCGCGCGTAGCAATCTTGTGGGGCCCATGTAGCCCCCATCACTTATTCCAGCCACCCATGCACTTCTTCTTCCTCCAGAAAAAATCACACTATTACTCCCTGTTCTTGCTCATCTTGCTGCTATTTTCGATCTCTTTGCTCGGAACTCCGTTTCTGAAACTGTTTTGGGGGATTGTTCATTGGTATGTGAGTCCTCCGTTGGTCCAATTATTTTTTGCTCTACTGGTTTATTATTTGCACATTTAGCAACTATTGGTGACCATGTTCTTGAGCTTTCATGTCATATTTATATGGTTGAAACTAGTTTTGATGCTTGATATGGCCTCTAGACACTTGTAGGAGTAGTTGCTATCAATTTTGTTGGGTTTTGTTCACTTCTATTTTGAGTCACTAAAAAATTCAGAAATCTTCAGAGGAAGAAAATTTTTAGGAAGATGTTCCAAGGTGGTTCCTCGAAGAAGAAAACCCCAAGGCTCGAGATACGTGAGCCGAACCTTGAACCACTGCGGGAAACTCTAGTTCAACCTTGTGAATGGCCGTTGAAGTCGTTGAAGCCATGTCGGTATTTCCCCAAAGAGGAAGGGATGATGCAGCACAACTAGTAAAGGTATCACCAAGGTATCAACCCGGTAGGAGAACGAAGCAACACTATGTAAACGGTACCTGCAGACAAAGAACAAATACTTGTAACCTGACGCATATAAGGGGTTGTGAATCCCTTTTCGGGTAACGGCGCCAGAAATTGTGAAGTTGACGGGATAAAAATTGTGGTAGGTTGGATAAATAGATCTCGATAAAACGCGAAATAAAATAAGTAATAAAAATGTGCAGCAAGGTATTTTTGGGTTTTTGGAATAATAGATCCGAAAATAAAAGCAAATAAAAATAGATCTCAAAGCAAATATGATAAAGAATAGATCCGGGGGCTTCTCTCAAGAAATAGCACACGGTGGGTAAACAAATTACTGTTGGGCAATTGATAAAAGATCGAATAATTATGATGATATCCATGGCAATGATCAATATATAGGCATCACACCCAAGATTAGTACACTACTATTACTCCACACATCGACCGCTGTCCAGCATGCATCTAGTGTGTTAAGTTCATGGAAAAATAGAGTAATGCAATAAGAACGATGACATGATGTAGAAGAGTCCCCATCTTGTTATCCTTAATAGCAACGATACATGCGTGTCTTGCTGCCCCTTCTATCACTGGGAAAGAACACTTCACGATCGAACCCATCACAAAACACCTCTTCCCATGGCAAGAAAAATTGATCTAGTTGGCCTACTAAACCAAAGATTCGAAGAATAAATACGAGGCTATAAATAATCATGCATATAAGAGATGAAAAGAAGCCTCAAATAATATTCATGGATATAGATCCAATCATAAACTCAAAGTTCATCGAATCCTAAAAAAGACACCGCAAAAGGGAGTTACATCAAATAGATCTCCAAGAGACCATTGTATTGAGAATCAAAAGAGAGAGAGGAAGCCATCTAGCTACTGCCTACGGACCCATAGGTCTATCGATATGCATCACGGGTCGTTAAATGGGCCGTATTTGATGACGCTATGAAAATATCCCAACGGGTTAATGGGCCACAAACAGGCCAACTATAACCAAGGGCTGAATTTGGCCCACAAGCGGAACATGCCAGTAATGGACCGTACACTACTAGGGAAAACGCTATACACAGAGGTATAGCAGTTGCGTTGGTCAAAACTCGGCGCTAGCACTACTTAGTAGTAGCGCTTGTTGAAAAACCACGCTACAATCATTATTTTAGCAGTAGCGCGTCTTCACAGAAAAGCGCTACTACTAAAATTCTCTCACTAGTGCCGGTAGGCTAGGAATAGTAGCAGCGCTTCTCCCAAAAGCACGCTACTACTAAAAACATTGTAGCAGCGCGTTTCTTCTTTACAGCGCTACTGCTATGTAAAAGAAAATAAATAGAAAAATAAGTAGAAAAGTAAATGAAAATGAAAGAAATAGAAAAAGGAGAAATGAAAAAAACAAAATGTAAAGAAAACAAAAGAAAAAGAAAAAGAAAACAGAAAGGGTTAGCTGCAGCGCGTTTCTCTGGAACACGCTATAGCTATCTTAGCTATAGCGCGTTTCAGCAAAACGCGCTGCTGCTAGTTTGACTCAAATCCCGGCGGCCCTGGCTCAAAATTTTGCTAAGTCCTTTTCCCCCCCTCTCTACTCCCCCTGTCCCCAACTGCTCCATCATGCCGTGCCTGCCTGCAGCCGACCACACCGCCGTCGCCCGCTGCCCGAGGCAGCCGACCACACCCGCCCCCCGCCCCGCCGCCTTCTACCACACCGCCGCCGCACAAGGCCGCCCACTCGACCTCACAGCCTCCGCCCGAGGCCGTCGTCGACCTCACTGTCGCCTCCCTCGAGCTCGCAGCCGCCGCCCTCGACCTCACCGCTGCTGCCCGAGCCAGAGCCTGCCCTCGCCGCCGACCGTAAGGCTATGCCTCTCCTGTCCCTACCCTCCTATTTCTTTCTGCTAGGGCAATTATATATATGTGTTGATACTGTGTTGATGTACATATGAACCCTAGGTGTTCATATGAACCCTAGATTTTTTTAGGGCAGTAGGCATTTTGTAGCATTTAGGAAAAATGATTTACAATTTTTTTAGGAAATTAGCTAGGGAATTTTTTATGAAAATTCCTAAACAGTAATTCCATTTAGCTTTAAACTAATAGAGGTATATAAATAATAATAGCATTTAGATTTAAATTAACAGAGGGTATAAACAAAAAAAATTAGCTATAAAAAATATTTTGACTACGGACCTGAATTTGTTCCAAATTTCATTCAAATGAAATTAGAATTATTTGGACTATGGACCTGAATATTTTTGAAGAAATTGGGTGTAGGTACTAAGGTCTTGCTATGGAAATTCTGGTGAGGTCAAAAGGGTTAGAGAAAATGTAGTTCCTAGACTTTTAGCTTTAGACAAAAACAAAAGTATTTAGCTATAAATAAAAACAGTAGCTATGGCATTTAGCTATAAACAAAAACAGAATTGTTTTTCTTTTCAAAAACTTGGTCAAACAGAACAGTAGCTATAAATACTTTTAGCTTTAGACAAAAACAAAAGTATTTAGCTATAAATAAAAACAGTAGCTATGGCAATTAGCTATAAACAAAAAAAGAATTTTTTTCTTTTCAAAAACTTGGTCAAACAGAACAGTAGCTATATGTCATTGATGTTCATTTGCATATTCCATTATTGTTGATTATATCTTTTCATTGAAGTGGCCATGTTATATGCAAATTCCTGAATAGTGTTTGCTCATGTTATATCTTTTCATTGAAGTTGTTCGATTGTGCCCAAGTGGCTTTGTTGTTTCCAGGGAATGATGCTGAGTTGCCTATGTTTTGCCGAAATGTTGATTCATTTCTATTCCGGCAAATTTCAGGTTCTCGATTTGTCCACTTTTTAGCAAAGGTCATGCCGAAATTTTCGATGAATTTCCACATGAATTGTGCGACAAACTAGGACATATCGAGTGCCCGGGATTTGCCGCACCAGGAAGGAGTCAACCTTCCTGCAAAACAATAGTCCTTTTTATGTCATTATTCATTTTATTAGGTCTAGAATTAATTGACTAGATTTAATCATAGGAAACATGGCTAGCAACGATGAAGGACAGGGTTCTGGTGATTGCGACAACGTCTACCTGGCGGCAGGCGAATATTTTAGCCTTACCGACGATCAACCGATGTTGTTGCTGGGCCCACCGGTGGCATCGGGGACTGAGACCGACACGCAGACCGGTGCTGAGACTGAGACCGGCGCTGAGATTCAGACCGGCATCAAGACCGGCGCTGAGACCGGTGCTGCCTCGGGGAGCGGAGCCGGTGTAGAACCGAAAGCAAAGAGGCAACGGGTTCCTAACAAACTCAGGACTACTAGACTGGTGGTCACGGAGGTGGACGACGGCAATTTTGAGCCAAAGGCGCCGAGGAAAGCAGCGCGTGCTACGGCAATCAAATTGGCTGCATCGTCACGGACAACCGCCACCATCAATGATGAGAAACTACAGAAGATAGAAAATATGAGGAGCTCCCTCCTAAAGAAGTTTCACCAGATATTCTTGTTCCCGGGCCGGAATGAGAAGGATTATGAAGATCCAGACGAGGACCCGGCAATGAAGAAGATAAACAAACACGCCATGACCAAGTTTAGCGACGCGTTGGCCGCCTGGAAAAATCGCATTGGCCGCACCTGCTCCCGCACCGGCTACCGCACCTGCTCCCGCACCGGCTCCCGCACCAGACGTGCTCGGCGGTGCTTTATCTTTGGCTGAGCTCGACGCCCTCACGGTATCTGTCACACCGGCCCCCTTCAATATAAATGTATAATCTCCCGTTTTCGTTGCCTTTCGGATGTCTCACGTCACAGACTTTTCTTTGCAGGCCGACGAAACCCCGTGCACCATATTGTACACCATCGGCGACCAGAAGGTGGCCGTGGGGAAGGCGACGATAATGAAGCCGAAGGAACCATTGTTCCACAGTCGGCCGATCCCCCCGAACGTCTTCAAGGTTTCCATGGCCAGTGTCGAACCGGGCCACGAGAATTTGCCTCCTCCAACACTACTGGCGGATGACGAGGAGACACCGCGGCGGCTTGGTGATTGTTGCAATGGGTGGGTCCTATTGTGGCCAAAGAGTCCGCCGTGCGAGGCGGCGGGAGCACACCCACGAGCACGCAGCCTCAGCAAGGTATGAACATCAACACCCCACCTACCCAATTAGCGTCGGGTGTCGGGTTGGGTGATAGCGGACGGGTAAGGAGGAGGCTCCATTAGTCGTGATGGCGTCGCCATGGATGAGGATGAGGATGACTATGGCGCTGAGCAAGTATGTCTATCTGGCGCCTCCGTGGTTTGAGTGTCATGAGTCGGTGCCTGAATTACCGTCTCAACGTATTATTGACGACCTTCGGTAGTAAAGAAGTCTAGGAGAGAGAAAGGAAAGGCAAAAAGCTGATTCTATGATCCAGCCGCCTCGGCAGCCTCGGCCAGGACCGTATAGATATCCCCGATGCGGATAAATGGCATATCCCCGGTCAACCAATCCTACCTACAACAGCGCTACGGGCCAGATTCGGCGATCTAAGGAGACTTCATGACGATGTGCTGCAGGTAGAGAAATGCCTCATCGCCTCGAAAGATCGAGGATACCCACTCTACGTGGTTAACGTTCCGCGGCAAATGTCATACATCGACAGCTTCCCTGCGGATAAGTTCTTCCTCCGATTCGATTACATATTCAACATGTTTCACGTGAAGAAGCTGGATTTTACGTTTGTCCGCCTTTATGCCTTGCACATGAACTACATCATTGGGGTTGAGCAGATACGTCATATCTGTGTCGCTGACCCGTACTACATGCGAGAGCTTCTTGGGAGTGCATGCGAGCAGCGTGAATCTGCGAGGATTACATCGTCGGTTTCATGCTCGCCAATAAGGACAAGGAGGCGATTCTCGTGCCTTATCATCCCGTGTAAGTCATCGCGCTGCTATCCTTCCTTCGATTTCAATAATTCATTTGCACGGTGGAGGCTAATTAATTTGAGGTGTACTTATTTTTTGCATGCGGCGATGCGTAGCGTCCTCATCATCCTCTACCCCGATTCTCCCACGCTCTTTACTTGGACTCGTCGAAGAACATTCACAAAATGGATTACACCCACATCAACGATGTTCTCGACAGTGCTATGTTTTACTACCAAGCAAGGGGTGGAGAGGTTAGGGACAAGAAGAGAAGGGCGGCGGGGCCGCCTTCAGCCATAAGACCGACTTCGCTGCATCCAGCAACCGAGCGATTCTCTTAATGATGGATTCTATGTCCTACACCACATCTTTGGAGTACTGACGGGATCACCGAACCTTCACATGTCACCTAGATCTGGCGATGCCCATATTCTGCAATGGGCAAAGGACGTAGGAGATATCGAGGATCATCGACTTCGAGCTGAGTTCTATAACATCCAGCGCGAACTTGCCCAAATCATCATGAAAGTGGTCGTCGGAAAAACAGGGATGTTCTACGGAGAAGGACAAATGTTGCGGGAAGACGTCCGAACATGGATAGCCTGTCAGCGTATCGACATGAAGCCTTTCACTAAGCTCGGGGACTATCTCCCTGACCTCGATGAATGGCACGACATGTTGGAGTGATTGTCGATATATGACAATGTGTCTGTTTAGTCCATACTTTCAGTATGACAAAACTTTGAGTTATGCGCAGTGAAACTTTATTTGTGATGTAATTAAACCGTCCTCCTCCTCGACTAGCGAAGATCACTCTAGTTAGGGCATTTTGGGTACGATGAACTTTTTTATTTATGCTTATGATATGTTGTTTCTATTTTTGTCAAGTCTGTCTCTTTCTGTTGCTCAACTATATATGTTGCATATCATCGACTCATGTAACGATGCAGGTGCATAGATCATCGATGGCGAAGAAGTGCTACACCAGGAGTATATATACGATGAGTGGCCGGAGTGTCAGGCCCAGGTGTTGCCGGTTTTCGGTTTCAGAGCGACATGCAGTAGTTAGTTTAGGTTCACGCTAATGCGAGAGAGGGATACGAACTCATGTACTCAAAGTGATAGCTCTTCTCGTGTATACCATTGTTTAGATGGACGATGATGTATTTGCAAGTAATCAAGGACTAGTATCGCTATTTTCGAGATGATGACGAGATACCACTTTGTGTTGGATGATGATTATGATGAGACTATTTGTATGTATATGCTATGATTATATTTGTGGTCTCGCAGGCATTTGTATGTGTATCATGATGACATTTCTATGTGCTAAAGATTCTTCTATAAAGCCTGTTCAAATACAAAACAAATATTCCCAAAAAAACAAAAAACCTTTTAAATTAGCGATGGCGAGTGTATAGAAGTTAGCAGCAGTGCTGCTATAGCAGTAGCGCGTTGCTGCAAAGGGCGCTAGAGCTACTAGCAGTAGCGCCGGTGACCACGCGCTACTGCTATATGTTAGCTGTAGCGCCTTATTAGTAGCGCCCCACCCCGCGCTACTGATACACCTAAAACCCGAGCTGCTGCTAGCCTTTTCCCTAGTAGTGGTAAGTAACTGAATGCTGGAAATGAGCCCAAGAATAAATGGGCCCTGAGAAGGCCGAAAGTTAACTTGGGTTGGAAGCGGCCCAACAGAATAATGGGCCGTTGATGGGTATAAAGCTATACACTGTTCATTATGGCCCAGTTTCACCTCGGGCCTTTAATAGGCCCAGAGTTACAAAGGGCCTCATGTGGGCCGAAAGACGTCATGGGCCATACATAGGCCGGAAGTTACAACGGGCTGGAATCATATTCGACGGCCCAGATGATGCTACTGGGCCTAATTTGGATAGGACATAACAGGCTCGGATAGGCCATAACAGGCCATGAGTTGGCGGGCTCTAAATGAGCTATATGCGAACAGGCCGTTAACAGGCTTTGCCACGTGTCGACGTAACATATGCGCCTCCCGTCCAATGAGTGGATGATATGTGTCCCAACGCTGAGCCGAGACGTGGTTCCTCTGGCCATTGAGAATTTTACACGTGGAAAATCCCCATTGGTCCGGGCTGTTAACGGGTTGCCGGGTCCAAACCGGAACCCGATAGCTTAACGGCGACCAATTATGGTGGATGCCACGTGTCAGTTACCCTTGACTAAAGCAGTCCATGACGTGCCATTTATCATCATGGAAGTGGACACTTCCGTGATGATAATTTTGGTATGGTCATTCAACACTCTACGACATAACAGGTATGGCTATCTTGATTCTGTCATAAAATCGTCATGGATGAACATGCATGACAGATAACGTGACCTACTATGACAAACACGTATCATCATGGAAATGGTATTTTTTGTAGTGGAGGCAAACTAATAGGCTATGGAGATACCCATCAATTCACATCGATGCAAGTGAGTAGGAACTTCCATGCAACAGATGGACTAGGGCTATAAGTGTATGGAAGCTAAAAAAGAAACTAAGTGGGTGTGCATCCAACTTGCTTGCTCATGAAGACCTAGGGCAATTTGAGGAAGCCCATCATTGACATATACAAGCCAAGTTCTATAATGAAAAAGTCCCACTAGTATATGAAAGTGATAAAATAGGAGACTCTCTATCATGAAGAACATGGTGCTATTTCAAAGCACAAGTTTGTAAAACGATAGTAACATTGTCCCTTATCTCATTTTCTCTCATTTTTTCGTTTGGGCTTCTTTGGCCTCTTTTTTTATTTGGCTTCTTCGGCCTCTTTTATTTTTTTAAAGTCCGGAGACTCATCCCAACTTGTGAGGGAATCATAGCTTCCATCATCCTTTCCTCACATGGGACGTTGCTTTAATAATGACGATCATCACACTTTTATTTACTTACAACTTCAAGAATTACAACTCGATACTAGAACAAAATATGACTCTATATGAATGACTCATGCATATGATAACAATATGACAATGATGGTATGTGTCTAAAAAAACCGGAACAGTGGAAGTTGCATGGCAATATATCTCAGAATGGCTATGGAAATGCCATAATAGGTAGGTATGGTGGCTGTTTTGAGGAAGGATATATGGTGGGTTTAATGCATCGGCGAAAGTTGTGCGGTACTAGAGATGCTAGCAATGGTGGAAGGGTGAGAGTGCGTATAATCCATGGACTCAACATTCATCATAAAGAACTCACATACTTATTGCAAAAGTTTATTAGCTGTCGGCAACGACACCTATGGGATCACAGTGAATCCCTACTACGGTTTGCGGGGCGCGAGGCTGTGCAAAGAGCGGGTCTAAAAGATCAACGCGAGGGGATCTTTACCCAGGTTCGGGCCGCAAATGATGCGTAATACCCTAGTCCTGCTTTGGAATATATTTGGTGTTCTTGAGCTCTTGAACTAGCTGCGGTGCATGCCCAGTCCAAAATGTCCGAATCCTTCCTCATTACACCTCGGGCCTTCTTTTATACATTAAAGGGGTCACCACAGTGGCACACACAAGGTGGAAAGTATGTACAGTGTACAAGTCTACCGCCTGGCACCGTAGGACAAACGCATTTACTGCGCTGCCGATGTGCCCTCTTGCTTTATCGGGGACGACAAAGAAGCTCGTCCCGTACGTCGCCGCCTCGCCTCGCTCCGACACGCGTCCAAGTTGACGAGGCAACCAGCGCCACGCTGGCTGCTGAGCTGGTGCGATGGCATGGTCTTCACGAAGATCTGCATGCCACCACGCCGGTGCTTGGCTAGTTGGCCTAGAAGTTGCATGCTGCCATGTAGGTGCTCGCCTAGTTGGCGGGCTGGCCGCCACGATCGGAACGGGCATGGGGCAACGAAACCTTGGTAGGAGTGGGCCCGGCTGCGGCCCTGCAGATGTCCCCAGCAAGGGTCTTGGCAGGGTCTCGTGGGCGTCCCCGGCAAGAGTCTTGCCGGGGGTCTTCGTCTTCTGGTTCTTATCTAATCTTATAGGCCTCTGGTCTTCACAAAGATCTGCATGCCAGCATGCAGGCTCCTCCCGAGCATTGGTCCCAATGTTGTCGACGGTGTCGGAGTTCTGAGTTTCAAGGGTGGTGGCCTTGCTAGTGTTGGGCAAGTTGCCCCGGCAAGGCTCTTGCCGGGGCTACGTAGGCCGCCCCGGCAAGGCTCTTGCAGGGGGACGCCCATCTTGTCCCTTTGCTCTTCGTGCCTCTGGGTTGAGCGTTGGCCTCGTAGTCTTGCATCTTTTAATCCCTCTGCCCCGCCAAGCGTGGGCGCAGGTGTGGCTACAACTGCCCGTGCACAAGTAAAGGGGTACAGAAGGCCCCTAGTTTTGTACACCGACATTAGCCATCGAAACAAAGTGCTAATATGCATGTTCGTAGGGATAGATTGGTAGGAAAAGACAATCGCTCGTCCCCGACCGCCACTCATAATGAAGACAATCAAAGAATAAATCATGCTCCGACTTCATCACATAACGGTTCACCATACGTGCATGCTACGGGAATCACAAACATTAACACAAGTATTTCTACCAATCCACAATTACTCACTAGCATGACTCTAATATTACCATATTTATATCTGAAAACAAATGCCAAGAATCAAACTTCTCTTATATTCAATGCTCCTTATATGAAAGTTTATGCTATATCCCTCTTGGATGCGCATCATATTAGAACTAATTTTATAACCTAAGCAAATTGCCATGTTGTTTAAGACTCTCAAAATAATATACGTGAAGCATTAGAGTTCAAAATTTTCTATAAAATAAAACCACCGCCGTGCTCTAAAAAGATATAAGTGAAGCACTAGAGCAAACTTCCTAGCTCAAAAGATACAAATGAAGCACATAGAGTATTCTAAAAAATTTACGATTAAAGCTCGTCCCTCTCAAAAGGTGTGTACAGCAAGGACGGTTGTCGCAAACTAAAAAGCTAAGACTCATATCATTTAACAGAAAATTTGACAAAACTTTACACAAGACTTGAAAACTTTAAAATACAAAATTTAACAGAAAACTCATAAGATCCGTTAGTATATCTATCCCTAATAATAAAGCACAGATTGACTCCATGGGTTCAGCGTCACAATACGCTTCTTCCCGTGAATTTACGCTTTCAATTTTTTTCACCTAAATTATTTTCTACATCCAAGGTGGTACTATTCGTGTGAAAACCCACCGTTGCCATCCTTAATAAGTCTGAAAAACGATTCATCTTGTAATCGCCAAAAAAACACGCATCATCCCCAACCCACAATCACCAGCCCCAAGACGAACGCGCCGCCGCCCTTTGCATTCGCCCCCACTGCTGCCCGCGTCGCCGCCCTTTGCGTCAGCCCCCACTGCCGGTCCGTGCCGCCGGCCTTTGCCTCCGCCACCACCGCCGGTCCGCCGCCGCACATTTCCTCCGCCACCATCGTCGTTCATGCCACCGCACTTTGCCTACGCCCCTACTGCCGTCCACGCCGCCAACCTTTGCCTCCGCCACCACCGTCATTCATGCCGCCGCACTTTGCCTTCGCCGCTGCCCTTTGCCTCTGCCACCACTGCCGTCCGTGCTGCCTCCCCCATAGCCGTTCACGCCGCCGCCCGCATAGCCGTCCAAACCGCTCTCGGCTGTCTCCGGGGACGAATCAAACTCAGCCCACCGGTACTTAATCTGCCCTGTCTTGGCTTCACGGCGGTGGCGGAACTCCCGTCTCAATCTAGCCACACTGTGATACAGGCCCTGAGAGGGCACCGGGCGATTGCCGCGGGGGCTCATGATCCTGCGCCGCGAGCCTCTCCCCAGAATTCCTCGACCCACCCTGTCTCGATCCCAGAATGCACTCTGATTCCGAGGAACCCAACGGGAAGGGAAGCCTGTGTGCGCTCGCTGAGACGGACAGATGTAGACTACACAGCTCGCCGGGGAAGAGCCAATGTTGTTGCACATCGTTGCCGGGTACGGCTGCGTGACGCGCGTGCACGTGCTGCTTGAGCTGGGCGCACATGCAGAGGAACTAGATGAGAAGGGAAGCTACTTGAGCTGGTGTAGGAGGTATTGGTGGTGCGCTCAAAGAAAATCGTTCTCCACCGGCTGGGCGCACATGTACTGGAAGCAGGTCGACTGATTCTTTAGAACTAGGAGGAGGAGAGGTCATGGCAATAGGGTGATCATCAGTTGCCATCCACTAATGACGTCCTTGTTGTTACTCCCTCCGTCCATAATATAAAAATGTTTTTGGCACTATACTAATGTAAAAAATGCTCTTATGTTATATGACGAAGGGAGTAGTTTGTACTAGCAAGAGTTGAAGCCCTTCGCCTCCAGGTCGGCCATCCTCAAGACCTTGGACGCTAGAGGCTCTGATCCGGTCATCGTCTGTGACGACGAGATCAACCACATAGGTCTGCGGCTGAAAAGCTGATTCTCTTCATAGATGAGATGGACATATTCGAGGCGGCACAGGGGAGCCGCAAACATTCACCCGTGGTCGTATCTGTTGCATAGGCGCCGCGCTACCACACCTGAAGATTTACACAAATACATGCAGAAGGCTGATAAGTGACGCGCCACATCATATAACCGAATTGCAAGAAGACCGAAGCGACGGTAGCAACACATGATATTAATTCATTAGGTATGTATCTCTTTTTTTTGCAGGGATTAGGAATGTCTTATTTATATCCTTTTTTTAGCATGACTAGAGCTAGCTTGAGAAGAGAAGTTGGTGCACGTTACTTAAATCCATTGTAAGGTAATTGCTTCATTTTACTATTTGTTTTAGTTTATAAATATTCTTGAGATGAAATGTGAGGTTATCTTTTACAAATATACATGATTCGTAGATGTTATGGATGAGCCAAGTGTGAAAACTTGGTCACTCCTAAATATTAAAACCATGCATTACCACATGATTGGTTAAAGTAAAGAATTAACACTACAATTGTAGGGTGGATTAAAATTTCACAATTGGATTCTATTTTTGAGAGTAAATAATAATAATATAGGTATTTACATGTAGTCTGATGATGGACGTAACAACTACTGAAGAGGAGATTAAAAGATGGAAGATGAAAGGAACAGATGATATTGCAGGCAATCTGTTTGGCAAAATTATGCAATTTTTCTTTCTATAAAGATGTTTTTTGATAATTGTTTTCAGATTACAGAAGAGTGTACCAGCAGTGCAGAACATATTTCCTTCAAATGTTAAAACTAGCAAAGCTGCAGGAGTCATTTGAGTTGGTCATCTTCATAAACCTTGTATTTTATCAACATCGAAAACATGTCAGAAACTTATGGACTCGCAATTCCTGAGTTGTTGTGTAGTATTTGTCTGCTCTCTTATGTCATCTTTAGTTGTGCGGACCATATTTACGTGACATTGTTTGTAAAATCTGGATTGGAATAGTATCTTTATATTTATTTCTAGAAACATTAATCATTGTATTCTTTACCTTTTTCTGGAGAATAAATTAGCATATGTCATATTACTAATTTGTAAAGTGAACTATTGTAGGAAATATGGCTGCAGATTTGAAGCAAAACATGCAGTTTTATTAGTGAGGTAATTGTTCCGTTATTTGGTATACGATTAGGTGATTTCATTAGTACTGCAATGAAACTGCTCATGATTGTTCGCCATACTGCCTCTTACATTGCCTATCTAGGCGAATGTCAAAAATTGCTTGAAAGTTGTACAATGTTGACACTTCTGTTTGCTTTGTCAGTATTCACTCACAAATGAAATGGTGTTGCAGGTGCGGGTAATCATGTAAATACAGAAAACGAGGATAACTAGATGAATGCTGAATGAATAAGATGGCAAAATATGAAACAATACCTGCTGCCAAATGAGTCATGTTCCACTGAGCAGGATTTTTTGCAGCAAAGATCATTTTCATGATTAAGACTGAATGGCATCTAAGCAATATGCTAATTTGTGCCTTTGCTCGCTAATCTGTCCAGGTAGTTTCTCTTTTCTGCCTTTTACATGGTCAAATTTGCGTGCCTAAGAATTCTCAAATTGCTACATTGGGCTTTTCATCATAAATTATAATTTTTGGTACTATTCAACCATACCGCAAAAATAAGATATTCCCCTTTTATTTGGCATGAAAGGAAACTTATGTGAGTCTTTATCAAATTGTGACTTTAACTTTGTGGTTTGAAATTCAAGTTGTGTTTATTAACTTCAGTTAGATGCAAGTCATGTTTTTTCGATAAAAGGGATCACCCGGCCCCCATTTTCAGTACAAAAATGGAGTATGAGATACATCAACACCATCCATTAGACTACTCAGCAAAGAGGCATTAGTGCATCAGGAGAAGCAGAATCCTACACCACTAGACATCTAACCATATCTAAAGTATGCAAAATAGCTACCTACAGGAATGAGATTTGAGTCACGTGGCTCATTGAAAGATGTGCTTCCATTGGGCATGCTATTCTTGAAATTTTGCTATGCACTTTCAAAAATATATGTAGTACACCAAGAGTTTTTTTCTTGCTTTATCACATAAACGGTTTTATGAATGTTTATGTTAAAGTAAGAGTGTATTGCCGTGGAAGAGCAGCATAGGTGCATCATAAGAAATTGTATGACGTAAAATGCCTTCAAATAATGGTTTTCTACGTAGCAAAGTATGGGGTGTTTTGCTTGCAAATGATCGTCAATTTTGTTTCCTGTTGCAACGCATGGGCATATGTCCTAGTTCAATAATACTTCACCACTTTAGGTACTGTTGTGAACTCATTCAAAATTTATATTGGTGTAACATCTACTGTATTCCAACTTCTCCATGGTTCAAACCCCCCGATACTACCCATAGATTCATCAAAATAAGCAAACAACACATAGAAAACAGAATCTGATAAAAACAGAACAGTCGATAGTAATCTGGAAATTTCGTATACTTATGTAACTCCAAAAATTCTGAAAAATCAAGACAACCAAGGTAATTTGTATATCAATCTTTTGTAAAAAAACTCAAGAATTTATCACGTTCTAGCAGCTCAGATCAATTCTATTACTGGTCGCAAAAGTTTCTATTTTTCAGCAAAATCAAATCAACTATCACCATGACCACCCCAAAGGTCTTACTTAGCTCAAACACTAATTAAAATACTAAAACAAAATTACTAAAGAAGTAATAAAGTGTTTTTTAAAGCCTTTTAGCTAGGCGTTGATAATTTTAAAGATGCTCACATTAAAGACAAAAAACTGAAGCACAAAGAGCGCATCATATAGCATGTGAAAAGTAAGTTTAAGTCTAACATACTTCTTATGCATAGGCATTTTATAGAGAAAATATTTAGCAACACAATCAAAAACTAGCATCTACAAGGAAGAAGAAGGAAACAATAGCAATCTCAACATAACGAGAGGTAATTTAGTAACATGGAAATTTCTACAACCATATTTTCCTCTCTCATAATAATTACATATAGGATAATAATAAAATTCAACAATATAACTATCACATAAAATATTCTCTTCATGATCCACATGCATGCCAAGTTGATACTCTTCTAAAATAGTGGGATTATCGTCAAATAAAGTCATGACCTCTCCAAGCCCAGTTTTATCAAAACATTCATAAGATTGATCTTACTCCAAAGTAGGTGGATCATTATTACCTAGAGTTGAAACTCTTCCAAACACACTTTCAATATTACAGCAACCATATTCATCATGAGGCTTAAATAAATTTTCAAGATCATAAGAAAACATTATCACCCAATCATGATCATTGCAATAAGTAGTGGACATGGCATAATTAGCATCCCCAAGCTTAGGGTTTTGCATATTATTAGCACAATTGACATTAATAGAATTTGTAATAACATCATTGCAATTATGCTTTTGTTTCAAGGAGCTATCGTGAATCACTTCATAAATTTCTTCTTTTAATACTTCATCACGAATTTCAGAATCACGAATTTCAACCAAAACTTCATAAAGATAATCTAGTGCATTCAACTCACTAGCAATTGGTTCATCATAGTTGGATCTTTTAAAAAGATTAGCAAGTGGATGAAGACCCATAAACCCCCATTTTTTCTTTGCTTCTGGTTTCAATAAACACGCAATTATCGCAAGCAAAATAGCAAACAAACCAAGTAAGACATAAGGGCAAATAAAAAGGCAAACAATTTTTTTTTGTATTTTTCTAAAAACATTTTAGAATTGGGGGAGAGGAAAACGAGAGGCAATTGGAAAATAATGTAAGTGCAAGAGATGAGTGTTTATGATAGGTACTTGGTAGGCTTGATGTAGAACCTCCCCGGCAGTTGCCCCAGAAATTCTTCCTGCTACTTCTTGAGCTTGCATTGATTTTTTCCTTGAAGAGGAAAGGGTGATGCAGCAAAGTAGAAATAAGTATTTCCCTCAGTTAAGAACCAAGGTATCAATCCAGTAGGAGGCACAAGCAAGTTTCCAATATATGCACCTGCACAAACTAACAATCACTTGCACACAACGCGAAAAAGGAGTCATCAATCCCTTAACGGTCACGAACAAGAGTGAGTTCTAAAAGAGATAGATATAAATGATACATAAAAGAGCAAATTTAATTAAATATAAATAAATTTCAGCAAGGTATTTTTGGGTTTTTTTAGTTTATATATCTGAAAATATATGATGGAAAATAGACCCGAGGGCCATAGGTTTCACTAGAGGCTTCTCTCTTGAATAAAGCATATGGCGGGTAAACAAATTACTGTTGAGCAATTGATAGAAAAGCGCATAATTATGATGATATCTAAGGCCATGATCATGAATATAGGCATCACGTCTGTGACAAGTAGACTGGCTCTTGCCAACATCTTCTAGTATTACTCCACACATTGACTGACTCCTTCTTGCATCTACAGTATTAAGTTCACAAGAAAAGAGCAACGCTTCAAGTAAGATGACATGATATAGAGGGATAAACTCAAGCAATAGGATATAAACCCCACTTTTTATCCTTGATGGCAACAATAGAATACGTGCCTCGCTACCTCTTCTGTCACTAGGTGAGGTGATGTCTACTATGCAACGTTATTCTTGTAGACTCGTGTTGGGCCTCCAAACGCAGAGTTTTGTAGGACAGTAGCAATTTTCCCTCAAGTGGATGACCTAAGGTTTATCAATCCGTGGGAGGTGTAAGATGAAGATGTGCTCTCTCGATCAACCCTGCAACCAAATGCAATAAATCTCTTGTGTACCAAACACACCCAATACAATGGCAAATTGTATAGGTGCACTAGTTCGGCGAAGAGATGGTGATAAAAGGGTAATATTGATGGTAGAAATATATCTTTATAATCTGAATAAATAAAAAACAGCAAGGTAGCAATCGATAAAAGTGAGCACAAACGGTATTGCAATGCTTAGAAACAAGGCCTAGGTTCCGTACTTTCGCTAGTGCAATCAACAGTGCTAATATAATTGGATCATATAACCACCCCTCAAAGTGCGATGAAGAATCAATCCAAATTTCCTATGTAGCGGAGAACATAAGAATAAATTGTTCGTAGGGTATGATACCACCGCAAAGCTATTCTTTCTGTTCGATCTATTCAAGAGTTCATACTAAAATAGCATAAAGCTATTACTTCCATTTGAACTATCCTAGAGTTCGTACTAAAATAACACCAAAGAAAATTCATATTCATAATACTCAATCCAACACAAAGAACTTCAAAGAGTGCCCCAAGATTTCTACCAAAAAAACAAAGACAAGAACGTGCATCAACCGCTATGCATAGATTACCCCAATGTCACCTCGGGAATCCGCGATTTGAGTGCCAAAACATATATCAAGTGAATCAATACGATACCCCATTGTCACCACGATTATTCAATTGCAAGACATATATCAAGTGTTCTCTAATCCATAAAAGTATTAAATCCGATAACAATGAAATCTCAAAGGGAAAAACTCAATTCATCACAAAAAGATAGAGAGGGGAAAACACCATATGATCCGACTATATTAACAAAGCCCGCGATACATCAAGATCGTGACATCTCAAGAACACGAGAAACAGAGAGATGAAACACATATCCACTGGTACAAACCCTCAGCCCCAAGGGTGGACTACTCCCTCCTCATCATAGTGGCCGCCGGGATGATGAAGATGGCCATCGGTGATGATTCCCCCCTCCGGCAGGGTGCCGGAACAGGCTCCCAATTTGTTATCGGTGGCTACAGAGGCTTGCGGCCGCGGAACTTCCGATCTAGGGCTACCCCGAAGGGCTTTGGAATATTTGTGAATTTATAGGGAGAAGAGGGGTTGCGGGAGGTCACCGATGTGGGAAAACCCACCTAGGTGCGTCTGGGGGCCCAAGCGCGCCCTGGTGGGTTGTGCCCCCCTCGGGGCACCCCCCAAGTGCTGCTCTGGCCTATCCTGCGTGTTCTGGTCCATAAAAATTCTCCAAAAAGTTTCGCCGTGTTGGACTCCGTTTGATATTGATTTCCTACGATGTAAAAAACATGCAAAAACAACAACTGTTACTTGGCACTATATCAATAGGTTAGTCCCAAAAAATGGTATAAAATGATTGCCACATTCTTGTAAAACAGCCAAGAATGATAGTATAAAAGCGTGGAACAATCAAAAATTATAGATATGCTGGAGACGTATCATGAGGACACCGCAAGATTGAACCCAAAACTAAGCACTTCTCCCATTGCAAGAAAAACCAATCTAGTTGGCCAATCCAAACCAATAGTTCAGAGAGAAATACAAAGATATCTTAATTATGCATGAAAGAGTTCAGAGAAGACTCAAATAATATTCGTAGATAATCTGATCATAAATCCACAATTCATCAGATCTCAACAAACGCACCCCAAAAGAAGATTACAACGGATAGAACTCTGAGAACATCGAGGAGAATGTTGTATTGAAGATCAAAGAGATAGAAGAAGCCATCTAGCATGGAACAATAAAAAAATTATAGATACGTTGGAGACGTATCACATATCAGTACACCCGATGGCCCGACCCCAATGCATGTGCTAAGGTGCTATCGCAATGAACCTTCAACCTGAAAAGTCCGCCTCTAGTCCCCCACCCATCAGGAGGTTAGTAGTGTCTCGAGAAAAAAGTTGTTTTGTCGAATGTCCAGTTATTCATTTTGAGAAATAAAACATGTAAGCTACTTCTACACTTGGAATTTGTAGAGACAAATATAGTATTCCACTTTGTCGTTACGATTATCTTCCTTTTTTGATTGATAAGAATAGTTCTCTAAGATAGCTTTGGATGCGCTCTTACTTTTTAGACCCAAATATCCCAAAAAGAAACTTTTGATTGAACTCACACCAAGCTTCTAAAATACATGGGCCAGCCCTGACCCAGTCCACTAACATGATATCTCTCCACTCTAGGAAATGTTGGGAAACCAAAGTATAAAGTAAAAAACCAGCAAATGGAACGCGGTTTGCTCCTACTCATGGAGGAAACCATGGGCCAATACACAAATATACGTGTTGACATTTCCACGGGAAAAAATATTATAGCTGCAACAATTATGAATTGGAAAGTATGACACATCCAGGGGATGGGGGTCACCTTCCATTTGTTGACCAAAAGATTTCCAATCCTTCCTGGCTACGACCCCTATAAATAGCCCCCTACATCCTTAGCTCTTCCCACCTATTCAACCCTGCTCTTCGACCTCTGCATTGTTCTGCCTGTGGCGAGTAAGCCAATGTAGCCATGTAGGAGGTGAGGAAGGAGGGATGTTTCAGGGTTTTGTGTTCTGTTTGTTTCTTGGTGTTTATATTAATGATGATGACTTTGCTAGGGTGGTAATTACGAAAGACACACTCAAGGTTGGTGAGGAAAAAATGCAAGGGATAGGGGCGGTGGTTGAGGACAACTTCACAAAGGGGTTGCGTGTACTCATCGTTGAAGATGACCCCATCTCCCTAAAGATCCTAGAGTTCCTGATGTGCAACTGCAAATACCATTGTGCACCTCTTGATCTTCAGGCTTTCTCTAATCCATTAGAATCGAGGTTATATGAGTTATTCTCTATGAATAATGTTTTTTCTTATTTTGATTTTGTGCACACAAAACGATGTAGCAACGATGGTGATGGATGCATGGATGGAACTAAAGATGCCTGTCGGTGTCAAAACCGGCGGATCTCGGGTATGGGGTCCCGAACTGTGCGTATAGGCGGATGGTAACAGGAGACAAGGGACACGATGTTTTACCAGGTTGGGCCCCTCGATGGAGTAATAGCCTACTCCTGCTTGATTAATATTGATGATATGGGTAGTACAAGAGTAGATCTACCACGAGATCAAGGAGGCTAAACCCTAGAAGCTAGCCTATGGTATGATTGTTGTTAGTTCTCGGACTAAAACCCTCGGTTTATATAGACCTGAGGATAGGTTAGGGTTACAGAGGGTTACAATGGTAGAAATCTGTAATCCGTGGTAGAACCTGTACTACCCATATCATCAATATTAATCAAGCAGGAGTAGGGTATTACCTCCATCGAGAGGGCCCAACTGGGTAAAACATCGTGTCCCTTGTCTCCTGTTAACATCCGCCTAGATGCACAGCTCGGGACCCCTACCCGAGATCCGCCGGTTTTGACATCGACATTGGTGCTTTCATTGAGAGTTCCTCTGTGCGTCACCTATAGGCCCGATGGCTCCTTCGATCATCAACAACGGCGCAGTCCGGTGAGACTTTTCTCCTGGACAGATCTTCGATTCGGCGGCTTTGCTGCGGGCCAATTCACTTGGCCATCGGAGCAGATCGAAGCTCGCCCTGGCCATCAGGTCAGATTTGGGAGTTTGAACTACGGCCGACATCGCGGAGACTTGATCTTGACGGATTGAGCCACAAGTGCGCCACACTTGTCTCGATGGGCACGATCTAGCTTTTCCGCGAGCAGTGTCACGGAGGCGCACAGCGTCCGCTCCGACCCTTAGCTCGGGCCGATTCCCCGATCGAGGGCGAGTGGTTGGACACCGTCTCGGGGGCTACGATCTCAATGGCGATTGAGCCGAACTCCATCCCTGTCCTTTGCGAAGACTGTGACTCCAAGGTGCCGGACTCCTCTCCGGACTCCGAACCCTCCGCGCCCCTGCCAATCGAATCCGATTGGGCGCCGGTCATGGAGTTCACTGCCGCGGACATCTTTCAGCACTCGCCCTTTGGCGACATCTTGAATTCACTAAAGTCTCTCTCTTTATCAGGAGAACCCTGGCCGGACTACGATCAGGAAGGTTGGGATGCGGACGACGAAGAAATTCAACGCCCGCCCACCACCCACTTTGTAGCCACTGTCGATGATTTAACCGACATGCTCGACTTCGACTCCAAAGAGATCGACGGTATGGACGACGATGCTGCAGACGACCAAGAACCAGTGCCTACAGGGCACTGGAAGGCCACCTCGTCATACGACATATACATGGTGGACATCCCAAAAGATGGGAACATCGATGGAACAGCGGAGGATGACCCCTCCAAGAAACAACCCAAGCGCCGACGTCAGCGGCGCCGCTCTAAATCCCGCCACACTAAAAACGGCGATTCGGGAACGGGAGACAATAATACCCCGGACAGTGCGAAGGCGACCCCCTCAGCGGGACTCGGCGCGGGAGGAGGAGAAGCAAGACCGCCTGACGGTCGGCGAAAAAAGAGGTAGAGGGCGATAATTATGCGCCCCCCTCCGAAGACGAGGCAAGCCTCGACGACGACAAATTTGTCGTGCGTGAGGATCCTTCCGAATAGGAGCGTTTCAAACGCAGGCTTATGGCCACGACAAGCAGCCTCAAAAAAAGCAGCAGCAACTTAGAGCTAACCAAGACTTGCTAGCTGACAGATGGACTGAAGTCCTTGCAGCCGAAGAGTATGAACTCGAATGCCCCCCCCCCCAAAGAGATACCCCAAACGCAGGCTGCTACCCCAATTAGAGGAAGCAGCACCCAAACTTACATCACCAGCGCAAGAAGCGGCCAACCGGCCACCCCGTGGTCGCGATAGAGAGGCCTCTAGACCCTCCATTCAAGCCGCACTCCGGCATCGCTCGAAAAGTACCAAGGCACGGGGAAACGCGCCAGACCTGTGAGACATATTGGAGGGCAAGGTAAGGCAAACAAGATCGATCTACGGATCGCGTGGGCGCCCCACAACACGTGACGATAACCGTCACGCCGGATACAACAACTCTGGCGGGCGAACACGATGAACAAAGCTCATATGAGCTACGTCGTGATATAGCCCAATCTGAGGCGCCGCACACCCACTATGCTTCACGGATGAAGTAATGGATCATCAAATCCGAGGGCTTCAAACCCATAAACATCGAATTATACGATGGTACCACAGATCCTGCGATGCGGATGGAGGACTATCTCCTCCATATCCACATGGCCCGCGGTGATGATCTACATGCCATCAAATACCTCCCACTCAAGCTTATAGGACCAACTCGGCATTGGCTCAACAGCTTGCCGGCAGAATCAATTGGTTGTTGGGAGGACACGGAAGCCGCATTCCTTGATAACTTCCGGGGCACATATGTGCGACCACCGGCGCCGATGACCTTAGCCATATAATTCAGCAGCCAGAAGAATCAGCCAGACAATTCTGGACACTGTTCCTAACCAAGAAAAATCAAATCGTTGACTGTCCGGATGCAGAGGCCCTTGCAGCCTTCAAACATAACATCCGCGATGAGTGGCTAGCCCGGCACCTAGGACAGGAAAAGCCGAAATCCATGGCAGCCCTCACCACACTCATGACCCGCTTTTGCGCGGGAGAGGACAGCTGGCTACCTCATAGTAACAACTTGACCAAAAACCCCGGTAGTTCGGATACCAAGGACAGCAATGGCAGGTCGCCTCGCAACAAGAACAAGCGCCGCGTGCGGTGATAATGATGAAGATCTGGCAGTCAATGCGGATTCAGAGCTCTAAACCTGGTCAGCGGAAGAAGCCATTCAAAAGAAATACCCAGGCCCGTCCAACTTGGACCGAATACTCGATCGCTTGTGCGGATACATGGCACCCCGAAAACCAGCCAATCACACCAACAGGGATTGTTGGGTGTTCAAGCAAGCAGGAAAGTTAAGTGCGAACTCAATGACAAGGGCTGCATAGCGATGGCGAGGAAGAGCCCGGCCGCCGAACAATAGAGGACAGAAGGGCTTTCCCACACAAGTGCGGACGGTGAACATGATATACGCAACCCACATACCCAAAAGGGGCGGAGCGTGCACTAAGGGCGTATATGTGATGGAGCCAGTCGCCCGAAGTTCAACCCATGGTCCTCCTGCCCGATCACCTTTGATCGAAGGACCACCCACTAGCATCCGTCATGGCGGATTCGCCGCGTGGTTCTTGACCCAATCATCGACGGATTTCACCTCACTAGAGTCTGATGGACGGCGGTAGCAGCCTGAACATGCTTTATCGGGATACGGTCGCAAAATGGGCATAGACCCTCAAGGTTAAACCTACAAAGGCGACCTTTAAAGGCGTCATACAGTGTAGAGGCCAATTATGCAGGCTCAATTACACTCGAAGTGGTCTTGGATCCCCGATAACTTCCGGCGAAGAGTTAATCTTGACATAGTCCCGTTCGCAGCGGCTATCATGCCTGCTTGGGCGAACCGCATTTACAAAGTTCAATGCGGTGCCGCTTTACGCATACCTCAAGCTCAAGATGCCAGGCCCTCGAGGAGTAATCACGGTCAATGGAAACACCGAACGCTCTCTCCGAACGGAGGAGCACATGGCGGCCCTCACGAAACCGCGAAGCCAGTATACTACGCGTACATAACTACACTCTGGAGATACCATGGGCATAAGGGGAGGGGCACGACCACGTCAAGCCCAGAATGCGGCTCAACCGCACCAGGGGCTCACGATTGTGTCATTCTTTTTCTTTTCTTCCTTTTTTTTACTTTCAGGACTCCGTTTTCCAGAATTCTTGTCCGGCACTAGAATTGCCTAACTCACGATGCAACAGCCAGGGAAGCAGAAAGCTACGTCGAGTGTCCAGGTGGTCTCTATTACGAGCATTATACCTGTTTTACATACCATCCCCAGCTTACCCCTCGGAGAGGACATGTTAAATAGTCCCATCCCTTGCCTATCGCACTATTTGTATCGTTCTTCTTTCATTGCAGTACCTTTTTGAATAAACAATACATAGCTTTTGCCTATTATTGCACTCCTTTCTTTATCTATATATATATTCATTTCATGACATGTTGCACCCATACACTTTGGTACGGCCAATACACCAGGGGCTTAAGTACCCCAAAATTACGGTGTGATAAGTCTGAACACTTTCACAAGTGCGGCACCCCAAACTTATAGCATTATATGCATCGGCTCCGAATCATGTCTTGGGTCAATAGTTGGGTTTGCCCGGCTCCCATGTTTTGGTACCTTACGTTCCGTTATATCGACTAAGGTAGCACTGGGAGAACCACTGCGATTGTGCCCCAGTTGAGCTGGGTTGAGCACCTCAGTGGAGAAAGCTAAAACTGACCGTCATGATAGGGCGAGAGCCGGTCGCTGTTCGAGAGGTTTTTTCGGGTCCCTAAAGAGTTGTGCCGCTTAGAGATAGGAGTCGGCATTGTCCGGCCAAGGCGTTGATAGCGCTCCGAACTCGGTCTTCCGAATACTAGGGGCTTCGCCGAAATTTAAAATTATAGAATTCTATGGCTAAGTGAGAGTGTTCAAGCACTATAAGTCCGGTTGCCTTGTTCGTTGCGTTGAGCGCCTCCCTCGATGGACCCAAGAATGGGAACAAGAGTGCTCAAGTTTATCCCGAACACCCCAGCACTGGTGGCACGGGGGCTGAAGCCAACGACTTGCCATCTCTCAAATTTGATAAACGGCCGCAGAGAAGGTAATATTTTAAATTAACAAGCGTTGCTTAGCGCATATGAACAAGTTTTCAGCGTACAGGATAACAAATGCGAGTCTATTAAAAAATTAAATCTTTGGAGCACTCATCCGCTATACGGCGGGCACCCTTCAAGACGCCCTCATAGTACATCTCGGGCGTGCGATGATCCTTGCCCTTTGGTGGCCCGTCCGTCACAAGCTTCTCCGCGTCCAGCTTGCCCCAGTGCACTTTACCACGGGCAAGGGACCGACGGGCACCTTCAATGCAGACGGAGCGCTTGATGACTTCGATCCATGGACAGGCATCCACCAGCCGCTGCACTAACCCGAAGTAGCTCCCAGGCATGGCTTCCAATGGCCACAGCCGAACTCTGAGGCCCTTCATGGCCTGTTCGGCGACCTTGTGGAGCTCGACCAGCTGATTCAACTGGTCGCTCATGGGCACCGGACGGTCGGCCTCAGCATACTAAGACCAGAACACCTTCTCCGTCGAGCTCCCTCCTTGGCGCGGTAGAGCGCGCAGCATCGGACACCACGGGCAGATCTGCGAGCGCTCTGGAGAGCTCCGGATTCGAGTAAGTACTAGATAATGTACATTCTTGCTCTGCATAAAGAATGCCTTACCCGCCGCGATCTTCTTTATTGCCTCAATCTCCTGGAGGGCTTTTTGGGCCTCGGCCTTAGCAGCTTTGGCACTCTCAAGAGCCGAGGCAAGCTCGGACTCTCGGGTCTTCGAGTCACGCTACAAACCCTCGTGTTTTTTCACGAGAGCCTGGAGCTCTTGCCGCACCTCTGCCAGCTGCGCTTCCCCCTTCTCTCGCTCGGTGCGCTCCACAGCCGCTTTGTTTTCGGCCGCGGACACCGCCTCCTTCAGGGTCGCCACCTCGCTCGTGGCCCCTGCAGTACCCATGTTATTCCTGTTATTTTTTGCAACCAAATCCTTTCTATAAGGTATTTCTTTAGTAAGGTATTACTTACCTTCCTTGTCCTCGAGCTGCTTCTTGGCAAGGCCGAGCTCGTTCTCGGACCGCTCGAGGCTCTGCTTCAATGCATTGACCTCCATGATCGGTCTGGCAGAGGTCAGCACCGCAGCCTGCATTCCCATATTGACATACATATGTTAGACTCCTGCGTATATCTTTTTTAGATCCTTAGTCCGGCTTTTCTTTCTGAATACCGAACTAAGTATCAGGGGCTACTATCTATGCGGTAATATTTTTACATATTCTAAACTTACCTCAAAGCCTGTTAGAAGGCTGGTACAGGCTTCAGTCAGCCCGCTCTTGACGGACTGAACTTTCTGGATCACCACAATCATAACAGTGCGGTGCTCCTCGTTGATGGAGGCGCTGTTAAGCGCCTCCAACAAGCTATCCGGTGCCTCGGGTTGGAAGGAGGTCACCGGTGTCGCAGTCTTGCCCTTCTTACGAAGGGGCCGCCTGCTGGTCTTCGGAACCACTGCTGGTTCGATGCGAGTCGACCTTGGGCGGACTTAGAGCCCTCGGGGTTTGCCCCTTTGCGCCGGAGTGCAGGGAGGTCGCCTTGCGGCGCCTCCAGGACCACCTCCTCCTGGTTGGGCCCCTTTTGGGACTCCACCGCGGTGTCATCTGCGTCACGAGGAGAGGAGGCGGTCGGAAGTGAAGTGCTATTCACATCCCACGTATCCAGGGATCCGCTCGACGAAGCGGCAAGCTCGCCCTTGGGCGGGGTGCATGGTTATATTTGGCGTTAGAAGACACTATGCGACAAATG
Organism: Aegilops longissima; assembly: GCA_021605205.1. Taxonomy (NCBI): domain Eukaryota; kingdom Viridiplantae; phylum Streptophyta; class Magnoliopsida; order Poales; family Poaceae; genus Aegilops; species Aegilops longissima. The sequence goes on along the minus strand of CM038679.1, from coordinate 706,998,127 downwards.
AAAATCCATGAGTTATTCCGGAATCCGGACACTTATGATCTCGCCAGGGGCTTGGCCCTTGGAGGCCACTCCTCCTCGTTGTTGTCGGCGTTGGTGGAGAAGTCCCGAGGAAGGGTCCTTCCTTTCTTGGACCCTCCAGCCTCCCCAGTCGGGGCGGCCTTCCTTTGCCTCTTTTCCACCGCTGGGGGAGAGGCTTCTTTTTCCTCCTCCTCGTTCTCAGGAGAGGATTCTGTTTCAGAATCCGACAGCGCTTGGCGCCGGGTGCTCCTTCGAGTTCCCGTGGCCTCCTTCTTGGCCTTCTTCTCCGTCACCACGTGAGGTGCCGGAGCCAGTAGTCCCGTCAATCGGGCGTCCGTTGGGTCTTCTGGTAAAGGGGCCGGACAGTTAATCTGTCCGGTCGTCTTCAGCCAGTCCTGTCAAAGGTTAGGGAGTTTTAGATCCCGCATAGAATCAAACTATGAAAAAAGATTCCCATAAAGGGTAAAATAACACCTCGCTGGCTTGACGCTGCGAGCTGAATCCGCGATCTTGATGGCGGATGTAGAACCGGCGCCCTTGAACTGCACCTTCCAGACATCTTCGTACGTAGTGTCGAAGAGCCGGCTCAAGATCCGGTGCTGTGCCGGATCAAACTCCCACAAATTGAAGGCCCATTGCTGGCATGGGAAAATCCTGCGGATGAGCATAACCTGGACTACGTTGACAAGCTTGAGCTTCTTGTCCACCAGGTTTCGGACACCGGTTTGGAGTCCGGTCAGCTCTTCCGAATCACCCCACGTCAGGCCCGTCTCTTTCCATGATGTGAGCCGTGTGGGGGAGCCAGATCTGAATTCGGGGGCCGCCGCCCATTTGGAGTCGCGCGGCTCGGTGATGTAGAACCACCCCGTTTGCCACCCCTTTATTGTCTCCACGAAGGAGCCCTCGAGCCATAGAACATTGGGCATCCTGCCCGCCATGGCGCCTCTGCACTCCACCTGTCGACCGCCCACTATCTTCGGCTTGACGCTAAAGGTCTTCAACCATAAGCCGAAGTGGGGCTGGATGCAGAGGAAGGCCTCGCACACGACGATAAACGCCGAGATGTTGAAGATAAAGTTCGGGGCCAGATCGTGGAAGTCCAGGCCGTAGTAGAACATGAGCCCCCGGACAAATGGGTGAAGTGGAAAACCTAGTCCGCGGAGGAAGTGGGGGAGAAACACCACCCTCTCATGGGGCCTGGGGGTGGAGCGAGCTGCCCCTCATCGGGCAGCCGGTCTTGCGATATTCTTGGACAAGTATCCTGCCTCCGCAGCTTTTGATGTGCCCCTCAGTGATGGAGGAGGCCATCCACCTGCCTCCCGCTCGGACATAGTTGGAGAAGTTTGAGGTGGGATGTGCGGACTTGGGCGCTGGAGCTCGAGTCTTGCGAGAAATGGATGAGCAAAGGAGGAAGAAGGCGTGGGTGAAAAGGTGGATCCTTATCCCTTATATGGACGGACGAAGTTATCGTCCCCGCTTGACTGGTAAAACTTCGCTTATCTCCCAAGTGCCATAATCAATGGCGTGGATGGGTTACCACGTCCGTATTGATGAGAATCCGGAATAAGGAGCACGATCTATGCTTCGATAAGGCGTGCCAAGAAACCGCCTCGCTAAACGCGCTAAGCTGGAACAGTAAAAACAATTCATATAAAGGCCTGGCCGTGGTGTGATGTCACGGCCGCGGAATGCGTCAACAGATCTGTGCAAAAATTATTCTCTCTACGGTGGTATGTGGAACTTGTTTTGCGAGCGAGACACATCCTTGTGTTCAAAACCTTCTATGAAGTATTGGAGGAGGAACCCGCCTTGCAATGCCGAAGACAATATCGCGCCCGGACTCGTCGTTATTGAAGCCTGGTTCGGGGGGCTCTTGAGGAGTCTGGACTAGGGGTGTCGGATAGCGAACTATCATCTTTGGCCGGACTCCAAGACTATGAAGATACAAGATTGAAGACTTTGTCCCTTGTCCAGTTCCTTGGCGTGGAAGGCAAGCTTGGCGATACGGATATGTAGATCTCCTACCATTGTAACCGACTCTGTGTAACCATAACCCTATTCGGTGTCTATATAAACCGAAGGGTTTTAGTCCATAGGACGAACAACAATCATACCATAGGCTGGCTTCTAGGGTTTAGCCTCCTTGATCTCGTGGTAGATCTACTCTTGTACTACCCATATCATCAATATTAATCAAGCAGGAGTAGGGTATTACCTCCTTGAGAGGGCCCGAACCAGGTAAAACATCGTGTCCCTTGTCTCCTGTTACCATCCGCCTAGACGCACAGTTCGGGACCCCCTACCCGAGATCCGCCGGTTTTGACACCGACAGCGGGAATCACTTACCCTTGTTCTCTTTGAGCTGCCTCTTCGCGATTACGATCTCTCCATGCGCCTGCTCCAGGTCCTGCTTCAGTTCGGCAACCTCAGCAATACGGGCAACAGCAGCAAGCAGCACAACCTGCTTATTCACAACAATGCTTATTATTAGACTCCTGCAGATTATAATTGACCCTCCGTTTGGCTTTTATTTCCGAACACCAAATAGAGTATCAGGGGCTACTACCTATCGGATGATAATCTCATACATTTTTTACTTACCTCAAAGCCCGTCAGGAGGCTTGAGCACGCTTCGGCCAGTCCGCTTTTGGCGGACATGACCTTTTGAATCACAGCACTCATAAGAGTACGGTGCTCCTCTTCCATGGAAGCGCCTCGAAGCGCTTCAACCAGACTATCTGGCGTCGTCGATGCGACGGAAGTCTTCGGCACGGGTGGCTCGCCCTCCCTAACAAGGGCTGCCCTCCTATGTCTGGAACCATCGAAGGTTCTGGAGGAGTGTTCGGTCAAGAGCCCGCCTTGTTGCGGCTCTCATCGACGCGATCCGCGCGGACCTTGAACCCCGCATGTCCGGCATTCGGAAGTCCACCTTGGGGCGTCTCCGGTGCCACCTCCCCCTGCTCAGGGATCCTTCGGGACAACACCTCCGTGTCATCCGCAGGCTGAGGAGTGGTGGCCGTCGGGAGAGAGTTTATCTCTGAAGTGCTCAGAGACCTGTCCCAAGACGACTCCTCCGGATGAGCACTGGTCGGACTGCATATACGCTCGGCGTCATTAAAACATCTATGACTTAAAACCACGGTAGAATGCGGACACTTACGATCGCGCCAGGGACTTCTCCCTGGGCAGCCACCCTTCATCGTTGTAGCCGACCGTGGTGGAGTAGTCCGGGAGGGATGTTTTCCCCTTCTTGGACGCCCCAGCCACCCCCTCCGGGGCGGCTTTTCTCTTCTTCTCCCCCTAGTGCGGGGAGGTGGAATTTCTTCTTGATTCCCCCCGCCTCCGCGGGAGGAATGTGTCTCGTCGTCATCGGACAACAGAGGAATAACGGCCTTGTGCCGTGGGCCTTTTCCGACCCCCTGGCCCGCTTCGCCGGTCCCCACATCCTTCCCGGATGGGGCGTCTTCTTCTTCCTCCTCCCCTTCATGGGAGGAGTCTGCCTCGTCGTCTTCGGGCGAGGCTTCAGACACAACCTTACGCCGGAGACCCTTCCTCGTCCCCGGGGCCTTCTTTTTGGCCTTCTTCTCCGGCACCTTGTACGGTGCCGGGACTAGCATCTCCGTCAGGAGAGCATCCGCTGGATCTTCCGGCAACGGAGCCGGACAGTCAATCTGCTCCGCCATCTTCACATAATCCTGAGGCAAATATATATAAATACTTAAAACTACCCCATGAATGTATTGGGAAAAAACTAAACCCGGTGGTGGTCCGAAAACTCACCGGATTCGGGGCCGCACAGCATGAAGTCCGCGGTCCTCGGATGTGGGAGGAGGTACTTCGGAGGCCTTGAACAACACTTTCCATGTGCATTTGTGTGTCATGCCGTAGAGCTTCCGGAGCGTTTGGTGTTCGGCCGGGACGAACTCCCACAGATTTACCGCCCGCATTTGGCAGGGCAGGATCCGGCGAACGAGCATGACCTGGATCACATTAACAAGCTTGATGTTCTTGTCCTTCTTGCTTTTGATGCATGTCTGGAGTCCAGCCAGCTCTGTGGAGTCGCCCCAGGACAGGCCCTTCTTTTCCCAGGAGGTGAGCCGCATAGGGGTTCCGGATCGGAACTTGGGGGCCGCGGCCCAGCTGGCGCCGCGTGGCTTGGTGATGTAGAACCACTGCCATCCTTTTACGGTTTCTGCAAAGGAACCGTTCAGCCAGGTGATGTTAGGGATCCTGCCCACCATGGCTCCTCCGCACTCCGCTTGCTGGCCGCTTACAACCTTCGGCTTCACGCAGAAGGTTTGCAGCCATAGCTCGAAATGAGGCCGGATGCGGAGAAAGGCCTCGCATACGACGATGAACGCCGAGATGTTGAGTATGAAATTCCGGGCTAGATCATGGAAATCTAGCCCATAGTAGAACATCAGCCCGCGGACGAAGGGATGGAGTGGAAATCCCAGTCCACGAATGAAGTGGGCGACGATGGGGTCCTGGGGTCGGGATGACCTGCCTAGCGTCCGGTAGCCGGTGCACTATATCTGCGGCCATGTATCCGGCCGGCCAAAGATCCGTGATGTGCTTCTCCTCGACGGTGGAAGCCACCCACCTGCCTCCTGCTCCGGACATGTCTAGCTATGTGGAGGAGACTTGGGCTTGGGCGCTGGAGCTCGAGGGGGCAAGAATGGCAAGAGTGGGAAGAAGGCGTGGGTAAAAATGAGGAAATCTTATCCCTTTATAGAAGCGACGAAAGCGGTGTGCCTCCCCACTTGCCCGTTGGAAATCGCTTGTTTCCCAAGCGCCACGATTAATGATGTGGTGGGATTACCCGTACCCGTATTGATGAGAATCCCGAAATGAGGGGGCACGATCTCTGCTTTGACAAGACATGTCAAGGAAACCGCCTCGCAATATGCGTTGTGGCTGGTTGTGGAAAGACGGTTCGAATAATGACCCGGCCATAATGACACGTCGCGTTTCCCAAAAGTTGTCAGCAAATTGCATTTCTGAAACATCATTCTCTCTACGGTGGCATACGAAGATCATCTGGCGGATCCATAGACGGTTTGAGTGTTCGATAGTTACCTTGGAGTGTTCGGAGGAGGAACCCGCCCTGCAATGCCGAAGACAATACTGCCTGCCGGACTCATCGTCATTGAAGCCTGGTTCAGGGGTTACTAAGGGAGTCCTGGATTAGGGGGTATCCGGACAGCCGGACTGTGTACAACGTCCGGACTATTGAAGCGTGAAGATACAAGACTCAAGACTTCGGACCGTGTCCGGATGGGACTTCCCTTGGCGTGGAAGGCAAGCTTGGCGATCCGGATATTATATTTCCTTCCTTGTAACCTACTCCATGTAAACCCTAACCCTCTCCGGTATCTATATAAACCGGAGAGGTTGGTCCTTAGAAGGCCGATCACAATTACAATCATACCATCATAGGCTTAGGGTTTAGCCTCTACGATCTCGTGGTAGATCTACTCTTGTACTACCCATATCATCAATATTAATCAAGCAGGAAGTAGGGTTTTACCTCCATCGAGAGGGCCCGAACCTGGGTAAACATCTGTGTCCCTTGCTTCCTGTTACCATCAGCCTTGACGCACATATCGGGACCCCCTACCCGAGATCCGCCAGTTTTGACACAGACAGTCATCCACTTGAGGGAAAGTTGCTACTGTCCTACAAACCTCTGCACTTGGAGGCCCAACAACGTCTACAAGAAGAAGGTTGAGTTGTAGACGTTAGATCCCATTCTTATGATTTTCACCAAGAAAAAATAGGGTGAGTGGAGGTGTATGTGATTTCATAACAAAATATTGATATTTGTATGAAATGTTATCAAGGAACATTCAATCAGTGTATATTGAACGCTTAATAGTAATAAATGTTCTTAATGACCACTGCTAGCTCATGTGAAGAAATAGGACTTTGGATTGTGTAGGGGGGTTCCTCTCAAGTGTGATGAGCTGAAGGAACATGAAACCATGGCATCCACATGTTATTGATCACCAGGTCAAACTCCTCCTTCCCCTTCCTCAGCATCTTTAGTGTTGTCTTCACATCCATCACCATCGTCGCTACATCATTTTGTTTCCACAAAATGAAACTAAGCAAGAAGCATTATTAGTAGAGAACAACTCATACAACCTCCATTCAAATGGATTAGAGAAAGCTCGAAGATTGAAAGGCTCACAATGGTATTTGCAGTGGCGCAAGAGGGCCTCTAGGATCTTTAGGAAGATAGGGTGGTCGTGAACGACAAGTACATGCAGCCCCTTTGGGAAGTTGTACTCATCCATCGCCTCTATCCCTTTCCTTTTGTCCTCATCAATCATCACCGTGTCTTCCGAATTTCCCACCATAGTAAAGTCAACATCGTTATCATACATACCAAGAAGCAAATAGAAACCCCGCAGATCCAATAACTGAAGACACAACCCTAAAAGATCCCTCCTTCTTCACCACTTACAAGGCTACAATGGCTTCCTCGTCACGGGCAGAAGCGAGGAAGGAGTGGAAATCTTTTCATCCAAAGACGGAATGTGTCCCCCACCCACGCATGTGTGATACTTTCCACTCCATAATGGTTATAGCTGAATTTTTTTTAGTCGGAAATGTCAACATGTCTATTTATGCAGGGACATATGGTTTCTTCAATGAGTAGGAGTAAACCACGTTCAATTTACTGGCTTTGCACTTTGTATTTTTGTTTACCACCAATTCCTAGAGTCGAGAGATATCATGTTATTAGGGCGTGTTAGGGATGGCCCATGCTTTTAGTATTAGCTGAAGAGAAGTTACTTTTTGGGTGAATTTGGTGTATAAAGTAAGAGTGCATCCATAGCTATCTTATAGAACTGATCTAATCAATCTAAAAACAAAGATGATCATAACTATAAAGTGTCCTGACAGCTCGTGAATTTGTGATATTTTATTTCATTTCATCATAACTTTGTTACTTCTCGACTATTTCAAATGCTTACCCTTCAAAACAGAAGAAAATTCATTTTTCCATTTTTTGGTAGGAAATATTATATATGGAAGGAAACCAAGGAAAATTACTTCAAATCAAGCCAAATGGGGCAACTTCGTTGTGCAAAGCCAAGCCAGCACACACAACAGAGAAAAAGACGGTCTTCCATACAACCACAAGCACTCATATGAGCGATCGCATGAACTGGCAAGAGCTCCGCCACGTCTATACAAGACAATTTTGCAAAGGAGACCATGGGAGAAGAGAACCCTAGCCACTGCCACCATGGACAGAACAGAAGAAGAAGGGATCCGAAGAACCTTTAGAATTTTTCTTTGTTTTGGTACTTTCATTATCTCCATCATCCTCTCATCCTTCAGTATTGTAAGAGGAATTCGAACATGTGGGAACAAGTTGTAAGCTCTATTCACTCTCATCTGGAGATCAATACTAGTTGAATTATGCATCTTATTGTGGATCTTCACGGTATTATCGATATGGCTTTCTTGGGTTTAATCCCATGTGTGAATGGTTTCTCACTTATGATGTGTGATTAATTCCCCACAGGCGTGGAAGTTGTAGGTGAGAGGCAAGATTCATCTATGTCTAATATATATGTCATCATTCGTATTTGTAGTAGTATGATCTGTGTAGTATATTGTTATGATGTGGTAACTCTATGGGTATTGTCTAATTTAAGGGCCCACGCAACATGATCTCAAGACCTACATAGGTAACACATATTGTTTAGGAAATCTGTGACCTCTGACGTGACAGGTGGAGATATCTATGAGGACCAAAGGCAATATGAGATAACGGTGATCCATGAAACATAATGCTTGTTTCCCTTCCAAGGACCTTAATTGTGGAAACGAACACTCTATGGCAACAATGAAGCAGGACCATAGAATGAAATACAATCCAGAGAGGAGGAGGTTCATAACTTTAGTGTGATCCGCCTATAGAACACACATATCAAATAGTTGATATATTCTTACCATTAACTGAATTCTCTCCGGGCCTGATCTCTTCATTACAGGAAACACCATTCTCATTTCCATTTATGTTATTTACTTAATTAGTTTTTACATTTGTTACTACAAACCTTTTATTTGGTTTATTTGTCCACCAGGACAGTAGCAGCATTTGCGAAAGTTCAAGCAGTTACTGAACACAAGAACTATGATACCTTGTGTGTGACAGAAGCGCCACTATGAATACTCTCCGCTGCTCTTCATTGGGATGATAACTAATTGGGAAACTTCCACAAAAGTGCTACACAACCTTGTTTGGTTTGCATGCATCAAAACATTTTCGGGTGCCGTAGCTGGGGAGCTAAGCGTAGAGTATTTGTTTTTTGGCCGTTACTGGAAGTTATGTTATTGTAGATTCTTCATGTAAGTCACAGGGGATCTACTCGTTCTGGAAGAAGGTATTTAAAAACTTATATTATTCGTTTTCCTCAGGAGCAACAAGCTTCATTAACATAAAAATACAAAAATAATCAAACAATTGAGCTTAACACTTTGTTTTCAGAGATGTTGATTACTTTGAAGCCAAAGAAGATTGTAAGAGATGTCGAAACAATAGTCGATTGACTATATGATATCATTGTGGAAGTTAAAAAGCATGCCTTTGTGGGAACCAAGGAGGAGGAGGACCCTCAAGCACATCTCCTGTTCTTTCCTACTCTATGTGGAACTTTTAAATTGAAGGACATGTCACGGGAATTCATACTGTTAAGATGTCTGTGTATTCTCGCGACAGATGCTAGGGGGTGGCTTATCATGGATTGGGCCAAGAGGACGTCGTCGGGCCCTGGAAGCGGGAGTGAGCAAGAGATCGATTGCACACGAGACGTACCCAGGCTCGGGGCTCTCCGAGGAGATATCACCCCTAGTCCTGCTCTGTGGGGTCTCCGCATGATGAAGATGATCAAATGGTGGCTACAAGGTTCCTCCTTTAGCCTTGTTGCTAGAGGAGGAAGAAGGTTAGAGCTGCTACCTTGCTTCCCCTAGCTATGGTGTGTGTAAGTGGAGTAAGTATTGAACCCTTTGCATGGGTGATCCTGGGGGGATTATATAGGCCTGCTCCCAGGGGTACAATGGTAATACGACCAGGTGTAGGACCCGGATGTCAATGTCTAGGGTCGCCGAGTTCTTCACCGGCTGCTGGGGCCCACCGCTTGGTGGGCCCCGCCGGCTGCCGAGAATCCGGCCGACAGGTAGGGCACGCCACCTGCAGGCCATGCTGATTGCCTTTTGCTATTGAGGGAGTCCTGGACTAAGGGGTCCTCGGGCTTCCGGCCTGTTAGCCATGGGCCGGACTGATGGGCTGTGAAGATACAAAGACCGAAGACTGCACCTATGTCCGGATAGGACTATCCTTGGCGTGGAAGGCAAGCTTTGCGACCAAATATGTAGATTCCCTTCTTTGTAACCGACCTTGTATAACCCTAGATCCTCGCGGAATCTATATAAACCGGAGGACTTAGTCCGGAGGGGGAGACTCATTACCATATTCATAAAGGCTAGACTTCTAGGGTTTAGTCATTACGATCTCGTGGTAGATCAACTCTTGTAATACTCATATCCATCGAGATCAATCAAGCAGGAAGTAGGGTATTACCTCCATAGAGAGGGCCCGAACCTGGGTAAACATTGTGTCCCATGTCTCCTGTTACCGTCGACTTTAGAGGCACAGTTCGGGACCCCCTACCCGAGATCCGCCGGTTTTGACACCGACATTGGTGCTTTCATTGAGAGTTCCACTGTGTCGTCGACGACAGGATCAATGACTCGCCTCGTCCTTAAAGACAATATCACCGCCGGAGGAGAACTGGCCCCAGGCCAAACCCTTCGGCTGGGCGGCTTTACCATGACCGCCCGTTCGGCCGTTAAGCCGACGATGACCTCTCGGGCCATCGAAAATCCCCTTCGTATCGACTCCAAACACTCCAAGCAGATGGATCCAGCAGAGTTTTCGTCTTTTAACGAGGTCCTTGATTGCATCGCCGCCCTGGGAATCGCCACAGATTACGACCTGACCGGGCTTAAACCCGACCGAAGAGAAACCAAATCTCCATCGGTCACCCACCAGATAGCGGTAGTCGAGGAGCAAGATGGCGACTCTTTCCCTATACTGAAGATGGACTATATCCGGATCGCCGATCCTACAGAGCCGGATACCCACCAGCAAAAGGAGGTGACCGGCCTTCCAAACATAGAATTGGACGGCGGGCATAATCAACCAGAAGATACTCTGGAGCCCGGAATGTTAAGTCTGGAAAATCTTCAGACTTCGGATGATGATGTGGAGATAGAACCTGCTGTTGATCTTGATAACCCATAACCTAAGAATAAAAGATATGATAAAAGAGACTTCATTGCTACGAAACATGGTAAAGAAAGGGAACCATGGGTTCAGAAACCTATGACTTTCCCCCCTAAAGCTTCAAAGAATAAAGACGATGAAGAATTTGAATGCTTTGTTGAAATGCTTAGACCTGTCTTTTTGTGTTTGTGTTTGACTGATATTCTGAAAACTCCTTGTGCTAAGTATATGAAAGATATTCTTACAAATAAAATAAAGATATCGGAAGCTGAAATTTCCACCATGCTAGCTAATTATACATTTAAAGGTGGAATACCAAAGAAACTAGGATGCCCAGGAATACCAACTATATCTTGCTCAACTAAAGGAAACTATGTTAAAACTATTTTGTGTGATCTAGGAGCCGGTGTTAGTGTTATGTATTTCTCTTTATACAAAAGACTTCATTTGAATAAGTTGATACCAACTGAAATTTCTTTGCAAATGGCTGATAAATCAACTGCTATACCCATCGATATTTGTGAGGATGTGCCCGTCGTTGTTGGAAATGTTACTATCTTAACGGACTTTGTTATTCTTGATATACCCGAAGACGATAGTAAGTCGATCATCCTTGGTAGACCATTTTTGAACACTGCAGGGGATGTTATTGATTGCAACAAGGGCAAGGTCACTTTTCATGTTAATGGTAATGAACACACTATTGGAAAATTTTCAACATTACTATTGGAGGTTTTGAATTACCTATTCCTACCGTCAAAAAGAAATATAAAATTCTTATTGTTGGGGATATGCATATCCCTTTTGAGGTAACCTAGTGCTATACGAAGATTCTCTGATTTCATGTCATCCGGAAGAAGTTTGTTAATAAGACTTGATCGACCTTATTAATGGATTCCTTTTGACAGGCATGTTGTCGATGAATTTAGTAAACACAACATTCTGTACCCACTTTTTACTTTCTGTTATTTAGAGATAATAAAGTAGAAATACCCTAATTATGTTGTTTTCTGAATTATCCGTGCAATAAAAATGACCAGAAAATAAAATTTCTCCAAACGCCCTGAAAATATAATATGATTTTTTGTAATATTGGAAAAATTTTGGCACTGAACACACCCCGGGGGGTGCACCTGTGAGCCACAAGCTCATAGGGCGCACCCAACCCCTGGGCCCGCGTAGCAAGCTTGTGGGGCCCATGTAGCCCCCCTCACTTATTCCAGCCACGCATGCACTTCTTCTTCCTCCAGAAAAAATCACACCATTGCTCCCTGTTCTTGCTCATCTTGTTGCTATTTTCGATCTCTTTGCTCGGAACTCCGTTTCTGAAACTGTTTTGGGGGATTGTTCATCGGTATGTGAGTCCTCCGTTGGTCCAATTAGTTTTTTCTCCAGTGGTTTATTATTTGCACATTTAGCAACTATTGGTGACCATTTTCTTGAGATTTCATGTCAAATTTATATGCTTGAAACTAGTTTTGGTGCTTGATATGGCCAATAGACACTTGTAGGAGTAGTTGCTATCAATTTTGTTGAGTTTTGTTCACTTTTATTTTGAGTCACTAAAAAATTCAGAAATTTTCCGAGGAAGAAAAGTTTTAGGAAGATGTTCCAAGTTGGTTCCTCAAAAAAGAAACCCCCAAGGCTCGTGATACATGAGCCGAACCTAGAACCACTGCGGGAAGATCTAGTTCAACCTTGTGAATGGCCGTTGATGTCGCTCGAAGCTATGTCGGTATTTCCCCAAAGAGGAAGGGATGATGCAGCACAACTACTAAAGGTATTTCCCTCAGTTATTACACCAAGGTATCAACCCGGTAGGAGAACCAAGCAAAACTATGTAAACGGTACCTGTCAGGACCCCGATTCCAAGTCACATCGATCTAGCCGGTAACACCTCATATCACTTTGCGGCCTCACGCATGGTATTCCCACGGGTGTCGCCTTACCATGGCCCGGGACCGTTTGCGTCTTTTGGCTCACGTATATGATAGTGTCGCTAGCATCCATATGACAGAGAACCCGGGCCGACATGGCTAGTCGTGAACCCAAAGCGGCACTAACCCATGGGGACAGGCATACATGAATCACATCGAGCATGTCGGTCAGCAGCTTGTGAATCTGGGCTGTACCACTGGGCTAACAGGACTCCGGGAACCTGGGCTGTAGCAGGCTAGGCAGGACTCCGGATGCCACCGCGTGACATTTCCCCAAAGGGACAGACACAGGAACGAAGTGAAACACATGCCGGCCAGTCAAGTGCCCTGAACAGTAGTGCTGGGCTAGCAGGACTCCGGTAAACCGGGCTGTAGCGGACTACTATGGCTCAAGGAAGCACTAGACTACATTTCCCCATAAGAGAGGCTACCAAGGATAGACAACTAGGTTGTCGGATCCCACACATACCAAGCATTTCAATCATACACACAATATGCCCGATATGTGTAAATACAACATGGCATCACAACATAACTCTACGACTCAAGTATTTATTCATTAGGCTCCGAGGAGCGAGATATTACAAACATGGGTCTCATGACCCAACATACAGAGCATACAAGTCAAGGCACAAGCAGAAGCTTAACATGTCTGAGTACAGACATCTACAAATGAAAAAGGCTTGGAAGCCTGACTATCTATCAGATCCTGCCGAGGCACAAGATCGTAGCTGAGGTATCAAGCTAAACGTCGAAGTCCACGTGGAACTACTAGCGAGACTGACGTCTCTCTGCAAAAACATAAAATAAGCAAATGTGAGTACAAATGTACTCAACAAGACTTACATCAGAACTAACTACATATGCATCATTATCAACAAAGGGGGTGGTGGAGTTTGACTGCAGCAAGCCAGCTTTGACTCGGTGGCTATCCTATACTACGACTGCAAGTAACTCTTTTGGGGTGGCGCACAGGAGTCCACATATTCACCAAATTAATACACCACTATGGATCCGCTCCCGTCTCCCTACGAGAACGCCATCCATAGCACTCACCCTTATCTTGCGCATTTTAGAGTATCCACTTTCTCTTGTCTATGAACTGGTATAGGCAACCCAGAAGTCCTTTACCGCGGACACGGCTATTTGAATAGATGATGTTAACCCTGCAGGGGTGTACTTCTTCACACACGCTCTCGCCACTTACCACCATGTACACGTCGTGTATCTCGGCAACCTTCAAGCGGAAGCCTTGGCGGGGAGTCGGACACGACCCGACTAACCACACAAGTCTCTCGTCCAGGTTTATCGCCTATTCGGTTCCATCCGCAAGGAGATCCGGCGGGTGTCGCTCACGGCCCCAAACGATGTGAGCAGGGTTCCCGAGACACCAAACGGGCGCCCGGTACACCGTGCCACGGTGTATCTACCGCAACATAGCCCACCCCTAGGGTCAGCGCTATGCACGGCCCCCAACACATATCCTACAAACACCAGAAACTAGTTGCAACTCGTGGACAGAGATCGAGTTGATTAATAAGTCGAAAGGGGCACTTAAGCATTCCAATGCGTGGTAGTAGCTGTTCATGGATCACAAACACAGAACTCAGTTCCTGAGGACGGTTTTAATGAGACAAACCACCATGTACTCCTACATGGCCTCTCACCGCTACCTTTACCAAATCGTGTTCACACACTTAGCTCACACACAGTAGTACATGTTCACACACCTGACTCAACTCTAAGCAGTAGTAGGCATGACAAACAAGCAAGTATGAGTAGGCACAACAGGGCTCAAACAACTCCTACTCATGCTAGTGGGTTTCATCTATTTACTGTGGAATGACAGGTCATGCAGAGGATAAAGGGGTTCAGCTACCGCAGCAAGTAACACATGAGTCGTTGTTGTCCTAATGTAGTAAAATAGAGCAGGAGCGAGAGAGTGGGAATATATCGGAATGAACAAGGGGTTTGTGCTTGCCTGGCACTTCTGAAGACAATCTAGTTCTTCATCGGTGTCATCGAACTCATCGTCGGTACAGCGTCTACTGAGAGGGGACAAACACCGGCAACACAGAAGGAAACACCATCAAGGCAATGCACAATATGATGCATGATCATGACATGGCAATATGATGTGGTTTAAGCTAATATAACTAGCAGCAGGTTAAATGAAGTTGGTTTGAACCCTAGGTTCAAATTCAAACTTCATATGTGAAATTCAAATGCCATTTAATTGATTTGTGCTAAACAGCAGCTATAAGTTGTTCTAACATGCATGAAAATGGTACGGATGGATAGATTGGATTTTTCTGATCATTTTTTATACATAATTAGTTTGATTTGGAGTTACGATTCAATTTCTATGAATTTTTGTGGTTTGCAACGTTTTCTGGAATTTCCTGGATAAACTTAAATCCAGAAAATGCTTTATTGCGTCAGCATGACATAGGTGACATCAGCAGGTCAACTGGTCGGTTAGTCAAACTCGACGGTGGGGTCCATCGTCGCTGGTCGGGCTGGTTAGTGTCGCTGACATGTGGGCCTAATCAACAGCCACGTCAGCTTGGTCAAAGCTGACGCGTGGGTCCCGTTGGGTTATAACTAATCTAAGCAGAAATAATACTGGAGTTAATTAGGGCGTGGGACCCATCTGTCATTGGCTCAGGGGGTTGTTTAGTGGGGGATTAGCTGCTAAATGCTCGGCCACGTCAGCTCGCCGGAGTTCAGCCGGCGGCGACCCCAAAACACGGCGGAGGGTTGCCGGAGTGACACTACGTGTGGTGTTGGGCCAAGCCAAGGAAACCAGAGGGTTGCCCTTGATCGCGCGCATCCAGGGGAGGCACACGGGAGGGCGCGGGATGGCCGGAGCTCGCCGAAACGAGCTCGCGGCGGCGGCGGGCGTTCGGGCTGGGGCAGGGACGCAGCTGCAGCGCTCGAGCGAGCAAGCAGAGTGGAGAGGCATCCTCCTGGAGGCGCCAGGAGTGTGTCTGTGCCCCTGGAGCGAGCAGGAGAGGCTCGGGAACGCGGGCTCGCCGGCCATGGCGGACGGCGGCCTCGGGTGACCTCGGGGCTACGGCTAGAGGGCGGGAGCAAGCAGGGGGGCAGAGGGGAAACGCTCAGTAGCTCACCGCGAGCACGATGGGAAGGTCAGTGGGCGCGGGGGAGGTCCAGAGGCGACGAAATCACGGCGGCGATCTCGGTTGCCCGAGGAGGAAGACGACGACGTCGAGGGCGTTGCAGCGCTTCTCGGCTCATGTGGCTCGGTGGGGTTGATGGGGACGGAGTGGCGGATCTCTGGAGCATGTTGGATGGGCGAGGGAGGGCCGGTGGGCACGGCTATGGAGAGCGGCGGCGACAGCGGCTCTCGGGCGCGTGCGAGAAGAGAGCCAGGGGGAGAAGCTCGGGGAGAGAGTGGAGGGGTTCCAGGGGGGGTCGGGGAGACGACGTGGAGGTCGTCCAGGCGTCCAGGGGCACGGGCGGCAAGCAGGTGGTGGCCGGGGCTGCGTTGGCGCTCGCCACACACCTGTTTGTCCTCCTCGCAAAGGAGGAAGGCGACAGGGGGGGTGGCGATGGGCGGGCCAAGACAATACTGGACCAGCACGGGGGAGCTGGGCCGGTTGGTTGCGCCAGGTAAGTTGCATAGGTAATTCCCTGTCTCTCCTTTTATTTCTGTTTTCTATTTTCTGTCTTTTTTTTCTTTTTGAATTTAGTAAAATACTAAACCACTTTATAAAATCCTGAAATAAATTGTGGGCACTGTTGAAATGTTTTTCAACAGCCCTCAACCATTTTCAGAATTATTTGGGCAATTAAAATATTTATAGTAATTAAATGCCCAAATGCAAATACTTTGTGGATTAATTCAAAAATCCAGAATGGCCTAGAAAAATGTGCACCATTTTTTTGGTAGAGGTTCTGGACCAATTCAAAAATGATGAACCTTTCCAAAGGCATTTTGGGTTCATTGAAAATATTTTGAGGTTGAACCTATTTGGTTTATTCTGGTGCTAGGGTTTAGTCATCGCCACTTCAAAATTTCCTTTGAAATCAAACATGATGCATGGATGCAGATGCCACTAATTACAACCAAATCTGGGGCTGTGACAACTCACCCCCACTAAACAAGAATCTCGTCCCGAGATTCAAGGCGTGAGGTAAGAAGACAGAGGGGCACAAGACCAACACAAACTTAGCGATCCAACTGTCCTTCTCAAGATGTTGATTCATTACTTCATATTGATCTTGACGTCTTTGCTTTCTAGATCTTCATCCACCTCGATGACGTTAGAAAGAAACTCTATCAGAAAGGATCGTTGAAACTCTCCATACCAGGCTAAGGCAATTCACAATGATCATTTGAAAGGGTTCGGGAAAATGGCATACACAGTTCGGAAAGGATAACTATGGTTATAAAACAACTCGGCAAACGGGAGGCACATTCCAATTGATACCGAGGGTATAACCTAGTGACTGAGTGTGCTCTCAAGAACTTGAGCATTTCCATAGTCATCAAGGTTTCACCAACATCCGTGCCGAGGATCCTGGCAACACCTCTTACTACCATGATGAATAGAGATGGATGATGCAGATACAAAGGAAGATAACACCTTCTCAGACTTCCCCTTAGCGAGGCCAAGAGAACGAAATCTGGATGATCGACCGAGAGACATTTAGCATTCCGCTTCTAATGTTCTCCTTGATGTTCTAGCTACCACGGTCATGTTTAAAAGCATCAACATGGCCATCAAGTAAAGGTCGGACTTCGGAAGCACAAAATCCATACGGATCAACTTGTGGAATAAGTCATACCAAATCCTCATGGAGAAGGGTTGAATTGCTTGTTCAAGATACTACAATAATAGATCTTCCGGCTAGGTGTGTCGGCCAGAAAATCAACCTCGTCAGGACCTACATCATAGATCTTGGAAAAGTTCCAACCATCATATCTGCCTGATATTCAGATCTGGCTGGTAACAGAATATTTCAGACATCATGTCTGGAAAAGAAAATTTTGCAACACAAACCGACGGGATGTCGTTGGGGAATTCTCGGGAAATGAACTGCGATAGCAAGCTCCAAAACATGAGCTGGTTCTGCTACAAACCTGTGAACACGCTATCCAAGACAAGCATGACCACATAGTAGTCTTACAACAAAACACTATCGAGTTCCGGAGGGGAACCATTTGCGAGGGTAGCGAAGTCCTAGGATAAGTCGTGATTCTTAGGAAGGAACTTCTTCACCTTGAACAAATCAATCAGTGGCTTGGTGTGCTAGGAACACATATGGAGTGGAGGTAATTAATCTACCAAACCATAGAATACTTCGCACATATGCATGACTGACTTGGGATGATTCCAAGGAAAACAAAGTAAACCTTGCTCAAATTCATGGCGGCTACTTACACCTAATGCACGTGAACTTGGAGAAAGTCACTTCTTTCATCCAAGCATAAGCTTCATGAACGGAACATGAAGGCATTGTTTACAAACTTTCCAACACTAGGTTGATGTTCAACATGAGTCATGGGGGAGACAAGATGCTGCTGATGGGCTCAACAACAACTCATCGGAATTTCCATATCACTGGACTTCCACCATCACGTGAACACGGTGATAGCATTGATCAGACCAAAAGATGTAATGGTGTATGCTCGAGGGATCAACCACGAGTAAGACAACATTACGAACATCGTTGGTTCTGATTTGACTTGACAATAGCCCATACCCAAGTCAAAGTTTTGACAAGGCAATAGATCCAACAATTGATCACGAGGACCAATCAATGGAGATATCATCTTTCTTCAACACACACACGCACATAAGATATCCCTTAGAGATGAATGAATTTAAACAAAGCTTTATCTTCCAATTCTCCAAGTTGTTGTCTAGCTCAACCAACTAGCTCAGGGATATCCGACACAGATTCTTGGAGAATGGGTGGTTTAGAGGAAAACCAATATGATCACGAACTCAACATAGCGGTCAGGTGACAACCTGGTAACACTTCCGAGAAGATTTTCGGAACATCACGAACCACCGATATGTCTCTAAGCTCGAGAACAATCTTGCTTTTCAAGGCAAGATGATATGATCAAAAGAGTGAGGGATTGACACAATCCTAACTCATTGATCAAAGAGTGCACCAGAAATAAGGACTAGGTAGCACGATCAATCTTAGGATGAAGATTCAATAACCAACACGCTAAGAATGAGAATATTGTCCATTTACTACCAAGCAACGAGGTTGCTAGGAGTATAGATTTCACACACCACAATTCACTTGTCAGCATTCCGGTAACAACAACACGGGAGCCGAGAAATGAATAATGAGGACGAGAAGTATCACTGTATCAAGAGTTCATAGAATGGTGTGCAATTCCCATGATATTCTTGATATAAATATAGTAATACTCCAGGGTAGAACAGAACAAGAGCTAGATTAGCATTTCGATCTGCGGAACACAACTGCTTTGACCCAATCCTGGATATGGATGAGGTACTGGAGTTTGTTTCTCCTAGTCATTCCGGAATAGAATGGCTTGACGGACCACAAGAGTAATAGGCATCGATGAACGGAGGCACGCATACACTTGACTATCAATTGATAGATGAAGGTCAGAAGACAATTAAAGAGAACAAGCTCAAAGGAACATATAATTTTCTGAGTTGTGGATGGATAGGTTAGTATGTCGAATCAAGTTCAACAGGTTTCTTCCGGATAACCCATGCAAAGAGGTAGGACTGGCAGAGTCACAATTATGAATGGAGAACTCCTCAAGAGTACTCTGATGGTGATCTTTTGGTTCAAATAACTTCTGCCTTAATGGTTCATGGTATTTGGAAGAAGGAAATACCACGGACCTCGAGGACTATCGCAAAGTTACTAATATCCTAAAGGAACTAGCAAACACTATCAACAGAAGGTAAGTAGAGTGAATCTTGGGTCAAGAACCCAGGAGTAGAATACCTACTACTAAGTGGCATCATGGAATGCTTTCGAGAATGATGGTCAGAATCATCACACTAGGAATATAAAGCATGGCTAGATTACTAGATGATCCTCTAAGACACCTATGG
The DNA here is from genome assembly GCA_021605205.1 of Aegilops longissima. Taxonomy (NCBI): domain Eukaryota; kingdom Viridiplantae; phylum Streptophyta; class Magnoliopsida; order Poales; family Poaceae; genus Aegilops; species Aegilops longissima. The sequence continues at coordinate 706,978,784 of CM038679.1, read as the reverse complement.
TCATAATAATAGTTACAACATATATGTCGAGGCAATAGAGTACCTCAACTCACCGATTAGTGTGCTCAATCTGGCCCAAAAGGACATCAGGAAAGGGAAGAAAGGATTTGCAAATGCATCAGACTATTTAAAGATCTGGGATGACCCGGACAGCATAACGGCTGTAAATGATCAAAATAATTGGAGACATCCTGCAAAATGGTGGCATAACCACTCAACATCACAAAATCAAGGTTCTGAGACCAGCTATGAACATACGGAAGTAGCAAGAACTAAACTGAGATTCGAAACTATCAATTCTATAAGTCTATGGATTAGTAACACGTCATCCTATTGGATAGATGAGAAGCCTAGTTCTTAAACCCCGTAGAAGAGAAGACGATGACTCAGATCAGATGGCCATGAGGTATAAGGAGTAAAAAGAGCCTTAAGTTCCCTTTCACAATCAATTACCTTACACAACTAAAGTATTTGTAGACCCAACTTCGACCGGTTTGGCTTGGTAGACCTACAGGCAGTCAGGCTCTGATACCAACGCTGTCAGGACCCCGATTCAAGTCACATCGATCTAGCCGGGAACACCTCATATCACTTTGCGGCCTCACGCACGGTATTCCCACGGTGTCGCCTTACCATGGCCGGGACCGTTTAAGCCTTTTGGCTCACGATATGATAGTGTCGCTAGCATCCATATGAAAGAGAACCCGGACGACATGGCTAGTCGTGAACCCAAAGCGGCACTAACCCATGGGGACAGGCATACATGAATCACATCGAGCATGTCGGTCAGCAGCGTGTGAATCCGGGCTGTAGCATGGGCTAACAGGACTCGGGAACCCGGCTGTAGCAGGCTAGGCAGGACTCCGGATGTCACCGCGTGACATTTCCCCGAAGGGACAGACACAGGAACGAAGTGAAACACATGCCGGCCAGTCAAGTGCCCCGAACAGTAGTGCTGGGCTAGCAGGACTCCGGTGAACCGGGCTGTATCGGACTACTATGGCTCAAGGAAGCACTAGACTACATTTCCCCATAAGAGAGGCTACCAAGGATAGACAACTAGGTTGTCGGATCCCACACATACCAAGCATTTCAATCATACACACAATATGCCCGATATGTGTAAATACAACATGGCATCACAACATAACTCTACGACTCAAGTATTTATTCATTAGGCTCCGAGGAGCGAGATATTACAAACATGGGTCTCATGACCCAACATACAGAGCATCCAAGTCAAGGCACAAGCTGAAGCTTAACATGTCTGAGTACAGACATCTACAAATGAAAAAGGCTTGGAAGCCTGACTATCTATCAGATCCTGCCGAGGCACAAGATCGTAGCTGAGGTATCAAGCTAAACGTCGAAGTCCACGTGGAACTACTAGCGAGACTGACGTCTCTCTGCAAAAACATAAAATAAGCAAACGTGAGTACAAATGTACTCAGTAAGACTTACATCAGAACTAACTACATATGCATCATTATCAACAAAGGGGGTGGTGGAGTTTGACTGCAGCAAGCCAGCTTTGACTCGGTGGCTATCCTAAACTACGACTGCAAGTAACTCTTTTGAGGTGGCGCACACGAGTCCACATATTCACCATATCAATACACCACTATGGATCCGCTCCCGTCTCCCTACGAGAACGCCATCCATAGCACTCACGCCTATCTTGCGCATTTTAGAGTATCCACTTTCTCTTGTCTATGAACTGGTATAGGCAACCCAGAAGTCCTTTACCGCGGACACGGCTATTCGAATAGATGATGTTAACCCTGCAGGGGTGTACTTCTTCACACACGCTCTCGCCACTTACCACCATGTACACGTCGTGTATCTCGGCAACCTTCAAGCGGAAGCCTGGCGAGGGAGTCGGCCACAACCTGACTAACCACACAAGTCTCTCGTCCAGGTTTATCGCCTATTCGGGTTCCATCCGCAAGGAGATCCGGCCGGGGTGTCGCTCACGACCCCAAACGATGTGAGCAGAGTTCCCGAGACACAAAACGGGCGCCCGGTACACCGTGCCACGGTGTATCTACCGCAACATAGCCCACCCCTAGGGTCAGCGCTACGCACGGCCCCCAACACATATCCTACAAACACCAGAAACTAGTTGCAACTCCTGGACAGAGATCGAGTTGATTAATAAGTCGAGAGGGGCACTTAAGCATTCCAATGCGTGGTAGTAGCTGTTCATGGATCACAAACACAGAACTCAGTTCCTGAGGATGGTTTCAATGAGACAACCCACCATGCACTCCTACATGGCCTCTCACCGCTACCTTTACCAAATCGTGTTCACACACTTAGCTCACACACAGTAGGACATGTTCACACACCATTCCAATTCATTCCCGATGAATCAGACCTGACTCAACTCTAAGCAGTAGCAGGCATGACAAACAAGCAAGTATGAGTACGCACAACAGGGCTCAAACAACTCCTACTCATGCTAGTGGGTTTCATCTATTTACCGTGGAATGACAGGTCATGCAGAGGATAAAGGGGTTCAGCTACCGCAGCAAGTAACACATGAGTCGTTGTTGTCCTAATGCAGTAAAATAGAGCAGGAGCGAGAGAGTGGGATTATATCAGAATGAACAAGGGGGTTTTTCTTGCCTGGCACTTCTGAAGACAATATAGTTCTTCATCGGTGTCATCGAACTCGTCGTCGGTACATCGTCTACTGAGAGGGGACAAACACCGGCAACACAGAAGGAAACACCATCAATGAAATGCAAAATATGAGGCATGATCATGACATGGCAATATGATGTGGTTTAAGCTAATACAACTAGCAGCAGGTTAAATGAAGTTGGTTTGAACCCTAGGTTCAAATTCAAACTTCATATGTGAAATTCAAATGCCATTTAATTGATTTGTGCTAAACAGCAGCTAGAAGTTGTTCTAACATGCATGAAAATGGTACATATGGATAGATTGGATTTTTCTGATCATTTTTCATATATAATTTGTTTGATTTGGAGTTACGATTGAATTTCTATGAATTTTTTAGGTTTGCAACATTTTTTGGAATTTCCTGGATAAACTTAAATCCAGAAAATGCTTTACTGCGTCAGCATGACATAGGTGACGTCAGCAGGTCAACTGGGTCGGCCAGGTCAAACCTGACCAGTGGGGTCCACTGGTCAGTGGCTGGGGCTGGTTAGTGTCGCTGACATGTGGGCCCTGTCAACAGCCACGTCAGCTTGGTCAAAGCTGACGTGTGGGTCCCGTTGGGTTATAACTAATCTAAGCAGAAATAATACTGGAGTTAATTACGGTGTGGGACCCATCTGTCATTGGCTCAGGGGGTTGTTTAGTGGGGGATTAGCTGCTAAATGCTCGGGAGGGCCGGTGGGCACGGCTATGGCGAGCGGCGGCGACGGCGGCTCTCGGGCGCGTGCGAGAAGAGAGCCAGGGGGAGAAGCTCGGGGAGAGAGTGGAGGGGTTCCAGGGGGGTCGGGGAGACGAAGTGGAGGTCGTCCAGGCGTCCAGGGGCATGGGCGGCAAGCAGGTGGTGGCCGGGGCTGCGTCGGCGCTCGCCACCCACCTGTTTGTCCTCCTGGCAGAGGAGGAAGGCGACGGGGGGCGGTTGGCTGGGCCAGACAACGCAGACCAAGACGGGAGCTGGGCCGGTTGGTGGCGCCAGGTAAGTTGCATAGGTAATTCCCTCTCTCTCTCCTTTTATTTCTGGTTTCTATTTTCTGTCTTTGTTTTCTATTTGGATTTAGTAAAATACTAAACCACTTTATAAAATCCTGAAATAAATTGTGGGCACCGTTGAAATGTTTTTCAACAGCCCTCAACAATTTTCAGAATTATTTGGGCAATTAAAATATTTATAGTAATTAAATGCCCAAATGCAAATACTTTATGGATTAATTCAAAAATTCCAGAATGTCCTAGAAAAATGTGCACCATTTTTTTGGCAGAGGTTCTGGACCAATTCAAAAATGATGAACTTTTCCAAAGGCATTTTGGGTTCATTGAAAATATTTTGAGGTTGAACCTATTTGGTTTATTCTGGTGCTAGGGTTTAGTCATCCCCACTTCAAAATTTCCTTTCAAATCAAACATGATGCATGGATGCAGATGCCACTAATTACAACCAAATCTGGGGCTGTGACAGTACCTGTAGACAAAGAACAAATACTTGTAACCTGACGCGTATAAGGGTTTGCCAATCCCTTTTCGGGTAACGGCGCCAGAAATTGTCAAGTTGACGGGACCAAAATTGTGGTAGGTTGGATAAATAGATCTCGATAAAACACGAAATAAAATAAGTAATAAAAAAGTGCAGCAAGGTATTTTTGGTTTTTTGGAATAATAGATCCAAAAATAAAAGCAAATAAAAATAGATCTCAAAGCAAATATGATAAAGAATAGATCCGGGGGCCGTAGATTTCACTAGTGGCTTCTCTCAAGAAATAGCACACGGTGGGTAAACAAATTACTGTTGGGCAATTGATAGAAGATCGAATAATTATGATGATATCCATGGCAATGATCAATATATAGGCATCACGCCCGACTCTTGCCTGCATCTACTACTATTACTCCACACATCGACCGCTATCCATCATGCATCTAGTGTATTAAGTTCATGGAAAAAAAGAGTAATGCAATAAGAACGATGACATGATGTAGACGAAATATATTCATGTAGGAATAGCCCCCATCTTGTTATCCTTAATAGCAACGATACATGTGTGTCTTGCTGCCCCTTCTATCACTAGGAAAGAACACTGCACGATGGAACCCATCACAAAGCACCTCTTCCCATGGCAAGAAAAATCGATCTAATTGGCCTAACTAAACCAAAGATTCGAAGAAGAAATACAAGGCTGTAAATAATCATGCATATAAGAGATCAAAAGAAGACTCAAATAATATTCATGGATATAGATCCAATCATAAACTCAAAGTTCATCGAATCCTAACAAACACACCGCAAAAAAGAGTTACATCAAATAGATCTCCAAGAGACCATTGTATTGGGAATCAAAAGAGAGATGGAAGTGTAACAGCCTGGATTTTGGCCCTTTTCTTTTCCTTTTTGATTTATTGGTTTTTGCTCTATTTTTCTTTTTGAAGTGGTTCTGTGGCCTTGTCACCTGGGAAATCATCCTCTTTTTCCTTCCCAAGTGGCTCATCATTCTCAAAACCCTGCCAAGATCTTGTCACTTCACTACTTGACCAAACCCTAAAATATTTTTCTCAGGAATATTCCTTTTTCTATTAAAGGAATAATCCTGTCTGCCCTAGGTTGTGAAGCAACCTTTATTTCCATCACTCCTAAAATTCCGAAATAATTCTCATATATAGTTTGGGTCATATCTTTCTCAAATATGGCAAAATATTTCATTTTTCATGTTTATCATCTTGCTCAAATAATTCATTTCCTATTCTGCCGTAAATGGCACATTATGAAGCAAGTGCTATTTTCCTTTTCACAATTGACCTCAAACTCCTTGGACACCTTTTCCTGCCCATATCATTACCACATGCCAAAGTGCAACCTCATTTTCCTAGTAATTATTTAATTATGATTTTCCAAAGATCCTGTCTGAGTGAAGTGGTTGTGAAGGAAGTACAAGCTAGGCATATCCAAATGAGTTGCCATTTTGCATGGTCCCTCATATCATCATATAATAGCCCTGCACCAAAGTATAGCTCATGTTATGCTTCCATGTGAGCTCACCTTGAATTCTTTGATTGTGCCCAAAATTTCAGAGTTTGAAGCAAGTATATTTTATCTTGCTCCATTATGGCTGCCAATTTTTCTCGGCCTTATATTATCCATATAACCTACCTCCACCCATTTTGGGCATGGTTAATCAAGCCATTATTCCTCTAGAATTTTTGCAAGTTTCTGTCCAGAGGAGATGTTTGTGAAGCAAGTACCAATTTGGTAAATCCAATTGGTATGAAACATTTACATCATCATTTTATGACCAAATAATCATCCTAGGCCAAAGTTGAGCTCAATTTGATGCTTCATGTGAGTGCATCATCCAAATCTTGATTCTGGACACATAATGTGAGTTACAAAGAAACTATGTTAGTTTGTGCTCCATTATGCCTCAAAAACTCCAGGATCATAGTCCTTCCTTAGTTAATCAACCCAGACAAACTCTTTACCACGTTACCAAGCTGGTTTAACCACAGAAAGTTACAAACACCTTTTTACTGATTTACTTTTGGAGCTAAGTGCAAATCTCTTCTTTGCCCCTGGACCGATTTATTTCTTTATTTGGACTAAGGGCACCAAGGTCCCTCCACTGGGCATGGTTGGCCACGCAAAAGAGCGCCGCTTGCGCCAGTTCTCATGGTGATCACTATGCTCGTCTCCTCCCTCCTCGTCTCGACCTCAAACCTTGTCCAGGAGCTCGCCCGTGCACGAGTGCATCGCCCTGTATCATTGCCTCGTCGTGGTTCGCCATAAATGCGTCGCAAACGCCATGCCCGTGCTATGCCCTGCCTCTGCCCGCCATTAAAGCTTGGTCGGGAGCTCGCCCGTGAGCTCGAGAAGCCTCCCCGCGGCTATATAAGGAGTGCCTGAGTCCCTCCACACCTCACCAGCCTCTTCCCAAGCCTCCTCGCCCACCAGACCCTCGGCCCGCTCCTCTTTCCGCTGGAGTTCACCATGGCCGCCTTGGCCTCGGCATGGTTCCGGCCAATCCAAGCATCCCGTCGTCGTTACGAGCTGTCCACTGAATCCCCCTTGTCCCATTGAGCCTCCCCACCCCACCAGTTCGTCGCCGGAGTCCCTCTGGCCGCGCCTCCCGGAGCTTGGCCGTCGCCGTTGCTCTCGGCCACCACCATGACGGAGCCCATCCGGTGCTCCTCTCTCCCTCCCGTCGCCACCAGAGCCTCCACCACTCCCCGGCGAGCCTCCCCAAGCCCTCCACCTCGCCTCCCCACCGCCGGAGACCCCTACCCATCACCACCACCGTCTCTCTGTCCGCCTCCGTCGCCGCAGACTCCCCTCCTCTCCACTCCACCCCGGCGCTGGCTGAACCTCTGAATGGAGGCGGCGCAGCCCCGAGGTCCCGCCGGTGCCCTCGGCCGGGCCGGGGATCGCCGGAGCCGGCCGGCTCCTTGGCTGGCCCCACGGGAGGAACAGTAGCGCGAGAGGAAGAGGACGACCACGCTGGCCCCCTCCCCCTGCCCCTGCGCCCCACGCGCCAGTGGCCCAGACGCCTCAGCCCACGTGTCAAGTGGACACGTATTCCGGTGAGTACGTTTTCATTTGGGGAAAGCGTATTCCATTCCTTCTTTGGTGGAAATACGTTTTCTCTTGAGGAAAACGTATAATCTTCTATTGCGGCCAAGAATGCGCTTTCCCTGTTCCGAAAGCATATTTTCTGAAATCCGTTTCTGTCTTATTCACTCAGCGACCCGTTGGAGATGAAAACTTTCACAGATTGGTCCCTGGTGTTCAACCCCTCATATATTTTTGATCCTAACTCCAAATGAGGTGAATCCAAAGCCCACTTCTTCGTCTCGTCGAGCCCGTTCTGTTGGTAATATTTTCATGATGTTTTGACATTCTGAAAATGACCATTTTGCCCTTGCGCTTAATCAGCCCCCCGAGAGAGTACGTTTTCCGACGATTCTTTTCGCGAGCTTCTCGCACTTTCTCCCGGTGATTTCTTCCACCCCAGGAAAGCCACACCCTCCATTTGCATGATTGCAACGCAGTGACATGGTTTCTTTTTTTAAACTTGTTTAAAATATTGTGTTAGCTTTTTATGATTTCTTCATGGCATTTCTCGGAGTATTGTTTGATCTTGATATTGCCATGATATTGCTTGGAGTTCTAGGATAGATATTTTAATGATTATGTGGATGACATGCGCCTTTGGCTTCTTAGTAGCTATTATGATTATTTCCATGATGGTATCTGTTATTATATTTTGGAGTATTACTTTGGATATCATGCTGCCTTTGGATTATTAGTGGTTAGTATGATTATTTTCATGATGCTAGTTGATGTTCTGTTGCTTGGAGTATTATTTTGGGAGATGATGTCTACATGTGGATCTTATCCGAATAACTTTATTCTTCTTATTGGAGTAGTAGGATTATTGTTTTCGGGTTTATCATGACAGTAGTGTTGTGCTACCCTTGGAGTATTTTGAGATGATGATATTATGCTTGGATTATTTGTTGGATATTGCGATGACTTGGATTATAGTTTGGTAGTTGATATCGGAGTATCAGTTATCACAGTTATATTTTTGGGGATAAATTTCGTCATTAAGTTGGTCAGGTGCCGCCGAACCGGGCTTTTCCAGTGCAACCACATTTGCCTTTTATGGGAAGGCCCTAATGTGATCTATTGTCATGTCTCTCGCCGGTGCCTCCAACGAGGTAAGGTTATGGGCATGCGTACCCTGGCCCGGTAAGAAGACATAACCTTGTGTGCCCGTTGTTGGATTTTGCGCGCGTGTCCCTGTATGGGACAGTTTACGTTTTGACCACGACGGTGTTCGGGGTGTCTTTGGTAGACACGGGGCCACCCAGGACTAGCCCAGTTGGGAGTGGGTTGGAGTGGCCGGGAGAGCGTCACGGTAGTAGATCGGTTTTGTCGGAACGCCGTTGGTCCAACCGAATGGGAGTACGAGGCAATGGGTTCTGTGGTGTGGGTACAGTGTGCTACCTCTGCAGAGTGTATTTAATCTATCGATAGTCGCGTCCGTATTAGGTCCCATAGTTCGATCAACACTCACATGACGGAATGACTTATAGGTGATTTATATGTTGATATGTTGATCAGTACAGATTGGCAGGATGTTGATGATGATGTTGGAGACCAAGTGTTGGTCGTGGTTGTGATCACCGGAAAGATCACAGTTTTAGACTAAGTGTTGGTCGTGGTTGTGATCGCCGGAAAGATCACAGTTTAAGACGAAGTGTTGGTCATGGTAGTGATCGCCGAAAATATCACTGTATGGTTTCGATCATGAGTTGATCGAGATGGTATATTGCTTGGCCGGTTAGCCAAGAGAGATATGGTTATGGAGATCTTAGATGGTGATGTATCAGCATTGTATTAGTTGATCTCATCCTTAGTAGTTTCTTCATCGTGGTAGTTGATAATTAATTAACCTGTTGATGCTATGTTATTGTCTTGCCTTGATGTTTGTGGTTGTTGTGAGCTTGCAAGTACATTCAATGTACTGACCTGGCTTGTCATGCCAGATTGCAGGTGATGTCGTGATTGCTTGATTGCTTGTCGTGGTTTCTGTTCGTGCGAGCTAGATCGTGTCCCAGCCAGAGTCGCTGCGGAGTGGAGTTCACCACCTTCGTCGTTGTTACCACCTTCGTCGTTGTTCCGCTGCTAGAAGTTTTCCGCTGCTACGAGATGTTCCGCTGCTAACATAGAGCAAGTGTAGTATCGCAGGCGAAGTGTCGCCATGCTGATGTGATCATTGTAACATCAGACCCATGTAATTATTATTCTTGTAATAAGAGCTGATTTGTTCTATGTCAAGCAGTGTCGTATTCCAGACACTTCTCCTCGATCTTTGGGCTGGAATACGGGGCATTCTGTTTTCTCTGAGCCGGGGTGCCACAGGAAGCCATCTAGCTACTGCCTACGGACCCACAGGTCTATCAATTGGCATCACCGGTCGTTAAATGGGCTGTATTTGATGACGCTATGAAAATATCCCAATAGGTTAATGGGCCACAAACGGGCCGACTATAACCAAGGGTTGAATTTGGCCCACAAGCGGAACAGGCCAGTAATGGACCGTAAGTAACTGAATGCTGGAAATGAGCCCAAGAATAAATGGGCCCTTAGAAGGCCGAAACTTAACACGGGCTAGAAGCGGCCCAACAGAATAATGGGTCGTTAATGGGTATAAAGGGATACGCTGTTCATTATGGCCTAGTTTCACCTCGGGCCTTTAATAGGCCCAGATTTACAAAGGGCCTCATGTGGGCCGAAAGACGTCATGGGCCATACATGGGCCGGAAGTTAGAACGGGCTGGAATCATATTGGACGACCGAGATGATGCTACCGGGCCTAATTGGGATAGGCCATAACAGGCTCGGATAGGCCATCACGGGCCATGAGTTGGCGGGCTGTAAATGGGCTATATGCGAACAGGCCATTAACATGCTTTCCGTGGGCCGGCCCATTACCTTTTGACCAAGTAAAACAGGTTGTGCCACGTGTTGACGTATCATAGGCGCCTCCCGTCCAATGAGTGGATGACATCTGTCCCAACGCTGAGCCGAGACGTGGTTCCTCTCGCCATTGAGAATTTTACACGTGGAAAATCCCCATTGGTCCAGGCTGTTAACGGGTTATCGGATCCAAACCGGAACCCGATAGCCCGATAGCTTAATGGCGACCCATTTTGGTGGACGCCACGTGTTAGTTACCCTTGACTAAAGACTCCATGACGTGCCATTTATCATCATGGAAGTGGACACTTCCGTGATGATAATTTTTTATGGTCATTGAACACTTCGGCGACAACACAGGTATGACTACCTTGATTCTGTCATAAAATCGTCATGGATGTACATGCATGACAGGAAACGTGACCTACTGTGACAAACACGTAACATCATGAAAATGGTATTTTTTGTAGTGTAGGCAAACTAATAGGCTATGGAGATGCCCATCAATTGACATCGATGCAAGTGAGTAGGGATTGCCATGCAACGGATGGACTAGGGCTATAAGTGTATGGAAGCTAAAAAAGAAACTAAGTGGGTGTGCATCCAACTTGCTTGCTCATGAAGACCTAGGTAAATTTGAAGAAGCCCATCATTGAAATATACAAGCCAAGTTCTATAATGAAAAATTCCCACTAGTATATGAAAGTGATAAAATAGGAGACTCTCTATCGTGAAGAACATGGTGCTATTTCAAAGCACAAGTTTGTAAAAGGATAGTAACATTGTCCCTTCTCTCATTTTCTCTCATTTTTTTGTTTGGGCTTCTTTGGCCTCTTTTTTTATTTGGGCTTCTTGAGCCTCTTTTATTTTCTTAAAGTCCGGAGATTCATGCCAACTTGTGCGGGAATCATAGCTTCCATCATCATTTCCTCACATGGGACATTTCTCTAATAATGACGATCATCACACTTTTATTTACTTACAACTTTGAGAATTACAACTCGATACTAGAGCAAAATATGACTCTATATGAATGACTCATGCATATGATAACAATATGTCAACGATGGTATGTGTCATAAAAAAAGGAAAGGTGGAAGTTGCATGGCATATATCTCGGAATGGCTATGGAAATGCCATAATAGGTAGGTATGGTGGCTGTTTTGAGGAAGGATATATGGTGGGTTTAATGCATCGGAGAAATTTGTGCGGTACTAGAGATGCTAGCAATGGTGGAAGGGTGAGAGTGCGTATAATCCATGGACTAAACATTCATCATAAAGAACTCACATACTTATTGCAAAAGTTTATTAGCTGTCGGGAACGACACCAATGGGATCACAGGGAATCCCTAGTACGGTTGGCGGGGCGCGGGGCTGTGCAAAGAGCGGGTCTAAAAGATCAACGCGAGGGGATTTTTACCCAGGTTCGGGCCGCAAACGATGCGTAATACCCTAGTCCTGCTTTGGTGTATATTTGGTGTTCTTGAGCTCGTGAACTAGCTGCGGTGCATGCCCAGTCCAAAAAGTCCGAATCCTTCCTCAGTACGCCTCGTGCCTCCTTTTATACATAAAAGGGGGCGCCACGGTGGCACTGAGGAGCTAGAAAGTATGTACAGTGTACAAGTCTATCGCCTGGCACCGTAGGACAAACACATTTAATGTGCTGCCGACGTGCCCTCTTGCTTTATCGGGGACGGCAAAGAAGCTCGTCCCTTTTGTCGCCGCCCCGCCTCGCTCCGACGCGCGTCCAAGCTGATGAGGCAACCAGCGCCACGCTGGCTGGCTGGCTGCTGAGCTGGTGCGGTGGCAGGGTCTTCACGAAGATCTGCATGTCGCCACGCAGGTGCTTGGCTAGTTGCCCTAGAAGCTGCATGCTGCCATGCAGGCGCTCGCCTAGTTGGCGGGCTGGCCGCCACGTCGCAACGCGCCCGGGGTAGCGAAACCTTGGTAGGAGTGGGCCTGGCTGCGGCCCTGCAGATGTCCCCAGCAAGGGCCTTGCCGGGGTCTCTTGGGCGTCCCCGGCAAGAGTCTTGTCGGGAGTGTTCGTCTTCTGGTTCTTATCTAGTATTGCAAGCCTCTGGTCTTCACAAAGATCTTCATGCCAGCATGCAGGCTCCTCCCGAGCCTTGGTCCCAATGTTGTCGACGGTGTCGGAGTTCTCAGGTTCAAGGGTGGTGTCCTCGCTGGTGCTGGGCAAGTTGCCCCGGCAAGGCTCTTGCCGGGGCTACGTAGGCCGCCCCGGCAAGGCTCTTGCCGGGGGACTCCCATCTTGTCCCTTTTCTCTTCGTGGCTCTGGCTTGAGCGCTGGCCTGGTAGTCTTGCATCTTTTCCTCCCTCTGCCCCGCCAAGCGTGGGCGCAGGTGTGGCTACAACTGCCCGTGCACAAGTAAAGGGGTACAGAAGGCCCCTAGTTTTGTTCACCAACATTAGCCATCGAAACAAAGTACTAATACGCATCTTCATAGGGGATAGATTGGTAGGAAAAGTCAATCGCTCGTCCCCGACCGCCACTCATAAGGAAGACAATCAAAGAATAAATCATGCTCCAACTTCATCACATAACGGTTCATTATACGTGCATGCTATGGGAATCACAAACATTAACACAAGTATTTCTACCAATCCACAATTACTCACTAGCATGACTCTAATATTACCATCTTTATATCTCAAAACAAATGCCAGGAATCAAACTTCTCATATATTCAATGCTCCTTGTATGAAAGTTTATATTACATCCCTCTTGGATGCCCATCATATTAGGACTAAATTTATAACCTAAGCAAATTGGCATGTTGTTTAAGACTCTCAAAATAATATACGTGAAGCATGAGAGTTCAAAATTTTCTATAAAATAAAACCACCGTCGTGCTCTAAAAATATATAAGTGAAGCACTACAGCAAACTTCCTAGCTCAAAAGGTACAAGTGAAGCACATAGAATATTCTAAAAAATTACGATTAAAGCTTGTCCCTCTCAAAAGGTGTGTACAGCAAGGACGATTGTCGCAAACTAAAAAGCTAAGACTCATATCATACAAGACGCACCAAGCAAAACACATATCATGTGGTAAATAAAAATATAGCCTCAAGTAAATTTACACTTGGATTGAAGACAAAAGACGGGATGCCATCCGGGGCATTCCCAAGCTTAGATGCTTGGTTGTCCATGAATATTACCTTGGGGTGCCTTGGGCATCCTCAGGCTTAGGCTCCTGCCACTCCTTATTCCATAGTCCACCAAATCTCTACACAAAACTTGAAAACTTCACAACACAAAATTTAATAGAAAACTCGTAAGATCCGTTAGTATAATAAAATAAATCACCACTTTAGGTACTGTTGTGAACTCATTCAAAATTTATATTGGTGTAATATCTACTGTATTCCAACTTCTCCATGGTTCAAACCCCCCGATACTACCCATAGATTCATCAAAATAAGCTAACAACACATAGAAAACGGAATCTGTTAAAAACACAACAATCGATAGTAATCTGGAAATTTTGTATACTTCTGTAACTCCAAAAATTCTGAAAAATCAACACAACCTAGGTAATTTGTATATCAATCTTTTGTAAAAAAAACTCAAGAATTTATCACGTTCCAGCAGCTCAGATCAATTCTATTACTGGTCGCAAAAGTTTCTATTTTTCAGCAAAATCAAATCAACTATCACCATGACCACCCCAAAGGTCTTACTTAGCTCAAACACTAATTAAAATACCAAAACACAATTACTACAGAAGTAATAATGTGTATACTCATAAAAAAGAAAATATTGGGTTGTCTTCCAACAAGTGCTTTCTGAAAGCCTTTTAGCTAGGCGTTGATAATTTTAAAGATGCTCACATTAAAGACAACAAACTGAAGCACAAAGAGCGCATCATATAGAATGTGAAAAGTAAGTTTAAGTCTAACAAACTTCCTATGCATAGGACTTCTATAGAGAAAATATTTGTCAAGACAATCAAAAACTAGCATATGCAAGGAAGAAGAAGGAAACAATAGCAATCTCAACATAACGAGAGGTAATTTAGTAACATGAAAATTTCTACAACCATATTTTCCTCTCTCATAATAATTACATGTAGGATAATAATAAAAATCAACAATATAACTATCACATAAAATATTCTCTTCATGATCCACATGCATGCCAAGTAGACACTCTTCTAAAATAGTGGGATTATCGTCAAATAAAGTCATGACCTCTCCAAGCCCAGTTTTATCAAAATATTCATAAGATTGATCATACTCCAAAGTAGGTGGATCATTATTACCTAGAGTTGACACTCTTCCAAACCCACTTTCAATATTACAGCAACCATATTCATCATGATGCTTAAATTTTTTTTCAAGATCATAAGAAACATTATCTCCCAATCAAGATCATTGCGGTAAGTAGTGGACATGGCAAAATTAGCATCCCCAAGCTTAGGGTTTTGCATATTATTAGCACAGTTGACATTTATAGAATTTATAATAACATCATTGCAATATTGCTTCTGTTTCAAGGAGCTATCGTGAATCACTTCATACACTTCATCACGAATTTCAACCAAAACTTCATAAAGATAATCTAGTGCATTCAACTCACTAGCAATCTAGTGGATGAAGATCCATAAACCCCCATTTTTTTCTTTGCTTTTGGTTTCAATAAACACACATTTATGGCAAGCAAAATAACAAACAAACCAAGTAAGACATAAGGGCAAATGAAAAGGCAAACAAAAAATATTTTTGTATTTTTCTAAAAACGTTTTAGAAGTGGGGGAGAGGAAAGCGAGAGGCAATTGGCAAATAATGTAAGTGCATGAGATGAGTGTTTATGATAGGTACTTGGTAGGCTTGATGTAGAACCTCCCCGGTAGTGGTCCCAGAAATTCTTCCTGCTACTTCTTGAGCTTGCGTTGATTTTTTCCTAGAAGCGGAAAGGGTGATGCAGCAAATTAGGGATAAGTATTTCCCTCAATTAAGAACCAAGGTATCAATCCAGTAGGAGGCACAAGCAAGTCTCCAATATATGCACCTGCACAAACTAACAAACACTTGCACACAACGCGAAAAAGGGGTCATCAATCCCTTCACGGCCACGAACAAGAGTGAGATCTAAAAGAGATAGATATAAATGATACGTAAAAGAGCAAGCTAAAGTAAATATCAATAAATTCCAGCAAGGTATGTGTTGTTGTTTTTTGGTTTATAGATCTGAAAATATATGATGGAAAATAGACCCGAGGGCCATAGGTTGCACTAGAGGCTTCTCTCTTGAATAAAGCATATGGCGGGTAAACAAATTACTGTTGAGCAATTGATAGAGAAGTGCATAATTATTATGATATCTAAGGCAATGATCATGAATATAGGCATCACGTCCGTGACAAGTAGACTGACTCCTGCCTACATCTTCTACTATTACTCCACACATCGACCGACTCCTGCCTACATCTAGAGTATTAAGTTCATAAGAAAAGAGCAACGCTTTAAGTAAGATGACATGATGTATAGGGATAAACTCAAGCAATAGGATATAAACCCCATATTTTTATCCTTGATGGCAACAATACAATACGTGCCTCACTACCTCTTCTGTCACTAGGTGAGGTGATGTCTACTACGCAACTTTATTCTTGTAGACTCGTGTTGGGCCTCCAAGCACAGAGTTTTGTAGGACAGTAGCAATTTTTCGTCAAGTGGATGACCTAAGGTTTATCAATCCGTGGGAGGCGTAAGATGAAGATGGTCTCTCTCGAACAACCCTGCAACCAAATGCAATAAATCTCTTGTGTCCCCAACACACCCAATACAATGGAAAATTGTATAGGTGCACTAGTTCGGCGAAGAGATGGTGATAAAAGTGTAATATTGATGGTAGAAATATATTTTTATAATTTGAATAAATAAAAACAGCAAGGTAGCAATCGATAAAAGTGAGCACAAACGGTATTGCAATCCTTAGAAACAAGGCCTAGGTTCCGTACTTTCGCTAGTGCAATCTCTCAACAGTGCTAATATAAATGGATCATATAACCATCCCTCAAAGTGCGGTGAAGAATCAATCCAAAGTTCCTATCTAGCCGAGAACATAAGAATAAATTGTTTGTAGGGTATGAAACCACCTCAAAGCTATTCTTTTCGTTCGATCTATTCAAGAGTTCGTACTAAAATAGCATAAAGCTATTATTTATGTTCGATCTATCCTAGATTTCGTACTAAAATAACACCAAAGCAAGTTCATATTCATAATACTCAATCCAAAACAAAGAACTTCAAAGAGTGCCCCAAGATTTTTACCAGAAAAACAAAGACAAGAACGTGCATCAACCCCTATGCATAGATTACCCCAATGTCACCTCGGGAATCCGCGATTTGAGTGCCAAAACATATATCAAGTGAATCAATACGATACCCCATTGTCACCGAGAGTATTCAATTGCAATACATATATGATGTGTTCTCAAATCCATAAAAGTATTCAGTCCGATAACAACGAAATCTCAAAGGGAAAAACTCAATTCATCACTACAAGATAGAGAGGGGAAAACACCATCTGATCCGACTATATTAACAAAGCCCGCGATACATCAAGATCATGACATCTCAAGAACACGAGAGAGAGAGAGAGAGAGAGAGAGAGAGAGAGAGAGAGAGAGAGAGATTAAACACATATCTACTGGTGAAAACCCTCAGCCCAAAGGGTGGACTACTCCCTCCTCATCGTGGTGGCCGCCGGGATGATGAAGATGGCCACCGGTGATGATTCCCCCGTCCGGCAGGGTGCCGGAATAGGATCCCGGTTGGTTTTTGGTGGCTACAGAGGCTTGTGGACGTGGAACTTCTGATCTAGGGCTACCCCAAAGGGTTTTGGAATATTTGTGAATTTATAGGGCAAAGAGGGGGTGCGGGAGGTCACCAAAGTGGGCACAACCCACCTGGGTGCGCCTGGGGGCCCAGGCGCGCCCTGGTGGGTTGTGCCCCCCTCGGGGCATGTAACATCCCAAAATTCTAAATTTTGGAATGTTATATTAAATAAATAACTATGCTTGTTGTTTGATTGTTTGTTTGATTGCTTGTGTGAAATTGAGTGAAATTTGAAACTTTCTGAAAGTTGAATGAGAGGGAATGAAATGACTTTCCCAAACTTCCACCTTGCATTTATGATCTCCATGAATTCAAATTCTTTTCATCACAAAACCCTGGAGAGAAGATGACATGACTTCTTCCATTTATTTAAATGACAAGGGGTGTTAAAAATATTTGAATTTCATTTGGAAAATATTTCCAATTCTGAAACTTTATGCAACTCAATGATTTTCACGAGAGAAGATAAAATGACTTCTTCAAATTAAATGAAATATGAGTTGGGAGTTTTAAAAGAATTAAATCCAAAGTTCTTTTGAATTTATTTCCAATTTGGAGTTATTTGAGTTTCTTTTTTCAAATTATTTTTCTCCAAACATAAAATACATGGAAAATAGGGTAACATGATTCCTTACAACAGAAAATTGAGAGGAATAAATTTGAATTCATTTTGGTATTTTTAAAATGATTTTTATTGGATTTTATTAGAGCAGGAGCACTATTTGAATTATTTAAATTTTTGTTAATTTTATTTAATGCTATAATAATGTCCATGTTGTAGAAAATCTTTTTCTGCAAATTTTGATATATTATATGCCTATATAAAAGTTTTAGTCATTTTGTTTTTTTTATTTTAGTTCTCTGAAAATTTTGTTAAAAAAAATAAAATATAAAAATAAGTATTCGCAGCGCCTTGGGCCAAAGGCCCAAGCCGCCAACCAGCCGGCCGGCCAAGGCCAAGGCCATCGCATGCACGCACCTAGGGAGCCAGGGAGCCAAGGTTTCCTATTCTTTTACAAATCCTAGTAGGATTTGATCCCGTTTTGGTATTCCGTTTTATTCCTAGGATTCCTAATCCTACTCTAATTCTTGTCCCCTACTCCAAGCAAAACCCTCCCCTCCCCACTATAAATACCCAAGCACCCCCCCCCTCCAACACATCAAACCAACACCTCTCCTCTCCTCTCCGCAGCAGCAGCAGTGCAGCACCACCGCCGCCGCCAAGTGCCGCCGCCGCGCCCTCGACCTCTCCTGAGGTTTATATGATCTCCTCTCCACCGTCTCGTGATCTCCTTTCCTCTAGGATCAACCGCAACATAGAATCCGATCTTCTTCCCCAACTCCGACGACTACTCCGGTGAGATCCACGAAATCCCGTAATTCATTTTTTTTTCAGAAAATAGCAATCTTAGAAAATTCATATCTTTTAGAGTTTTTAGTATTTTTGAGTGATTCCAATTGCTATGTGTCACAAATTTGCGGAAGTTTCTGTTAGTGTCTCTGGATTTCAAATTTGAGTAGTTTAAATTTGAATTTGATAAATTTTGTTCAGATTAGTATTTTGGCCATAACTTGAGTTTAAAAATAGGTTTTAATTAATTCTTTTTGCTCCTGGTCACTCGTGATATTTTTTAGCTGTAGGATTTAGTTTGGTAATTTTGGAGTATTTTAAATTTGATTTTTAGTAAAAACAGTACTGTTTTGCTTATATAGTTGTTTTGGTTATGTAATTATTGTTTTAATTATTTTTAGTTCATTCCTTTTGTAGATTTTCACTTGTTGTTATATGTTTATGTTTAGCTACAGTAGATAATTTTTGTAGTTATTTATTAGTGTTTAGCTACTGTTTTTTTGTAATTGCTTGTTTAGTTCATAGTGATAGTGGATAAAAATAGTTTTATTAGTTTTAATAGTAATTCTTTTTCCACTTCAAGTTATATTGTTTTTGTTTCTGTTATTTGTGAACACATTAGTTGTTATATTTATTTAGTATAATTTATTAATGTTTTAATAAATGATTTGCTGTTATAGTTGTCTTAGTGTTTTGCTAGTTGTTATATTTGTTCTAGTATTAACTAGATGGTTATAGTAGTTTTATATTAGTTCTTTTTGTTAGTTATTAAATCCGTAATTTATTTTCTGTTATTTTATTAGATTTATATTTTCTTGGCTGTAGAAAAAATTATTAGAGTAATTTGGTGATGTTATGTTAAGATTTGTGTGAGTTGGTCACCACTAGTTTTTCCTTGAATTTTCTTTCGAAGTTTTTCCTTTGGTTTTCGACTTGGTTTTATTTGTCGCTTTTATTTTGATTGAGTATTGTCATGAGTGTTAGAATTGTTTACTACGATGTTTGCTTATGTGAATGCTATGTTTGACTATATATATTTTCAACGGAGTGACGATTAGTTCTACCAAGTCATTTTCTGACAGCGTTGTTATCTTCATCAAGTATTGCCAGGCAAGTTCACTTTGACCATGTTTTTCATACCTATGTGTTTTATTGCATCTAGTGTCATCTTCGCAACAATCCCTCCAGTAGTGATATTGAATCATTGTAGTTGAGTAGTATGCATGAGGTAGGAACCCATCACCCTGTTACCAAGCCCGGGACGTTATTTATTTTAATGCTACGCTATAGTAGACGGGGATGGTATGAGTGCTCGAGAGTGGTGTGAGAATGGAGGATCTACGTCAATGACGACAACTCCATGATGGAACCTGCAAGGACTGCATCTTCAAGGCCTCAAGACTTCAAGACTCGAGACAAGAATTCAATACACACTACTGGGTGAAGGACGGTTGACGGGCACCCTGGAGAAACCAGTGGTTGGCCGGGATGCATGGAGAAGCGCCATGACATCTTGCGGAAAGCTTCACCCAGACTCAAAGAGACGGAAGAATACTTCATGCCCGGAAGCTTACCTGTGCAACCGCAAGTCACTATGGGCTCTGGCTTGGTTGACCCTAGTTGTGACTCTGGCTAGGACGGTGCTAGCAGATGTAGAACTACGGTAGGATTGAATGAGCACCGGACAGTGGTCAGAGGAACTCTTCGGAAGACCATGTTTCGGTCATCTTGTTCTCAAACACCCTGAAGTGCGAGAACGTAAAAAGAGGGATCGAATCTTGCGGGTAAAGTGTACAAACCTCTGCAGATGGTTAAAACCTAATCTATTAGCCGTGTCCCCGGTTACGGACAATTTGAGCATCTGGACTTGGATCTATCTCGGAACTCTCAACACCGGATTGATAACTAAATTGTTGGCAACTTATGATGATTTTGGGCTATGAGACATCGGTTGGAAGAACCATGTCATGGTAGAAAACTATATAGTACAGACTTCATTTATTCCTTTGATGTAGGGAAAATAAATCAGCTTTTACGCAAACAAAACTCAGACACAGAGCCACAAAGCCATATTGCATATAGTATAGTTTTATCATCTGTTTTCTCTTGATCTTGCCGGTACATTCAATGTACTAACCTACACGGCTGCAACGTATCATGTTGCAGATATTTCCTCGACGAGTAAGAGTACGGTACAGGGTTACGGTCTACACTCAACCTGCCGATAGCGTTGATGGGACTCCATACCACACTATTTGTTTCCGCTGTGACTTATGAGGTATATATCAGTTTTACGTTATTTATACATGTGATTGCACTTTGATATATACATTGATGTACTGTGTGTGCCAGCATACTGATCCAGGGATGGCACAGCAACACAGAGGCTTGACCGTCTGAGGTCGGGTCGCTACAGATATGGTATCAGAGCACATGTAGACTGTAGGACGTGACCCTAGAAACCGGAAAGCCCTAGGACAGGAAATTTTCTAAAACTTTATTTTCAAAAAGACTCTCACTTCTCATCTTTTCAGATTTTATCAAATAGACACTCTCACCTCAAATAGTTAGAATATACCCCTTTTCCCTTTTGATCACATGAAGAATCAACTGAAGCCGCTCCAAGAAGGACAAGATATCGGATAACTGATGGCCTCTTCAGAGTAAAGAGGATTTGACCATGCATTAGAAGAGTTGAAGCTGCAACAATTGAAGACTCCGAAGACTAGAAGAATTTGAAGAATCTGAAGAATTATTTGACCTTTAGAAGACCAAACCCCTGTTACACACTTACGTTAGATGCGATGATTTGTGAGCTGTCATTTGTTTGATGTTTTCCGACAGCCCCAAAATAAAACCTGTTTCTTCAAAACTATTGTTTGTATTGCGCGTATCCTTCCCCACCTCTCTCATATCTCATCCCAAAACTTTTGGACCCCATAGATGATGAATGAAGATTGGTCTGCTATTCTCTGGACCGATGACTCAGTTGGAGGCAGAGCTATGGATTGAAAACTTGGAGGATCAATTTAGAAAAAAAATTGATTCCATGGAAGTATGAGGTTCAATACGCTCTTCAGTGCCTTACAGAAAGTGCTGCAACCTGGTGGAAAATGCATCAAGCCATACAAGGATTTAATGGAGCAAGAACTTGGGAGAATTCAAGAAGACTCTGACAAGATCTCGTCTTATCCGGAAGCACCATGATACACCAAGAAATAAACCTTGTGCCTACAAGATTTGCGGAGAAATAGGACACACCCAGGAGGAACACAAGGATGGATGCCCTCATTGTGAGGAGAAACACCCAGCTGAGGAATGCCCAACTAGTCAGGTGACTTGTTTCTTGTGTGAAGGAACCACCCACTACCCGACTCAGTGTCACATTTACCCCATGGTGCAACAAACTATTCAGGAGCAGGAAGAAGGAATGAAAGAAGCCCTCCGAGAAGTTATGAAAGAACCTGTGATGAAGGAATGTGTTGAAGACCCTGATGGAGAAGGCCTCAACAGATTTTACTCCAATGTCTGCTATTCATGTGGAGAAGAAGGACATTTTTCACAATATTGCACCAAGGAAAGAAAAGAGTATCTGGGATACTTCCCGACGGAAGCAATAGAGTTTGATCCACAGGGAATAGAAGGTTTGATCGGAACGAAGAAACCCAGGAAGAGAAAACAAAGACACCCTCAGAACAACCCAATTTATGCAAAGAGAGACAAGAGTCATATTACCTGTTTTGAATGTAAGGACGTCGGGCATTATGCCAATGATTGTCTCGAAAGGAAGCAAGGAACTCAAGGAGCAGGCACCATCTCCAAGAAGCCCAAAGACTTATCGAAAGTTATGTGTTTTCATTGCAAGGAAGCAGGACATTATGCTACTAAATGTCCCGACAAGATGAAAGCTGGAGTTGAGTAGTTGGAATTTTGATATTGGAAACAAGAGTAGTAGAAAACAATTTCATTTTCATGAGTTCGATGAGTTGAGTTATGTAATGAGTGCTCACAGATTGTAATGAATTCGTGAAATCAATAAAGTTAATGTGTCATGATTTCATACGTGGATTGTTTTTTTTTGAGTTGTTACTCTGTGAACAAAGAGTTTGACCATTTTCGAGGATATGAGAAATATGGTCTATGGATGGATTTGTGAATTTCATTTTAAGGGTGATAGTACCCTATGAAGAACACTAGACCAATGGAAATGGAAATGTGTCCCACAGGTTGGAGTTTGGAAAAAAAATGAGTTGGAGTTTTATCTTTGATATGATGGTATGAAGAAATGAAATGTTATTGGATTTAAAGTGGTGTAATGCTGGAAAATGGAGCAATTGTAACTCCAAGGATGAGTTAAACTTGTACAAGAGTTGAAGTGAGCCATAACCCACAGGCCCAGGAGTTAATAAGAAGCAGGCATACTCTTGCTGTAGGAACATGTTTCGGAAGAAAACTCTGAGTTTAATCATCCGACATTTTTAGGAGGATACGAAAACCCGAGGATTGTGAAGAAACGTTAGATGTCTTGTTCAGCTTGCAGAAACCATGGATTTATTCGAACTCAGTTCGTCAACAAGAGAAATTCCGCAATGCTTGTGAGTATGCCCAAGTGTTTAGAATACGTGATTCACTGTTTACGTATGTGGTAATGATTCAAGTACGGGATGGATTGGCCCCCATACCGGAGACTTCTATCATGAACTATCATATGTCGATGGAAAATCAGAGAGCCTTGAAAACCTTAGAAGAGTGTCGACGCGATAAGCCATAAAACCATAGAATGGTAGGACGATGGAACCCTTTACAGGCAACCGTTACCAATCGTAGGTTATACGCTGAGATCCAACCCCGACCATTTTCCTGCAGGAGAAACCATGAATTGTCGACCACCATGAGATTTTCGATAGTTGTTTAGTATTGGCGACAGACCCATCAGAGATGAAGGCCCAGTCTCGGAAGAACCTTACCATGATGAAATGACACATGATATTGTGGAAAGGGTTATGCCCTACCGGAAGAGAGTCAGTAAAGGTTTCATACCGAAGATATGAGAAGATCGACACCGCCAACCCTAAGGATGAAGTACATGAGTTTTGTCGGAACATAACCATGCTTCTAAGTGTGGTAGCACACTAGACCTACCGATCAATGGATTTGCTGGAAGACCTCCAAACCCTAACCTTTTCTTGCTAGCCTATTCGAATCTCGAGGACGTGATTCATTTTAAGTGTGGTAGATTTGTAACATCCCAAAATTCTAAATTTTGGAATGTTATATTAAATAAATAACTGTGCTTGTTGTTTGATTGTTTGTTTGATTGCTTGTGTGAAATTGAGTGAAATTCGAAACTTTCTGAAAGTTGAATGAGAGGGAATGAAATGACTTTCCCAAACTTCCACCTTGCATTTATGATCTCCATGAATTCAAATTCTTTTCATCACAAAACCCTGGAGAGAAGATGACATGACTTCTTCCATTTATTTAAATGACAAGGGTGTTAAAATATTTGAATTTCATTTGGAAAATATTTCCAATTCTGAAACTTTATGCAACTCAATGATTTTCACGAGAGAAGATAAAATGACTTCTTCAAATTAAATGAAATATGAGTTGGGAGTTTTAAAAGAATTAAATCCAAAGTTCTTCTGAATTTATTTCCAATTTGGAGTTATTTGAGTTTTTTTCAAATTATTTTTCTCCAAAAATAAAATACATGGAAAATAGGGTAACATGATTCCTACAACAGAAAATTGGAGAGGAATAAATTTGAATTCATTTTGGTATTTTAAAATGATTTTTATTGGATTTTATTAGAGCAGGAGCACTATTTGAATTATTTAAATTTGTGTGAATTTCATTTAATGCTATAATAATGTCCATGTTGTATAAAATCTTTTTCTATAAATTTTGATATATTATATGCCTATATAAAAGTTTTAGTCATTTTGTTTTTTATTTTAGTTCTTTGAAAATTTTGTTAAAAAAATAAAATAAAAAAATAAATATTCGCAGCGCCTTGGGCCAAAGGCCCAAGCCGCTAACCAGCCGGCCGGCCAAGGCCAAGGCCATCGCACGCACGCACCTAGG
The DNA here is from genome assembly GCA_021605205.1 of Aegilops longissima. Taxonomy (NCBI): domain Eukaryota; kingdom Viridiplantae; phylum Streptophyta; class Magnoliopsida; order Poales; family Poaceae; genus Aegilops; species Aegilops longissima. Next base: position 706,954,328 of record CM038679.1, on the reverse strand, counting down.
GAGCCAGGGAGCCAAGGTTTCCTATTCTTTTTACAAATCCTAGTAGGATTTGATCCCGTTTGGGTATTCCGTTTTTATTCCCAGGATTCCTAATCCTACTCTAATTCTTGTCCCCTACTCCAAGCAAAAACCCTGCCCTCCCCACTATAAATACCCAAGCACCCCCCCCTCCAACACATCAAACCAACACCTCTCCTCTCCTCTCCGCAGCAGCAGCAGTGCAGCACCACCGCCGCCGCCAAGTGCCGCCGCCGCGCCCTCGACCTCTCCTGAGGTTTATATGATCTCCTCTCCACCGTCCCGTGATCTCCTTTCCTCTAGGATCAACCGCAACATCGGATCCGATCTTCTTCCCCATCTCCGACGACTACTCTGGTGAGATCCACGAAATCCCGTAATTCATTTTTTTCAGAAAATAGCAATGTTAGAAAATTCATATCTTTTAGAGTTTTTACTATTTTTGAGTGATTCCAATTGCTATGTGTCACAAATTTGCGGAAGTTTCTGTTAGTGTCTCTGGATTTCAAATTTGAGTAGTTTAAATTTGAATTTGATAAATTTTGTTCAGATTAGTATTTTGGCCATAACTTGAGTTTAAAAATAGGTTTTTAATTAATTCTTTTTGCTCCTGGTCACTTGTGATATTTTTTAGCTGTAAGATTTAGTTTGCTAATTGGAGTACTTTAAATTTGATTTTTAGTAAAAACAGTACTGTTTTGCTTATATAGTTGTTTTGGTTATGTAATTATTGTATTTAATTATTTTAGTTCATTCCTTTTGTAGATTTTCACTTGTTGTTATATGTTTATGTTTAGCTACAGTAGATAAATTTTTGTAGTTATTTATTAGTGTTTAGCTACTGTTTTTTTTGTAATTGCTTGTTTAGTTCATAGTGTTAGTGGATAAAAATAGTTTTATTAGTTTTAATAGTAATTATTTTTCCACTTCAAGTTATATTGTTTTTGTTTCTGTTATTTGTGAACACATTAGTTGTTATATTTATTTAGTATAGTTTATTAATGTTTTAATAAATGATTTGCTGTTATAGTTGTCTTAGTGTTTTGCTAGTTGTTATATTTGTTCTAGTATTAACTAGATGGTTATAGTAGTTTTATATTAGTTCTTTTTGTTAGTTATTAAATCCGTAATTTATTTTCTGTTATTTTATTAGATTTATATTTTCTTTGCTGTAGAAAAAATTATTAGAGTAATTTAGTGATGTTATGTTAAGATTTGTGTGAGTTGGTCACCACTAGTTTTTCCTTGAATTTTCTTTCGAAGTTTTTCCTTTGGTTTTCGACTTGGTTTTATTGGTCGCTTTTATTTTGATTGAGTATTGATATGAGTGTTAGAATTGTTTGCTAGGATGTTTGCTTATGTGAATGCTATGTTTGACTATATAGATTTTCAACGGAGTGACGATTAGTTCTACCAAGTCATTTTCTGACAGCGTTGTTATTTTCATCAAGTATTACCAGGCAAGTTCACTTTGACCATGTTTTTCATACCTATGTGTTTTATTGCATCTAGTGTCATCTTCGCAACAATCCCTCCAGTAGTGATACTGAATCCTTGTAGTTGAGTAGTATGCATGAGGTAGGAACCCATCACCCTGTTACCAAGCCCGGGACGTTATTTATTTTAATGCTACGCTATAGTAGACGGGGATGGTATGAGTGCTCGGGAGTGGTGTGAGAATGGAGGATCTACGTCAATGACGACAACTCCATGATGGAACCTGCAAGGACTGCATCTTCAAGGCCTCAAGACTTCAAGACTCGAGACAAGAATTCAATACACACTACTGGGTGAAGGACGGTTGACGGGCACCCTGGAGAAACCAGTGGTTGGCCGGGATGCATGGAGAAGCGCCATGACATCTTGCGGAAAGCTTCACCCAGACTCAAAGAGACGGAAGAATACTTCATGCCCGGAAGCTTACCTGTGCAACCACAAGTCACTATGGGCTCTGGCTTGGTTGACCCTAGTTGTGACTCTGGCTAGGACGGTGCTAGCAGATGTAGAACTACGGTAGGATTGAATGAGCACCGGACAGTGGTCAGAGGAACTCTTCGGAAGACCATGTTTCGGTCATCTTGTTCTCAAACACCCTGAAGTGCGAGAACGTAAAAAGAGGGATCGAATCTTGCGGGTAAAGTGTACAAACCTCTGCAGAGGGTTAAAACCTAATCGATTAGCCGTGTCCCCGGTTACGGACAATTTGAGCATCTGGACTTGGATCTATCTCGGAACTCTCAACACCGGATTGATAACTAAATTGTGGGCAACTTATGATGATTTTGGGCTATGAGACATCGGTTGGCGGAACCATGTCATGATAGAAAACTCCATAGTACAGACTTCATTTATTCCTTTGATGTAGGGAAAATAAATCAGCTTTTACGCAAACAAAACTCAGACACAGAGCCACAAAGCCATATTGCATATAGTATAGTTTTATCATCTGTTTTCTCATGTGTGATCTTGCCGGTACATTCAATGTACTGACCTACACGGCTGCAACGTATCATGTTGCAGATATTTCCTCGACGAGTAAGAGTACGGTACAGGGTTACGGTCTACACTCAACCTGCCGATGGCGTTGATGGGACTCCATACCCGACTATTTGTTTCCGCTGTGACTTATGAGGTATATATCAGTTTTACGTTATTTATACATGTGATTGCACTTTGATATATACATTGATGTACTGTGTGTGCCAGCATACTGATCCAGGGATGGCACAGCAACACAGAGGCTTGACCGTCTGAGGTCGGGTCTCTACAGGGCACCCCCAAGTGCTGCTCTGGCCTATCCTGGGTGTTCAGGTCCATAATAAATTCTCCAAAAGTTTGGCGGTGTTTCGACTCCGTTTGATATTGATTTCCTACGATGTAAAAAACATGCAAAAACAGCAACTGTTACTTGGCACTATGTCAATAGGTTAGTCCCAAAAAATGGTATAAAATGGTTGCCAAATGCTTGTAAAACAGCCATGAATGATATTATAATAGCATGGAACAATCAAAAATTATAGATACGTTGGAGACGTATCATGAGGACACCGCAACATTGGACCCAAAACTAAGCACCTCTCCCATTGCAAGAAAAACCAATCTAGTTGGCCAATCCAAGCCAATAGTTCGAAGAGAAATACAAAGATAACTTAATTATGCATGAAAGAGTTCAGAGAAGACTCAAATAATATTCATAGATAATCTGATCATAAATCCACAATTCATGGGATCTCAACAAACGCACCGCAAAAGAAGTTACAACGGATAGAACTCTGACAACATCGGGGAGAATGTTGTATTGAAGATCAAACAGATAGAAGAAGCCATCTAGCATGGAACAATAAAAAATTATATATACGTTGGAGACGTATCACATATCAGTACACCCGATGGCCCGACCCCGATGCATGTGCTAAGGTGCTATCGCAATGAACCTTCAACCTGAAAATTCCGCCTCTAGTCCCCCACCCATCAGGAGGTCTAGTAGTGTCTCATGAAAAAAATTGTTTTCTCCAATGTCCAGTTATTCATTTTGAGAAATAAAGCATGTAAGCTACTTCTACACTTGGAATTTGTAGAGACAAATATAGTATTCCACTTCATCGGTAAGATGATCTTCGTTTTTTGATTGATTAGAATAGTTCTCTAAGATAGCTTTGGATGCGCTCTTACTTTTTAGACCCAAATATCCCAAAAAGAAACTTTTGATTGAAGTCAAACCAAGCTTCTAAAATGCATGGGCCATCCCTGACCCAGTCCACTAACATGATATCTCTCCACTCTAGGAAATTTTGGGAAACCAAAGTATAAAGTAAAAAACCAGGAAATGGAACGTGGTTTGCTCCTACTCATGGAGGAAAACATGGGCCAGTACACAAATAGATGTGCTGACATTTCCACGGGAAAAAATATTATAGCTGCAACAATTATGAAGTGGAAAGTATGACACATGCAGGGGATGGGGGTCACCTTCCATCTGTTGACCAAAAGATTTCCACTCCTTCCTGGCTACGACCCCTATAAATAGCCCCCTAGATCCTTAGCTCTTCCCACCAATTCAACCCTGCTCTTCGACATCTGCATTGTTCTGCCTGTGGCGAGGAAGCCAATGTAGCTCTGTAGGAGGTGAGGAAGGAGGGATGTTTCACGGTTTTGTGTTCTGTTTGTTTCTTGGTGTTTGTATTAATGATGATGACTTTGCTAGGGTGCTTAGTACAGAAGACACAATCAAGGTTGGTGAGGAAAAAAATGCAAGGGATAGAGGCGGTGGTTGAGGACAACTTCACAAAGGGGTTGTGTGTACTCATCGTTGAGGACGACCCCATCTCCCTGAAGATCCTAGAGTCCCTCATGTGCAACTGCAAATACCATCGTGCGCCTCTCGATCTTCAGGCTTTCTCTAATCCATTAGAATCAAGGTTATATGAGTTATTCTCTATGAATAATGTTTTTTCCTAGTTTTATTTTGGGCACACAAAACGATGTAGCAAGGATGGTGATGGATGCATAGATGGAACTAAAGATGCCCAGGAAGGGGAAGGATGAGTTGGAACGGGTGATTAGCGACGTGCACATGCCAGACATGGACGGTTTCATGCTCCTTCAGCTCATTAGAGTTGAGATGGATCTCCTTTCCATAAGTAGACTCTCTGCTTAATCCAAGATCCTACTTTTTTACACGACTAGTGGTGGTGATTAGGACATTTATTACTATTAATCATTGAATATACGATGAGTGAATGTTCCTTTATAGAATTTAAGATCGATATCTAGAATATTTTTGACATACACCTCCACTCACCCTATTTTTTCTTTGTAAAAATCGAAAGAATGGTCATCTATTGGTTCGGGATCCCATTCTTATGATTTTCACCAAGAAAAAATAGGGTGAGTGAGGTGTATGTGATTTCATAACAAAATCTGGATATTGGTATTAAATTTTATCAAGGAAAATTCACTCGGTGTATATTGAACGCTTAATAGTAATAAATGTTCTTAATGACCACTGCTAGCTAATGTGAAGAAATAGGACTTTGGATTGTGCAGGGAGATCCATCTCAAGTGTGATGAGCTGAAGGAACATGAAACCATGGCATCCACACGTTATTGATCACCAGGTCAAACTCCTCCTTCACCAGGTCAAACATCCATCACCATCGTTGCTACATCATTTTGTTTCCACAAAATGAAACTTAGCAAGAAGCATTATTAGTAGAGAACAACTCATACAACCTCAATTCTAATGGGTTAGAGAAAGCGTGAAGATTGAGAGGCTCACGATGGTATTTGCAGTGGCGCAAGAGGGCCTCTAGGATCTTTAGGAAGATAGGGTGGTCGTCAACGGCAAGTACATGCAGCCCCTTTGGGAAGTTGTACTCACCCACTGCCTCTATCCCTTTCCTTCTGTCCTCACCAACCATCACCATGTCTTCTGAATTTCCCACCCTAGTGAAGTCAACATCGTTATAATACATACCAAGAAGCAAATAGAAACCCCGCAGGTCCAATAACTGAAGACACAACCCTAAAATATCCCTCCTTCTTCACCAGTCACAAGGCTACAATGGCTTCCTCGCCACGGGCAGAAGCTAGGAAGTAGTGGAAATCTTTTCGTCCAAAGACGAAATGTGTCCCCCACCCTCGCATGTGTGATACTTTCCACTCCATAATGGTTACAGCTGTATTTTTTTCAGTCAGAAATGTCAACATGTCTATTTATGCATGGACATATGGTTTCTTCAATGAGTAGGAGTAAACCATGTTCAATTTACTGGTTTTGCACTTTGTATTTTGGATTACCACCAATTCCTAGAGTGGAGAGATATCATGTTATTAGGGCGTGTTAGGGATGGCCCATGCATTTGTTATTAGCTGAAGAGAAGTTAATTTTTGGGAGAATTTGGTGTAAAAAGTAAGAGTGCATCCATAGCTATCTTATAGAACAATTCTAATCAATCTAAAAACAAAGATGATCATAACTATAAAGTGTCCTGACGGCTCGAGAATTTGTGATATTTTATTTCATTTCATCGTAACTTTGTTACTTCTCGACTATTTCAAACGCTTACCCTTCAAAAGATAAGAAAAATCATTTCCCCATTTTTGGTAGGAAATATCATATATGGAAGGAACCCAAGAAGAATTACTTCAAATCAAGCCAAATGGAGCAACTTCCTTGTGGAAAGCCAAGCCAGCACACACAACAGAGAAAAAGACGGTCTTCCATACAACCACAAGCGCTCATATGAGCGATCGCATGAATTGCCAAGAGCTTCGCCACGTCTATACAAGACAATTTTGCGAAGGAGACCATGGGAGAAGAGAACCCTAGCCACTGCCACCATGTCCAGAACAGCAGAAGAAGGGATCCGAAGAACCTTTAGAATTTTTCTTAGTTTTTGTACTTTCATCATCTCCATCATGCTCTCATCCTTCACTACTATAAGAGGAATTCGAACATGTGGGAACAAGTTGTAAACTCTATTCACTCTCCTTTGGAGATCAATACTAGTTGAATTATCAATTTCATCTTAGTGTGGATCTTCACGGTATTATCGATATCGCTTTATTGGGTTTAGTACCATGTTTGAATGGTTTCTCACTTATGATGTGTGATTAATTCCCCATAGGTATAGAAGTTGTAGGTGAGAGGCAAGATTCGTCTATGTCTAATCTATATGTCATCATTCGTATTTGTAGTAGTATAATCTGTGTTGTATGTTGTTATGATGTAGTAACTCTATGCGTATTGTCTAATTTAAGGGCCCACACAACATGATCTCAAGACCTACATAGGTAACACATATTGTTTAGGAAATCTGTGACCTTTGACGTAACAAGTGGAGATATCTATGAGGACCAAAGGCAATATGAGATAATGGTGATCCATGAAACCTAATGCTTGTTTCCGGTCCAAGGACCTTAATTGTGGAAACGAACACTCTATGGCAACGGTGAAGAAGGACCTTAGAATGAAATACAATCCCGAGAGGAGGAGGTTCATAACTTTAGTGTGATCCGCCTATAGAACACACATATCAAATACTTGATATATTCTTACCATTAACTGAATTCTCTCCGCGCCTGATCTCTTCATTACAGGAAACACAATTCTCATTTTCATTTATGTTATTTACTTAATTAGTTTTTACCTTCGTTACTACAAACCTTTTATCTGGTGTATTTGTCCACCAGGACAGTAGCAACATTTGCGAAAGTTCAAGCAGTTACTTCACACAAGAACTATGATACCTTGTGTGTGACAGAAGCGCCACTATGAATACGCTTCGCTGCTCTTTGTTGGGATGATAACTAATTGGGATACTTCTACGAAAGTGCTACACAACCTTGTTTGGTTTTCATGCATCAAAACCTTTTCTGGTGCCGTTGCTGGGGAGCTAAGCGTAGAGTATTTGTTTTGTAGCTATTTTTGGAAGTATTGTTATTGTAGATTCTTCATGTAAGTCACAGGGGATCTACTATTTTGGAAGAAGGTATTTACCAGCTTATATTACTCGTTTTCCTCAGGAGCAACAAGCTTCATTAACATAAAAATACAAAAATAATCAAACAATTGAGCTTAACACTTTGCTTGCAGAGATGTCGATTACTCTGAAGCCAAAGAAGATTGTAAGAGACTATTGTGCTCTAGTCATTTCAAGATCTCCTATAGTATATCCTACGAATTATTCAAAAAAATAGTCGATTGACTATATGATCTCATTATGGAAGTTAAAAAGCATGCCTTTGTGGGAACCGAGGAGGAGGAGGACCCTCAAGCACATCTCCTGTTCTTTCATACTCTATGTGGAACTTTTAAATTGAAGGACATGTCACGAGAATACATACTGTTAAGGTGTCGGGGTATTCTCGCGACAGATGCCAGGGGGTGGATTATCATGGATGGGGCAAGTGGATGTCGTCGGGCCCTGGAAGCGGAGTGAAAAAGAGCTCGATCGCACACAAGACGTACCCAGGTTCGGGGCTCTCCGAGGAGATATCACCCCTAGTCCTGCTCTGTGGGGTCTCCGCATGATGACTATGCTCAAATGGTGGCTACAAGGTTGCTCCTTGAGCCGATTTTCTAGAGGAGGAAGAAGGTCAGAGCTGCTACCTTGCTTCCCCTAGCTATGGTGTGTGTGAGTGGAGTAAGTACTGAATGTCAATGGTAATACGACCGGGTGTAGGACCCGAATGTCAATGTCTAGGATCGCCGGGTTCTCCGCCGACTGCTGGGGCCTACCGCTTGGTGGGCCCCACCGGCTGCCGAGAATCCGGCCGACAGGTAGGGCCTGCCGCCTGCAGGCCATGCTGATTGCCTTTTGTTGTTGAGGGAGTCCTGGACTAAGGGTTCCTTGGGTTTCCGGCCTATTAGCCATTGGTCGGACTGATGGGCTGTGAAGATACAAAGACCGAAGACTGCACCTGTGTCCGGATAGGACTCTCCTTGGCGTGGAAGGCAAGCTTGGCGACCAAATATGTAGATTCCCTTCTTTGTAACCGACCTTGTATAACCCTAGATCATCGCGGTATCTATATAAACCGGAGGACTTAGTCCGGAGGGGGAGACTCATTACCATAGTCATACAGGCTAGACTTCTAGGGTTTAGTCATTACGATCTCATGGTAGATCAACACTTCTAATACTCATGTCCATCAAGATCAATCAAGCAGGAAGTAGGGTATTACCTCCATAGAGAGGGCCCGAACCTGGGTAAACATTGTGTCCCCTGTCTCCTGTTACCATCGACCTTAGACGCATAGTTTGGGTCCCCCTACCCGACCTTTGACACCAACATTGTTGCTCTCATTGAGAGTTCCACTGTGTCGTCGACGACAGGATCGATGACTCGCTTCGTCCTTAAAGACAATATTACCGCCGGAGGAGAACTGGCCCCAGGCCAAACCCCTCCGGCTGGGTGGCTTTACCACGACCGCCCGTTCGGCCGTTAAGCCGACGATGACCTCTCGGGCCATCGAAAATCCCCTTCGTATCGACTCCAAACACTCCAAGTAGATGGATCTGGCGGAGTTTTCATCTTTAAACGAGCTCCTTGATCGCATCGCCGCCCTGGGAATCACCACATATTACGATCAGATCGGGCTTAAACCCGACCAAAGAGAAATCAAATCTCCACCGGTCATCCACCAGATAGCGGCAGTCGAGGAGCAAGATGACGACTCTTCCCCTATACTGAAGACGGACTATGTGCAAATCGACGACCCTACAGAGCCGGATACCAACCAGCAAAAGGAGGTGACTGGCCTTCCAAACATAGAATCGGACGGCAGGCATAAGCAACCAGAAGAAACTCCGGAGTCCGGATTGTTAAGTCAGGAAAACCTTCAGACTCCGGATCATCGATCGGGCCAGGGTTCGGATCCAATTCCACCCACGCACCCAGATATAAGAGCTCTCATGAGCATACAACAGCAGTCGCAGGAAACGGTCCACCACTTCTGGGCCATGTTCCTCCTTGTCAAGGACAAGGTTAAAGATTGACGTGACGAGGACGCGATATCAGCGTTCTGCAACAATTGCACAAACGAAGGAATCACTACAAAAAAAATACTCTTCCGTGATGATACGTGTTTGTCACAGTAGGTCGTGTTTTTTTGTCATGCAAGTACATACATGACAAATTTATGACAGAATCAAGATAGTCATACCTGTGCTGTCGTAGAAGTGTTCCATGACATTACCAAAATTATCATCACGGAAAGTGCTTTCGTCAAGGGTGACCGACACGTGGCATCCACCGTAACGGAACGACGTTAAGCTATCGGGTCGGATTTTGGATCTGATAACCCGTTAACAGCCACGACCAATACCGATTTTCCACGTGTAAAATTCTCATTAGCCATTAGCTGGGCCGGCCCATTATGGTCTCCAGAATCTTGTGGGCCTTTAGCTGGACCGGCCCAAAAGTGGCCCACAAAGTTTAAATGGGCCGGCCCTACCGGAGGCCCATAAGATTTAGCGGACCATAATGGGCCGGCCCAGCTAAAGGCCCACAAAATTTAGCGGACCATAATGGGCCGGCCGAGCTAAAGGCCCACAATATTTTGCAGACCACAATGGGCCAGCCCAGCTAAAGGCCCATAAGATTCTGCAGACCATAATGGGCCGGCCCAGCTAAAGGCCCAACATTCTCTATCAAATCGGCCCATCAACGGGCTGGTCTAAACTTGTTATCAATGCAGCCCATGGTCACATCTGGCCCGTTAACAGTCCGCTAAGTAATTGGGCCGAATTACGGCCCGGTGTATTTCGGGCCTGTTAAAGGTCCTGCTTCATTTGGGCCCATTTACAGGCCATCAAAACTTTCCGCCCATAAACGACCGTGAAGGATTTGGGTCATATTTGGCCATGTCTGTCATTCGGCCTGTTAGAGGCCCTCTAAAGATTTTGGTCACTTTCGGCCTGTTGTCATTTTCGGCCTGTTAACGCTGGACGTAAACCATGGGCCATATGTGGCCCAACGTCATATCGGGCTATAACATCCCAAATTTTCCCATTCGGAATGTTATACATAGGTCATTCTTGCATAGCATATTTTATTGCATCTTCGGTCTGCAATCCTCGAAATTCAAAGCAACACAAGGACCGTCGGAGAGAGTTGGGGATTTTCCGGGTTTCATATTTGATTTTTATCGAATATTGAAACGAGGATCTTTGATTTTAATTATTTTTCTCTCTGAACAATATTTCATAATAAAATAAAATAAAAGAGAGGAGATAATATGACTTATCCAAAACAATTGAAATATTGGAGGAAAAATGTTAAAATCATTTGCTGGATTTTATTTGAGTTTAATTGGATTTTATTTGCATTCGAAAAATTGCACGTTTTTAAAATTGCATTTTTAGGGCGAAGAAAATGTTCATCTCGTTCTAAATATTTCATCTAGACGGTGAAAATTTGTTTTGGCATTTTTAGATTTTTATTTTATTTTATAGGATTTATTTTCTATCGACGGAATTATTTAAAAATTTCGCTACCGACCAAGGCCTAAGGCCCAGCCGAGCCAGCCAAAGACAGCCGCCGCCGCCTCCGTCTGTGTGCCAGGCCGCCGACCGGACTCTAAGTCTCGTGGGACTCCCCTCCGCCGCTGCCTTGCCCCCCCCAAGCAGCCGCCGCCCCTCCTTAAATACCGCCCCATGGAGCCCAAGTCGCCGCCGCCGCCAGAGCCGCCGCCGCCCACCACCGCCACCGCCGCAGCCCGCCGCCAAGACCGAACACCGCCGGAACCCCGCCGGAGCCGAGCCGAGGTAGCCGCCCCACCGGCCCGGTTTTTCTAAAGAAAACCATCAGTTTTTTTGAAAAAACCCTAGTTCGTTTTTTGGTTCGCCGGTTTTTCCACGGTTCTTTTAATTTGCGGAAGTTCGTCCGTACGTTCGTTTTAACGAACGTCTTTCGCCCGTTAGTCACAGCTAACGAACGCTCGTTCGCTAGTCTGTTCGTCAGTTTTCTTTTTATCGGATTTATCCGCGATTATTCTCGATCGTGATTTCTGATCTTATCTTAGTTTCTTTTTATCTTTTCGCTCATTAGTCGGAATCAGGCCATTCAAGCGCCTAGATCTTTGTCTCGAGACCCTCTTTCTGTTTAATCAACTTAAACAAGATTTTGATACTGTAAAATTTGACCTTAGTTCAGATTAGTAAATGGATCTTGTTTCGTTCGCCGTTTGAGTTTCGTTGTTCCGTTTGGTTTGATTCTTTTTTTGAACCGGAGTTCTTAAGTTGAACTTTCTGGTCAGCCTCATTTTATTTGAGTTTTGCTTGTGCATCATTACTTGTTGCTTATGTATGTTATTGTTTGCTTGCGATAGAATTCCCGGAGTGCGAAGCGTGTTACTACGAGTCTCTAGGATTCGCGGATCGTCAGCAAGGCAAGTAACACTTTGATCATACTCTTTTCATACCCAGTTTTTATGCATTAGTTTCAATCCTCAAGCATTGCATGGTTAGGATGTCTTTAACTTGTGGGTTGGGAAGTAGTTATTGAGGTAGAAACTATTGCCCTGTTACTATCAAACCCTTGGGAGTTACTTCTACGTGTTGCTTATATTGCTATGCTATGCTCGTAGACGTGGTTGGGTTTGAGTGAATCCATGACAGATGTGAGATTGTTAATTAATGTTTCAACTTAAGGTGGAAACTTAAAATTAACATCTGGGTGGATTGAGGCACCTGGGGAACCTAGTGTTGTCTGTTTTTATTTTTGGAGTCCTGGGGTACCCGTGTGATCTTCCTATGGACCGCCACCCAGGCTTAAAGGGAACTGAGATGATTCATGCGAGAAACTTCTGTGTGGAGCCACAAGCTACTATGGGCTCTAGCATAGTGGAGTAGGTTACGTGAAGCTCTTGAAGAGGTAGATCACCAGGTAGTGGGTTTTGTAGGTTTGGTATGGTCTACCCGGAGTAGAGAGTTAATGTTTCTGAAAGACTGTGTCTCGATCATCCGTTTCTCAAACACCATGCAGTGCGAGAAATCAACGGAGGCGATCGAGTCTTGTGGGGAAAAGTGTGCAAACCTCTGCAGAGTGTACAATCTAATCATGGTTAGCCGTGTCCCCGGTTATGGACAATGTTGAGTATCTAGTACTTGGGTTATCGCATGTATCTCATCATCCTTAATTAATATTGTTGGGTTGTTAACTACTTTAATTGGGATTCAGTTGGCGTTATACCTTCTCAATGTTTCAACCACCATGATAATTAAATTAAAATCTATTACATTGTTGTAGAGAAAAATTGGCTTTTCGCGAAACTATAACCATATAGCTTTCCACCAGCCAAATATGCATGTAGTGATAGCATTATTTTGTTCTTGCTCTACTGTGTTATATTGCCAGCATATTCCATGTGCTGACCCATTCTCGGGCTGCAACGTATTATGTTGCAGACTTTTCAGACGAGGAGTAAGGTTGGTTAGGTCGTTGCCGTGCAGCTCAGCTATGTCGTTGGAGTTGATGGACTCACTTTATCTTCCAAGCCTTCCGCTGTTATCGCATTAGATGGCCTTAAGCCATATTATTTGTAATAAGTTCTCTTCTGAGACATTCGATGTAATAAGTGTGTGATTGCTACTCTGTTATAAATCCTTCGAGTATGTGTGTGTCAAGACATCGATCCAGGATGACACTGAAGCACAGAGACTTGACCATCTGAGGTCGGGTTGCTACAAGATGGTATCAGAGCACACGCTGAGTGTAGGACACGACCACTAAGATAAACTATTGGTCACTCTTCTCTACTCATTTCTGACTCCTCTCCATTTTTCCACTCTTTAGGATGACGGAGATGAAGAACAAGTTTGCGCAACCGGATGAAGACACACCTTTTGGATGCCACTTGAAGGAAGTCACTAGGTACTTGAACATTGGAATACCAAGCTTCACCGGGACGTAAAATGCCACCTTACCAGAAGAGGAACGCTGGATGATTCAAGTACAAGTTCCAGGAAGGACGTTCTCGCCAACTTCTAAACCCGTAGAATTTTCTTTCGAAGCACCCACCTGGAGTCTAGGCAAGAGCATGGAAGCTCACATTACCATGGGACGTATTGGAGAAGTCTACAACAGGGAGCTTAAGGACTCCATCTATCAAATATGTGGACGCCGAGACGAGCAATGGGAAGTAATCAGCACCAAGAAGGATAGATCCATTGCAGCTTTCATCTAGGAGCTAAACCAGCACATTCGATGTTAGGAGAACAAGGTGTGCGCAGACATGATGGAGTTGAAGAAGGCGAAGACTAGGATCATCGAGCTGGAGGAAAACTCAAGTTTACACGCGATGGATATGAGGAAGAAATCAAGACACTACTGGAGAAGAATGACGACCTGGTTAAGAAGATCGGAGTATTCATGGGAGGACCAGCATCGGAAGAAGAAGACGACGACCCCACTTGCCCGGACAACTACATCATCATCGACGACACCGATTCCGATCCAAGTGATGAAGACTATGAAGACGAAGCTGGAGCAGACATCATGGAGTCTTCCACCGATCAAAATTTCTAGATGACCACCATATATTAGTAGTACTAGTCATCAACCCGTGCTTCTGCACGGGCTAGATATAATTCTTCTTAACATTTTTATGTTATTCAATACTGCTTCAATAATGAAATTTCGAAATGAAAGAGTCAACTATTGGTCAAATTAGTGAAAAATGGAATTAATTCAAACTGTAAGACCTTTTATTTTTAAAATGATGTCCAGTTTGTATTTATTAGAACATTCCTTTGCAATGAAATTTGCAACCGCACTGTATTTCTGACAAACAATATAAACATTTTTGGACAAATATATATTTACTTCAAATTGTCGAAGACAAATGCAGAAAATCCTAATATGTTTCTGTTGTTCGAAAATTTCTTGCCAAAATAATAAGTAATGTCCAACCTTTGATAAACATCAAGGGCAGGCACAGTTTCATACAATAATTATGATAGTTGTGGCTAGTTGCTTCAATTTCCCCTAAAGAATGGTTGGCGGCAATAATTTTTGTAATTGCTTAGCACATTTGTATATAACTATTCAATTCTTGAACCATGCGTAGGTAGACCAAGTAAAGGCTTCTAAGAAGTTACTCCCAACGTCTATATTAAGTGTCGCACTAACGGAGGTGGCATATTTAGTGTTAGATACATCCGTTTGTGCGACACACTTAATATATGCGGAGGGACTATTAGTTAATAAACTTTAGTTTCACCATGTTATATTATTCATGAAATATACATTTACAAAAGGTGCTCATGATGATTTAGTCCCCTAACAATAGAGTACATAGTAATACATGAAAAAGTTTAACCATTCATTTTAAATTCAAATTGGCGTGGTTGTGAAAATTTCTCAATTTGAAATACCAATAAAATCACTGGTTAAATTATGATAATATACAATTTTTCTATCCATGCAAATTTCTGTATACTTTCCTAGTTATTACCATAGAATTAGGTGATTTCGCATATTAAATTAATTAGTTGGGTCTTTGTTATGCATCATTTTGTTCATTTTTAAAAGGAACATGCATGTTTGTGTTTTCTGGGACTCGGGACGTTGACTCATTTTATCCCACATCTTGAACGCTTGAATAGTTTTCATTTCATTGTATGTGTCCTTATCTTTTTAGGCTTGAAGCAAGCACGTGTACGTGGTCCTTTAATATCTATATATGTACGTGTCTTTCTTTTCAACGGAACATGTGTTTTTCTGTGAATCGGAACTTGCACACTTTTTCTCCTGGGGCTTGAACGCCATGGACTCTTTTCCTGTACGTGGTTGTACTGATTTTTCCCCACTTGTAGTTATCGTGTCAGGTTGACCTTATTTTTCATCACATAAGAACGTAAATCGTATGGTTGAGATAAATCATTATATAGATTAAATGGTTAAGAAATTTTTAATGATGTGGATTAACATGGCGATTTGTATGGTGCCTCCAATTAGTAAATATAAGATTTCCCCCATGTATTAGTAGCAGTTGAGCACTTATGCGATAGTTCTAGACCGTTTGTATGCCCTTGCTTCATTGATTGAGTGAAATGATTGTGTTTGTCTCATGTGCATATGGGTAGCTAGTGCTTTCTCGTTAGACCTTTTTCTATTCTAATCTCTTCCATCTAAACCCATCAGATGCCTCCGAGACATGACCCCGGTTTTGCTTTCCCACCGGAGCTCACCCAGTTGATCCAGTAGCAGAATGCCTTGTTGCAATTGCTAGTTTAGAACTAGGGCAACAACAACAACAATAATAATCCGCCGCCAGTGGACAACCTAGCCCGTTTTCTGAGGTTACAGCCGCCGGTGTTTTCCAGTAGCACCGAGCCAATAGTTGCTGATGATTGGCTACGCCGTATCGGAAGGGAGTTAACCACCGCAGGATGCACAGATGCTGAGAAGGTGTGCTTTGCCGCACATCAATTGGATGGACCAGTAGCCTCATGGTCGGAGAATTACATTGCGACTTTTCCTATAGCCAATGTTACTTGGGACCAGTTTCAGCAAGCTTTTCGCACAGCCCATGTCTCAACTGGAGCCATGCAGATGAAGAAGCGCGAGTTTCGCAACTTACGCCAGGGGAACCGTACTGTGGCTCAGTACGTGGATGAGTTTAGCAAGTTATCACGCTATGCCCCTGATGATGTGGCCACAGATGCCGCGAAGTAGGAGAAGTTTATGGAAGGGCTGAATGATGAGATGAGCATGCAGTTGATGGTATCAATCTTCAACAACTACCAGGAGTTGGTGGATAAGGCTCTTATGATTGAAGGGAAGCAGCAGCAGATTGAGAGCCGAAAAAGGAAGTATGGACAAGGGAAGTATAACTCAGGAGCTCAGCAGAAGCCTCGCTCAACCCCGAACTTGGGAGGACTAGTACATAACCATGGAGGTCACAACCACACTGGAGGAGGATCGCATAACCACAATGGTGCCAAGAACGGAAATGGAAACGGAGTTAATAACAACCAGAACCGCTCCAACCCATCTACACCTGCCAAAAGAGACCTAAGTCAAGTTACTTGCTTTAAGTGCGGGAAGACAGGGCACTATGTCAATGACTGCCCTGAAGGAAGGAATGGGAACGGAAATGGGAGCGCTGGGAAGAAGCTTAATCCATTCAAAAAAGGACAAGTGAACCACGTTAACATGGTGGAGGTTGAAGAGCAGCCGGACGCGGTAATAGGTAAGTTTTTGGTTAAGTCATTTACCGCTCTTGTTCTTTTCGATACTGGTGCATCGCATTCATACATATCAAGGGGATTCGTGGATACGTTTAAACTACCAACCCAAACCCTTAGGACCCCTCTTTTAGTGAGCTCGCCTGGAGCAGAGTACATGGCTAGCCGATGGTGCAACCAGATACCCCTAACCATTGGCACACATGTTTTTCCGTCTGACCTAATTGTCTTGGAGTCGCAAGGATTGGATGTGATATTAGGTATGGACTGGATGTCAAAGTATGGAGGAAGCATTGACTGTGCTAGTAAGTCGATTTATATCACCACCCCAGAGGGAAAAAGGATTAAGTATGTATCTAGGCATGTGCCGAGGAGGAGCCAAGTGAATACCCTCACGGGAGTTGTTCAGGAGGAAGTACCTGTAGTGAAGGATTTCCCGGATGTTTTCCCAGAAGAGTTACCATGGCATGCCACCAGATCGAGACATCGAGTTTTTGATAGAGCTATTGCCAGGTGCAGGGCCAATATCCAAGAGACCCTATTGGATGCCCGCAAATGACCTGGAGGAAATTAAGAAGCAGATCAAAGAGTTATTGGATAAAGGTTACATTCCAAGGAGTTCATCACCTTGGGGAGCCCCAGTGCTTTTGGTTGAGAAGAAGGATAAATCCCTAAGAATGGTTGTTGATTACGAGCCTTGAATGAAGTAACGATTAAGAACAAGTACCCACTGCCGATGATCAAGGATCTGTTTGATCAGCTTCAAGGAGCCAAGGTGTTTTCGAAGATCGATCTATGATCGGGATACCACCAGTTGAAGATTCGAGAGAAGGATATACCAAAGACAGCATTCATGGAGTATACGGTCATGTTGTTTGGACTGACTAACCCCCCTGCCTATTTCATGAGCATGATGAACAAGGTGTTCATGGACTATTTGGAAAAGTTTGTTGTGGTGTTTATTGATGATATTATGGTATACTCGAAGAACGAAGAGGAACACAAGGAGCATTTGCGTTTAGTTCTCGAGAAACTCAGAGAACACCAGTTATACGCCAAGTTCAGCAAGTGCGAGTTTTGGTTGAAGGAAGTTGGATTTCTTGGGCATGTTATATCAAGAGAGTGTATAGCAGTGGACCCCAGCAAGGTTGATCGATCCATCGAATGGTTGGCACCCACTTCAGTTAGCGAGATCCGCAGTTTCCTTGGACTCGCAGGGTATTATCGGAGATTCATTGAGAATTTTTCCAAGATTTCCAAGCCAATGACTGAATTACTGAAGAAGGATACTAAGTTTAAATGGACAGAAGATTGCGAGGCAAGTTTTCGGGAATTGAAGAAACGTTTGACTACAACCCTAGTGCTAACACTGTCAGATATACATAAGGAGTTCCAAGTTTATTGCGACACCTCTCGCTTAGGACTTGGATGTGTGCTTATGCAGGACGGACGAGTTTTTTCGTATGCCTCACGACAATTAAAACCCCATGAGTTGAACTATGCCACGCATGATTCGGAGTTAGCAGCCGTAGTGCATGCATTGAAGACTTGGAGACATTACCTTATTGGAAACTGTTGTGATGTGTACACGGATCATAAGAGTTTGAAGTACATTCTCACGCAAAAGGAGTTGAACCTTAGGCAGAGGAGATGGTTGGAGCTTATAAAGGATTATGACATGAAGCTGCACTATCATCCAGGAAAGGCCAATGTCGTAGCAGACGCTTTGAGCCGGAAGAGTTACGCTAATATCCTTGAAAGTAAGGGATTGCCGAAGGAGTTAGCTGAGGATATCATGGAACTTCGGTTGGAGATGTTCCAAGAGGTTTCATTGCGATAATGGAGGTTCGGTCGACATTGTTGGACCAGATTCGAGAAGCTCAGAAGGATGACAAAGAGATTGCCGAGATAAAGGAGAAGATGAGTAAAGGAAAGGCCAAAGGTTTTCGTGAGGATGAGCACGACACCTTATGGTTTGAGGACCGAGTTTATGTGCCCAACAACCCAGAGATCAGGAAGTTAATAAAACACCAAGATGTATTTGGATTTGAAAGAACGTTTCTGGTGGACTAGTATGAAGAAGGATATTGCCGAGTATGTAGCCATATGTGATGTATGTCAGAGAGTGAAGGCAGAGCATCAGAAGCCAGCAGGACTGTTACAGCCTATGCCGATACCCGAATGGAAGTGGGAAAAACTTGGCATGGATTTTATCACCGGATTGCCCAGGACCAAAGCAAGATATGATTCAATATGGGTAGTAGTGGATCGCTTGACCAAAGTGGCTCACTTCATCCCAGTGAAAACAACATACACAAGTGCAAAGTTGGCCAAGATATATATGTCCAGGATCGTATGTCTGCATGGAGTTTCGAGGACCATCGTATCAGATAGAGGAACACAGTTCACTACAAAGTTTTGGCATCAGTTACACCAGACTTTGGGAACAAGATTGGAGTTCAGTACAGCATTTCACCCGCAGACAGATGGACAGACCGAGTGAGTCAACCAGATTCTGGAGGACATGTTGAGAGCCTGTGCGCTAGATTATGGATCTAGTTGGGATGACAATTTGCCTTACGCAGAGTTCTCGTACAACAATAGCTACCAGTCCAGTTTGAAGATGGCACCGTTCGAAGCTCTGTATGGACGCAGATGCAGAACTCCACTGATGTGGGATGAGGTAGGCGATTGACAGCTGTTTGGACCAGACTTGATCAAGGAGTCTGAAGAGAAGGTTAAACTGATCCGTGATAGAATGAAGATTGCTCAGTCCAGACAAAAGAGTTATGCAGACTCGCAAGGAGGTAACCTATGAAATTGGAGACAGAGCATATTTGCGAGTATTACCCTTCCGAGGAGTGAAACGTTTTGGAGTTAAGGGAAAATTAGCTCCGAGATTTGTAGGATTGTATCGTGTTTTGGAACGGATGGGAGAAGTTGCCTACAAGCTGGAATTACCAGAAGGATTGTCAGGAGTTCACGATGTGTTCCACGTCTCACAGTTGAAGAAGTGTCATGATGAGATGGCCGATATACCATTAAGAGTTACAGTACCCCTGGAGGCAATTCAGTTGGACAGTAATTTGACTTATGAGGAGAAGCCAGTGAAGATTCTTGACTTTGCCAGCCGAGTCACCCGCGACAAGGTTATTGGGTTTTGCAAAGTTCAGTGGAGCCACCATACCGAGGAGGAAGCCACCTGGGAACGAGAGGATGATATTCGCAAGGACCACCCGCACCTATTTTCTAGCCAACCCGAATCTCGAGGACGAGATTCATCTTAAGGGGGGTAGGTTTGTAACATCCCAAATTTTCCCATTTGGCATGTTATACATGGGTCATTCTTGCATAGCATATTTTATTGCATCTTCTTTCCGCAATCCTCGAAATCCTAAGCAACTCAAGGACCCTCGAAGAGAGTTGGGGTTTTTCCGGGTTTCATATTTGATTTTTATTGAATATTGAAATGAGGATGTTTGATTTTAATTATTTTTCTCTCTGAAAAATATTTCATAATAAAATAAAATAAATGAGAGGAGATAATATGACTTCTCCAAAACAATTGAAATATTGGAGGAAAAATGTTAAAATCATTTGTTGGATTTTATTTGAGTTTAATTGGATTTTATTTGCATTAGAAAAATTGCACGTTTTTAAAATTGCATTTTTAGGGCCAAGAAAATGTTCATCTTGTTCTAAATATTTCATTTAGACGGTGAAAATTTGTCTTGGCACTTTTAGGTTTTTATTTTATTTTAAAGGATTTATTTTCAGTCAGTGGAATTATTTAAAAAAAAATTTCCCAGCGCCCGACCGGGCCTAAGGCCCAGCCGAGCCAGGCCGGCGCAGCCGCAGCCGCCGCCGACCCGGACTCCAAGTCCGAGCCGGACTCCCCGCTGCCGCCGCTGCCTTGCCCCCTCCCCCAAGCAGCCGCCGCCCCCTTCCCCTTAAATACCTGCTGCCCCTCGAGCCCAAGTCGCCGCCGCCCGCCTCTCGAGCATTGCGCCGCCACCCGCGCGCCGCCCTTAGAGCGCCGCCGCCGCCTCCGCCGCCACCGCCCCAGCCCGCCATGCAAAACCCACGAGCCCAGCGAGCCGAGCCGAGGTAGCCGCCCCAATTCGGTTTTTTTTCGGTTCGCCGGTTTTTCCGCGGTTCTTTTAATTTGCGGACGTTCGTCCGTACATTCGTTTTAACGAACGGCTTTCGCCCGTTAGTCACAACTAAAGAACGCTCGTTCGTTAGTCTGTTCGTCAGTTTTCTTTTTATAGGATTTATCCGTGATTATTCTCGATCGCGATTTCTGATCCGATCTTAGTTTCGGTTTATCTTTTCGCTCGTTAGTCGGAATCAGGCGATTCAAGCGCCTAGATCTTCGCCTCGAGACCCCCTTTCCGTTTAAGCAACTTAAACAAGATTTTGATACTGTAAATTTTGACCTTAGTTCAGATTAGTAAACGGATATTGTTTCTTTCGCCGTTTGAGTTTCGTTGCTCCGTTTGGTTTGATTCTTTTTGCGAACCGGAGTTCTTAAGTTGAACTTTCTGGTCCGCTTCATTTTATTTGAGTTTTGCTTGTGCATCATTGCTTGTTGCTTATGTATATTATTGTTTGCTTGCGATAGAATTCCCGGAGTGCGAAGCGTGTTACTACGAGTCTCTAGGATTCGCGGATCGTCAGCAAGGCAAGTAACACTTTGATCATACTCTTTTCATACCCAGTTTTTATGCATTAGTTTCAATCCTCAAACATTGCATGGTTAGGATGTCTTTAACTTGTGGGTTGGGAAGTAGTTATTGAGGTAGAACTTATTGCCCTGTTACTATCAAACCCTTGGGAGTTACTTCTACGTGTTGCTTATATGGCTATGCTATGCTCGTAGACGTGGTTGGGTTTGAGTGAATCCATGACAGATGTGAGATTGTTAATTAATGGTTCAACTTAAGGTGGCAACTTAAAATTAACATCTGGGTGGATTGAGGCACCTGGGAACCCAGGGTTGTCTGTTTTTTATTTTTGGAATTCCCGGGGTACCCGTGTGATCTTCCTATGAACCGCCACCCAGGCTTAAAGGGAACTGAGATGATTCATGCTAGAAACTTCCGTGTGCAGCCACAAGCTACTATGGGCTCTAGCATAGTGGAGTAGGTTACGTTTTATTTTTGACCATAAACAGTAGGGGAACCCCCCACTATGAAAGAATCAATTAAATGAGGGTGATAAAGTTACATGGTTACTTACAAATCCATTTCCCTTTGGGAAAGGACAGAAAGGCTACTTTATTGGAGTGAGGACAGAAGCAAAGGAATAAAGTTTTTGTGCTTCTCCTTAACTCTATAAGCTAGGAGTGAAAAATCAACCTTGAATCTACTAAGCCAAGCAGCACGGGACGGTGCAATGCCTCTAAAGTGTTTGTTGTTTCTTTCTTTCCATATGCTCCACGCCGCCAGAAGGAAAACTTCCATGAAGAGTGGTCTCCCCCAAGTGTCTTTCGTCATTGAGATTTTGGAAAGACAAGTCCCCCCTTGTTACCAGGCAATACCTAGAGTGGCCAAACATTGGGTGCTTGTCGGTGTACTAGAGTAGGGGTACCCTAGTACCCCGAACTCGTGCACGGACAGTTGCAGAGTGGCCCAACATTGGGTGCTTGTCGGTGTACTAGAGTAGGGGTACCCTAGTACCCCGAACTCGTGCACGGACAGACATTCTGGCGCTTCACAGCAGGCTGGCCTGATGACCGCCAAGGTCCTCAGCGGCCCCTTTGGAGCCATTCAAGAACAAAGTAGTCAAGACCCCGGCAAGAGGAGCTTGCCAGGAAGGCCACTCAGTGCACGAAGGAAACAAGGCCCCGGCAAGAGGAGCTTGCCGGGAAGGCTTGGTGGGCGCCGAGCCCCCAAGCGCGACAAGGTTCCCGCTGCGGCAAGGCGCTAGCCGGGGCGGGCGACCTCTCTTCATCTCCGCTCCAGCTCATCCGCCAACGTGTCGCCACGGGGTTTCTCCGAAGCAGCGTGTCGGACGAGCTGTCTTGACCAGCGAAACAGCGATAAGCAATGACAAGCTACCATCGTGGCAAGCGGAGGCGCCAGCGGTCCCTGTTACCTTTGTTGAGGCGATCGAGGCGGGCATTGATGACTCTTGTCCCTTGCCGTCGAGTTAGGTATAGATTATCGTACACCTGTACAAGCGGTGTACCAACCTATGTTTTACTATCTTACCCTTGTCTACTTGCCACATGTGGTAACCCCTTGTGCCTATAAAAGGAGGCCCAAGTGCAACGTAGAAAGGGTTGGTTGGGGGGGGGGGGGGTTCAGCTCCGGCTTAGCTCATCCTACTCATACGAGACCACACATTCAGGCTAGGTTTTGTAACTCCCGTTGCTCCCTAGCAAGAACACAAGATAATCCACTAAATCAGCAGTAGGAGTATTATCTCTCCGGAGAGCTCCGAAGCTGGGTAAACCTGCTCGTGTGCATCGCCTCGATCCGCTCTTTGTGCAATCTCCGCCCCCCTCCGAACCACAAGGGACCCAGGTCCCGTAGGTGTTCGTGGGACACGACCAGTCATCCCCGACATCTTTGGCACGCCAGGTAGGGGGCGTCGAGGCTGTGCGAACCCGATCCGGCGTTCACACGAGCAATTTCTTCATCAACACCTTCGTCAACATGGCGCCGAAGAAGAAGTCTTCGGCAGCAGCAGAGCCGTCCGCGTCAAACCCACCACCACCGGAGCTGTCAGGTGGTGGGGGAAACGCTGGCGGAGGAACAGGCGTCGACGAAAGAGCCCACAACGCCGCCAGGTCCAAAGACAAGGCAGCGCAGGCGTTAGTGTCCGAATCTTCACCGCGTCCTTCTCAAGAGGCGCGGGACCGACAGCGTCGTGATGCTCGTGGCACCATACGCTCGTTGGATCAATGCCAAGCTGGAGGATCCCGAGGCCCTCGAGACTCGCATGCTCCTCAGCATGCCGGTACGAGTGGAGTACGGTCGTTTGGGCGGGATGCTGCTCCTCCTAACTTGGTTAGGAGTCCGAGCACCTCCGTTCCTCGCTTCATCGCCGTTGCCGCCAACCACCAGCGGAAGCCTTGGCTGAAGCTCAATTACTTCTAGATTACCCTCCAACGGCCGACAAAAGGTCGGCGAATGGAAGGCCACAATCAGAGTCTCATCGGCCGTAACGGCGCGTCCCGCTGACAACCGAAAGCGCCGCAGCCGCGGCAGGCGACAAACGCGAGCAGATGGAGACGAGACTTACGGGGGAGCAGCCACCGTGCACTCACCTTCCCGAAGGCCCAGATCGCCGACTCGCCGGATCCACCTCGACAGCGACTCCACAGCGTCGTCGGATCCGCGAGCTCGTCGCGATCAGCGCCAAGTTCTTCGAGAACGACAAGAAGAAGACGCTCGAACCCGTATCTAGCGCCGAAGAGAAGCGTGCCGTCAATCTGACCAACGCGCCGGGCCCACTGTCGATATGCATGCGCCAGGGGAACCAGGCGACTTGCCGTACGCGGTAGGTTGCCCTACGTTCACTCGTGACCTGCGGCAAGTCCGGTTGCCCGACAAGAAAAACATCAAACCAGATGTGCCAGAGAAGTATGATGGCAGGACACACCCATCGGAGTTCCTCAGCATCTACACCATTGCGGTGCAGGCTGCGGGGGGACGAGACGACAAGATCCTCGCCAACTACTTTCGCCTGGTGCTCAAGCCAAACGTCAGATCTTGGCTCATGCACTTGCCGGACAGCTCTATTTCTTCTTGGGCAGATTTGTGCCACCAGTTTGTTGGCGCCTTCACAGGCGGCCACAAGCCTCATGGCCAGGAGAGCGATCTCCACCTGCTTGCCCAGAAAGAGGGAGAGTCCCTGCGCAAGTTCATCCAGAGATTCAGTCGAGTGCACTACAACATCCCAGACATCCACCCTGCCGCGGTGATCAGTGCATTTCATCAGAATGTACGAAACCGCAGGATGAGGGAGGAGATGGTGATGTGCAAAGTGAAAGACGTCAGCAAGCACTACGCCCTAGCCGACAAGTGTGCACGCGCTGAAGAAGGAAGAAGGCTCCCAGGAGAGAATGTGGGAGCAGAATCTGACAGTGAGGAGATCACCCCGGCAAGGAAGAGTAGTCGGCGAAACAACAGAAGAAAGAAAAACCAAGAAGTACTAGTTGTCGAGCAGTCCGGTAAGGATGGTGCCTCTAACAAAGCCAAGGCAGGTAGCTCCGGCAATGAGGTTGCCTTTGACACCGACCGCCAAGCTGTGGCGGCCGCCGACAAGCCTGACAGCTCCAACAAACAGTACTGTAATATCCACCGCACCAAGGGCCACGATCTCCAGAGTTGCAAGAAAGTCGAGCAGCTTGTTGAGCTCTGAGAGAGCTGAATCTGGCGGCGAGACAAGGAGAAAGCCCAAGAAGGTGCACTAGCAGCAAATCTGAAGAGACCGGTCGGGAGGATGCATGGCAAGGCCAAGCAGCGGCAAGGAGAGCAGACCTCCCGTGGTCGCGACAAGGAAGAAGATGAAGATGAAGAGGGCGAAGACATGGAAGGCGATGAAGCGTGACGAGCAAGAGTTTCAAAAGGCAACAGAGGTCCTTTGCGTTGGCGGTGGTGCTTCTCTGCATACCTCGCACCGCCAACTCAAACAATGGATGCGAGAGGTTAATGCAGCAGAACCCTCCATAGAGTCGCGTAAACCTCTGAAGTGGTCCAGCACGCCCATCATTTTTGACATTGAGGACCACCCTGATCACATCACAGCGGTCGGGTGCTTGCCGATGTTGGTCTCACCAACCATCCGCAACCTCAAGGTCACAAAGATGTTGGTTGACGGCGGGGCTGGCCTGAACCTGATATCTTCTGCAGTGCTTCAGAGACTTCAAATCCCTGACAGCGAGCTCGAAGAAACTGGTACATTCCAAGGAATCAACCCAGGAAGGAGCAAGCCCAAAGGAAAGATCACGTTGCCGGTTACATTCGGCAGCGAGCTCAACTTCAGAACTGAGAGGGTCATGTTTGACGTTGCCGATTTCCCATTGCCCTACAATGGCATACTTGGCCGTCCAGCACTCGCCAAGTTCATGGCTGCCTCTCATTATGCTTACAACCTACTCAAGATGCCCGGCCCGATAAGCGTCATTTCTGTCCATGGCGACAAGAAGGACGCGCTTATCTGTGCCGACAAGATTTACCGGGATGCAGCAGCCGCAACAGAAAGCAAACCACTTGCCGCTGAAGCTCCCGGGGGGAAGAAGACCACCAAGTCCGGTAAGAGCTCTGTTGCCCACTCCGGCAAGCGCACCTCCTCGGAGTGCTGCGCTACCGTCGAGGACGCACCATCGAGCTCCACCGGCAAGTGCAAGAAGACGATGGCAGCTCCGCCGAAGATCAAGAAGGTGCCCGCCAAGGAGGACGGCACTGGTGGTACCTTCACCATCAGTGCCACGCTTGATCCTAAATAGGAAGGCGAGCTCGTTGCTTTCCCGCGGGCGAATGTCGTTGTGTTTGCATGGCAACCATCTGACATCCCCGGTGTTCCCAGGAAAGTAATTGAGCACCACCTAGCTGTCTGTCCTCACGCGCGACCCGTCAAGCAAAAGGTTAGGAAACAGGCAGTGGAGCGCCAAGAGTTCATAGCAGAAGAAATCAAGAAGTTGGAAGCGGCAGGACTTGTCAGGGGAGTACTCCATCCCACGTGGTTGGCCAATCCGGTAGTTGTACGCAAGGCTAATGCGAAATGGAGACTTTGTATTGACTTCACTGATGTTAATAAAACTTGTCCCAAAGACCCATCTCCCTTGCCGCGTATCGACCAGATTGTTGACTCCACGGCTGGATGTGACCTGCTTTCATTTCTTGACGCATATTCAGGATATCATCAGATCTTCATGGCAGAAGAGGATGAGGAGAAAACCGCATTCATTACACCATGTGGCACGTACTGCTTCATACGAATGCCTTTCGTTTTAAAGAATGCTGGTTCAACCTTTGCAAGAGTAGTCCATGAGGCCTTTGAACCACAGATACACAGAAATGTAGAAGCATACATGGATGACATAGTGGTCAAGAGCAAGGACAAAGCGACTCTGATTAAGGATTTGGATGAAACATTTGCAAATCTGCGCAAGATCAACCTCAAGCTCAACCCCGAGAAGTGCGTGTTTGGAGTCCCTTCCGGCAAGCTTCTCGGGTTCTTTGTGTCTCAGCGGGGAATTGAAGCCAATCCCGACAAAATCAAGGCCATTGAGCAGATCGAAGCACCAAAGCGTGTCAAGGATGTCAGAAGACTTGTCGGTTGCGTGGCTGCTCTCAGCAGGTTCATCTCTAAGTCTGCTGAGCAGCCCTGCCATTTTCAAAATTTTGAAAAAGGCAGGTCCAATGAAATGGACTCGAAGCGGAGGCTGCGCTGCGAGATTTAAAGAGGTACTGTCCTCCGCTCAATCTTGAGTCGCACCTAAGCCACAAGAGAAGTTGCTGCTGTATATAGCAGCGACCAATCAAGTGGTTAGTGCTGCGTTAATAGCGGAGAGGAGGCAGATGATGAGCCGGCAACCGAAGCAGCGCATCCAGCGACAAGCAAGGGCTTCACCGTCAAGCTCGGTTCCGACAAGGACGGATCAGCGCAGGGCTGCGACAAGATCTGTAAGAAGATGGTGCAGCGCCCGATCTACTTTGTCGGTTCCCTTCTGCAGGGGCTAGGTCAAGGTACTACGGTGTGCGAAGTTGCTTTTCGGCCTCCTCATGGCCTCGAGAAAGCTGCGCCATTACTTCCAAGCACATGAGATAACAGTTGTCACTCGCTTTCCGTTGAAAAGGATATTGCAAAATCCGAAACAGCAGCGAGAATCGTCGAGTGGGCCTTTGGAACTATCAAGCTTTGGTCTCAAGTTTGAAAGCACTTCAACTATCCAGAGCAGAGCATTGGCGGAATTCATAGCTGAGTGGACGCCAACGCAAGATGAAGAGATTCCGGAGACGAGCATCCCTGTCAAGGAGGCAAATAAAGAGTGGCTGATGTACTTTGACGGTGCCTTCTCGCTGCAAGGCGCCGGTGCCGACGTGCTGCTTATCGCACCCACCGGAGAGCACCTCAAATACATAGTCCAGATGCATTTTCCCAAGGAGCAAGCAACAAACAATACTGCAGAGTATGAAGGTTTGCTTGCCGGTCTCAGGATTGCAGTAGACCTTGGGATCAAGAAGCTCATTGTCAGGGGGGACTCGCAACTTGTCGTCCGCCAAGTAAATAAAGATTACCAGAGTCCGTTGATGGAAGCTTACGTCGATGAAGTGAGGAAGCTAGAAGAGCACTTTGAAGGCCTGCAAATGGAGCACGTTCCAGGAGCTCAGAATGATATAGCTGATGGCCTCTCCAAATGTGCCGCACTTAAGCTACCTGTGGAACCAGGGATTTTTGTGCTCAAGCTAACTCACCCAACCGTAACACCATCAACAGGACAGAGCAAGAAGAGAAAATTGGTTTCCGGCGAGCGACTACTTTCCGACAGAGCTCCCCGAAACCGCCGCCAAGAAGGTCCGTAAAATCAATGCAAATATCACTGAGGAGCAGTCTGCTCCGACAAACCATGCGGTTTGTATCGTTGAAGCAAACGCTCCCGACAAGTTTCGCTCCGGCAAGCTTGCCGGGGATCATCAAGCTCCGGCGGACCCGCAGGTTCTTGCCGTAGAAGCTGATTTTCCCGCAGTGATAGAAGAGCCTTTAGTCCTTGTTGTCGAGCCACAAGCTCCAGCATGGGCACAGCAAATCGTCCATTTCCTTCAGACAGGAGAACTTCCCGAAGAGCAAGAAGAAGCGGAAAAAGTAGCCCGGCGATCAAGTATGTACCGGTTTGTTGACAACATCCTGCATGAAGAAGACTCAAAGGTGTGAAATTGAAGTGCATTTGCGGGAAGATGGATGAGCTGTTGGCGAGAGATACATGGAGGCATATGTGGTCACCACATTGGCAAAAGCACTTGCAGCAAAGCTTTCGGCAAGGTTTCTTCGGCGAAGCCCTCGAGGATGCAAGCTGCACAAGTAACCAAGTGTGAAGCGTGCAGTTCCATTCCAAACAGATTTATCAACCAGCTCAAGCTCTCCGGGCGATCCCTTTATCCGGCCATTTTTGTCAGGGGCTCGATATCCTCGGCCCTTTCCCCGAGCTGTCGGGGCTTTGAGTACTTATGCGTTGCGATGAACAAGTTCACAAAGTGGCGGAAGTGGAACCGATGAGGAAGGTGACAGCACGGTCGGCAGTCAAGATCTTCGGTCAATTGTTTGCCGTTTGGGATTCCTAATAGAATCATCACCGACAACGGCACACAGTTCTAAAGCCGCACCTTCATGCGAGACGCCCAAGATCTTGGCGCCAAGATCTGCTTTGCTTCATTGCTCATCCGAGAAGCAACTGTCAGCGAGAGAGCAAGCGCTGAAGTGCTGCGAGGACTCAAGACCAGAACTTTCGACAAGCTGCGCAAGTGCGGAAGAAACTGGATCGAGGAGCTGCCGGTGGTTCTTTGGTCGATCAGGACGACGCCAAATCGAGCCATTGGCCAGACACCTTTCGCTCTAATCTATGGAGCAGAGGCAGTTCTCCCCATAGAACTCGTGTATGGGTCACCTCGAGTGCTCGCTTATGATGAGCTTGAGCAAGAGCAGCTGCGACAAGATGACGCTGCTCCTCGAGGAAGACCGTCTTCGAGGCTCTGTCTACGAGCTGCTCGTTACCAGCAAGCTTTGCGTCGCTACCATAGCCGCAAAGTTAATGCGGAAGCTTCGAGGAAGGCGACCTTGTTCTTGGCGCGTTCAATCCGCCAAGAATTCCAACAAGTTGGCCTTGAAGTGGGAAGGCCCTTATCGGGTGAAGCGAGTCACTAGGCCGGCGCTGTCCGCCTCGAGACCGAAGATGCCGCTCGGTGAGCAATTCCGGAATATAGAGCATCTTTGCAAGTTTTACCCATAAAGCGCGGTTGCGGAACCTGTTAAAACCACCCTTAATACAAGTCTTGCGCTGTTGCATGTAATCCTTTGTACAAAGCGGTAGCAGACCCGTGCATCGATAAAGCATATGTGTTGCGCACAACTTGTCAATACATGCCCTCATAATCATATATGCATGTGTTTACTAACATTTTGTGCAGCATCCACACCCGGAAAGCGATAACGAGCCACTAAGCTCCATAACTTTATTTTCTCTTCTTTCTTCTCAAACAAGAAGAAGGTTCATCCACCCACAAGTAAACCGGGGAGGAGAAGATACTGGTGTGGGCTGCCAAGCGTCGCTCGAGGAACTGTCGCCTTGCCGGGAAATGGACAACAGAAAAGCTAAGTTGCTAGTTGCTAAGTTTAAGGACCAGTTTTAAGTTTTTAAGTTATCTTCCTCGAACGATAGTACTTTGTATGGAAAACCTGTGCGTGGAGGAACCGACTCACGACTAGCTTGCGCCCTTACTTTGTTTCGAGTCCGCTCAACAACTTAAGTGTGCTGCAACTAGTTGCGACAAGGTTGCTTATCGGGAGCGGCATCATGACGAGCTCTTGAAGTTCCGCACTCAGCGCTTCGCTTGGCAAAGGTGTTATGCGACAAGTTCTCCTAAAAGCGTAGGGTATAAACATACAAGGAAGAAATCGAGTAAAGGAAATAACATTGCATTCGATTGCCTAAGATAGTGTATATTACATAATAACTTGTCATGAGATCTAATAGATTTTTTCCTAAACATGATCTACACCGACAAGAGAAAGATGGACTTGGCGGCCTAGTCACGCTTGGTCGCCCTCGAGCCTCTTAACTCCGCTCACCCTGTCACAATGGGTGCGACAAGGGCCTTGGCGCTTCAACATCGGCGGATGGAGGCAAGGACTTGAGGACTTTGGTGAAGTCGGCCTTTGGGTTCGGAAGGCCACCTTCATCAACACCTTACGAAGAGCCTCGGCGCAGACTTGGCGTGATTCCTCCCCGATTGCTTGGAACCTCTTCGAGAGCCGCTGGATACCCATAACATGCCTTTGAAGAATAGGCTGAGCTGGATGCTGGGTTGGAGGTTCTCGTCGATGGAGTATCCAAGATCTGTCATCCCCAACTCCATCAGCTCATTATGGATGCGGCAGCGGTGTCCACAAGACCTTCATCCGGTGCATCATGCTGTCTCGAAGATTATTAGGTGGTCACAGCATTATTTGCAACTCCTCGGTGGCCTTGATCTTCTCGAAGGCCCTTTTCCCGATCCTTGGCGCCATTCAAGCGTCTCCGTCGGGGTGGTCAGCCAGCTCCAAATCTGCTTTGGCGTCCTTGGCGGCATCGATCTCCTTGTTCTTTTAGCAAAAGCGACCTGCAGCTCGCCGAGTGTAAGCGTCCTTCTCACGCTCGGCGCTTCAACCCGGCGACCTCCTCGGCACTCTTACGGAGGTGGACTCCATCCCGAGCCACCCTCGTCTCCAATCCCTCTTGGCGGCCTCGGCAGCGCGCGAGCATCCTTTGCCTCCTGAGTGGCCCGCCAATCGTTTGCTCGCGCTTGAGATCTTCCTCAAAGCTGTCGAGTTGATCTTCCGCTCGCGCCGACTCACCTTCTCTCGCGGAAAGCTTCTCGCGGCAAGCCTCTGCTGCTCTTGACCTCGCCCTTCTCCAAGATGAAGGTCGTGCGCTCCTCGACAAGCTGCTCCGCGCCTCTGCTATATCCCGGAGGGTTTCTTTGTTAGCGTCGGAGCTCTTCAGCGCGCTTCTCCAAGTCAGCTCCGCCCTCGCGACAAGCGCCTCCACAGACTCCAGTTAGGCTTGCCGAGGCGCGGTAAGCGGCAACAACTTCATATCAGCTGCTCCTCCTCGGGCTCACCGCTGCTGCTGCTTGGGGCATCAACCGGTGACAGCCGGCGGAGGCAAGCAGTTCCGCATCGAAAGTCTCCCCTCGGCCGGTGCCACAGGCTTGATGCCGGGGAGCTTGATAAAGACACCCTCGCCCGGCCTTGGTAGGCGCCGGGCTGGGGCTCTTGGTCAGGCGTGGCGTCGGTGGCGGGAGGATCAGTGGTCGGTGCAGCGCTGGCACTCCTGCGGCCTCGGGGCCGTCGATCTGATCGCCAGATTCCTCCCGAGCCTCTGCGCCCGGCCTTCTCGGTGGCCTCCTCGCCCGGCCGGGCCCGTCGCGCCAGCCTCCTCTTCCATGTTGGCGGCGTCGACATTGTCGCCATGGCGTCTTCCTCGCCGGCGGCCTCGGTCTCCATCGGATCTCGGCGAGATGGATCTGATGGTCGAAGAAAGCACAAATCAGGCGGATGTTGAAAGAAGAAGACGAGAAAAAGAAAGAACCCAAGGAAATTATCAAACAAGAAAATCACGCAATGGGATCTGTTGCGCGGTCTCCACTACGGAGGGTCGTCGGCGCTGGTCCTTGTCGGGAAACTCCCCTTGTCGGGAGGCCTCCCTTGGGAGGCGCTCCCTTGGCGGAGAGTTTTCCCTTGGCGGCGTGGTTGAAGCAAGCAGAACTTGGGAGTGACCTCCGGAGGTTCTGATGAGGCTGCTCTGCTCCTACACAATTCAACAAATCAGATATCGATGTGGAGAAGCACCCAAGCGCCCTAACCGTGAGAAGTATACTAAACACTTCTGTTTGGGGGCTGTCTTTGGGGCTGCTCTGTTGAAGGGTTGGCAGGTCCGGCAAGGGAGTTCAGGCGTCCCCACAGCCATGCAGGGAGTCATTTGAGACGACAACCACAGGCGTCTTGGCCCTCTTTGACGCCCTCTGAGCTAACGTCCTGAAGAAGAAGGTTCAGAATGAAACCCGTCAGATATAAGGAAAAACAATAAATTGGAAGGTTACAAGTAGCAACGACAAGATCTTACTCTTCTTCTTCTTCCTCGTGGCTGAGGGCGGAAAGATCAAACTCCGCTCTGGCGCGACGGATTGGGGGAGAAGATTCCCTCGGACGCTTGGCGGGTGCAGGGCGCGACTCAGAAGGACCCGCGCCCGTCACCGTGGCGGAATAAGGCGCTCAGCAGCAGCTTGATGCTTGCAGCGGTGGTGGGCCGTCGAGGCAGCAGGCGGCTGTCGGACCGTATGCCCCCCCGCCACTTCTCCAGTCTTCCGGAGGCGTCTCCTTGGCGGGGCAGCAAGCTCCTCCTGTGGCAAGCTACTTGATGGCGGAGGAGAGGCGCCCCCGGCAGGATCGCTTGGTTCGTCGTCGGGCTCACTCTGCTCCTCCTCACCGACGAACTCTTCTTGGTCGCCAAGGCTTGCCGCCTCGGCCCTCTCTGCCTCCTCGACAGTGAACCCAGACGCGCCGGCGGCAGCAGCCTCTGCAGCCTCCTCCAACCTCGTGGCGATGCGCGCCATCTCCTGCTCAGTGGTGTCGCGAGTGAGCCGCCTCTGCTCGTCGGCATGGATCGGCACTTCAACCAAGTTGTCGAAGAACTGCTGCACGATGTCGTCGGCGGGCTCCTGCCAAGTTGGAACGATTCCATGGGAATCGCACAACGGCATTATTGCGCGGATGCTGTCAAGCGACGAGTTGTTGCACAAGGGCACAACTCCCCTCGGCAACATACACCATCCGGGGTTATCCGCTTCAGGCTTGAACAGCTCCCGCAGCATGCCGTCAAGCTCCAAGGTAGTGAAGTTCCAGTTCAGACCTGGGCGCAGCTTCATGATGTCCGCGTTACGGAATTCCCAAGCAGGCTTCCTCTCTCCTGCAAAGGCGCAATCGGCAGCGAAGGAAATCGCGCCAACTGCTCCTCGGTAAGCCCTGCTTGCGGAGCATAAAATCTAGTCGTGGCAATCTTCAACTTGTCGTCCTCGGCGCCAAGTTGCTCCAGTGTTTGCCGCGAACTATGGGGAGTTTCTTGCGAGGCGATAAAGGTTGTGGCTCCTCCTCTAAGATCCAGCACCGGTCGGCCCTCCTCCTCCCACTTGCTGCGCAACTCTCCGTCAAGATCGCCTCCTTCTTGCCGATCCTAGAGGTCCATGCAATTCCTCCGACAGCGGCTCTCCTCTCTCTCACAGCGAGGTAAGTAGTGGCGGAAGAGTCGGACGTTTGGGTGGACCCGACAAAGTTCTCGCAGAGATGTGCAAAAGCGGCCATGGTGAGGATGGCGTTGGGGGTGAAGTCAAGGAGGCGGAGGCCATACGTGTTCATAACATCGCCGAAGAATTCAAAAAAGGGCGGGCAGAGCCCGCACTAGAAAAAATCGCGAAGAAGGGTACCCGATGGAGACCTTAAGCGGATGTGGCGGCGGAGATGACCCTCGTCTTGCGGAGTGCGCAGGTCTCCGTCGACCGAAGAGATAATACAGCTCCACAGCTCCTTCTGTTGAGCAGGGGATCAAAGAGGGCCGCTCCTTCCATGCGCCATGAGCCGCTGCGCCTCGGCCGATTCCGCCTTTTCCCTTATCGGCCTTGAGCCATAGGGAGTGGTGGTGGAGAAGCCGATGGCGTTAGTGGCACCGGTGGCAATGGAGGCGGGCGTCGCTCTCTTTGAGCTCGAGAAGAAAGAAGCGGCGGGGTTTGATGTGACAGCAAGGGCAAGTGGGCGTCTGCCCCGGTTCCCCGCTTATAAAGGGAGAGGGGCGGGCGTTCGATTTTCCCATTAAAAGCCCCGATCTCCCCACGGCGCCACGTCCGGTGCGTGCCGTTAAGTGGGAGGCGTGGTGGGACCAAGGCAAATAACGGCGTAATCAAGACCACGCGTGCCCGTGCCTTTATTTTGGGCCTGGCCCAACAGAGCTTAGCGCCGTGTGTGGCCCAGCCGGGGGCTCTGCCGGTGTACTAGAGTAAGGTACCCTAGTACCCCGGACTTCGTCTGCAGACAGTTGCGCGCTGCCAGGCCATTCAAGAACAAAGTAGTCAAGACCCGGCAAGAGGGCTTGCCGGGAAGGCCACTCGGTGCGAAGAAACAAGGCCCGGCAAGAGGAGCTTGCGGGGAAGGCTGGTGGCGCCCGAGCCCCAAAGCGCGACAAGGTTCCCGCTGCGGCAAGGCGCTTGCGGGCGGCGACCTCTCTTCATCTCGCTCCAGCTCATCCGCCAGCGTGTGCGCACGGGGTTTCTCGAGCAGCGTGTCGACGGGCTGTCTTGACCAGCGAAACAGCGATAAGCGGCTGACAAGCTACCATCGTGGCAAGCGGAGGCGCGCAGCGGTCCCTGTTACACTTTGTTGAGGCGTGAGGCGGGCATTGATGACTCTTGTCCCTTGTCGTCGAGTTAGGTATAGATTACTGTACCTTTGTACAAGCGGTGTACCAACATATGTTTTACTATCTTACCCTTGTCTACTTGCCACATGTGGTAACCCCTTGTGCCTATAAAAGGAGGCCCAAGTGCAACGTAGAAAGGGTTGGTTGGGGGGGGTTCAGCTCCGGCTTTGTTCATCCTACTCATACGAGACCACACGTTCAGGCTAGGTTTTGTAACTCCCGTTGCTCCCTAGCAAGAACACAAGATAATCCACTAAAGCAGCAGTAGGAGTATTATCTCTCCGGAGAGCTCCGAAGTTGGGTAAACCTGCTCGTGTGCATCGCCTCGATCCGATCTTTGTGCAATCTCCGCCCCCCTTCGAACCACAAGGGACCCAGGTCCCGTAGGTGTTCGTGGGACACGACCAGTCATCCCCGACAGTGCTGATAGAACATCCAAAGAACAAATGCTCTAGGGTTTCCTCAATGTGCTGTCCGCATAGAATGCAATCATGATTTTTCCCGATGTTGTAGTGGCGTCGTTTAAGCATATTCCTTGTTTTTAAACGGTCCGAGAGCAATAGCCAGCCCAAAACTTTGATCTTCATGGTTGATTTGGATTTCCAGAGCCAATGAAAGGCACGATGACATTGGATGTCTCGAAAGCAGAAGGCATAGAATTTGTGAGTGGTATAGTCCTTATCTCCCCAAACATACGTCGAGATGTCCTTGTGTTGCGAAGCATTCGACAAAATTACATCCACAGGTGTCTGTTGAATTTGTCTTACTTCATCATATGCTTGTGGGGATAGGGGTAGATGAAACGCCACATGCAGTGACGTAGTGGCCAAGAAATCCTTTACCGAGATGTCCTCCTCAGTGGTGTACGATAAAGCACGTGGGTAAGTATCTGCTAGGATGCCATTACACCAGTCATCTTTCCAAAAGAGGACCGTGGTACCAGTTACCACCTAGACTTGAGTGATTCCACGAAATATCGGCATGAGCTTGGACACGTCTCTCCACCAGAAAGAACCGCAGGGATCGTTTGCATGTGGGATCCGGCCATCATAATAGGTATCCTTAATAAGATGAACCCATAGCACATCCCAGTTGTTGTAGAATTTATGAAGAAATTTTAGGAGAAGAGCGTCACCTTGGATTCGAAGGTCGATGACTCCCAAACCTCCACAATCTTTGGGTTTGCACACCATATCCCAAGATGCCAAGGAGTTACATTGTCACCTTGATCTGTTTTTTTGGTCCAGAGGCATTTACGTCTAATCTTGTCTAGCAGCTCAATGATTTTAGTAGGTAAGCGCAAGGTGCAGAGTGCAAATATGACCAAGAAGGTAATCACAGAGTTGAGCAGCGAAAGTTTTCCACCATAGGAGATCATGTTGAGGGTAGCAGAAAGTCTTCTCTCCACCATGCAAACAAGGGGCATGAGATCAAGGACTATTGGCCGTGTTGTTCCCAGAGGCAGACCTAGGTATGTAAACGACATTTTCCCAACAACACAACCAAAAATGTGTGCCAACTGATTGCAACGGTTCGTAGGGCAGTTAATGGGTATAATTGTTGACTTATGAAAGTTGATCTTCAATCCAATGGATGTTGCAAAGTCAGTTAAGATGTTTTCAGTATGAAGGCTTGTCTTGGGCAGGCTGGAAGGACAAGTATGGTGTCGTCGGCATATTGAATTACTGGGTAATCTTGCTGGTTCCTTGCAGGGAAAGGTAGGTGTATTTCATTACGCGCAAAGGCATCATTAATTGCCGCTTGGAGAAGGCCAGCTGCAAGGACAAAAATAAGGGGGGAGAGCGGATCGCCCTGTCTCACCCCACATTTGCAGTAAAATTGTCGTCCTGGAGTGCCATTAAGGAGGACCGAAGATTTACCCGACGAGAAGATGCACCTAATCCAATTCAGCCATTTGTCATTAAATCCCATGCTTGCCATAATTTCAATCATAGCCTCATGTTCGATGGTGTCGAAGGCCTTGGCAAAGTCTAGTTTCAGAAGAATGATTTCCTTTTTTGAAGATTGGCATTGGTAAATGTATTCATCGCCCATGCGAGGCAATCTTGAATGGATCTCCCTTTAGAAAACCATCTTGGTTGCGATGAATTATCTTCAAGATGACTCTTTGAAGCCGGTTCGCCAAGATTTTGTGACAACTTTCGAGGCAGCGGTTGAGTAATGTGATCGGTGCGAAATCATTAAGCGAAATTTGGGGAGTTTATCTTAGGGATCAGTGTAATGAATCCATCATTTATACTCTCCAGATTAAGTCCCCCCTCGTGGAATTGATTGCACAATTGATAGAAGTCCTCCTTTATGATGGGCCAACATCTTTTAAGGAAAACCCTAGAGAAACCATCAGGACCAGGACCGCGATCTGCCGGCATATCCATAATGACCCTATCAATCTCATCGTGTGTGAACGGAAGAGTGAGCTGATCAAGACCCTCAACTTTCTTAATTATGCGTGACAGATCAAATTTCATAGAGTGTTGTTTGGCTGTGCCCATTCTTTGCTTGAATGTTTCGAAAATAATTGATTCCTTGGCAGCATGGTCTTCCACGGTGTCCCCATTATCAGTGGTGAGCGTTGCAATATTGTTCCTCCTATATCTTTCCGAGGCCATGGCTTGAAAAAA
Organism: Aegilops longissima; assembly: GCA_021605205.1. Taxonomy (NCBI): domain Eukaryota; kingdom Viridiplantae; phylum Streptophyta; class Magnoliopsida; order Poales; family Poaceae; genus Aegilops; species Aegilops longissima. The sequence continues at coordinate 706,916,794 of CM038679.1, read as the reverse complement.
TTTGGAGTTCTCGTCTCCAAATTTGACCCATCTCACCGTGCAACGTTCCTTCCAATATATTTGTTGATATTTGAGTAGCCTCGGTATGTGAGTTTTCAAAAATTTTCTAAAGTTGCCCTCTGGAATTGTTAAAGTTCTTTTGTTTTCCAGCTCATCCAGCTCATTTAGCGCTTTATTGGAGTTTGCAATTGCCACCGAGAGCTTAGAAATCCCTTTGCTCCAATGCTTGAGGTCTCGTCTTAAGTTCTTGAGCTTTCTACATAGGACAGTCGCGTAGTTCGTTGATTTGACCTGTTTAGCCCAGGATTTTACCACTGTATCCATGAACCCAGGATGATGAACCCAGTAAGATTCAAATCTGAACAATTTTGAGCGGGTATAGGCGTTTCAATTGTGACTACAGGCGTGTGATCGAGACAGGTTTGCCGGAGGTTTAACCAGGGTTTTGGGATAGGTGGTAGTCCAACTATTGCTGGTAAAGAACCAGTTTAATTGTTCGAGTAGTAGGTCCACCTGCATGTTGCTCCAAGTGAAAGAGCGTCCCTTGATTGGTAATTCAATAAGGCTCTGTGATCTAATGAAGTCATTGAATATTATCATGTCATTAACATTACCCCCAGGTTTATTACGGTTATCAGGTGCACGGATGAAGTTGAAGTCCCCCACAAAGAGCCAGTTTTCATGAGAAGGTATATCAATCTGAAAAAGGCAGTCAATGAAGTGTTGTCGTTGCTCTCCTTGGCAGGGTCCATAGATATTGACGAGTGTCCATTGCTGACCAGATTGTGTGGAGGTGAACCTAGTGACAAGCGCAAAGTCTTTAGAGAACAAGGTGACAGCTGAGAAGATCGAGCTGTTCCACACCGTCACAGTACCACCAGAAGCCCCACGGGAGGCAACAAAGTCAAACTGATCAAAATTACGCGGGCAGCAAGATTTAACAAAAGATAGATCAAAAGTGGTCTTTTTCGTTTCTTGCAAGCATACGACAGAACACCCACTAGACCTGATAGCATTCGAAAGCGCCAACTGCTTGTCGTCCGAGTTCAACCCACGAACATTCCAACACAAAACATTCCAGTTTACTAACAAAGACATTTAAAAAAAAAGAGGGTAAACAATCAAATCGAGGCGTCGGCTCCTCCTCGATGGAGCCATGAGAGCATCTTCAATGAGCTCGGCAGGGGTATAGCACAAAGGTTGGTGCCGATGTGCTGAATGACATTGATGAAGCGTTGGAGGGGCGGCTGCTGCAATGAGTCCTTGATCCTCACGGCATTTGGGACCACCCGAGGCTTAACCTTGGAGGCTTTCATCTTGGTGTCAGAAACTGAATGGGTGCGAAATCCATCATACTTGTTGGAACGGGCACTTCGGCGCAAAGAGATAGAGCATTCAGGCACCACGGCTTTCTCTTTATGATTGTCAGGGATAACAGCTTCATCAAAATGAACAGTGTCAACCCTGTTTGGTTGGTCCTGTAACACCTCATCAGTCACAACAGTAAGGGCAAGCAATTGATTCTCCTGGCTGGATTCCGTAACAGGCAAGTTCTCCAACAATGGTACAACACTAGAGGTATCCGAAACCTCAAAATTGATCTCCTCAGACTGATCATTATACCTAGTCAAGTCCCAATTGCCTGCAGCTGCAAAATTCTCAGTCAAGGCAGGAGCATTATCATAATATGTGATTGTCTGAGTGGCTGAAGTAACAATTAAATTCCCATCATTCTCTAAGAGAGTGAAGTTCAGAGCCACACATTTGTGTCTAAAACCATAGTTGGAGCTCCAGGGGCCATAAGATGCAATTATGGGCATAATAGCAGCTTTCAGGTAGGTGTTAAACCTCAGCATTGGCACACAATCATTCAGAACAATGGCTGGAACAAAATCACCTTGAGCAGACATGTTTAAGAGCATTCCAGCATTTGTCACTGTGAGAGAGATATCCAAAGCATTAATTTCTTGAGGGGTAGCAGGGTAACTGGAAAGAGTCAGGTTGGCAGAACTGGATGCCTCCTGGGGCCAGAACTGATTCATCAAGCTAATAGGTACAAGCACATATGATTCAGAAGCAGTAGCACTGGAGTCAGTGCTGTCAAGAACAGAAATTGAATCATTCCAAGCCGATCCAGGGCCATCATGGAGATTTGTTCTGTGGCACAATTCCATGATTAACTTGCAGCCCTTCCCCAGCTAACCATTCCTGGAAGTTGTAGAGCATGGGTGGTGCCTGAGGTGGCGGTGGGGGCCAGACTCCCCACTCAGGATGAAAATCCACATCATTGCCTTCATCCACAACAACATTTTCACTGTCACTTTCACCCATGTGTGCATTAGCAGCAGCATTCTAGAGTTGCCAGTTGTGCAGTTGCTGCTGATAAATTTGTTCAGCAGTCAGGCCATTGCCATACAGGGGGTGTGGAATGCCGTCAGCCGAGGGTGGGTCTTCACCAGCCGGAGGAACATCAAGCAGGTGCGCATTCCAGTCTGAACTTCTTAAGATGGTAACTACCACAGTCCAACTCTGCCTAGGGCCACCTAACTGACGCATAACCAAGCTCTTCGGAACCAAACGCAGTTCAATCACTCTAACTTTAACCAGAACAAACTTCCTATCATTCCTGGGATTATGCCACTCAATCAGACTACCAAACTTGTCAACAGATTTGTGAATGTAGTGCTGTGTCTGGTAGTCATAGGGAAAACCAATGTAAAGGATCCAAACTTCAGGACCAAATGTGGTGAGCCTCATATTTAAAGCAACATCATGCGGAACAAAAGAAATCACAGTGTATTCATCGGCCTCATCCTCATCTAATTCAAACGTGGTACCAACTACTGCATCTCGAACCAAGGAATCCACAAAACCAAATATCGCAATACCAAGCGGATGATCGTCAACTTCAGTAGGGAAGAACTGAGTCATGTACCAAACCTTCCACAGTGTGACGTAGCTGAGCCTTGCGGTGATGAGGGACAAAGCGGTTTGCTTCCGCAATAGCCAGGAAATCATGGCGCAGGGGTGGCACCGGGCCGATCACCATGTCATCACGCACTCGTCGATCCGGCGGTCCAAGCTCAATCGTCATCCCATGGGGCAGGTAGGGTACGACATTGAGGGGGAAATTGGCCATGGATGAGGAGAGCGGAGGGGCAGAGGCTGGAGCAGAGGTGGGTGAAGAGTGCAAGGCAGAATGCGTTTCGGCAGCGGGGGTGGAGGGTATGGGTACCCAGACTCCTCGATCAACGTGCATCGGCCGACAATCAGCCGCCACGTGTCCCTGGTGGCCACTGGATGAGCATCGTGCGGTCATCGTCACCTGACTAGCCAGGGGGTCATTAATACACTTTCCCATAAATGAGTGATTTTGATTATCCGATGTGTTTGACAGAATATTTTCTACCATCCTTTTATTGATTGAAGACCGGTGACAATCATGATAATCAAGCAATGAATCAGAATAATTAGGTAAGCCCTCTAAATGAGTATCGGTAGCATCAAAGTGCAAGCCTCTGTTAGGTAAGAGTCCATTTGTGCCATTTTTATGCGCAATATATTCATATGGACCCAGGGCAGAGTGTTTGGGCCGCCAACATAGACGTGTTACGTTGGGCCTCTTGCAGTTCTTGTTAGTATGGCCTAGGCAACCGCAGTCATAACATCGGTAACGGTCTGGGCAGGCAAAGAAGAGATGGTTGGAAGATCCACAGGTGATACAAGCCGATGTATGTACTTGGGCTGGCGCAAGAATTGGACATGTGCATGGCCTATCAAAACATACAGAGCAGTAGTTGCCCGGGCATTTAATTGCCAAATGATCATTATCTCCACAGATTGAGCATATCATTAACGTGTCATAAATAAATTGTGGAGACGGGACAGAGGAAATTTTCCAAATTGAAGCAATCTTGTCCTCCGAGATTCCAGCGTTATGATGATCCAACATATGTCGCAGCATGAAGCGGGGAAGGAGTTTCCATTCCTCCAATTTGAATTTATGACCCATAAATTTCCCCTTGATAGTCTCCGAAGAATTATTGCAGGGCGGTTTGAGATGAATTTTGAATCCACCAATATCCAAGTCCGTTGGTAGGGTGTCATTAGTGACAACCTCCATATTATTAGCATTGATTGGGCAGTGAAAGCTGCCAAGAGCTAAATTAGCCGGTAATGAATGTTCCCTAGAATCTAGGGATTGAACCATAGCAGTCACCGGAGCTAGCCGGGCAGCCGCCGCCGACGAGTATTCCGGTAGATCATCCCCACAGCTAGGAGCAGCAATAAGACCAAATTTTGATAAAACTTCCATGGATGCAGCATCACAAATGGTTCCCTTCTGAGTAAAAGGTAGCTTAGATTTGATCGCCATAGGGGAACGAGCAAAAACCTCAGGAATTGGTTGATCAAGATGCCAACTTAAAAATGAATCCTTGGAAACACCAATATCAGGACGGTAGAGACTAAAATGACAGACAAAATCCGGCCAAACTCTGTCCTTGAGACCATAGATGAAATGACCAACTCTATTAGAGGCAACTGAAAATCTGTATCTTCTTCCATGCAAATGGATCACATTGAGACCAGAAGGAAGACCACCAATACAACATTGGAGAGCCACAGCAACCGATTCCTCATTGAGCAAGAAGGAAGCCGAAGAGAAGTGTACCACCAAGAAAAATTCCTTGGTTCCGCCAGAGGGGGAAAAATGGACAGAAGAACCAAAACGTCGGCCTTTTGATCCGCGACCGCCGAGGCGGGAGAAATCGATGCAAGAGTCCCTCCATTGAGCCCTAAGATCAGGGAAGTTGTGGCCGCTGGCGCCGGAGTGGCAGCCGGCGTGAGAGGGCGTGAGAGGTTTCTTTGAGAATAGTGTAACACATGCACTAGTGGCACATATTTACCCACGTGAGTAGGTTACGTGATGCTCTTGAAGAGGTATATCAGCAGGTAGTGGGTTTTGTAGGGTTGGTATGGTCTACCCGGAGTAGAGAGTTAATGTTTCTGAAAGTCTGTGTCTCGATCATCCGTTTCTCAAACACCATGCAGTGCGAGAAATCAAAGGAGGCGATCGAGTCTTGTGGGGAAAAGTGCGCAAACCTCTTCAGAGTTTACAATCTAATCATGGTTAGCCGTGTCCCCGGTTATGGACAATGTTGAGTATCTAGTACTTGGGTTATCGCATGTATCTCATCATCCTTAATTAATATTGTTGGGTTGTTAACTACTTTGATTGGGATTGAGTAGGGGTTATACCTTCTCAATGTTTCAACCACCATGATAGTTAAATTAAAATCTATTCCATTGTTGTAGGGAAAAATTGGCTTTTCGCAAAACTATAACCATAGAGCTTGCCACCAGCCAAATATGCATGTAGTGATAGCATTATTTTGTTCTTGCTCTACTGTGTTATATTGCCAGCATATTCCATGTGCTGACCCATTCTCGGGCTGCAACGTCTTATGTTGCAGACTTTTCAAATCAGGAGTAAGGTTCGTTAGGTCGTTGCCGTGCAGCTCAGCTATGCCGTTGGAGTTGATGGACTCACTTTATCTTCCAAGCCTTCCGCTGTTATCGCATTAGATGGCCTTAAGCCATATTATTTGTAATAAGTTCTCTTCTGAGACATTCAATGTAATAAGTGTCTGATTGCTACTCTGTTATAAATCCTTGATCTTTGTGTGTGTCGACATTCTTGATCCGAGGATGACAACTGAAGCACGAGACTTGACCATCTGAGATCGAAGTCGCTCTGTGGCCCATTAACGGCCCATTAAAATGACGATAATCTAGCCCGGCCGAAGTTCCGTCCTGTTAAAGGCCCGTGTATTAGTTCGGCGCATCGTAAATGGGCCACCATTTCGGCCTGCTAAGTCCAGTGGGTTATTTTGCACAATCAGGGCCCAATCTCACTTTCGGTCTATTAAAGGCCCATGTTTTTATGGGCTCGAGATATTTACACCTGTAAGCGGCCTATTTTCTTGAGGGCCCAAATTATGTTTAGGCTGTTAAAGGCCCACTATGGACGCAGGCCTACCAGAAAAATTTGAAAGCTTATGCTAAATTAAGCCAAGATATTTTTAGTAGGCTACATGCCAATTTCGGTCCGTAATCATTTTTAGCCCAATTGGAATGGGCCCGACGAATGTTGGCATGTTGGGCTCCTCTGAAGCTTCGGCGAATACATTACTAAGATAAACCTACACTATACAAAAATAGCGTCGTAATTACTACAGCCTGTGGCAGCATCATAAATGTTGTATCACAACAAAATAAATTCCAATCATACAACAAAAGGCCTGTTGGCATAAAGTTTACAGTCCTTCTGATAAAAGCACCATCAGATGTATAGAACCACAGATCATTTGACCTGAGTGCTAATGTTTGAGCTGTAGAATCGATGGAGCAACACGATATCCACCTTTTTCCGCCATTGCTCTTCAACAACGAAGCGAATGTCGATAGTCGGTTTCAAAACCATTCATATCTTGATGACATTTCTCAACCACTATTCTTGTTTCGAAACAACGTCCATTAGGGATTGGACTTGTATGCGGAGCACAGATATATCACTCTGTCTAGTAGGAAGATTTTGTTCGATGGCGATTTGGGCGAGGTTACCTTGACAACCAACCCGAATTAAGCGAGGAAGGTGTTTTTGCTTTGTTAGTGGAGAGATCTTGGCCTTGCTTGAAGCAAGAGGTGACATTGTGCCTGTAGTAGCCTCGTCACCTTCAGGTGGTTGTGGCTGTTCAATCATTTGTTCCATAGCTTCCTGAAATTTTGAACTTGTAGATTAGTGTACCGGATAAGTTACTAATGAGACAAAAACAAACAAAGTAGGTTAAACATGTATACATAACTTAGTTTGGTGAACTACTGTAATATATTAGCATGTACTGTAGTGCCAACTACATAATAAAATCACTTTCGGAACATATGTCCATGTAGCATGCCTACTGTATTGTCTATTTCCTCAGATTCGTTGACATCTAAGGATAAAAAGACATGGTTTAAAGTAGGATGAACATAGTATGACATCATTCATATCATGGGAAAATAGATATAAAACAAACAGGACATTTTATCATTGTGTGCGCACGTGAACATAACAACTAGATTACAGATCAAGACCAAAAGAATATCATTCATCTCTTTTAAACCATGTAAGGTGAAATGATACGTTAAGACAATTTTGTATAAAAGTGAACAGAGTAACTGACATTGTCTGCAAACCAAGTAGTTAAATGAAAACATCACAGTACCAATCAGTTCAAGGCTGGAGGAGTAAGGACTTACAACAGCCGCTTGAACTGGTGTGCTCATGCCCTTGATCTTGCTGGTGTGGCAATCCTTGAAGATTTGCACTGCATTCGGTTCAGGTTCTTTTTGGTCCCACGGGCTTTCCTCTGTATTTGGAACAAGTCAATATAGATACGATAATATGGCACAAAAAAAAGAAGGAAGTAGCAGCTATTTACAAAAGCCTCGCAGTGTGCAATATAGATGCGAGATCCTGTTGTCTGTTGGAATTTCACTTTAGAATGGTTGGTTTTGTTCTTCAAACAGTTAGCCTAGAAGAAGATACACTTGTAAGGCACATACATAAATACAAGTTCAATATGTGGTCGATCAAATACATATAGCCTACGATACTTTGGATCGGACCGGTGTTTAACGAGGGCTGTCCGGTCTTCATCTGTAATATATTCAATTGGAGATGTTTGGGCGATTTCATTGTTAGCCTTGCCTTCAAAGTGATATTTTCTAAGGTGGTACCAATCTTGTCATGAGCAGAATGAAAAACATGAGTGCATGCTTGTTTAGTTGCATCATCTTTCAGATCCAACTTGAACCTCATCATTGAAAAAGAATGTGAGTCTTATTAGGAGGAAGCTAGAAAGTATGGGACGAGCAAGACAATATTACTAATTGCGATGAATAACATTACTTACAGATAAATGGTCAAGGAAGGTGTTAAGCTGGTATTGTCTTTCTCATTCTGTCTTTGGATCCACGTTGGGAGGATCTGGCGCATGACACCTAAGCGGCAATGGCTGCATCGATACTAATTTGGCTGACTCAGTAGCATCCGTGGCCTTTTAGACCTGCCTCAAAATGGATCTCCATTCTTCCTCCTTTAGATTTTGTTAATCTGTCAAGCATTATCCACGATGTTTGTTTCGCTTGCGCCATGGTGCTAGTTCAGCAACGAATATGGAAAGTGTTAGTGTACATCAAACTATGAGAGTACATATGAAGGAGGATGCAAGCGCAACTTGACTCGGTCGAGTACCGTCTCGGTGTTGATGCTCATGAGGTTCGCCCGATCTTGCCAAGTCTGTTGTGTCGCGATTGCTTGGAGGTAGTCTTAGGTGTGAAGGCAGCTTGGGGCGGCAGTTCGAAGCAAGCGAGCGAGTAACTGGTTGAGATCTGAATGCAGTTGAAGCGGATCTGCAGCTGGTGGAGCAGGTGATCTTGTGTTTGTAGATTTAGCCAGTGGACTTGGACCTTCTACTGCACTATAAGTACCTGCAAAATCTCGACGGCAGAACCTTTTCTGTTTCACCCGACGAGTAACAGCACTCCCAACTATATTATTTTCCTTGCTCTTTTTTGACTTTGCCATGTCAAGCTGTACCCACAACACAAAAGGATAAAATCACTCTTCAGAACTCACTGATGCATGATACAGACAAGAAATACTTTGATGTAAGACAACCATATAAGGATGGAATATGTAAGAAAAACAGGACGGCATGACATATTCACAACTACGATGTGCAAACTAAGCAGAAGGATTTTCAAGAAAATAGAAGTAATGCAAGCTAGACACCATATGAAAGATGCAACCAATATTACTCTGCCAAGTTAAAAGTGTCTTGTCATAAGTGGCAGTTCGAAAAATTGGAAGCAGTACAACGTAGAAACCAATGCAAGATGCAACCACTATCAAACGGCCATGTTAAAAGCATCCAATCATGAGTTTCTGATGCGGGATACACAACAACAGTACTTTGATGTAAGAACATGGTATGATAGATAGATGCAGTGTATTCTAGACATAGAAAGCCATGTCATATGCACATGTATACCGTATAAACTCAGCAGATGCAATTTAATCAAAATAGTAGAAATACAGGCTAGACAGCATATGCAACATGAAACCAATTATCACACTGTCAACTTAGAGCAAGCACCTGCGATGGTGGAGTGCGGGAGATGAACTCATCGTGTAGACTTGGGACTTCAACTTCATTAGCAGTAGCAGTGGCAAATCTAGAGAGTCTCTGTTTGCGTCGGTGCGGAGTACCACCAACATCCCACTAGTAGAAAAAGGGCTTGTTGTCCCGGTTGGTAAGGGCCTTTAGTCCCGGTTGGTGAACCGGGACTAAAGGGTCGGTACTAATACCTCCCCCTTTAGTCGGTTCAATCCGAGCAGGGACTAAAAGGTGACCGATGGGGCTCCACCTTTAGTCGGTTGGTAACACCAAGGGACTATCTAAATTATGATTTTTTTGAATTTTTTTGAAATTTTTTGAATAATTTTTATTTTCAAATTTCTGAATTATTTTAACCCCTAATCTCTAATCAGCACCCTCATCACTGCTCCATTTATCCTCTTCTCTAATCACCCTCATCATTCCAAATCACCTAACTTCCCGAGCGGTCACCCATCCTCCCACTCCCCGGCTGAGCACGCTTAACTTCCGGGTTCTATTCTCCCTCGTTTCCAAGTGCGCACTTGTTGTTTTCACGACAATAGTAAGATGTCAATCCTATTAACCCTCGGGAATTTTGCTTGAGCATGAATTGACACATTTCTTTGTTTGAGTTTCAAACTATTGTTTTCAAAAACAATAATTATTTAGAAAACAATAGTTATTTTGAATAATTAGTTTGACCATAGTTTGACCACAGTTTGACCACCGTTTGACCAGATTTGACCAAAATTCAAAATAACTGAACAAATTATTTAGTAACACTGATATTCTTGAATAATTATTATGACCATGGTTTGACCATTGTTTGACCACAGTTTGAAATTTTTTGATTTTTCCACTCTAGATATTAAAAGCCCGTAACTTTTTTTTTCTGTTAGGTTTTGAGGATTTTGAAAATGTTTAGCAGGGGTTCCCGGTTAAATTTTGATGTAACTTTTCGAGAAGATGATTTTTCATATAAAAACTTTTCATCGAGTTAGTATGCAAAAGTTATGCCCATATTTACAAATTTCAGAGAGATTTTGCAAATAAAGTCGAAATTCACATTTGTAAATTTTCCCAACAACTAGACCACATATCACATGGGAAACTTATTTTCTTTTATTTTTTTGACATTTCCATCATTTTCTTTTATTTTTTTAAAATTGAAAAAGCGATCCACAGGGGAGTTTGAAAATGGGACCGTTAGTACCGGTTCGTGGCACGAACCGGGACTAAAGGTGTCAACCCCATTAGTCTCGGTTCGTGCCTCAAACCGGGACTAAAGGTGTCCCGGTTTGAGGCATGAACCGGGACTAATAGGCATCGCACCCTTTAGTCCCGGTTTGAGGCACAAACCGGGACTAAAAACACTGAGTCAACGGGACTAATCCCTTACCCGCACGAACCGGGATAAATGCTCACATTAGTCCCGGTTCTGGATTGAACCGGGACTAATGGGCTAAACTGGGGTGGACGATAGCCCCTTTTTCTACTAGTGTCCCCTAACTTACTCTTTTCCTTCCTATTTTCTAATATTTCCTTATGAAGTCAAAACCACAAGAAGATGAATAAAATTAGCTCTGCATAACTGGTTGATGCATGATACGGACGAACACTACTTTGATGTAAGGCAAGCGCAGGATAGGAGGATGGAATATATACAAAAAAGACAGCGTTTCATATTCACACGTACGATAGGAGGATGGAATATGTATGAAAAAACAATAAGCGGAAGGCATTTCAACAAAATTAGAAGAAATGAAAGCTAGGCACCATATGAACATGCAACCAATATCACTCTATCAGGTAAAAAGTGTCTCGTCGTAAGTGCCATTTCAAGAAATTAGAAGCAGTACAAGCTAGAAGACAATGCAAGATGCAACCTACATCACAGTCCCAAGTTAAATGTTACTTATGGGTAAGTGATCGTTGCAGGTATAAGTTGTAAGCTACGCAGATGCAATTCTACATAATCAGAAGCAATACAAACTAGACATCATACGGAAAACGCAACCACGTATAACAGTTCCACGTAAGAGCAAGCACCGGTGATGGTGGAGTAGGGGAGTTGTGCTCATCATGTACACATATGTTCTAGAAACAGGAACATGTGTCATATTCACAGGCATTATGTGTAAAGTAAGCAGATGCAATTCAAGTTAGAAGCAATACAAGCTAGACATCATACGCAACATGCACCACATATAATAGTGTCAAGTTAGAGCAAGCACATGTGATGGTGGAGTAGGGGAGAAGTGCTCATCATCTACATAGCTACGTTGACTGTCCAACCTTGTGTTGTCTTGCGAATCTTGTTGGGAGGATGGCGGAGTAGAATCTGTAGAGACCCCCTGTTTGAGTTGCTCCGAAGGACCACCATCATCCACTGCCGGAGCTGTAATGATTTTGCATTGTGAAGTCAAACCGATAAGAAAAAGGAATAAAATTCGCTCTTCAGAACTCATTCATGCATGATACCGACGAACACTACTCGGATGAAAGGCAAACACATGATGCGAGGATGGAATATGTATGAAAAACAGGATGGTGTGACATATTCACACCTATGACGTGGTAACTAAGCAGAAGGCATTTCAACAAATTAGAAGCACTCCAAGCTAGACACCATATGAAAGATGCAACCAATATCACTCTGCCAAGTTCAAACTGTATGGCGTTTCAACAAATTAGAAGCAGTATATGGTAGAAATCATATGCAAGACACAACCAATATCACAGTGGCGACTTAAAGGTGCCTTATCATAAGTGATCATGCGGGATATGCAAGAATAGTAGTCGATGTAGAAACAGGAACACATGTCATATTCACGGGCATTATGTGTAAAGTAAGCAGATGCAATTCAACAAAGTTAGAAGCAATACAAGCTAGACATCATACGCAACATGCAACCACATATAATAGTGCCAAGTTAGAGCAAGCACCTGTGATGGTGGAGTACGGGAGATGTGCTCATCATCTACACAGCTACGTTGACTGTCTAGCCTTGCGTTATCTTGCGAATCTTGTTGGGAGGATGGCGGAGTAGAATCTATAGAGAACCTCCATTTCAGTTGCTCGGAAGGACCACCATCATCCAATGCCTTGCCAATTTCCTTCAGCTTTATTGATTTTGCATTGTGAGGTCATACCGACAAGAAAAAGGAATATCGTTCGCTCTTCAGAACTCATTCATGCATGATACTGACGAATACTACTCTGATGAAAGGCAAAGTCATGAATATGTATGAAAAAATGGACGGCTTGACATATTCACACCTATGATGTGGTAACTAAGCAGAAGGCACTTCAACAAATTAGAAACACTACAGGATACCATATGGAAGGTGCAATCAATATCACTCTGCCAAGTTAAAACTGTCTCGTCATAGGTGGCGTTCATCAAACTAGAAGCAATATATGCTATAAATCATATTCAAGACGCAAACCAATATGACACTTCCAACTTAAAGGTGTCCCATCATAAGTGACTAATGCAGGATACACAAGAAGAGTAGTTTCATGTAAGAACATGGTGTGATAGACAGATATAGTATGTACCAAAAACAGGAAAGCGTGTCATATTCACATGTATCATGTGTAAGCTAAGCAGATGCAGTTTACACTAATTAGGAGCAATACGAGCTAGACACCATATGCAACATGCAACTAGATATCACACTGCCAAGTTAGAGCAAGCACCTTAGATGGTGGAGTAGGGGAGCGGAGACTTGGACCATGTAATGCACTATCAGTACAAGGAGAATCGATGCAGATGCTCCGTTTACGTTCTTCTGAGAGGACCACCATCATCGCCTTTCTTACTCATTTCCTTCCTCTTTCTTGATTTTGCCTTGTCAAGTCAAACCCACAAGAAAAAGGAATAAAATTTGCTCTTCAGAACTTATTGATGCATGATACTGACAAACACTACTTTCATGTAAGGCAGCCGCATGATCGGAGGATGGAATATGTACGAAAAACAGGACGGCGTGACATATTGACATGTATGATGTATAAAGTGTAAACTAAACACAAGCTGCTTGAACTTGTTAGAATAGATGCAAGCTAGAAACCATATGAACGATGAAACCAATATCACTCTGCCAAATTAAAAGGGTGCCCTAACAAATGTATTTGACCAAACTAGAAGCAATACATGGCAACAGGCTAGAAATAATATGCAACCAATAAAGGTGAATCATCGTAAGTGATTGATGCAGGATACAGAAGAGAGGTAGTTTCATGTAAGAACAAGGTTAACACATAGATGTAGTGTGTACCAAAAATAGGAAGGCATGTCATATTCACAGGTATAGTGTGTAAACTAAGTAGATGCAATTTACCCTAATTAGAAGCATTACAAGCTAGACACCGTATGCAACATGCAACCACATATCACACTGCGAAGTTGGAGCAAGCACCTGTGATGGTGGTGTAGGGGAAGTGCTGTCTTCAGGTACATAGCAATGTTCAATATCTTCATTTAGGCTTGATGTTTCTTGAGAATCATGTGGAGAGGATGAAATTGCATTCTTTATAAGAGTATTGTGTCTCATATTAACCCACGCGCGTGACTGTCTCATCATAAGCGATAGACGCAGGATACAAAAGAACAGTAGTTTGATGTAAGAACATGGTGTGATAGACAGATGTAGTATGTACCAAAAACAGGAAGGCGTGTCATTTTACCATGTGTAATGTGTAAGCTAAGGAGATGCAATTTAACAAATTAGGAGCATTGATGAGGGATGCGCATGAAAAGTAGTTTGATGTAAGAACATGGTTAATAGAAAGACGTAGTATGCACCAAAAACAGGAAGGCATGTCATATTCACAGGTATAATGTGTTAACTAAGCAGATGCAATTTACCCTAATTAGAATCATTACAAGGTAGACACCATATGCAACATGCAACCACATATCACACTGCCAAGTAAGAGCAAGCACATGCGATGGTGGTGTGGGGAATTATGTGATCAACTAGAGAGCTCGTTGACTATCTTCATTTAGCCTTGTTGAATCTTGAGAATCATGTGGGAGGATGACCTTGCACTCTTTAAGCGAGTAGGCGTCTCACAAGTAACCCACCGGGTGACCTGTCTCATCATAAGTGATTGACGAGGGATACAAAAGAGCATTAGTTTGATGTACGAACATGGTTAATAGACATATGTAGTATGTATCAAAAACAGGAAGGCATGCCATTATCAAAGGTATAATGTGTAAAGTAAGTAGATGCAATTTAACCAAATTAGAAGCAATACAAGCTAGAAACCATATGCAACATGCAACCACATTTGACAGTGCGAAGTTAAAGCAAGCACCTGGGATGGTTGTCTGTGGCAATTGAGATCATCAACTGCAGAGCTACGTTTACTGTCTCCAACTGCTGACACTACACCCATTAGAGCGCTGAAACACTTAGTGCTTATCTTCGAATTACACTGGAGCGACTTCTGTCTTTTCTTTTCTGCATTCATCAAAACTGCGTTAGAGTCTGAAATACCCATGCATAAAAAAACAATAGTGTGAGTATGGGTGAAGTGTGTGCACAATTAGTACAGTGTAAAGGTAGCATATAGCAGGTCGGTGAGAAATAAATGACGAGAGACATATGATAGCTCTACAACATGCATGGCACACTCAATTACTACAGGATTCTATGAAAATAACAGTCGACTGAAAGCAAATAGGTCAGCCCATCTTTTCTGCACCGTCCGATGTACAAAGAACGGGCAGATCGCCTTAATCTACCTTCAGCTAGTCAGTGTTGATGATCTTCCTCGAAACGCCAGCGACCTCCGGCCCAGTATTCCACTCGTACCTGCGCCCTCCCCTCGACCTCACCGCACCACCGTGCTTGGCACCGCCTCCCCGGCAATCCATTCAATCCCCACCGACCTCTAGATTGGGCGCAAGCAGCTCTTGCACCCCCACACCCCTATGATAGACACCGATGCGCCGCTTCCCCAGGGAACAGGCGGACTAGGTGCTCCGCGCGCCTAAGCGGGTGCTGCTTCTTTTAATTGCGGTTCGACTGACCCTGAATTGAAATCCAGGCGGGCTACTGACCTCTAGCAAAGGTGAAATAGTAAAAGGGAGGAAACCTTGTGCATTTAGTATCACGAAGAAGATGCAGTAAGGAGCACTCAACTAGTTTATTTCGTGGGATGAATACGGTGTGAGTGGAGATGTAAGATTTGCACGAATAAGGGAAGAGGAGTACCTCTTTCTGCTGGCAGTGCTGTGTCCTCCTTCTGTTTTTCCGACGATCTAGAAACCAGAATTGGTGGAGGACGGTGCAGCCTTGGACGAACCGATGGCCAAGTTGTTGAGTGTGGTGTGGTGGCTGTCTGTTGGCGGCGGGGAAGCAGATCCGAGGCGGCGAACGACGGCGTAGCAGGAACAGCTCCGGTGCGGTCGACGGTTGCGACAGTGGAGCCGCAGCAGTGAGGCGCAGGACGGCGTGGTCGGAGTGCTTCTGTTACGGCGCATGTCGGCGTCGGCGTCGGCGTCGGCGTCGTGGAGGCAGCTCTGCCTCGGCTTCAGCTGCTAAGTCCTTGAGGGCGTTGCGGTTGCGGTTGCGTTGGACGACCACGTCGGGGTACCGGCTCCGGCGTGATGGAGGAGGTCGGTGGTGGATTGGCCGCTATGGGGTGGAGGACGGAGGAGGCTGGGGTTTCGCGGCTTGTGGAGAGGGCGTTTTCGCACCCACGGAGTATGAATGGGGAAACGGAGGGAGGCAGGGAACTAACGGGGAACAATGTTTCGGTTTGAGACGCGCTTGTTTGAAATTTGGGGAAGGTTACAAACTTTGCCCCCATCTAAAATTTCGGACATATTGCGGGTTGGGGGTAGGATAGTCATGTCAGGTGTCCCAAATGTGGGCGGGATAGATTTCAGCCGAGCGCATGGGTGTTTAGGCGCCCACGGCCTATGAATGCTTCTCGGAGGTGGTTGAGACTGGCGTCTTGGTGAAGTTACAAACCTACCCCGGTTTAGACCTTTGGACATCGGGCCGAAAGGCTACACGGGCCAGAGTCAGGACAATAATTTCCTACCACCAAAACATTAGTCGCAGCAGTTTGGGTGACGAGAGGCCTATTTGGCGCCGTTCAATATTTGGGAGCGAAGCATTAACGTTTTCGGTTCTCTTGAATTGAACTTTCAGGATTTGTCAAACTTCACAAATCTTTACTCTTGAAAATCCTAAAGCTACAATTATTTTGGAATGGAGGGGTACATTTTAATATACATTATACACAGTATATATTAAAAATATGCAACTTACCTCAGTTCATGCATGGTTCAGTATAATCTCCTTGGTTGCAAAAAAAGTTAGATATGCGTATGAATATATATAGCATGTTCAAACTCACAACAAAGATTGATGCCCCCTTTTACATCTGATTTACAAATGCCATTATCTCGGGTTCAAAT
Organism: Aegilops longissima; assembly: GCA_021605205.1. NCBI lineage: Eukaryota > Viridiplantae > Streptophyta > Magnoliopsida > Poales > Poaceae > Aegilops > Aegilops longissima. The sequence goes on along the minus strand of CM038679.1, from coordinate 706,900,143 downwards.
AGATGAATGCACTTCCTATGAATTCGAATCTTCGAAACCCCCTTTATGTTGAATTTGACATGTATTTTATTTCGTAGCTAGCAATTTGGAATGTATCCATGCAAGTGACAAATGTATAAAGTGCTTCACACTAACAACATGGAGTGGACTAATTAATGTTTATATATGAATTGCAAAAGCATCCATTGCCTGTATTTCAAACCGCTCTCACTCTATGGATCGATAATATGAAATAAACACATGCACATGCTACAATTCAATAGAGCATGGGTGTCTGATAGACCGATTTTCGTCCATACGCAATTTTGCAAAATTCATGATCTCATCCAAAAATAATAATGCCATTTATATTTTAATTTAATGCATAGAACCGCCTTTTACACATAGATGCACTATGCCTCGCCCCGTTCTCACAAACGCGTTATATATCTCTCTACCTAACACATAAGTGCACACACTTTATATGCATCGGCATTTCTCTTTCACACATGCTCACAATCTCTGTCAGGGTGTCGGGGTGTCTCACGCACATGCTCTCTCTATTTCTCTCTCTCTCTCTCTCTCTCTCTCTCTCTCGACTACTATGTACCACTCTTTTCACGAATCTCAGTTGGAAAACACTATTTCTCTCACATGCATATATACACATGCATGGTCTCTACTAACCCTCTATACGCACATATATGTGCCTCGTGTCTCCCTGACACACATTATCTTTAGGCCTCTCTACACACAGCCCCCCGACACACCTCTCTAATAGTAGTTCGCAGATATGATTTCATCAGATCATTCGGTAGGATATCCCTGGATGTTAGGCTGGATGGTAATACGAGGCAAAGTTTCACCCTAGTTCGGATCGGATCCTTGCAGTTGAAGAAAGAGCCTACTCCTGGTACTGTATATTAGTGATAGGGGTGTGTAAAAAGTACACGTGAATACCAGGCATTGTGCGTGTGTGTATACTATCGACGAACTAGCCCCCAAGCTTGTATAACATACTAAGGGCCTAGGGTTACAAATCATATCACTACAGGAATCAGCTACTTTGCCATCTGCCACAGCGGACGGCAAAGCCAGTAACAGCGGACGGCAAAGAGCTTTGCCGTCAGCGGCGGACGGCAAACAGTGACGGCAAATAAAGGGTCGGCAAACAGGCCCTTTGCCGTCTGCTTTTATGGCGGACGGCAAAAGTGCTTTGCCTACTACGGCGGACGGCAAAGAGGAGTGACGGCAAAATCTGGGCGTCCGCCACCGTTAGTCCGTTAAGCGGCTAACGGCGGCCTTTGCCGTCGGCCAGCGGACGGCAAATTTGACCGCCTCTTCGCGTCCGCCCGATTAGCGTCGGCAATGCGTCGGCGCCCGCTATGTTTTGCCGTCGACCACGGCGGACGGCAAAGGCAAAATCTTGCCATCGGCTTAACTTTGTCATCCACCACGGTAGGCAAATTTGCGGATGGCTCATCTACGAGGAAGCAATGGTGGCATACGTGTCCCCTTTGCCGTCACGCCACCGACGGCAAAGGGTCTTTAACGTCTGCAGCAGACGAAAAAAACTGTCTTGCCTCTTTTTATTCTGTTTTTCTTATATCCAACAATTATCACAGCAAATATATCACGACACATATATATCCATCACATAAATATCCAGCATATATATCCAACATAATAAATATCCAGCACATATATATCCATCCATACATACATAGTAGGTTGCACATAGTCCCATCAATCCATACATATTACAATATGCAAAGTTTCATCATAGCAAGCTTAAAGCGAATACAAGAATTGCATCAAGCGAAAAAACAAGCAATCCATCATCGGATCTTTGGCTTAGTGAAGTTAATGAAACACGCAAAATGACAAATAAGAAAGTTAGAAAAGAATAGAAGAAGAAGAAGAATAAGACTAGAAGAAGAAGTATATGCCATTTATTAGCTAACTTAGGTGAACCGGATCATTTATGAGCTAAATTAGTTGAAATGGATCGTTTATGAGCTAAGGTAGGTGAAATGGATCGTTTATGAGCTAAGTTAGGTGAAATGGATCGTTTATGAGCTAACCTAGGTGAAATGGGTCGTTTATGAGCTAACCTAGGTGAAATAGGTCGTTTATGAGCTAACCTACGTGAAATGGGTTGTTTATGAGCTATCCTAGGTGAAATGGGTTGTTTATGAGCTAACCGAGGTGAAATGGGTCGTTTATGAGCTAACCTAGGTGAAATAGGTCGTTTATGAGCTAACCTAGGTGAAATGGGTCGTTTATGAGCTAACCTAGGTGAAATGGGTCGTTTATGAGCTAACCTAGGTGAAATGGGTCGTTTATGAGCTAACCTAGGTCAAATGCAACATTTATGAGCTAACCTAGGTGAAATGGATCATTTTGGAGCTAACTTAGTTGAAATGGGTTGTTTATGAGCTAACTAAGGTGAAATGCCATGTTTTTGAGCTAACTAAGGTGAAATGGATTGTTTTTAGCTAACTTAGGTGAAATGGGTCATTTTGGAGCTAACCTAGGTGAAATGGGTCATTTTGGAGCTAACCTAGGTGAAATGGGTCATTTTAAAGCTAACGTAGGTAAAATGGATCATTTAGGAGCTAATCTACGTAAAATGGGTCATTTTAGAGCTAACTTGGATAAATTGGATCACTTGTAAGCTAACTACGGTAAAATGAGTCATTTTAGAGCTAACTTAGGTAAAATGGATCGTTTATGAGCTGACTAAGCTAATTATGCAATTTTTGACATAAGTAAGCTTATTAAGTCATTTTGAAGGAAAAGAAGCTAACTCTAGGTCATTATGGTAAGCATATTGGAGGAAATAAAGCTAAGTCTAAGTCTAGAGAAACTTACCGTGATCAGGGAGGTGAAGGAGCGGGTTGGCTCGTGCCGGTAGCTGGAGAAGGATCGTGCGATGCGTTTACGGAGTTAAGCTGCACCAAAGATCATTTCAATGTCTCGTTCGCATTATGACACTCAAATGTTAAGACTAGCAAGTAATGTCCATTCAAATTAAACTCACCGTGCTCCTGTGAGCAATCACTTGGCATCGGCGGAGCGATCGACCGGACTTTCGCTACCTGATCGCACATTTGGTTTTCACAACAGAGTCATACTAGTTAGTAATGAGACTCAAATGTTAAGACTAGCAAGTAATCTGCAGAAGAAACTTAACACAAGGAGCTCGTACATGGCCCTTTCCTGCATGTCATTCCGTGCCCTCTCCTCCTCCAATATCTTTGTTGTCCTCTCCTCCAACTCCCGCTGCCTCTCCGCCGCCCCTTGAAGTTTCTCCATTCTATCTCTCTCACTCAGATAGCAGCCTGCAACACCACTCACATGACCATTTGTAATCATTGATGGAAGCGCACACAATGTAATGGAGAAAGATAGCTGAGTATGTATAACTAACCTTGAAGGCGAGTTGGACTGGCCGTTCACGAGGCCTTATCTCAGGAGCGGAGCTCGACTGGCGCGCCTTGATCTCCGGGAGAGTGCTAGGACAACGGATAAGTCCATCTCCCATGGCTATGGAGCCATGGGACCTCCCGCCACCAGATATCATCAGCAACTCTGTATCAATGGGACCCTGGCTCGGGTTAAAGTCCTCACCTTTCCTCGCGTTCCCCTGATCTCTATATTGCACGAGCTTGTCGTGGGTGGAGATGTTGGTGAAGTTCTTTGGATCATCGAGGTCAGACGCAGAGAATGCCTTGACTTTCTTGTAAGGGCCAGTGTGGGCCATGGCATACAGGTCGTACACCTCTGGCACCTTATCCGCCTTATTGTAGCGTGCCTGAAAGAGAGAAACAAAGTAAATTAGTAATTAAAGGGCTAAAGTGAGCATGATGAATGAATCATGAAGCAAACCACATACCTAGTTCCGCCCGTACTGAAATAAGTTGGAGCTACCTTGGTGGTGTGGCACACCTTCCATTTGGGCACGTTTGTCCTTGGCCTCGTTGTGGGTGGCCCGCCATTCTTTTGAGCACCACGCATTGACCAACACCTCCCAACAGTCCATCCGATCCGCACACCATCTCGGAGGGGCCTAAGTTAGCAAATAGAAACTTCAGCGCTACGGCTATGAATTACTAAATGAAGGAAGTAAGTACAAGGCCTTAAGAATTACCTTCATGTACTGCTCCTTACTCAAGAACTTGTCGCGGCACTCCTGCTTGGGCTTCTTGATACCACGCCCGGTGTAGTAGTCTCGAACAGCCTGCACCAGAGCCTCATGCCATATGTTCTGAAGTAGGCGCTTGCACTCCTTGTGGATAACATCTGCCGCCTCCTCCTCGTATCCCTCCTCACACCTGTAGAATGTCTGCAATCAAATGAGACAATATTGATTAGTACAATTAATAACTAGCTAGTTGAAGATTTTTAATTGTGTAAAGGAGAAATTACCCAGAACTTTCTGATCACCATGTCTGCCCTCGTCTTGCACAAGACAACGTCGATAATCTCACCCGGCGGGGCCGGGGCAGCCAAGTAGTGCTCCCAACTCAATCCAACCTCTAGAAGCCGACCCTCACCAGACAACGTGACAAACCTCGGAAAGTTTTGCCGAATCAGAACTCCAAGGACGGAGTTGGGCCGGTGGACACTTTCATGGTAGTCCCAACCCCTGCAGCATGACAAGGCCAACACATTAGTTATTTGAAGAAACGTGAATGCAGAAGGTACAGAAAGATTAAATGCACTTACCTCTCCCCATCAGGGAAAATCAACCACCTCTGCTTTCATGGTCGCCGGCTTGCAGACGGGGCGTGTAGCACTCTGCTGGTAGGCGTTGCCCCCTCTCCCCTCCTCCTCAAAATCAGTCGGCTCCCGCCATCATCGGCATAGCCACTCGGCTCCCGCCATCATCAAGCATGGCCACTCGGCTCCTCAGGCTGACCCGACCAAGTACCCCATCCAGACGTGTGCTCCTCCGGGGTCTCGTGGGCCGAAGGCCCGTCGACCCGAGGCTCGTGGGCCGAAGACCCATGGACCGGAGGCTCATGGACCGGAGGCTCGTGGACCGGAGTCCGTGTAGCCTCCTCCTCAGACGAGTCCACCCTAGCAGTCACGTGCTCGGGTGAAACAGCTGGGGGCGGCGGCGAGGAAAGCGCCGTAAGAGTCACCCTACCTCCTCTCCCGCGACCACGTGCTCCACCTCCTCTCTTCTTCTTACCTCGTCCCCTGCTGGGCACCGCGGTCGACGAGGAAGGGCCCGGTGGTGTCGCCATACTATCCAGCAACACTCGGCGGACAGGTGCGTGTGGAATGGAAGACCTCGCACCACGCGCCGATGAAGAAGGGGCCTCGGCCGCCTCCTCTGTGATGAATACCTCAGCCATCGATGCTTCAATTCTACGTTTATTTTTACATTTTTCTCGAAGCGTCTTACGCATCCTCTCGGTTAGGTAGCACCAACGATTTTGCACAGGCCCCCAATCTTGCCTCGGTCGGAGATGCAAAATCAAATGCTGCATTGGATTAAAGAAGCCCGGTGGAAAGATCTTCTCTAACTTGCAGATCAACTCCGGCGCCAACTTTTCCATTTCTTCTAGCACGCCAGGCGATAATTCTTTCGCACAAAGAACACGGAAGAAATAGCTGAGTTCTGCCAGTACTAGCCATTCATCCTCAGGGATGAAACCACGCAACATCACCGGCATTACCCGCTCCATCCATATGTGCCAATCATGACTCTTGAGACCAAATATCTTCAATTTATCAAGATTCGCTCCCCTCTTTAGATTCGCTGCATACCCATCGGGGAACATCAACTGTTGTCGCACCCACAAGATAATTTCCCTCATAGCTGGCCTTCCAAGATTGAGCCATGCCTTTGGCTTCGTCCACTTCTGCTTTCCTTTCGGTTCTTTCATGTTTTGTAATGGCCTATCACATAGCGCCTCCAGATCGACTCTAGCCTTAGTATTATCCTTTGACTTCCCATCTGTGCCGAACAATGTACCAAAAAGTGCCTCGGCGATATTCTTCTCAGTGAGCATCACGTCGATGTTGTGTGGGAAAAGGAGGTCTTTGAAGTAAGGCAGATCTCATAAGCATGTTTTGTGAGTCCACGCGTGCTTAGTATTATACCCCTTGAAGTACCACAGACGCTGTGGATCAGCTCGAGGCGTTTAAGCGATCCAGGTCATTGGCCTGTCAATGTAGGTGGTGCAGAGTTTTGACAACTCTACCTCGATGAAGTTCTTCTTGTCTTTCCTGAACTTATGGCGAGGATCCCAGAACTGTCTATGCATGTCGAAGCAAGAAAACTTGCGACCGGCCTGAAGCCAACGAAACTCAAGAGCTCCCTTGCATGTGGGGCACGGGAACCTTCCATGCACACACCAGCCAACGGATAGCGCATACGCTGGCAAGTCATGCATCGAGTACATGTACCAGACACGCATTATGAAGTTCCGTTTGCTATAGGCGTCGTATGTCTTGAACCCATTATCCCAGGCTTCTTGCAATTCGTCCTTAAGCGGCTGCATGTACACATTCATATTTTTCCCGGATAGTTGGGCCTGGAATTATCAGCGTCGGAAAATGTTCTTTCTTTGCATAATCTGTCCGGGGAAGATTGAGTGGAAAGACAAATACGGGCCAACAAGCTGTATTGGGCTGCCGTCATACCAAACACATCGAACCCATCGTGCTGATGCCGACTCGAGGATGCCTCGGATCTGCCGCTTTGTCAGCATGTAATTCATCAAACTTTTTCCACGCAACACCATCCGATGTGTGTACCATCATCAGATTCCCATCTGTATCTAGTTCGGTTCTTTTCCCTGTTTTGTGCCATGTCATCTGTCTGGCCGTCTCTTAGACCATGAAAAGACGTTGACCTCTTGGTACGATTGGTATATACCGAAGAACACTAACGGGGATTTTGGTCTGTGTCTTCTCACCCATACCGTTGTCTACCACAATATACCTGGAAGACTTGCAAATGGGACAATAGTTCATGTCCACATAGTCAAGCGTAAATGAGGCACATCCTTTCTCACAGGCATGTATCTTCTCATAGGGCATCTTCAGTGCACGGAGGATTTTGTTCGACTGGTACCGGTTTGCAGGCATTACATGGCCTTTGGGTAGAAAGCGTCCAAATACTGTCATAATTGCGTCATAGCATTCTCTGCCCAAGTTGAACCGAGCCTTCAGAGCCATTACTTGTGAGATGGCATCCAACTGACAAAGCTCAGTGTGCTCGTGGAGCGGACGTTTTGAAGATTCCAACATTTCATTGAAGGCCTTTGCAGATTCCTCCATCTCCTCATCCGAATCCCGAGCATCATCATAGTCTTGCACCATGTTTTCCATCCCGGTACCATGCTCGTCGGTGCGACGATGATCCACCTCAGCTCGGTCACGTTGGGCACCATGAAATGTCCACACCGTATAATCGGGCGTAAAACCACTCTTCTGCAGGTGTTTGCCCATTTCAGCCTCTGTCTTCTTTTCCCAATTGCCGCACCGTAAACAGGGGCACCAGGTTTACTTCTGGCCATTTGCAAATGCGGCTTGCACAAACCCCTTGGTTTTTTGAACCATTAAGCGCTCCATTTGTTCTGACCAGTGTGACCGGTATACATCCACGCACGATCACTCATCTTGACTTTCAGAGCTACTGGACACACAACAATTATATATGTAATTCACCCTTTATATATTCATCAGTTGATCTACTTTGACAATTTTATTACGTCCATGCAAGCTACACTCTAATAGGTAATGATAGGTCCTAATCCCACCCGTGTATGTGTATATTGGGTTCATTTTCCCATGCTATGCTCCGGATCCGACGCAAAATTTCGGCAGCACCTCCCCGCTGTTCTCATGATACACATCTCTGCAATAAACAGAGAGGATGTGTACCCGGAGAACAACAGGGAGGCAGCGATTTAAATTTATGCGTCGGATCCGAGCAAAGCATATGGGAAAATGAACCCAATCTACACATACTCGGGCTGTCCATGGATAGCGTTGGACAATTCGGAAGAATCAAGGTTATAAATATGCAAATGCATGCATATTTATAACTATGACGCTTTCGAACAGGAGACACATATTGGTTACGCATACTGATGATTCAAGACACATATATAGCTAGCTATCAAGTTTCATCGGAATAGATCAAATAATTAATGGGGGAGGAGGACATGTCATTTGTGCTCACCCAAGGACGAAGGGGCAGAGCTCGTCAAACGCATGGCGAGGTCGTCGAACACCAAACCTCGCAGCGATGAAACAACTACACATTTAAAACTACCCGATCAACACAATTGTATATGATGTTTTTCATAACAAAATCGAAAAATATATGACCTAACTAATAATTCACAAATATATGACCCCGTCGGCCTCTTGAAGGCCAAAGAACACCTTTTCGGGAGGTGTCGGGGTCGGGTGTCTGTCGGTGTCGGGTGCCGTGTCGGGTCGGGTCGGGTTCTCGGGGTCGGGGTGTCGAGTCGGGTGCCGGGTCGGGTTAAAGTGCCGTGTCGGTGTCGGTCGGGTGTCGGGTCAGGCTCGGGGTGTCGTGTCGGGTCGGGTCGGGTCGGGTCGGGTGTCGGGTCGGGTCGGGTCGGGTGTCGGGTCGGGGTGCCGTGTCGGTGTCGGGGTCGGGTGTCGGGTCAGGCTCGGGTCATGATGTCGTGTGTCGGGGTCGGGTCGGGTCGGGTCGGGGTCGGGGTGTCGGAGTCGGGTCTCGGGTCGGGTGTCGTGTCGGGTGCGGGTCGGGGTCGGGGTGCCGTGTCGGGTCGGGGTTTTTCCCTCTTTTTCCTTTTCTTCTTCTTCCTCTTCTTCCTTTTCTTCCTTTTCTTCCTTTTTTTCCTTCTCTTCTTCTTCTTCTTCTTCCTCCTTTCCTTTTTCCTCTTCTTCTTCTCCTCCTCTCCTCTTTTTCTTCTTCTTCTTCCTCTTCTTCTTTTTTCTTCTCCTCCTCCTCTTCTTCTTCTTCCTTTCTTTTTTCCTCTTCTTCTTCTCCTCCTCTCCTGTTTTCTTCTTCTTCTTCTTCTTTCCTAAAACTGAACTAAACCTAAAGCTAAACCTAAATCTAAAACTAAAACTAAAACTAAAACTAAATCTAAACTAAATATAAACCTAAAACTAAAAAACAGAAAAAAGGAAAAAACTAAATCTAAACCTAAAATAAACTAAAACTAAACCTAAACCTAAAAATAAACCTAAAACTAAAACTAAAACTAAATCTAAACTAAACATAGACCTAAAACTAAAAAACAGAAAAAAAAGGAAAAACAGAGGAGGTAGAGCTCACTGGGCGGTGGAGGAGGTGGCGGCGGAGGAGGCGGGGCAGCTGCGGCGGCACTGCCCGAGGCGGTGGAGCGCCGGGGACAGGAGGCCCGGCGCCAGCACGAGGGCGGCGGGGCGGCAGGCGTGGGGCGGCAATGGGCGGCAGCGCCGGGCAGATGGCGACAGGCGGGGCGGTGGAGGAGGGCGGGGGCGGCTGGCGGGGCCGCGGGCCAGGGCCGGCGCGGAGGGCTGGGCAGGCATGGGGGCTGGCAGTGTGTGGCGCCGAGACGGCAGGGCGGCGGGGTAACGAGGCGGGGCCGTTAGGCGGCGAGGGGGGCGGTGGGGCGGCGGGGCGGCGGGCGGCGGGGCAGTGGTGGGGGCGGCGCGTGTGGGAGCAGGAGAGAAAGCAGAGAGAGAGGGGCGGGCTGGGGCGCGCCGTTAGATATGTTAAATGTTTGCGGTCCGCCCTCTTTGCCGTCCGCATTTTTGCTCTTTGCCATCTGCTAGCAGACGGCAAAGAGGGGGGGCCGTTAAGTATTTTTTAAGCAGCTCCTCGGTGGGGCCCCTCCCTCTTTGCGTACGCTAGCCGACGGCAAAGCTGGCTGATGCAAAGACTTTCTTTGCCATCAGCCCGATTCTTTGCCGTCTGCTTTTGGGTAGCTGATGGCAAAGAGCTTCTTTGCCGTCTGCTAGCAGACGACAAAGAGCTGGCAGATGGCAAAGTAGCTGATGTATATAGTCGGCTTATCACCAGTGGGGATAGAGTCCTCAGCGACTCTGGTTGCTTCGTGTTGTACGCCGAGTCCTCCACATGGGTCTCCGTATAACACGTCTCGGTCCAACCTATATGTGGCGCAGGATGGAACCGACCCATGAGTCTTCATGTTGACCCACCACAACTAGAAATGATGTGCCCACCATACCACACACGCAATCGGCCACTAACAAAATAAGCATATACAATAGTACAACGGTATCTAGCTCACGATATGTCTCCATATTTTGTTGATGATACTGACGGACTTTGCATTTGATGCGTGCTCCGTATTTTGTTGAAGACACTTACGGTCATTGTATTTGAAGCAAAAGCACGATATGGTCACTGGACTTCAGAATAAGCTCATCACGGTCACCACAAACATTTTGTCGTGCTAACCAACATGTGGTTGGATGGTTAGAGGACAGTGGTTTCTCGAGCCCACCAAGGTTAAAGTCCCGGTGCTCGCATTTATCTTGTGTTAATTTCAGTATTTTCCGGCGATGTGCGTTCAGTGGGAGGAGACGTTCCACTCGACTATGAGGCACCTATGGTGACTTCGTAAAATCTCAAGTCCATGGAGATGAAAAAGTCAGTCGACTGACTTGTAGCCTCACCCCGCACGTACACATGCACGCACGCATGACACGCACGCATGTAGGCATGCAACACTGACACGTACACATAACGTACACACGCACGCATGCTGGCGTGCAACACTGACACATACACCTGCACTCACGAACACATGCACGTACGCACCCATGCATGCAACACTGAATTACACCCTTGCACGCACGCAACACTCGCACGCCTGCATGCACACAACACACGACGCAAGACACACGCTCAACCTATACGTGCATGCACCCTTTGTTAAGGATATGGATTGTTACGGGTATTAATCAATCTTATCTGTGATAAGCAGAACATTGATGTTTGCATCGGTCTTTATGAATCACAATGTATCGAACGGGCTATCAACATAGTAGGCTTAACTACATGAAAAAGATGACGTCACACTCAATGAACAATCATCGGTTTATGAAATGCCCGCTTCTGACCACCCTGGCCCACCAAAGGTTCCTCTGTTGTGCGCTGCCTGCGTTGTGTCATTGACATGCAGGCCATGCACCCAAAGATCCCACACGTCAGTGGAAGAACGGTGCGGTGTCCTAGGTCAGAGTCGAGGGCGCCCCTCGCGGAACGCCCAGCTGAACACGCCTCCGTGCCGCATTCAAACGCCTCCATGAAACCCGCCCGTGTGGAAGCCGAGAAACCCACTCTAGACACACGTCCGTTCATGACTGGGCTGGCGTTAAACGCAACGCCGGCCGAGCTCCTCCCGTCCGCTGTCTATTTAATCTCCTATTTAAACGAGGCCAAACGCCGGCCAAGAATCGCACACCTCCGCCGCTCCCCTATCTCCTCCACCATTTTGTCCACTCTTACAATGGCTTACGAAGAGTAGTTATTCCGCATCCAAGCCGGCTGGGTAGCCCGCCGGATACGAGCTATGCAGCTCCCTGATCCACCTCCCTCCCCTTGCCCGATGCAGCCATTTGCCGCCCCAAACCGGCACGGAGTTCAGCAACTCGCCGCTCCAGGCCAGCTCGACGAGGAGCGGCGCACGGGCGTCGTTCTGCCGTCCACGCCGCCGCCTCGTACTGCGTCTCCCGTGTCTGTGGCCGAGACTCCCATGCCGGCGGCCGCGCCATGCAAGCAGCGACAAGAAGCCGGGTGCGCGGAGAGCGATGAGTCGGTGGCCAGCCCCTCCGCGTCCGCCGCCATCATCGAGGAGAAGTAGAACACGGGAGGCTGCCGCTGCTTGGGTCCCATGAAGGCCACCGCGGAGGCGACGCCGGCATACATAGCAGGTGTCTTGCCGAATCCTTTTGTTGTGAGGACCTTCGTCGACCCCGCATGGGCTCCACGGAAGAGGGGAATGTTAGGATTAACTCAAGCCAGTGCCGGCCATGGCGAAGTAGTGGCCTGTGATGAACTCGAAACGGTGCCGGCCACCATAATCTTCGGCACCAGCCAATGATATCAGTTGGGCAGTGGGGAAGCGATCCGTCCTTTGCGCTGAAGCATATATCTCCGGGGCTCCCGGCAGTCCGGTGATCATGCTGCCGGACATGAGGAACACAAATCGATCGGCGGGCGACCATTTAGGCCAGGTATTATATACCTGTGCTGTCCAGAACTAGCACGGCATAGTTCATTTGAATGTAATGAAATCCGTCATGTTTGTGTGAAAATCCGGTATCTTATTGATTTCCATCGTTCTTTATATGAAATACCAGTTTGTCTACGTGTTTGCGTGAATTTCGTCCAGTTGGTTGAGTTGCTGTCATAATGTGTGTGGCTACGGTTGGATGGCGTAATTTGCGGGTCGCCAGTCAGTCTGTGGGCGGCTCAGGTGGCGTTGTGGGACAAAAAAACACAGCTCGTGCGAGCTCGTCTCCAACGTGCGCGCTGGAGGATGCATGACAGCATGAGCACCCGAGCCATTCCTCGTTCATCGGTGGCAAAGGCACCGGTGGACAAAAGGGTCGCCAATATTTTGGCTACGCCGGGCAAGCTCCAAACAGCCCCTCCCAACACATTCAAATCCCTCGTTCGCCGTGGAATTTTTCCATTTGTTGTTTTCATGGACTAGCAAGATGCCCGTGCATTGCACGGAACATCAAGATGCATTTTTTTACAAACTCCCGCATGCATGCAAGGGATAATTAATGTCCTCATTTGCTGGTACCACGAGGCAAACACCATTAATATTGCATCGATTAGTGTTAGTGGCCTTGTATATCTGCAAATTGTAATTTTGATAGTGGCCCCTTATATATAAAAATGGAGGGAGAAATATGAGAGATAAGGTGAGGAGGAGTGGGGCGTGGTGCTGTGGTGGTGACTGGTGGTCGGACTGGGCAGAGGCATGGGGATGGACGGCGCATTATGTCTAGGTTTGTATCTTTCTCACACACACCCACGTAGGTGGGGGACGTGCACGAAGAGAAGAGGTGCACGCACGGTGCACGTACTCCCGTCTCTTTCCCAACCACACCCGCGCGGGTACACGGTGGAGCTCATTTCTGTACGAAAAAGGCAGCCCACGTGGTAATTTGGCACGTGTACTGGTTGTCCACTTGGTGGAGGGAGGATCGTCTACCACGGGTGAACAAACAAATTGCGACTTGACGTGTTATGTTAAATTAAAAAAAGAGGCAAACCATGTGGGGCCTACCTTAGAGGCAAGGCTCTATACACTGGAGTACTTTTATGTGTCCCGTCAACTCGCAGAACGAGGAGAAACTTGCTTAGTACGCCGTCTCCCCCTCCCATGTGCACGGTGGCTTGCAGGATGAGGTGAAGCTTACTACTACTGTACGCCTTTACGCCCGCTCCCTCGCCCACGCGCGCGGTGGCTCGCAGCATGAGGAGAAAATTTACTACTCCCTCCATTTACTCCTCGTCCCTACTACGTACTTTGGTTAGTACTCCCTCTATTTACTTATACAAGGCCACTATAAAGAAAATACATTTTGAATCTATACAAGGCCACAAATAGTAATCGAGACAAAAGTTACTACTCCCTCCTTTCCAGTTTATGGCTCAATTTCAAAATCTCTCCAACCAAGGTAGACGGTGAGTCGTCGAATTAATTTCGTAGTTTGCACAGTACGTTCATTTTTCTCAAGAAGTTATGTTTACCGAGGCATTAATTAGAACGAATGCATGAACGGACACTAAATTTCCATGAACTTGTACATGCATTGGTTAATTTCCTCTTGACACTGCTTGCGTCGGGTGATCTAACGCACCTCGAAATCCAACATGTAATGGTACTACTACTTGTATAGTAGAACTGAGAATTATCAAACGGGAAAACGAATGTTTGTTAGATGAGCCCTATAAACCCTAGTGGGTACGTACTCCGTAAAAAAAGATTTTTCCAAAACTAAGTCACTCCTTTTCATGAATTCTGTAGTATACTCCTCCGTCGACGCTCCCTTTCATGAATTCTCTACTTCCTGTCGCCGACATGTGGGACATATAGCAACCGGGTCGACTTGTCAAGCACCAAATAACAGTGCAGAACAGGAGGGGGGACGCACCCCACTCGTACCGGCCCAGTAGTAGTAATGAGAAATGAGACGTCAAATCACAATGCCGCACCTTCCGAGACGGACGAAGCAACCATTATTTCACATTTCGGTTCGACATCATCTCAAACCACGTACTAGTATTGCTTCTGCCTCAAGAGGGACACGCGCATCCCCTTTGTACATCATGACACGTGGGACCGCATGACAGGCCATGCTCCCCCGCCGATCGATTGGTAAAATCACCTCATTTTTACTATACTTCCTCCGGATCGATTTACTACATGGCATGCACGTACATCTAGGTTGAGAATTTAACTGGCTATATATATATGTGATGAACAGTACGCTAGCCTTTTAAAAAATGTATACTTTTGTACAGTAGTACTCCAATATTGATGGGTTGCGCCATGGAGCAAAAATTGAAATTAAAAAAAAGGTGGTACATATAGAGAGCGCTCGTACTATTAAAAAAGCTAGTACGTGCTTAATTGGGGTGCTAAATTCTATTAAAGAAATACTAGTACTAGTATGTACATACTGAAGAGTTAAAGTAACGAGTAGAAACATAACATAGTTCTACTGGGGCTCAGCACAACACATCCCTCAAATTAAACTAACCACACCTGAAATTAAACTATGCAACTAATCCGGTAGACACTGCATTAGAAGTTTAGAACCACAATGAGCAACGACACTGCCACCTTACTCGGAGTCCTCGTCCACGTCCTCGACTTCGTCCTTGTCCCTCTTCCTCTTGGCTGATACTTCTTTGCTTGAACCGCCAACTTGGCTGTTGCTCTTCATCCAGCCCTTGTAGATATGGAAACAAGGGTAGCCATCCATTGCAGTGTACTGGATGTGGTCTATATCTAGTACATTCCGCTGCCATGCATGACGATGAAACATGTATGGAGGTTTCTCCAGTTTACCGTACGAAGGATGAGCCATGGCTCCTGCCAGGGTCAGCATTGAAGGTTGACGAGAGGGCACCAGCCAATTCTTCTGGAGGTCGAAGGGGTTGCCTACAACGAGGCCTATCCGATGCAGGACTTCTTTGTCGTTCTTAAAGTCTACAGTAACGAATTTTACTATTTTTTCCTCGAGGAAGTTCTTAAAATCCTGGCACTCAACGTCGGCATGGCATATGTGGTAGACCAAGGAAACGTTATGTACGCAAACCTGGATCACGGCGGGCTTCTTTCTCTCTTCGTCCTTTAGATGCTTCTCTCGTCCCACGACTGTGGTGTACTGAACATCTAAACCAGCGACCCACTCATCATGTGAGTTTTCGAACATGCGTCTGAAGCAAGAAAGGCATCCTTTCACCGTGGCGGAAGTACGGGTGTAGATGACGTCGAACTCATCGCCGGTGATGGTTCTAACCTTGTACTCACCGCCGATCGGGGAGATTTGGGACGCCATGGATTTGGGAGGAGGGTTAGGATTAGTGGAACTGCCGTAATGTGAATGGACGGGGCGACTAGGAGCGAAGGGCCGTAGTATTAAGGGACGTGCGAGGACGAGTAGGAGCAAACTGCCAGCGTGCGAACGGCAGGGTAATGGCTTTCCATTCTCCCATGATACGGGCTTCCGAGAGCCCTTGGATCTGAGATCGAACGGTTGCATGGCGTGATTCTAGACCTATGGGTAAATATCCTATCCTGGAGGGTTATTCTGCAAATTTTCAGCAACTTAGCATGCGACCGTTTGATCTCAGATCCAAGGGCTACCAGCAGCCCGTATCATGGTCGCGCCTACCACGACCATCGAGTCATTTCGCATGTCGCGCCCTTGGAGATTTAACACGATGCGTTAGGCTATCTGATGTTGGCATGTCATACATAGTCATCACTTAGTTACTCATACTACAACAAGGTTGGCTATAAGGTTGGCTATAAGTGTATTTTTTTACTCCTCTCTATCTCTTTCTTCGTACTCCCTCCATCCCATAATATAAGAACGTTTTTGACACTAGTGTAGTGTCAAAAATGTTCTTATATAATGGGACACTGGGAGTACTAGTATTTATTGCATTTGCCAAGGAGTGACCTCTTCCAATGAAATGGTGCTGCTAAGTTTGCTTCATTTAATTAGCTATAGACTCAAAATTGTCTTTTCACCTAGGTACACGCGCTTAGCACCATTTCTTCCTTGGGTCACCAAACTAGTCTATCTCTTCTTCATTAACTTGCCACATCAGACTTTATGCCTATGTGGCAAGCTTAAGCACCTGTAGGAGCAAGTAAGTACAATAGTGCGCTTTACATGGCATTTTTGCATATGTGGAGGAAAGAGAGGCAAGGAAAAAGTGGAGAAGTGGGCTCTCATGCAAGAGCCAGCCTCTACTACTACATGGTGGAGCATTGGGATAGGCACCTGTATGGAGGTGGTCAGGAATCAGGAGACTCACGCCGGTCGTAGCGCCGAAGTTAAAATGATAATGGCAAGTCAAATCACGGGCCCCACCTGTCCAAATAACTTCATTGTCAAATCACACAGCCCTACGTTTGCAGCATCCTACTCCCTCGTCTTCTCGCGTCTCTATCGAACCGACTAGGCGGAACTGCCCTGCCTACCGCGCAGGAAAGGCCCCGCCCTCGACTTTTAAATACAACTACTCCCTCCGTCTAGGTGAGTAAGTCATCTTACGAAAACCAAATAATCCCAAAATACTAAGGCGCGGTGCATTAACTTCTACCTTGTTTCTTGTTTCTTAACATATCAACCAATAAGAATCCAATGATATACTTTTTGCGACATAGTAACTCATATTTAGTTAGTCAAATGGATGACCTAGAACTACGTGCAGGCCCTATAAACCGAGACGCCTACAAATAAAAAACCGAGACGGAGAGGGTACTTCACCACGTATCTTTTTAGATCAATATAGTCGGGATTCACCAAGGAGAAAAACCAAGTGGTAGGCTGCTCCTGTCGTGTTGGCATAGCAACTCAAGCAGGGTCAGTCCGCACACGAAATGGCTACACACTTAACAGGACCCCTTTGGCAGACATGTGGCTCATCCACCGTCTTGTTCCACGTGCGATGCACCAAGTCAAAGTTCGGAGCAGCGGTTGGAATTGGAGGCACCCCGGTCGTAGCGCCGCAGTAGTAGAAAATGAGCGATGAGGGGTCAAATCACAAAGCCCCACCTTTCCCGCATTAAGCTGGACTGACGAAGCAACGATCATTTCATCCTAGCGCGCAAGAGCATAAAGAAAAGAGAAAACAATGATGCGTGCGACAGCTACCTAGGGCACCCTAGGTAGGGTCTCCACTACAGATCCTTTTTTTTGAAAGCGCCTCCACTACAAATCGGCTTCTCCCTCGTGCTCTTGAAGAAAACCGATGATGAGTGCGGCGATAGGGTTTGTAGGAGTACTACGGTGTGCGGGGCCACGTCGTAGTAAACGGGTTCAAGTCAACGCCTTAAATATGTGTGGGCCGCTTGGTTTTACGGGAACGAGGTAGCACTTTGGGTTCGGGGAACAGTGGAGATATAGCACGTACAAAAAATTGTGGACGTAGGTTCGACCGAAAGGCAATGATGCATGGGCCCTGCATTTTGATATACCCGGGGCCACGTGAAATTTTCTACTCTACTCAAAACTAGTAAGGTACACATGTATTGAATGCATAATATTTCGAAACCAAATTATGAATAAATACACACTATAGCATGTAAAGCTTTGAGTCATATATGCATGATGTAGATGTTCGTTTAGTTTTGATAGTTCATCTCATTCAAAATCAATTAGTTTTATAAAAATCTTAAGATTCATAGGGTTGTGTATTGTAAATCATAAAGTAAAAAACAAATAATGGCAGTTCATTTAGAAAAAAATAATAAATTATGATACAGAAGATTCTAGAACAAAGCAGAAGTGCTTGTGTTTTGACGTT
This sequence comes from Aegilops longissima, assembly GCA_021605205.1. Lineage (NCBI taxonomy): Eukaryota > Viridiplantae > Streptophyta > Magnoliopsida > Poales > Poaceae > Aegilops > Aegilops longissima. The sequence goes on along the minus strand of CM038679.1, from coordinate 706,882,118 downwards.
TGTGCATTATGCTTAAGTTCAACCATGGAGTCTTCTAAATTGTACATGTGGCAGATCTGGTGGAATGTTGATGATATCCAACGGCCAGAGTGCTCGGATTTGCCCATCTCTGCCTTTGTCGGGTTAGCTTCATCCAGCGACCATCTTTCAAAGTTATTGGCACACTATATAGTTCTTGTGCCATAGTTGCATGTTTTGGAAAAAAGCTACTAGTGGGTTGTACTATCTATTTAGGAATAGAAGATGTATACATGGAAGTTGTAGGGAAAGAGATGACATGGAGGATCTCAATTCCTATGAGTAGGGATTGGAAAAGAGATGTCATTTGGTTCACATCATATGAACTTTTCTATTGAATCTAGAGATGACATGTATCTCAAGTCCTATGAGGAGGGATAACTAAAGAGATGTAATTTGGTTTATATCATAGGAACTTTTCTACTGAATATACGCTAATGTTTATTTTCCTTTGAAATTAAGGGAGTATAGGAATCCATTCATATGAAACAAGTGGCTCTAAAGCTATAGAAATGATATCATGTTTATTTCCTTTGAAATGTAGAGTATATGAATCTATTCCTATGAACCAATTGGCTCTAAAGGAAAAAATCCTATAAAAATCATATCATATAGAGTTCCTATGATATTCCTCCACACTAAAGGATGGTTGAAATTGCTGCGGGTGAGATGATGGTCTTTCTTTGTAGACTCCTCACCCATCTTTATAGTTACCTCCCGAAGATGAATGAAATGATATATACAGGGTATTCTACATGTGCAATTTGGTACACGAAAACTCGGTAAAAGTTTGCGAGGTTCTAATTTTCAATAAAGTTATATGCACTGCATTTCGGAACGGAGGGAGCATACAACAGTTGCTAACACTCACGTGGAAGATTTCTGTGTAGGAGGAGTGGCTGTTCTGTTAAATGACATGGCAAAACTGACACTGTCGGATGCCGATCTAACGGTTCTTACGTCGTTCGTCAGGAAAAGCTTGTGGCGAACGTTTGTCGGATAATGATTTACAGACACATGCATTGCATTGATACGTGCCCCCTCTCTCTCACGCACACGCACCCTCACGAGTCACAACTCTCCCGAGTCCTCTCGCAGACTCGCACGTGGCACCCATCATCTATCTGCAGGTAGACGTCACGCACATATGTGCTCTTCACACCCTACCCTCAGAACTTCTAAAAAACAAAAGACGGCGCACACATTTTATTTTAGCTCACACGTCACACACTTATATTATTACTCTTGCAGCGAACGTTCTTTGGGCGTACTATATATTGTACTCTCACGGAGAGAAGCGGTGCACGCACACACTAGTTCTCTCACACCCACTCGCGGGTACACGTAGAAGCGCATTTTTTTGAAGCCGGTACAACAAAATCACTCCACTATATATAAAAGCAGGAGCCTTAGCGCTTGCTTTACTAGGGTTCCTCTCGTTCACTCTCTCATACTCTCCAGATCTAAGCAAGACATAGGTGGCCACACTCTCTCTCTCTCAGCTCACGGCTGGTCACAAATCTGGCCGGACAACCTCGACCTAGGCAGGGGGTGTAGGTGCATCGTTCACGATGTCGTCGGCGGCGAGGGAGGAGACCAACGGCTGCCCGCGCGTCCCGATCGGCGGTCGCGCCGTTCTCTACGAGAGAGCGCCGGCTCGGGAGGGCCTCCGACCCCTTCTTCCTCCCTGCGGTATTGTGGCCAAGATGCGACCTCCCGACACCGTCTTTGCCACATGCCGACAACCCTCAGGTATATATTCCTTCGAAACCTGCCTTGCTCTTCTGCCCCAGCTCTTCCCCCTTCTTGTGGATCCTTTTCTACTTCCGTACGCTGTACCAAAGCCACCTAGACTTCTACTATTATTAGAAGTAAAGCTAGTTCATACAGTCAACTCAAAGCGTTGGTTCAAACAGGGAAGAAAGTGGGAAAGTTGTAGCATGAATCTAGGACTTGGTTCTAAGAGGATACGGGGGAAAGTAGTAATATATGTCACTGTTTAAATAACCGTATTTCGTATTTGCGCAAACATGGATGTCTGTCTCCATATCGTTTCGGGATGTCTGTCTCCGTATCGTTTCTATCCGCGCAATCAAAAGCACACACCTCAGTTTTAGTATAACTGCGCAAAATGAGATGGCTATCCCTCGTTGCCGTCGTCTAACCTCCCGTCTTCAAGGTATCCCTACATTGGTAGTAACTAAGGTAGAATGACCAACGCAATCTAAACGAAGCTGATTCATACGTTTTACTTCCTGATTGCAGTGCAGGGACGAGCGAAAAAAACTGCATCCTAGTCCGGAATGCACTTTCTACCAGGTCATCCATGGACCGAGGACTAGCTGGCATGGCTGTACGACTGTTTTTTGGACAGGTGCGCGGACAAGAGGCATTGTGGTCTGCTTATTTATGCAAATAGCGGTGCTTAAATTTAGTGGAATGCACAAGAATTTCACCTGGTCAGTACACTACATGGTTCAGTTCAGCATTCCAGCTGAGACCACAATTATAATTGGTTATTCTAGAATGAGAGAACCTAACCCTGGATGGTGGCAACAAGAAAAAACCAGAGTGAACTCCAGGAAATTTAAGCCTACTGGGAGGCCCTTTGCTCAGAGAAGCCTTGCTTGTTTTTTCCAGATTTGTAACCCTTCTCACAACTTTGTCTTTTTCTGTGAACTAGTATATGTTTGTTATGTTCTATGTATCATTGAGATGTATAAAACTACTTAACTTATGCTTTTCAAGATTTTTATGAAGACGAGTTTAATGTGAGTGTTCCACATGAGCGCTGGACTAGCGTTGAACGTTTAGAATTTATTACATTGTGGCCTCAATTAACTGCATGAACCGCTGTAACAAGATACATAGTTGCTTATATGATTCACGGGCACACAAAAGTAGCAGCAGTTCCCATAGACGGATTCAAACAGAGTACTAGCCCCAGAGGGGTCGATAAACGGCAAGGTTCGGATAATTAGACACAATCCAAACTACTATTAAACACTAGCTGGAGCAACTATTTCATGCCTTGATCTAATTTGGACTGGACACAAGACGGACCTTGCCATGAACATCATCGAGGACGTCCCGCAGCAGCTCAATCCTGTGAACCTTCATGAAGACAACCTTGTGGCCTTGCCATTGATAAACTTGTTTGTGGAGGCATGCCACGTCATCTTCCTGCGTAAGCTTGGCAAGAACAGTATGCCTCACAAACGAAGGAGTAGCTTTGACCTTCTTGTGCTTCAGTACACCCTAGACAACACGCCTGACAACAGTGAGGCTGGAATACACCTCTTCATTGGTATAACCGCAAATAGCTTCCAGGATCCAACAGCCTAAGAACTCTGTTTTCCCAGTGCGTATATTCAGGTCGTCCGCCTCATTGCGAGTGACATGCACAACCACACAATCCTTGTCTGCATCAGGGCTCTAATTGAAATTACTTTTCAGTATAAGAAACACAAGTTATTTAAACCACTATGTATAGCATGGCATCGAAGCTAATAAAATTTTGCATTATTAATCACCACATACTTCCTTTTCTAAAAAAAATCACCACATACTTACATGAAAAACCACAATCGAGATCGGCAAAGAAGGAAATCACCTTGGGCAGCTCAGCGTGGGGGGGGGGGGACACATCCTCGAAGGGGGAAAACTGCTCCTGCAGTGCCACTGGGGCTGTAACCTCAAACGGGGAGTTAACCATCTCAGTAGTGGCCGTGAGCGTATCTGGGGTCGGCTCGGTGGTTGCCTCCATCTTCTTGGAGCTCTCTGTCTCGTGGGGATCATCCTCCCGCGTCTGCTCCAATATCGGCAGATTTTTGCCTGGTTCTCCTTGGTCCATCATGAAACTGACGAATACTAGGAGGCCACTGAAAGGAAAACACAATTGCAATGACAATGAAACAAGAAAGAGATTGCGGATCGGTTACTGCTTTGCAAAATTTCTTTTTTTTCTCTGAACGAAAGTATACCAACATCACGGATCCGCTTACGTTCCCTTCGTTGGGAGAGAAGAACAGTGGCAGATGCGAGTGTTGCCTTTCTTGAAGATAGTGAGGGAGAAGGGATTCAGCGAAGAGTGAATTGATGGTTGCTTCGTCCGTCAAACTTAGACTGCGGGGAGGTGGGGTTTTGTGATACGACGGCTCGTTACTGCCGCGCTACGATCGGGGTGACTCTCCGCCTGCATACTGCCTTCTAATTTGGTGGATGGCATTTGGGCCTGCGCGCTGCATGGCCCGCATGTCGGCGAACAAAAGTATAACGGCATTCTGTAGAGGCAGACGTTTCAATGACCTAGGAGGAGCCAGAAGCGGTAGAGTGTCTCCACTGTACTAGTAGTAATTGTTTTTCTGGGTAGCTGTAGAGTGTCTCCACTGTACTAGTAGTAATTGTTTCTCTGGGGCCAAGACAAAACAACCAATCCACACTAGTAAATAGTAAAATCAATTCAAAAGGCGCTACCCACACCCAGCACACCCCCCCCCCCCAAAAAAACCTGCGTGATCTTCTTCCTCCTCGCTCCCACCGACCTCACGTCAGCTCGCTCCACTCGTACCCCCAAATCCCTGACCTCACTCCTACAGAAAACCCCAGCCCCCCTTCTTCCTCACTCCTACAGAAAACCCCCAGCTCCCCTTCTTATTCGCTCGCACTACAACTAGGCTCGTCATTCATTACTCTGCTCAAATCCGTGAGCGCGACGCGACGCCCTCGAGGAAAATGGAGTCGCCTGACCCCAGCGCCAAGAAGATGAGGCTCCCGAAAGCGGCGACGCCTGTTGTAGATCCCGCACCCTGCACCGCGGGGAGAAGCGGCGACCCCACCCCCACCGGATCCCAGGAACCCATAGAATCTCGGGTGGACCGCATCAGCGATCTCCCGGACGCCATCCTTGGGGAGATCATCTCGCTTCTCCCCACCAAGGATTGCTACCGCACCCAAGTCCTCTCAATTCGGTGGCGCCCTCTATGGCGCGTCGTGCCCCTTAATCTCGACTGTCGTCAGCTATCTCTCTTCAATGATTTTGAAATCCCCAGAGCCATCATCTCCTCCCACCAGGGCTCCGTTCAAAGCCTCTGCATCCCGTCATGCTACCTGAGCAAGCATACCATGACCTGCATGATGGACGCCTGGCTGAAATCCCCTGAATTCACAGAACTACAGCTTCTTGAGTTCTACTATTCCCCTGGAAATCACATACCACATACCGAACGCCATGAAATTGTGCACCCAGCACCGATGTCCATCTCGCGGTTTTCCTCCTCTATCCCCAGCGCCACCTTTGCGCTGTGCTACCTACCAGACAATCTGGTACTAAACCTTCGACTCGCATTTCTCAAGAAACTTTCACTTGTGCGGGTTCGTATATCGGAGGCCTCATTGCACAACATCATCCACTCCAGTTGCCCTGCGCTGGAGTGCTTGGTGCTTCTTTTCCCAGTTAGAATTGGTTGTCTCCAAATAAAGTCGCCTAACCTTGTATAAATTGGAATTTCTTTTGACGGAAGGCAGCTCATCATCCAAGATGCCCCTTCACTTCAAAGGTTGATCCTTGATTCTAGTTATTCACCGTTGCAAATAACCGTCCTCTCTGCGCCTAAACTGGAGACCTTGGGTGTAATACATGATCTTTGTGCTCATTTCAATATGGTGTTTGGCTCCACAATTCTTCAGCTACTTTATATTATCATCTACACTTGTAACCATAAGCTGCATTTTAAATTTCTGCGCATAATTTATATATCATCTTGGAGTACACATTTTGTACTAATATTATGTTCTATGCTCAATGAAGAGTTTCTCCATGGATGGCCAATCAATGGTGCTGGATTATGTCAAGATCTTATATATCCAAATGAATAGTTTTGATCTAAACAAGATTATTGGCTTGCTGCAATGCTTTCCATGTCTGGAGAAGTTGTATATAAAGGTGATAATTTCACGCACATTGGAAGCCCGCATATAGTGTACTAGAATTAACCGTTCAGCTGTTGCTCTTTCGACACTCTTCTTTTAGACCTTAACTGTTTTCAATCTTCATGTCTATTTAGGCAACATGACGGGGTAAGAAAGTTATAACCAATCGGTGGATTCGTAAGCATCGGGATTTTCTCACTTCTCATGAGATTCGATTGAAGACAATAACGCTAGAACGATATGTAGCCAACTGTGTAAACACAAGATTTGTCACATTCTTCCTGCTGAATGTGAGGTTACTATTATCCATCAGGCTTAAGTTTATCAATAGCATGGTTTTGACGGATGGGTATGTCGAAGAGCAAAAAAAGGAATTTCAGGCGGGCAAAAGAGCTTCTGAACGTGTCGGGCTTCTACTTACAACATATTGTGGTCATAATCCAGTAAATTTTATGACCCAGGATGTTCATTCTATGGACCTGACCGATCCATTTGACTGTGACTGCCAAAAACAGTGCTGGAGTTAGATGTTGTTTCCCTTTTCAATCTGGATTTTTTTGTAAACTTGATGAACAATCAACCCTCGTGCTTTTGTACAGTTTGTAAGCTGGAGTTAGATGAACAATCAATCGGGAAATAACATCACTCACGCCGGCTGCTTGAGCTCACTGTGCATTACAGAAGCCAAGTGATTAGCCCCCACCAGCACCCACAAACTTATTTCAAACTAGCACATCAAATGGGCTGTAAATTTTCATAGGAAAGGCTGCATGACCGTGACATGTTTGGATTCTGACATTCGGGACCCGCGAGGAAATAGCCTATCAAAGGTGGTGTCGACTTACTAGCCAGTCAACAAACGATTCTGCCTACCAGCCATTGGATTGACATCCAACATCTATCGTGTATCTTCTATCTCTTGTCTTCTTCTTCCTCCAGCCGCCCAAACCAAACCACCCCGTCGGCTCCGCCTATTCCCACCTCCCATGGCTGGCTGCGCCTCCGCCGCCCTACCATACATACAATCCAACGTTGGCTAGTCCCTCCCTCTATTCCCTCACACGTCATGTTATTCTCCGGCGATGTCAGCCCCAACACGCACCCGTGCCCGACCTAGTCAACCCTCGTACTCCCCTCTGCCTGTGACTGGACCGGCGCATCTTCAACGGCTCCTGTTTGTTTCGTTCGAGGCCTCGCCGTCGTCCTCCACCTTGCGGCCTTGGTTCGCTCGCCGTGCGCGGTGCGCCGCCCTCTTGCGTTGTCAACATCGTCAACAACCGAGAGGAACAAGGAGACGTGGAGAGGATTACAGTAGGGACCCACCAGCGTCATGGCAGTACGCAAGAAGTGCCTCTATAGTACAAGCCCAAACATATGGTTCCTCCTAATGGTTGGACATCTAGGGCTCACGCCATTGTCAACGTAGTCAATAAACGAGAGAATTACACTACGAGCGGCTGATACCAGGGACCCAGCAAGTCGCGCAATTTCTTTTTGAGGAATAAGCAGTTGTTATTTATACTAGTTTTAGCGACGGATCAGGGTAATAACGGGGTTGTGCGAGGGCTGTGGCCCGTCTAGCCAGGGTTTTATTTATGTTTACCACATCATGAGCCCAGTTGTGTTTTTTTCTTGATGAAAATGGCTAGCCCAGTTCTATTTTTTTAAAAGAAATACCCCGAAAAGGCCTACTTGCTTTATCGGCCCTGCTGGGCTGCAAATCTTTCAAGACGATGAGAGTTTCATTCAGTTTGCCCAGAAATGGCCTGTATATTTTTTAAACACATCAAACCGGGAATTAGTTTCAATTTTTTTTCATTACAAGATCTTAAATTTCATTGATTTTTATGCGTGGACAATTATTTGATATAAATTATTTTTTAAAATAGTTTGAATGTGAATCAATATTTCTGGATTAAAAACAGTTGATCGCACCGAAATATGCAAAATTTCGTATACTTTTTAACCGTGGCCACAATATGGGGTGTAATGCTAACAAAAATAAGATGGGCTCAAAAAAACCCTTCAGTATTAGCAAATGGGCTATATATTATCATAAATAATGGCAGATGGGCTGTATGCTGTTTTCCACAGATTTGAGGCTGACTTGTGCGCCTACTACAAGTTGACGCATATGTTTTCATAAAAAAGGTTGGCCTTTGCATAGCCTCTGTCAACTTAGTCAACACACGAGAACAGTGATTGTTGGATGTCCATCCAACGGCTGTCGTCTTCCTCAATCTCTGCTCTTCATGCTCGGCCGCTCAAACAAGCGCCAAGGGACTGCTCGCTCCCTCCTCCATGACGGCTATGTTGCGCAAGAGCCTCACGGCCCCCACCGTACTCCCATAGCTGGCCTAGCCATCCCTCTACTCACCCACACATGTTGTTATTCTCCGCGACGGCAGACGAACCAGTAAACCCTCGTACTCCTCCGCGTGGGAAACAACTGACGAGTATTCCCTGGCTCCGTGTCGTTCCCTTCCTAGGCCTCGCCGTCGTCCACCGCCCTGGTGCTCTCGGCGCGGCCTGGTCAACATGGTCAATGAACGACATCCATCGGAAGTGGACTGTACGTGGAGAGGCTGACAGCTGGGTCCATGGCCACACGCAAGGAAATGCCTCCTTATTACGCGCAAAATAATGATTCCTCCACCTGATAGCTAGGACCCATAGGAAGGGCCTCTGTATTTCGCAAAAAAGACATTCCCCCCACTGACAGGTCGGACCCACCAGCTATATCTTCGCACGCAAGGAAGTGCCTCCTTATTACGCCCAAAAACTGCTAGCTGGGACCCACCATATTGTTGGGCTGACTTGTGGGCCTACTAAGTTGACGGGGACGGAGGGCTTTGTCAACTTAGTCAATACTCCAGTGACCGTATGATGTCCATCCAACGGCCATAGTGCTTCTTCAACCACTGGTCTTCTTGCTCCAGCCGCCCAAAGCAGCGCCGGTCGTGCCGCCTGCTCCTGCCTCCCGTGGCCGGCTGTGCTACCGCCTGCTCCTGCCTCCCGTGGCCCGGCTCCGCGTCGTCCCCTTCCTAGGCCTCGCCGTCGTCCACCGCCGTGGTGTTCTCGGGGTGGTGTGGTCAATGTGGTCAACAACCAACTTCCATCGAAAGAGTAGTGTACGTGGAGAGGCTGACAGCTGGGTCCACGGCAGCCGCAAGGAAGTGCCTCCTTATTACGCGGAAAATAATTATTCCTCCACCTGACAGCGGGGACCCACCGGTCGGGCCAACAGTATTTTGCGAAAAAATGTTCACCCTGACTGCTGGGACCCACCGGACGGGCCACCGTATTTTGCAAGAAAAACGTTCCCCCCGCTGTCAGCTCGGACCCACCGGAAGTGCCTCCTTATTACGTACAAAAAAATGAATACTCCCCCGGCTAGCTGGGACCCACCTTGGTGGGAGGCTGTCTTGTGTGCCTACTAAGTTGACGGGGACGAAGTGTTTTCTCAACTTAGTCAATATGAATGATTCTAGCTCCAGTGACCGTACGATGTCCATCCAACGGCCGTAGTGCTTCTTCAACCTCTGGTCTTCTTGCTCCAGCCGCCCAAAGCAGCGCCGATCGTGCCGCATGCTCCTGCCTCCCGTGGCCGGCTGTGCTGCCGCGGAGGCCTCACCGCCCCCTACTATTCCCATCGCTTGCCAGGCCCTGCGGCGACTGCAGCCTCACACCGCAGCCGAACCAGTGAACCCTCGTACTCCTCTCCGTGTGGGCTTCCACTGCCGCGTCTTCCCCGGCTCTGCGTCGTCCCCTTCCTAGGCCTCGTCGTCGTCCACTGCCGTGGTGCTCTCCGCGCGGTGTGGTGAACGTGGTCAAGGAACGACTTCCATCGAACAGATCTTGACGTGGAGAGGTGACAGTGGGTCCACGGCCACAGCCCAGTTTTTTGTGATTTGCCAAGTAAGTCGCTTTGTCAAGCTGTTGGGCTGCAAATCTTTCAGGACGAGGAGAGCTTTCATTCGGCTGGCCGAGAAAATGGCCCATCAGTAATGAGAAATGGGTTGTACATTTTTAAAACACATCAAACCGGCAATTAGTTTCAATTTTTTTTTTCATTTCAAGATTTTAAATTACATTAATTTTTATGCGTGGAGAATTTGTTGGATTTTATATTGATATACATCTATTTTTAAAATCAGTTTGAATGTGAGTCGAAATTTCGGGATTAAAAACAGTTCGGACCGCACCAAAATATGCAAAATTTCGTATAATTTTTTAACCGTGGCTACAATATGGGCTGTAATGCTAACAAAAAGAATATGGGCTCCAAAAAAACCTTAAGAATTAGCAAATGGGCTGTAAATTATTAGAAATAATGGCAGATGGGATGTATGTTGTTTTCCATAGATTTGAGGCTTTCTTAAAAAAAGGTTGACGCACAAGCAGTGACGGTTGGATGTCCATCCAACGGCCGTCGTGCTTCTTCAATCTCTGCTCTTCCTGCTCCAGCCGCTCAAACAAGCGCCGGCGGGACTGCCTGCTCCCTCCTCCCCGCGGCCGGCTATGCTGCCGCGCAGGCCTCACCGCCCCACCGTACTCCCATCACTGGCCTAGCCATCCCTCTACTCACCCACACCTGCTGTTATTCTCCGGCGACGGCAGACGAACCAGTAAACCCTCGTACAGTCGTACTCCCCTCCGCGTGGGAAACAACTGCCGAGTCTTCCCTGCCTCCGTGTCGTCCCCTTCCTAGGCCTCGCCATCGTCCACCGCCGTGGTGCTCTCGGCGCGGCGTGGTCAATGTGGTCAACGACCGACTTCCATCGGAAGAGTACTGTGCGTGGAGAGGTTGACAGCTGGGTCCACGGCCGCAGCTAGGAAGTGCCTCTTTATTACGTGCAAAATAATTATTCCTCCACCTGACAGCGGGGACCCACTGGACGGGCCACCGTATTTTGCGAAAAAAACGTTTCCCCCCTGACTGCTGGGACCCACCAGCTACACCTTCGCACGCAAGGAAGTGCGTCCAGGCAAAAAAAAGGATTCGCCGCCCTGACTGCTAGGACCCACCAGCTACATCTTCGCACGCAAGGAAGTGCGTCCGGGTAAAAAAAAGCAATTCGCCCCCCTGACAGCTGGGACCCACCAGCTACATCTTCGCAGGCATGGAAGTGCCTGACAGTCGGGACCCACCTGGTCGAAGCGTACGTAGCGTTTTCATTCTAGTCGCGAACGTGTACGTACATATATACTGGTGGATGTAGAGGCGTGCTCGTGTCGTCGTAGAGGCGCGCACGTAGCATGTACACGTATGTACAGCGGCCAGGGTGCAAGAAAGAAAATACGACAACGTATGTGTACATACGAGCGGGGTCTCGAACGCCTACTCGCGCATACGTACGGTGAGGGTTCGTGTACATGGCTGGGTCGGAACGGAGAAACAGCGTCGTCGTCGTGTTCATGGGGAGGCAACGGAATGCGTCGTGTTCATGGGGAGGCAACGGAATGCGTCGTGTTCATCGGGAGGCAACGAAACGTGTGGGAGCCAACCGGAATGCGTGGTCTTGTTCATCGGGAGGGCTTGGACGGAACAGGCGATGGAAACGAGGCCTGGCGTACCACAGAACGGAGGAAACGGACCTCCTACGTTCGGAACGGGGTCCTGTTGATCGGGAGGGGTGTGGCGTACCGCAAAACGGAGGAAATAGACCTCCTACGGTCGAAACGGGGGTCCTGTTGATCGGGAGGGGTGTGGCATACCGCAAAACGATGGAAACGGACCTCCTACGGTCAAACGGGGTCTGTTGATCGGGAGGGTGTGGCGTACCCAAAAAGCATTTAAACGGAGTTGTGTTGGAGCGCCACGGTCGAAACAGGGTCCTGTTCATCGGGAGGGTGTGGCATACCGCAAAATGCATTTAAACGGAGTTCGTTGAGCGCCACGGTCAAACGGGGTCCTGTTCATCGGGAGGGGTGTGGCGTACCGCAAAACGGGACTCCATGGGATACTATTCATCTCCATCGTCGACTTCCTCCATCCTCCATGGGCTACCATCGACCTCCTCTAGCCTCCACGGGCTCCTGTTCATCCAGCCTCCACCGCGCTACTCCACCGCCATTGCTCAACCACCCTCCACGGGCACCCCTCCACCGCTCACTGCTCATCCAGCCCTCCACACCACGGGTCCTGTTCAACCACCCTCCACGGCCACCCCTCCACCGCTCATGCTCATCCAGCCCTCCACACCACGGGTCCTGTTCATCCAGAGGCAACGCCACCGCCCTTGCTCATCCAACACCCCCCACAACGCCATTGTTCATCCAATCGATCGGCTTGATTAGCGAAGTAGCGGCGAATCGCCCATTGGGTTCAGTTAACAGCCATCGATCGATCGCTCAGGTTCACTAATGCGTAGCCTGCAGTGCAATCGCTCGGGTTTAGTTAGAGCCCAACGCCTCGCTCGGGATCAGCTAGAGCCAACGCCTCGCACGTGTACGAGAGAAACGCGCATCGCTCGGCCCCCGACCTCCCACCGTAACCGGCAACTCCTCGAAATTTTCCTCCCCCTTGCTTCTACCACGGGTTTTTCTGTCACGGACGGCCCAAAGAATGTCATCCAGCTGCGTCTCCGGCCCGCCCATTATGAAAAGCCCATTTTCTGTCATGATTTTTTGTCATAGAAGTAGGAGCGCACCACATCTATGATGATACCGGGTTTTGTCACAATTATCGTCACAGAAGTGTCATATGTATGACAGAAAAAAATTCGTTCGGCCCAAAATGTCACGGATGCGTCTTTTTTTTGTAGTGAATCCTCAATGCAATTAATCGCTGCTGCATACTACACTTCGCTAACTTGGCAACTATTGTACAGAAGTACAACGCAATGGAAAGCGCCTGGAAAGATCAGGCAGCTTGTTGGGAGCCATCAGTCCCAACTCAACCGCTGGTCCAGGCGAAAAGGGCGCATCCCCGTGACATGCATAGTCCAATAGCAAAGAAATATAAACCCGTTACGCGACACGGAACTATTCTGGAGGGATGGCTTGATGGCCCATGCAAAATACACACAACACCGGACACCATCCAAACCACAGCCTTAGAGCATGTTGGATACTCCGGCAGGTAGCCAAGAGCGGCGAGGACATCCTTACCAAAAACACCCCAAAGCAACACCCTCCAGAAGACGACGACCCTAGAGTATTGACGGTCTTCGAGACATTCACTTCAAACAATAAGCGCAAAAGGGCACTCCGCGACCTCACCGAAGTCTGTCAAATCACCGCGATAAACCCTTGGAACGACACGGCTATAACCTTTAATGATGGTGATGAACCAAAATATAGGACAGTCCGAGAACTAGCCGCATTAGTCCTCAGTCCCGTCATGGACGGCTTTCGACTCACCAAGGTCGTCATGGACGGCGGCAACGGACTAAACCTCATCTATGAGGATACACTCCACAAGATGGAAATAGATAGAAGCCACATCGAGCAAAGCAGCACGACCTTCCAAGGAGTCATTCCCAGTCGGGAGGCGCGGTGTGCGGGAAAAATCACACTTGACGTGGTGTTCGGCACCCCGGAGAATTATCGGTCCAAAGAAATAACCTTCCAAGTGGCTCCTTTCAGTAGCCGATACCACGCCCTATTAGGGCGAGATGCTTTTACATGTTTCCAAGCTGTACTTCATTACGCGTACATGAAGCTCAAAATGCCCAGACAAAACGACATAATCACTCTTGTCAGTGATCCAGACATAGCACTCCGCGCCGAAAACAGACCGCATCCCTGGCCCTTGAGGCATTATTTGAAGCCTTCGCTGCCGAAGAATTAACCACACTGCGCTCCACGGTGGATAGGGACGATGTGATCTTAGACAATGCGTGGATGCCTTTTGGTCCCGGTTGGTGCCACCAACCGGGACCAAAGGCCCCCCTGCCTGGGCTCGGCGCACCGGCCACGTGGAGGACCATCTGTCCCAGTTCGTGTTAGAACCGGGACTAAAGGGGGGAGGTATTAGTAACGACCCAGTAGTCCCGGTTCATGAACCGAGACTAAAGGCCCTTACGAACCGGGACTAATAGGTGTTTTTCTACTAGTGTAACAATACTTCCAGAAACAACTACAAAGAAATACTCTATGCTTAGCTCCCAAGCAACGGCACCTGAAAATGTTTGGATGCATGCAAACCAAACAAGGTTGTGTAGCACTTTCGTGGAAGTATCCCAATTAGTTATCATCCCAACAAAGAGCAGCGGAGATTATTCATAGTGGCGCTTCTGTCACACACAAGGTATCATAGTTCTTGTGTGAAGTAACTGCTTGAACTTTCGTAAATGTTGCTGCTATCCTGGTGGACAAATGAACCAAATAAAAGGTTTGTAGTAACGAAGGTAAAAACTAATTAAGTAAATAACATAAATGAAAATGAGAATTGTGTTTCCTGTAATGAAGAGATCAGGCGTGGAGAGAATTCAGTTAATGGTAAGAATATATCAAGTATTTGCTATGTGTGTTCTATAGGTGGATCACACTAAAGTTATGAACCTCCTCCTCTCGGGATTGTATTTCATTCTATGGTCCTGCTTCATCATTTCCATAGAGTGTTCGTTTCCACAATTAAAGTCCTTGGACCGGAAAAAAGCATTGTGTTTCATGGATCACCGTTATCTCATATTGCCTTTGGTCCTCATAGATATCTCCACCTGTCACGTCAGAGGTCACAGATTTCCTAAACAATATGTGTTACCTATGTAGGTCTTGAGATCATGTTGCGTGGGGCCTTAAATTAGACAATACGCATAGAGTTACCACATCATAACAACATACTACACATATCATACTACTACAAATACGAATGATGACATATAGATTAGACATAGACGAACTTGCTTCTCACCTACAACTTCCACGCCTATGGGAAATTAATCACACATCATAAGTGAGAAACCATTCAGAAATAGGATTAAACCCAAGAAAGTCATATCGATAATACCGTGACGATCCACAATAAGATGAACTGGATAATTCAACTAGTATTGATCTCCAGATGAGAGTGAATAGAGTTTACAACTTGTTCCCAAATGTTCGAATTCATCTTACAATAGTGAAGGATGAGAGGATGATCGAGATGATGAAAGTACCAAAACTAAGAAAAATTCTAAAGGTTCTTCAGATCCCTTCTTCTTCTGTTCTGGACATGGTGGTAGTGGCTAGGGTTCTCTTCTCCCATGGTCTCCTTCGCAAAATTGTCTTGTATAGACGTGGCGGAGCTCTTGGCATTTCATGCGATCGCTCATATGAGCGCTTGTGGTTGTATGGAAGACCATCTTTTTCTCTGTTGTGTGTGCTGGCTTGGATTTCCACAAGGAAGTTGCTCCATTTGTCTTGATTTGAATTAATTCTCCTTGGTTTCCTTCCATATATGATATTTCCTACCAAAAATGGAAAAATTAATTTTCTTCTCTTTTGAAGGATAAGCGTTTGAAATAGTCGAGAAGTAACAAAGTTACGATGAAATGAAATAAAATATCACAAATTCTCGAGCCGTCAGGACACTTTATAGTTATGATCATCTTTGTTTTCAGATTGATTAGAACAGTTCTATAAGATAGATATGGATGCACTCTTACTTTTTACACCAAATTCTCCCAAAAAGTAACTTATCTTCATCTAATACTAGATGCATGGGCCATCCCTAACACGCCCTAATAACATGATATCTCTCCACTCTAGGAATTGGTGGTAAACCAAAATACAAAGTGCAATACCAGTAAATTGAACGTCGTTTACTCCTACTCATTGAAGAAACCATATGTCCCTCCATAAATAGACATGTTGACATTTCTGACTAAAAAATAATTTCAGCTGTAACCATTATGGAGTGGAAAGTATCACACATGCGTGGGTGGGGGACACATTCCGTCTTTGGACGAAAAGATTTCCACTCCTTCCTGGCTTCTGCCCGTGGCGAGGAAGCCATTGTATCCTTGTAAGTGGTGAAGAAGGAGGGATCTTTTATGTTTATGTCTTCAGTTATTGGCTCTATGGGGTTTCTATTTGCTTCTTGGTATGTATTATAACGATGTTGACTTTACTAGGGTGGGAAATTCGGAAGACACGGTGATGGTTGGTGAGGACAAAAGGAAAGGGATAGAGGCGGTGGGTGAGTACAACTTCCCAAAGGGGCTGCATGTACTTGCCGTTGACGACCACCCTATCTTCCTAAAGATCCTAGAGGCCCTCTTGCGCCGCTGCAAATACCATCGTGAGCCTCTCAATCTTCGCGCTTTCTCTAATCCATTAGAATTGAGGTTGTATGAGTTGTTCTCTACTAATAATGCTTCTTGATTAGTTTCATTTTGTGGAAACAAAATGATGTAGCAACGATGGTGATGGATGTGAAGACAGCACTAAAGATGCTCTGGAAGGGGAAGGAGAAGTTTGACCTGGTGATCAATAAGATGTGGATGCCATGGTTTCATGTTCCTTCAGCTCATCACACTTGAGATGAATCTCCCTGCACAATCCAAAGTCCTATTCACATGAGCTAGCAGTGGTCATTAAGGACATTTATTACTATTAACCGTTCAATATACACTGAGTGAATGTTCCTTGATAACATTTAATACCAATATCAATATTTTGTTATGAAATCACATACACCTCCACTCACCCTATTTTTTCTTGGTGAAAATCATAAGAATGGGATCCCGAACCAATAGATGACCATTCTTTCGATTCTAGATATTGATCTTAAATTCTATAAAGGAACATTCACTCATCGTATATTCAATGATTAATAGTAATAAATGTCCTAATCACCACCACAACTCGTGTAAAAAAGTAGGATCTTGGATAAAGAAGAGAGTCTACTTATGGAAGGGAGATCCATCTCAACTCAAATGAGCTGAAGGAGCATGAAACCGTCCATGTCTGGCATGTGCATGTCGCTAATCACCCGGTCCAACTCATCCTTCCACTTCCTGGGCATCTTTAGTTCCATCTATGCATCCATCACCATCGTTGCTACATCGTTTTGTGTGCACAAAATGAAACTTAGAAAAAACATTATTCATAGAGAATAACTCATATAACCTTCTTATATTTACTAATTGGAGGCATCATACGAGACACCACGTTAATCCTCAAAATTAAGATTTTCTGACCGTTTGATTAATTGATAATGTATCCACAGCCATTGGATGAAATCGTAAAGGACGGGTGTCCTATACAACCACGTACGGGAGTCTTGCTCCCTTGGGTCTCTATAAACAAAGGGATCTCCTTCTTACGCAGCTGTACAACCTAGCTTTTGATTAGCACGTCATGCTGGATCCTCCCTAATGTAGTGATGCAATCATGCCCAACTATGCCTCTTTCTGGGTCAAGCCCTTCTCAGCATCTCCCATGCATGGCGTGCGTCTAAGCGTCGCCGCCGTTGTCATCTTTACTCGGCAACACCATCAGCGATTTCCATCTAATCGTCATAAACTGCAGGTTTTACCTACGGCCATACGTCCATGCAGCGACGTACATATCGGGATCCATGCTCCCATCAAGCCAGGGTTTCTTCAGCCTCCCTATTCCATGGCATGGGTTCGTAATTGCTGCACTAGATTGTATTTATTTCAGTCCGTAATGGAAATAGAGTGGTGCAGCTATGTAGTTGACCGTGAAGCATATATTATTGCCCTTGCCGATTACTCTTGACGAGGAACAAGTTGGCTCTATTGATTACTTGCCGGACTTGCACAAGTACAACTTTCCGCAGGTGCGTAGCAAGAATTCGTTGACGGCGGATGCTTTAGTTAGAAGCAACATGCACACATGGCCGTGTACACAAGCCTGGTTGTGCAAGCAGGTAGGTGGATTGATTCCCATGTGAAAAAGAGAGTCCACGGCCAATGCGCAGGCAGCCTCCGGTGACTTTTCACTATGTTTGTTCTATAAGTGCTAACGATCTCCCTCTTTTGGTTATTTCACTTACCTCTGAAGTCTAATAGATATGTACCAAGCTTTTGTCCTCGGTATAGATGAAAACAGAAAAGTAGATTTATCCTTAGTAAATATCTCCATTAGATTTACTGTTATGTTGTATTCAATTAAGAAAGCTTTAGATGATAATTTGCAAACATATCAAGTCGTAGTTTGATTCATTATGTGTATTCTTCACGTTGTAAAGGATTTTATTTCAGCAGTTTAGCTCGACTTCAGCTACATAAATAAAGCAATACATATAAGTGGTGTACTTTCTTATTTATTGTTATTTATTGTGTTGCGGACAGTGCTGCCAAATAACTATGGCACACATATTAGATTCATTAGTTTTCTTTTCTCATGCTACATTGAGATATTTGTAGATCTATGTTCTAGACGGAGAAACAAACTCTGTAATGCTAACTATGTCATCAAATGGTAAAGCTAGCGTGTTCTGCTACACATGTTAGGAATTTGCTGGGATTATTATCTGGTGTGCTCTTTTTGTATTTGACAATACTTATCAAGTTTTTGTTGTCATTTAAATAAAATAATTCCACTTTTGGATTACAAAACTGCACCTATTTTAGCTATGCGCCGAATTAAAATTGTTACTTTAGCTTCTATCTTATTTCAGGCTTGGGTGTACTTAAAAATTAATAAGGAGAATGTCATTTGTCAATTGATCTGACCACATGTATAATAGTTTATATAACTTACTAATTGACTGCCCTGTCCTATGTACAGTGTACTATTTTGATTGAAAAATGATTTGTAATGTTGATGCATTGCTAATGCTACATACATTTTGTTTTCAGAGATAGCCCTTTCAAGTTTTGTTTAGGTAGCTGATTCATTTTTTTTTGTAAATAAATTTTGTGTATCTTTTACTTTATGATAATAATGATTCAACAGAGTTTGAATTTGCAGTATATAACGAGTATAATTACCTAATATATTTTCCAAATATCATTTAAACATTTTAAAATCATGTGGTTGTATCAACTATGGAAAACTGAATGCTATGGGTAAATAGTTAACTTCTTAATTGTGTTCGTACAAACTAATGACTGTTTTGCTTTTCTGTAACATGTTTTCTTTTATTTGGATGTATTTAAGATGGTAAAATAGAAACATGTGGAATCGTGGGTAATTTTCATATCATTGTAATTCTCCAGTTTTGTGGCTAATGTTTAGGTTATTTTTAATTAATAATTCATGGTGTTTTGTAAAGATGGTGGTTCTTCCGCAAACCATTTTATGGTTCTCTACTATTAGTATTAGAAAGAAAAAATTGTATATTTTTCTACCTCATGGGGCTAAGTAAAAGAATGACGTTTAGACACAGGCTACTTTGCCGACATAGATGAGAATGCATTTTCCCTTACATTTTGATCATGAACCATTTATATATGATATAGTGTACATTCAAAGTTCGATATTTTCTGAAATTTTTCCAAACATTTACTTATATCCTTCTCCGAACTAATCAATCTCAGATATATTGATATATCGTAAGAATTTTTTAATGATTTCAATCCTAATATTTAATAGGTGAATTACTGGATTTCTCTATATTCAAATACGTAAGTGTCTATGTATCCGATAAACTATTAATATCTCCATGCCTTTCCAAGATGACTAGCCCGTGCGGATGCACGGGTTGACGACTAGTGATTCTAATGGATTAGGGAAAGCCTGAAGATCAAGAGGCGCACGATGGTATTTGCAGTTGCACATGAGGGACTCTAGGATCTTCAGGGAGATGGGGTCGTCCTCAACGATGAGTACACGCAACCCCTTTGTGATGTTGTCCTCAACCACCGCCTCTATCCCTTGCATTTTTTCCTCACCAACCTTGATTGTGTCTTCCATACTTACCACCCTAGCAAAGTCATCATCATTAATACAAACACCAAGAAATAAACAGAACACAAAACCCTGAAACATCCCTCCTTCCTCACCTCCTATAGGGCTACATTGGCTTCCTCTCCACAGGCAAAACAATGCAGAGGTCGAAGAGCAGGGTTGAATTGGTGGGAAGAGCTAAGGATGTAGCGGGCTATTTATAGGGGTCGTAGCCAGGAAGGAGTCGAAATCTTTTGGTCAATAGATGGAAGGTGACCCCCATCCCCTGCATGTGTCATACCTTCCACTTCATAATTGTTGCAGCTATAATATTTTTTCCCGTGGAAATGTCAACACGTGTATTTGTGTACTGGCCCATGGTTTCCTCCATGAGTAGGAACAAACCACGTTCCATTTGCTGGTTTTTTACTTTATACTTTGGTTTCCCAACATTTCCTAGAGCGGAGAGATATCATGTTAGTGGACTGGGTCAGGGCTGGCCCATGCATTTTAGAAGCTTGGTGTGAGTTCAATCAAAAGTTTCTTTTTGGGATATTTGGGTCTAAAAAGTAAGAGCGCATCCAAAGCTATCTTAGAGAACTATTCTAATCAATCAAAAAACGAAGATCATCTTACCGATGAAGTGGAATACTATATTTGTCTCTACAAATTCCAAGTGTAGAAGTAGCTTACATGCTTTATTTCTCAAAATGAATAACTGGACATTGGAGAAAACAATTTTT
Organism: Aegilops longissima; assembly: GCA_021605205.1. Classification (NCBI taxonomy): domain Eukaryota; kingdom Viridiplantae; phylum Streptophyta; class Magnoliopsida; order Poales; family Poaceae; genus Aegilops; species Aegilops longissima. Next base: position 706,861,638 of record CM038679.1, on the reverse strand, counting down.
TTCACGAGACACTACTTGACCTCCTGATGGGTGTGGGACTAGAGGCAGACTTTTCAGGTCGAAGGTTCATCGTGATAGCACCTTAGCACATGCATCGGGGTCGGGCCATCCGGTGTACTGATATGTGATACGTCTCCAACGTATCTATAATTTTTTTTATTGTTCCATGCTAGATGGCTTCTTCTATCTCTTTGATCTTCAACACAACATTCTCCTCGATGTTCTCAGAGTTCTATCCGTTGTAATCTTCTTTTGCGGTGCGTTTGTTGAGATCCGATGAATTGTGGATTTATGATCAGATTATCTATGAATATTATTTGAGTCTTCTCTGAACGCTTTCATGCATAATTAAGACATCTTTGTATTTCTCTTCGAACTATTGGTTTGGATTGGCCAACTAGATTGGTTTTTCTTAGAATGGGAGAAGTGCTTAGTTTTGGGTTCAATCTTGCGGTGTCCTCATGATACGTCTCCAACGTATCTATATTTTTTTATTGTTCCATGCTGTTATACTATCATTCTTGCCTGTTTAACAAGCATTTGGCAATCATTTTATACAATTTTTTGGGACTAACCTATTGACATAGTGACAAGTAACAGTTGCTGTTTTTGCATGTATTTTACATCGTAGGAAGTCAATATCAAACGGAGTCCAAACAACGCATAACTTTCTGGAGAATTTTTATGGACCAAAACACGCAGGATAGGCCAGAGCAGCACTTGGGGGGTGCCCCGAGGGGGGCACAACCCACCAGGGCGCGCCTGGGCCCCCAGGTGCACCCAGGTGGGTTGTGCCCACGTCGGTGACCTCCCGCACGTCCCACCACCCTTGAACCTGAGAACTCCAACACTGTCGGCAACATTGGGACCAAGGCTCGGGAGGAGCCTGCATGCTGGCTTGCAGATCTTTGTGAAGACCAGAGGGTTGCAAGACTAGATAAGAACCAGAAGACGAAGACCTCCTGCAAGACTCTTGTCGGGGACGCCCACCAGACCCCGGCAAGACCCTTGCTGGGGACATCTGCAGGGCCGCAGCTGGGCCCACTCCTACCAAGGTTTCGCTGCCCCGGGCCCATTTTGACGTGGCGGCCAGCCTGACATCTAGGCGAGCGCCTGCATGGCAGCATGCAGCTTCTAGACCAACTAGCCAAGCACCTGCGTGGTGGCTTGCAGATCTTCATGAAGACCCTGCCACACCACCAGCTCAGCAGCCAACAAGCCAGCCAGCGTGGCGCTAGTTGCCTCGTCAGCTTGGACGCGCGTCGGAGCAAGGCGAGGCGGCGACGGACGGGACGAGCTTATTTGCCGTCCCCGATAAAGCAAGAGGGCACGTCGGCAGTGCATTAAATGTGTTTGTCCTACGGTGCCAGGCGATAGACTTGTACACTATACATACTTTCCACCTCCTGTGTGCCACTGTGGCGACCCCTTTGATATATAAAAGGAGGCCTGAGGCGTACTGAGGAAGGATTCAGACTTTTTGGACTGGGCATGCTCCGCAGCTAGTTCAAGAGCTCAAGAACACCAAATATACACCAAAGCAGGACTAGCGTATTACGCATCGTTTGCGGCCCGAACCTAGGTAAAAATGCCCTCGCGTTGATCTTTTAGACCCGCTCTTTACACAGCCCCGCGCCCTGCCAACCGTAGTTGGGATTCCCTGTGATCCCATAGGTGTCGTTCTAACAGCTAATAAACATTTGCAATAAGTATGTGAGTTCTTTATGATGAATGTTGAGTCCATGGATTATACGCACTCTCACACTTCCACCATTGCTAGCATCTGTAGTACCGCGCAACTTTCGCCGATGCATTAAACCCACCATATATCCTTCCTCAAAAGAGCCACCATACCTACTGAGGGAGTCCCAGACTAGGGGGTGTCCGGATAGCCGGACTATCGTCACGGCCGGACTCCAAGACTATGAAGATACAAGATTGAAGACTTCGTCCCGTGTCCGGATGGGACTTTCCTTGGCGTGGAAGGCAAGCTTGGCGATACGGATATGTAGATCTCCTACCATTGTAACCGACTCCTTGTAACCCCTAACCTACCGGTGTCTATATAAACCGGAGGGTTTTAGTCCATAGGACGAACAACAATCATACCATAGGCTAGCTTCTAGGGTTTAGCCTCCTTGATCTCGTGGTAGATCCACTCTGGTACTACCCATATCATCAATATTAATCAAGCAGGAGTAGGGTATTACCTCCATCGAGAGGGCCCGAAGCTGGGTAAAAACATCGTGTCCCTTGTCTCCTGTTACCATCCGCCTAGACGCATAGTTCGGGACCCCCTACCCGAGATCCGCCGGTTTTGCCACCGACATTGGTGCTGTCATTGAGAGTTCCTCTGTGTCGTCACTGATAGGCCCGATGGCTCGTTCGATCATCAACAACGACGCGGTCCAGGGTGAGACTTTTCTCCCCGGACAGATCTTCGTATTCGGCGGCTTTGCACTGCGGGTCAATTCGCTTGGCCATCTAGAGCAGATCGAAAGCTACACCCCTGGCCATCATGTCAGATTTGGAAGTTTGAACTATACAGCCGATATCCGCGGAGACTTGATCTTCGGCGGATTCGAGACGCGGCCAAGCGTGCCGCACTGTCTCGATGGGCATGATATAGCTCTGCAGCCGAACAGTGCCGTGGAGGCCGCACCAGCGTCCGCTCCGACCCTTAATCCGGAGCCGGATTCCCCGATCGAGGACGAGTGGTTGGACGCCGCCTCGGGGGCTACAATCTCTATGGCCATTGAGCCGAACTCCATCCCTGTCCTTTGCGAAAACCTCGACTCCAGGGTGCCGGACTCCTCTCCGGACTCCGAACCCTCCGCGCCCCTGCCAATCGAATCCGATTGGGCGCCGGTCATGGAGTTCATTGCCGCGGACATCTTTCAGCACTCGCCCTTTGGGGACATCCTGACTTCACTAAAGTCTCTCTCTTTATCCGGAGAGCCCTGCCCGGACTACGGATAGGAAGGTTGGGATACGGACGACGAAGAAATTCAACGCCCACCCACCACCCACTTTGTAGCCACTGTCGATGATTTAACCGACATGCTCGACTTCGACTCCGAAGACATCGACGGTATGGACGACGATACCGGAGACGACGAATACCCAGTGCCTACAGGGCACTGGAAGGCCACCTCGTCATACGACATATACACGGTGGATATCCCAAAAGATGGGAACAGTGATGGAACAACGGAGGATGACCCCTCCAAAAAGCAACCGAAGCGCCGACGTCAGCGGCGCCGCTCTAAATCCCGCCACAACAAAAACGATGATTCCGGAACAGGACATAATAACACCCCGAACAGTACCGAAGACAACCCCCTCCAGCAGGACTCAGCGCAGGAGGAGGGAGAAGCAAGTCCGCACGACAGTGCGGCAGAAAGAGAGGTCGAGGACGATAATTATGCGCCTCCCTCGGAAGATGAGGCAAGTCTCGACGACGACGAATTTGTCGTGCCTGAGGATCCCGCCGAACAGGAGTGTTTCAAACGCAGGCTTATGGCCACGACAAGCAGCCTCAAGAAAAAGCAGCAACAGCTTAGAGCTGACCAGGACCTGCTAGCTAATAGATGGACTGAAGTCCTTGCAGCCGAAGAGTATGAAATCGAACGCCCCTCCAAAAGCTACCCCAAACGCAGGCCGTTGCCTCGATCAGAGGAGGAAGCACCCAAGTCACCAGCGCACGACATGGCAGACCGTCCACCCGTGCGGGTGACAGAGAGGCCTCTCGCCATCCGCTCAAGCCACACCCGACGGCGCTCAAAAGTACCAAGGCACGGGAAAGCGTGCGGACTTGTAGATATATTGGAGGATAAGGAAAAACATACAAGATCGATCTACGGATCGCATGGGCGTAACGACGCGGGATGATTACCATCGCGCGGATCAGACAAACCCGGCGGGCGAAAACAGAGACAAAGCTCATACGAGCTACGTCGTGATAGCCCAATCTGAGGCGCCGACACCCACTATGCTTCACGGATGAAGTAATGGATCATCAAATCCCGAGGGCTTCAAACCCATAAACATCGAATCATACGATGGTACCACAGATCCTGCGGTCTGGATCGAGGACTATCTCCTCCATATCCACATGGCCCGCGGTGATGATATACATGCCATCAAATACCTCCCACTCAAGCTTAAAGGACCAGCTTGGCATTGGCTCAATAGCTTGCCAGCAGAATCAATTGGTTGTTGGGAGGACCTGGAAGCCGCATTCCTTGATAACTTCCAGGGCACATATGTGCGACCACCAGACGCCGATGACCTTAGCCACATAATTCAGCAGCGGAAGAATCGGCGGACAATTCTGGACACGGTTCCTCACAAAGAAAAATCAAATCATTGACTGTCCGGATCAGAGGCCCTTGCAGCCTTCAAACATAACATCTGCGGCGAGTGGCTTGCCGGCACCTAGGACAGGAAAAGCCAAAATCCATGGCAGCCCTAACAACACTCATGACCGCTTTTGTGCGGGAGAGGACAACTGGCTAGCTCGAAGCAACAACTTGGCCAAACATCACGATAGTTCGGATACCAAGGATAGCAATGGCATGTCGGCGTCGCAACAAGAACAAAGCGCCGCGTGCGGCGATATCTGAAGATCTGACCGTCAATGCTGGATTCAGAGGCTCGGAACCCAGTCAGCGGAAGAAGCCATTCAAGAGAAATACCCAGGGCCCGTCCAACTTGGACCGAATACTCGATCGCTTGTGCCAGATACATGGCACCCCCGAAAAACCAGCCAATCACACCAACAGACACTGTTGGGTGTTCAAGCAAGCAGGCAAGTTAAGTGCCGGACTCAATGACAAGGGGCTGCATAGCGATGATGAGGAAGAGCCCCGGCCGCCGAACAATAGAGGACAGAAGGGTTTTCCCACGCAAGTGCAGACGGTGAACATGATATACGCAACCATATACCCAAAAGGGGCGGAGCGTGCACTAAGGGGCGTATATGCGATGGAGCGATCGCCCAAGTTCAACCCATGGTCTTCCTGCCCGATCACCTTCGATCGAAGGACCACCCACTAGCATCCGTCCACGGCGGTTTCGCGCATTGGTTCTTCACCCAATTATCGACGGATTTCACCTAACCGAGTCACGATGGACGGCGGCAGCAGCTTCAACCTGCTTTATCAGGATACAGTGTGCAAAATGGGCATAGACCCCTCAAGGATTAACCCTACAAAGACGACCTTTAAAGGCGTCATACCGGGTGTAGAGGCCAGTTGTACGGGCTCAGTTACACTCGAAGTGGTCTTTGGATCCCCGGATAACTTCCGAAGCGAAGAGTTAATCTTCGACATCGTCCCATTCCGCAGCGGCTATCATGCACTGCTCGGACGAACCGCACTTGCAAAGTTCAATGCGGTGCCGCACTACGCATACCTCAAGCTCAAGATGCCACGCCGTCGAGGAGTAATCACGGTCAATGGAAACACTGAACGCTCTCTCCGAACGGAGGAGCACACAGCGGCCCTCGCGGCGGAGGTACAAAGCAGCCTCTCATAGCGATTCTCGAGTCCGGCCACTAAGCGTCCGGACACTGTCAAGCACGCCCGGAGTAACCTACAACAAGACTGCCTGTCATGATTCAAGCACGCGTAGCAATCCGGCCCCAACCCCAGCCCTCGCGAAATTGCGCAGCTAGTGTTACGCGTACATAATTACGCTCTGGAGATACCATGGGCATATGGGGAGGGGCAAGACCACGACATGCCAAGAATGCGGCTCGACCGCACCAGGGGCTCCCGATTGTGTCATTCTTTTCCTTTTTCCTTTTTCTTCCTTTTTCTTACTTTCAGGACTCCGTCTTTGAAGTCCTTTCCGGCACTAGAATCGCCGAACTCACGATGCAACAGCCGAGGAAGCGAGAAAGCCACGTCGAGTGTTGGTGGTCTCTATTACGAGCATTATACCTGTTTTACATACCATCCCAGCTTACCCACGGAGAGGACATGTTAGATAGTCCCATCCCTTGCTTATCGCACTATTTGTATCGTTCTGCTTTCATTGCAGTACCTCTTTGAATAAACAATACGTAGCTTTTTCTTATTATTGCTCTACTTCCTTTATATATACATATGTTCATTTCATGACATGTTGCAACCGTACACTTTGGTACGGCCAATACACCAGGGGCTTAAGTATCCCAAAATTATGGTGTGATAAGTCCGTACACTTTCACAAGTGCGACACCCGGAACTTATAGCATTATATGAATCGGCTTCGAATCATGTCTTGGGTCAATAGTTGGGTTTGCCCGGCTCCCGTGTTTTGGTACCTTACGTTCCGTTATATCGGCTAAGGTAGCACCGGGAGAACCACTGCGATTGTGCCCCAGTTGAGCTGGGTCGAGCACCTCAGTGGAGAAAGCTAAAACTGACCGTCATGATAGGGCGAGAGCTGGTCGCTGTTCGAGAGGTTTTTTTGGGTCCCTAAAGACTTATGCCGCTTCGAGCAAGGAACCGGAATTGTTCGGCCAAGGCGTGGATAGCGCCCCGAACTCGGTCTTCTGAATACTAGGGGCTTCGCCGAAATTTAAAATTATAGAATTCTATGGCTAAGTGAGAGTGTTCAAGCATTATAAGTCCGGTTGCCTTGTTCGTTGTGTTGAGCACTGAGGGAGTCCTGGATTAGGGGGTGTCCGGATAGCCGGACTACCATCATCAGCCGAACTATCATTGGCCGGACTATCATCATCGACCGGACTCCAAGACTATGAAGATACAAGATTGAAGACTTCTCCCCGTGTCCGGATGGGACTTTCCTTGACGTGGAAGGCACGCTTGGCGATTCGAATATGTAGATCTCCTACCATTGTAACCGACTCTATGTAACCCTAGCACTCTCCGGTGTCTATATAAACCGGATGGCTCTAGTCTGTAGGACTACGATCAACATCACCAACCCTTACAATCATACCATAGGCTAGCTTCTAGGGTTTAGCCTCCTTGATCTCATGGTAGATCCACTCTTGTAAACATCCACAATATCAATATCAATCGAGCAGGACGTAGGGTTTTACCTCCATCAAGAGGGCCCGAACCTTGGTAAAACATCGTGTCCCTTGTCTCTGTTACCATCCGCCCGAGACGCATTCGGGACCCCTACCGAGATCCGCCGGTTTGACACCGACATTGGTGCTTTCATTGAGAGTTCCTCGTGTCGTCACCGATAGGCTTGATGGCCTCTTCAATCAACAACGCGCAGTCCTAGGTGAGACTTTTCTCCCGGACAGATCTTCAGATTCGGCGGCTTTGCGGGCAACTTCGCTTTGCCATCTGGAGCAGATCGAAGCTCGCCCTGGCCGTCGGTCAGGTTTGGAAAGCCTAAACTTCACGGCCGATATCCGCGGGGACTTGATCCTCGATGGATCTGAGCCACAACCGGCGTGCGCGCTGTCACGATGGGCATGACCTAACTCTGCGCGGACAGCGCCTTGGAGGCCGCTGCACTAATCCGCTCCAACCTATAGTCGGAGGCGATCGCTCGGATCGAGGGCAGATGGCTGGACACCGCCTCGGGGCGGAAACTTTCTGGCGATCGGGCGAACACTTACCTTGTCCCGCATAAAGCTCATGACTCCGAGGTGCGGACTCTCTGCGGACTCCGAACCTCCTGCGCCCCTGCGGTCGAATCCGATTGGCGCAGATCATGGAATTCACCGCTGCGGACATCTTTCAGCTTTTCGCCCTTGGCGACATCATAAATTCACTGAAGTGTCTCTCGCTATCCGGAGAGCCCTGGCGAACTACGGCCGGGGCGGTTGGGACACAGACGACGAAGAAATTGAGCCCACCCACCACCCGCCGTAGCCACCGTCGGCGATTTAACCGACTTACTCGACTCGACTCCGAAGACATCGGCGGTATGGGCGGCGATGCGAAGACTACCAAGATCCGGTGCCTACAGGACCTTTGGAAGACCACCTCGTCATATGACATATACATGGTGGACACCCCAAAAGATAGGGATGGCGAAGAAGCAGCGGAGGCCGATTCCTTAAAGAAACAGCCCAAGCGCCGACGTTAGCGGCGCCGCTCTAAATCCCGCCACGCCAAGAATGGAGATTCCGGCACAGGAGATAATAACACCCCAGAAAGTCCCGAAGACAACTCCCTCCAGCATGATCCAGTGCAGGAGGAGGCAGAAGCGAGCCCCCACGATAGGGCGGCAGACGAAGAGGTCGAGGATGACAATTACTTACCTCCCTCGGAGAGCGAGGCAAGCCTCGGCGGCATTTAAATCGTCGTGCTGAGGATGCCGTCGAACAAGCGTTTCAGGCGCGGGCTAATGGCCACGACAAATAGCCTATAGAAAAAGCAGCACAGACTTCAAGCTGATCAAGACCTCTTGGCCGACGGATGGACCGAGGTCCTCGCGGCGAAAAGTATGAACTCGAGCGCCCCTCAAAAGTTACCCAAAGCGCAAGATGCTCCCCGATTAGAGGAGGAGGCATACAAACCTGCATCACCAGCGCTGTCGGCAGACCGGCCACCTCGTGGCGCGGCAGAGAGGCATGCAAGCCCTCCACCAAAACCGTACCCGACATCGCTCAAAAAGCATGAAGCCACGGGGAACGCGCGGACTTGCGGGATATATTGAGGACAAGGCAAGACAATCCAGATCTATCTATGGATCACGTGGGCGCCCCAAGACCCACGACAAATACCGTCGCGCGGATATAACTACTCGGCTGGGCGAACACAGCGAACAACGCTCTCTCGAGCTACGTCGCGATATTGCTCAATCTGGGCGCCGCACACCCACTATGCTTCAGCGGCGAGGTAATGGATCATCAAATCCTGAAGGGTTTAAACCCGTTAACATCGAATCCTACGATGGCACAACAGACCCCGCGGTTTGGATTGAGGATTATCTTCTCCATATACACATGGCCCGCGGTGACGATCTTCACACCATCAAATATCTCCCGCTCAAGCTTAAAGGACCAGCTCGGCATTGGCTTAACAGCCTGCCCGCAAAGTCAATTGGATCTTTGGGAAGACACGGAAGCCGCATTCCTCGACAACTTCCGAGGCGCGTATGTGCGACCACGGGACGCAGATGACCTAAGCCACATAATCCAGCAGCCGAGGCGAATCGGCCGAGCAATTCAGACACGGTTCTTAACAAAGAAAAATCAAATCGTCATTGTCCGGATGCGAGGCCCTCGCTGCCTTCAAACATAACATCCATGACGAGTGGCTGGCCCGGCACCTAGGACGGGAGAAGCGAAATCCATGGCAGCCCTCACATCACTCATGACCGCTTCTGCGCGGGAGAGGATAGCTAGCTGGCTCGCGATAACAACCTCGGCAAAAAGCGCTGGCAGTCCGGATACCAAGGACCGCAATGGCAGGTTCGCGTCGAAACAAAAACAAAGCGCCGCGTGCGGCGACAACAACGCCGCGTGCGGCGACAACAATGAGATCTGGCAGTCAACGCGGATTCGAGGCTCAAACCCGTCAGCGGAAGAAGCCATTCAAAAGAACCACTCGGGCCCGTCAATTTGGACCAAATACTCGACCGCTCTTGTCAAATACATGGAACCCCGAAAAGCCAGCTAACCACACCAATAGAGATTGTTGGGTATTCAAGCAAGCGAGCAAATTAATCGCGAAAACAGTGACAAGGGGCTACAGCGATGGCGAGGAAGAGACCGGCAGCCGAACAACGAGAGGACAAAGGATTCCCCCCTCAAGTTCGGACGGTAAACATGATATCATACGCATATTCCCAAGAGGGGGCGAGCGTGCACTAAGGGATGTATCTGCGATGGAGCGATCGCCCCAAAATTCAACCCATGGTCCTCTTGCCCGATCACTTTCGATCGAAGAGACCATCCGACCAGATATCCACCATGGCGGTTCGCGCATTGGTTTTAGACCCAATCGTCGATGGATTTCACCTCACGAGAGTCGATGGGCCGGCGGCGGTAGCCTGAACCTGCTTTATCGGGATACGGTCGCCAAGATGGGCATAGACCCTTCAAGGATTAAACCTACAAAGACAACCTTCAAAGGTGTCATACCAGGTGTCGAGGCCAATTATGCAGGCCATTACACTAGAAGTGGTCTTGGATCCCGGATAATTTCGAGCGCGAGTTAATCTTCAACATAGTCCCGTTCCTTTGCGGCTATCATGCTCTCTTTCGGACGAACGCGTTTGCAAAATTCAGCGGTGCCGCATTATGAATACCTTAAGCTCAAGATGCCAGGCCCTCGTGGAGTCATCACGGTCAATGGAAACACGGGCGCTCCCTCGAGCAGAGGAACATCAGCGGCTCTCGCGGAGAAATGCTGAGCAGCCTTTTAAGGCAATTCTCGAGTCCGGCCATTAAGCGACCGGACACGACCAAACAGCGCCCGAGCAACATCAACCAAGACCACAGCACGTTCCGAGAGCAGCGTAGCAATGCGGCCTCAACCCCAGCCCTCGCAAAATTGCAAGAAAAGCTCTCCGCGTACATAATTACGCCTTGGAGATACCATGGGCATAGGGGGAAAGGCACAACCACAAAAGACCAGTGCGGTTCGACCACACGGGGGCTCCCAAGTGTGTCGCTCTTTTTCTTTTATTTTTCTTTTTATACAGAACTATGTCCGGCGGCGACCCTGCCGAACTCATGATGCAACAGCAAGGGAAGGACAAAGGCCGCGATGAACACTCAGGTGGTCTCCATCACGAGCATTAAATTTGTTAAATACAAACATTCATGGCCTACCCTGGAGGGAGCGCCTTTAATTAAATCAATCCCTTGCTTTCTACACTATTTGTATCATTCCGCACTCATAGCATATCTTCTCGAATAAAATGCAGCACTTTTTGCCTATAATTGCATTACCTTATATATATACATATATGTTCATTTATGACATGTTGCATCCGTACATTCTGAGTGCGGCCAAATACCGAGGGCTTATGTTCTCCGCATTATGGTGTGATAAAGTCCGCACACATTCACAAGTCGGCACCCGAACTTATAGCATTATATGAATCGGCTCGAATCATGTCTTGGGTCAATAGTTGGGTTTGCCCGGCTCCCTTGTTTGGCACCTTACGTTCCGTTCTATCGGCTAAGGTAGCCTTGGGAGAACCACTGCGATTGCGCCCGGTTGAGCAGGTTAACGCCTCGATGGAAAGCTAAAACTGGCTGTCATGATAAGGCGAGACTGGTCGCTGTTCGAGAGGTCCTTCGGGTCCTTAAAGACCTCGCCGCTTGACGAAGTTTCGTATTATGTCCGAGCGGCGTGGATAGCGCCCCAATTCGGTCCTCCGAATACTAGGGGCTTCGCGAAATTTAAAATTATAGAATTCTATGGCTAAGTGAGAGTGTTCAAGCACTATAAGTACGGTTGCCTGGTTACGTTGTGTTGGCGCCTCCTCGATGGACCCAAAATGGGAACTAGGCGCTCATGTTTATCCCGAACACCCAGCACTTTCGTGGCATGGGGGCTGAAGCCGACGACTTGCCATCTCTCAGATTTAATAAGCGGCCGCCTGAAGGTAATATTTTAAATTAACAAGCGTTGCTTAGCGCATATGAACAAAGTTTTCAGCGCACAGGATAACACATTGCGAATTTACTCAAAATTACATCCACAGGGCACTCATCCGCAATCTTGCGGGCACCCTTGAGACAGCCTTATAGTACATTTGGTCGACGATGTTCCTTGCCCGGCTGGCGGGCGTCGATGATTAGCTTCTCCGCATCCAGCTTGCCCCAATGCACCTTTGCGCGGGCAAGGGCCCGACGAGCACCTTCAATACAGGCGGGCGCTTGATAACCTCCACCCGGGGCACGCATCCACCAGCCGCGCCGAGGCGAAGTAGCTCCAGGCATGGCTTCTCCGAGCCACGGCGGGACTATGAGGCCCTTCATGGCCTGCTCGGCCACCTGTGAAGCTCGACCAGCTGCTTCAGCTGGTCGCTAGAAACACCGGATGGCGGCCTCGCATCTTGAGACCGAAGACCTTCTCCGTTGAGCTCCCTCCTCGGCTCGGTACAATCGGCTGACATCGAGACGCTGCTGAGGCAGATCTGCAAAAGCCCACGAGAGCTCCAATCGGGTAAGTAACACGTAATTTACATTCACATGCTTGCTTTGCATGAAAAATGCCTTACCGCCGCTATCTTCCTCATCAACTCAATCTCTGAAGGGACTTATGGGCCTCGGCCTTGGCGGTTTTAGCACTTTCGAGGCGAGGCAAGCTCGGACTCTCGAGTCTTTGAGTCATGCTCCAAACTCTCATGCTTTTCCATGAGAGCACAGGAGCTCTTGCTGAACCACCACCACCCGCGCCTCCTGCTTTTCTCGCCTCTGTCCGTTCCGTGGCGCATTGCGTTCGGGCGCGGAACACGGCCTCCTTGTGGTCGCCACCTCGTTCGTGGCCCCTCGGTACCCATGTTATCCTTGTTATTTTTGTTGCAACCTAAATCCTTTTACTGAAGGTACAAGTTCAATGTGGTGTTACTCACCTTCTTTGTCCTGGAGCTGCTTCTGGCGGCCGAGCTCTTGCTCGGACCGCCCGAGCTCTGCTTCAAAGCACCGACCTCTGTAGTCGGTCTTGGCAGAGGTCAGCGGCGCAGCCTGCAACCCATATTGACATAATTTTTAGCAACCCTGCGTATATCTTTTTCAGATCCTCAGTCCGGCTTTTCTTTCCGAACACCGAACCGAGCATCGGGGCTCTGTCTATGCGGTATTACATTGCATATTTTAACTTCTTACCTCAATGCACGATAGAAGGCTATCGAAGCTTCGGTCAGCCCGCTCTTGGCAAGCTGCACCTACGGATCACCGCAATCATAATAGTGCGGTGTTCTTCCTCGATGGGCGCTCTGCAGCGCCTCAACAAATTGCTCGGCGCCTCGGTTGGGCCGGAAGCCCGGCGTCCACAGTCTTGCCCTTTGTTGAAGGGCGCGCGGCGGACTCCGGAACCACTGCGGGTTCTGTTGTGGAGTCGGCGCAAAAGTCCGGAAGGCGCCTTGTGGCGCCTCGGAGCCTCTCCCGATGGGTACCTTCTTGGGATCCTACCTCGGCGTCCTCGGTGTCGCGAGGGTGGAGGCGGTCGGGATGGAGTCTACATCCGCCGGAGCCAACGACCCTTCGATGAAGCGGGGAGATCATCACTGGCGGACTACAGCAGTATCGGCATCAGAATGACACTATGTGACGCGAGAAAAAAATTATAAATCATTCAGGAATCCGGATACTTACGATCTCGCGGGAGGCTGGCCCTTGAAGGCCATTCTTCCTCGCATAGCGTTGATTTTGGCGGAGCTGTCCGGGAATAGTCCTTCCCTCTTGGACCCTTGGCCTCCCCTGTTGAGGAAGCCTTCCTCTTCCTCTCTCCCTCCTCCGGGAGAGTCCTCTTCCTCCTCCTCATTTTGGGAGGAGTCCGCCCGAGTCGTCGGACACCTGGCGGGCACTCTTTCGAGCACCGTGGCCTCCTTCTTGGCCTTCTTCTCCGGCACCACGTGCGGTGCGGAACTAGCAGCCTCGCTAGGCGGCGTCTCTGGGTTTTCGGCATAGGGCCGGACAGGTAATCTGCTCCGCCTTCCTCATCCAGTCTGTCAAAGGAAAGGGAAATTAAAACCGCATAGAGTCAAACTATGTAAAACAAGTGTCCCGTAAAGGGTAGAATCACTTACCTCGTCGGCTGGCGCTGCGGCGAAATCCGCGATCTTGATCGCGGATGCGAAACCGGCGCCCTTGAACAGCACCTTCGAGGCGCCAGACGTGCGTTGTGTCGAAGAGCTTATTCAGCGCTGGTGCTGTTCGGATCGAACTCCATAGATTGAATGCCCGCTCTTGGCATGGGAGAATCCGCGGACGAGCATGACTGGACCACGTTAACCAGCTGAGCTTCTTCACCAGCTTCTTGATACAGGCTTGGAGTCCGTCGGCTCCTTGAACTACCCCACACCAAGCCCTTCTCTTTCCGGAGGTGAGCTGCATGGGGATACCAGATCTAAACTTCGGGGCCGCCGCCCATGTAGGAGTCACGCGGCTCGGTGATGTAGAACCACCCGATTGCCACCCTTGGACGGATTCCACGAAGGCCCCTTGAACCAAAGGACATTGGGCATCTTGCCCAACATGGCGCATCCGCACTCCGCTTGAGTGCCCTTCACTACCTTCGCTTGACATTGAAGGTCTTGAGCCCAAGCTGAAGTGGGGCTGGATGCGAAGGAAGGCCTCGCACTGCGACGATAAACGCCGAGATGTTGAGGATGAAGTTGGCGCGGATCATGGAAATCAGGCCGTAGTAGAACATGAGCCCCGGACAAAGGGGTGAAGTGGAAAGCCCAGTCCGCGGAGGAAGTGGGGAAGGAAGCGACCCTCTCATGGGGCACTGGGGGTGGGGATGAGCTGCCCTCGTCGGGCAGCCGGTGCGTGATGTTGCGGAGAGGTATCCGCGCTCTTGCAGTTTGACGATGTGCTCCTCCTTAGCGGTGGAGGCCAACCATTTACCTCCGCTCCGGACATGGTCGGAGAAGGTTGACCACGAGATCTGTGAACTTGGGCGCTGGAGCTCGAGTCTTGGAGATGGATAAGCAAAGGAGGAAGAAGGCGTGGGTGAGAAGGTAAATCCTTATCCCTTATATGGGCGGGCAAGTCTTACGCGTCCCCCACCGGCCTGGTAAAACTCACTTATCTCCCAAGCGTCACCATCAATGGCGCGGTTGGGTTACCACGCCCGTATTGATGAGAATCCCGGATTAAGGAAACACGATCTCTGCTTCGACAAGGCGTGCCAAGGAAACTGCTTCGCTAAATGCGGAGGTGGTAAAGTAAAAACAATTGAGTAATGGCTTGGTAGTGGTGTGATGTCATACCACAAAAAGCGTCAACAGATTGAACTTGTGTATATATTATTATTCTCTCTACGGTGGAATGTGGAATTTATTTTGCGAGCGGACACTATCTGGTGTTCACAATCTTCTATCATTGGAGGAGGAACCCGCCTTGCAATGCCAAGCAATATCTGCCGGACTTATCGTCATTGAAGCCTGGTTCAGGGGCTCTTGAGGAGTCTGGATTAGGGGTGTCGGATAGCGGACTACCATCATCAGCCGAACTATCATTGGCGGACTATCATCATCGACCGGACTCCAAGACTATGAAGATACAAGATTGAAGACTTCTCCCGTGTCCGGATGGGACTTTCCTTGGAGTGGAAGGCAAGCTTGGAGATACGGATATGTAGATCTCCTACCATTGTAACCGACTCTAGGTAACCCTAGCCCTCTCCGGTGTCTATATAAACCGGATGGCTCTAGTCTGTAGGACTACGATCAACATCAACAACCCTTACAATCATACCATAGGCTAGCTTCTAGAGATTAGCTTCCTTGATCTCGTGGTAGATCCACTCTTGTAAACATCCACAATATCAATATCAATCGAGCAGGACGTAGGGTTTTACCACCATCAAGAGGGCCCGAACCTGGGCAAAACATCGTGTCCCTTGTCTCCTGTTACCATCCGCCTAGGCGCTTTGATTTGGGACCCCCTACCGAGATCCGCGGTTTGACACCGACAAGCGCCTCCTAGATGGACCCAAAATGGGAACAAGAGTGCTCAAGTTTATCCTGAACACCCCAGCTTTTCGTGGCATGGGGGCTGAAGCCAACGACTTGCCATCTCTCAAATTTGATAAGCGGCCTCACGAAGGTAATATTTTAAATTAACAAGCGTTGCTTAGCGCATATGAACAAGTTTTCAGCGTGCAAGATAACAAATGCGAGTCTATTCAAAATTACATCTTTGGAGCACTCATCCGCTATTAGTGGGCACCCTTGAGAGGCCCTCATAGTACATTTCGGCATGCGATGCTCCTTGCCCTTGGTGGCCCGTCCGTCACAAGCTTCTCCGCATCCAGCTTGCCCCGAGTGCACTCTAGCACGGGCAAGGGCCCAACGGACACCTTCAATGCAGGCGGGCGCTGATGACTTCAATCCGTGGACAAAGCGTCCACCAGCCGCTACACTAAGGCGAAGTAGCTCCCAGGCATGGCTTCTAATGGCCACAACCGCGCTACAAGGCCCTTCATGGCCTGTTCGGCGACCTTGTGGAGCTCGACCAGCTGCTTCAGCTGGTCGCTCGAAACACCGGATGTCGGCCTCGGCATCTTGAGACCAGAACACCTTTTCCATCGAGCTCCCTCCTTGGCGCGGTAGAATGCGGCAGCATCGGACACACTCACGGGCAAATCTGCGAGCAGCTCTGAAGAGCTCCAAATCCGGGTAAGTAATAGGTAATTTACTTTCACATGCTTGCTTTGCATAAAGAATGCCTTACCCGCCGCTATCTTCTTAAACGACTCAATTTCTTGGAGGGCTTTTTGGGCCTCGGCCTTAGCAGCTCTGGCGCTCTCAAGAGCCGAGGCAAGCTCGGACTCTCGAGTCTTCGAGTCACGCTCCAAACTCTCGTGTTTTTCCACGATAGCTTGGAGCTCTTGCCGTACCTTGGCCAGCTGCGCCTCCCCCTTCTCTCGCTCGGTGTGTTCCGCAGCCGCTTTGTTTTCGGCCACGGACACCACTTCCTTCAGGGTCGCCACCTCGTTCGTGGCCCCTGCAGTACCCATGTTATTCCTGTTATTTTTTGCAACCGAAGCCTTTCTATAAGGTATTTCTTTCATAAAGTACTACTTACCTTCCTTGTCCTCGAGCTGCTTCTTGGCTTGGCGAGCTTCGTTCTCGGACTGCTCGAGGCTCTGCTTCAATGCATTGACCTCCATGATCGGTCTTGGCAGAG
This sequence comes from Aegilops longissima, assembly GCA_021605205.1. Lineage (NCBI taxonomy): Eukaryota > Viridiplantae > Streptophyta > Magnoliopsida > Poales > Poaceae > Aegilops > Aegilops longissima. The sequence goes on along the minus strand of CM038679.1, from coordinate 706,844,843 downwards.
GTCAGCAGCGCAACCTGCATTCCCATATTGACATACTTATGTTAGACTCCTGCGTATATCTTTTTGGACCCTTAGTCCGGCTTTTCTTTCGAACACGAACTAAGCATCGGGGCTCTGTGTATGCGGTAATATTTTACATATTCTAAACTTACCTCAAAGCCTGTTAGAAGGCTGGTGCGAGCTTCAGTCAGCCCGCTCTTGGCGGACTGAACTGTCCGGATCACCGCACTCATAATAGTGCGGTGCTCCTCGATGGAAACACTGTTGGCGCCTCGATAAGCTATCGGTGCCTCCGGTTGGGCCGGAGGACACCGGCGTCTTACCTTCTTGCGAAGGACCGCTTGCGGACTCGGAACCACTGAAGGTTCGGTATGCAGATCGAGACAAGGGTGGGGCTTAGAGCCACAGGGTCTTGCCCCCAGCGCTGGAGTCAGGAGGTTGCCTTGTGCCACCTCCTCCGCCACCTCCTCTTGACCAAGCCCCCTCGGGGCCCCATGTGGCGTCGTCCATGGCGTGAAAGCAGGAGGCGGTCGAGGCAGTACTCTCCATTTCCGGCGAGCCCGAGGACCCGCTCGATGAATCGCCGAACTCGCCCTTGGGCGGGCTGCACGATTGTTTGACATTAGAGAACACTCTGCAATAATAAAAAGCCATGGGTATCCCGACACTTACGATCTCGCCAGGGGCTTGGCCCTTGTAGGCCGATACTCCTCGTCATCGTCAACGTTGGTGGAGAAGTCCGGAGGAAGGGTTCTTCCCTTCTTGGACCCTCCGGCCTTCCCAGTTGGGGCGGCCTTCCTTTTCCTCTCCTCCCCCGCTGGGGGAGAAGCTTATTTTTCCTCCTCCTCGTCCTCAGGAGAAGATTCTGCTTCAGAATCTGACAGCACCTGGCGTCGGGAGCTCCTTCGAGTTCCCGTGGCCTCCTTCTTGGCCTTCTTCTCCGCACCACATGGGGCGCCGGAGCCAGCAGCCCCGTCAATCGGGCGTCCTCCGGGTCGCAAAGGAGCCGGACAGTTAATCTGTCCGAACGTCTTCAGCCAGTCCTGTCAAAGATTAGGGAGTTTTAGATCCCACATAGAGTCAATCTATGAAAAGAGAGTCCTGTAAAGGGTAAAATAACTTACCTCGCCGGCTTGACGCCGCGAGCTGTATCCGCTATCTTTGTTAGCGGATGCTGGGGCTTCAGCGCCCTTGAACAGCACCTTCCAGCTAGTGTCGAAGAGCCGGCTCAAGGTTCGGTGCGGTGCCGGATCGAACTCCCACAAATTAAAGGCCCGTTGTTGGCATGGGAGAATCCGGCGGATGAGCATCACCTGGATTACGTCGACAAGCCTCAGATTCTTGTCCACCAGGTTTCGGACGCATGTTTGGAGTCCGGATAGCTCGTCCGAATTCCCCCATGTTAGGCCCGTCTCTTTCCATGACGAGGGCCGTGTGGGGAAGCCAGATCTGAATTTGGGGCCGCCACCCATTCGGGTCGCGTGGCTCGGTGATGTAGAACCACCCGATTGCCACCCTTTATTGTCTCGCAAAGGCGCCCTCGAGCCATAGGACCTTGGCCATCTTGCCGACCATGGCGCTCCGCACTCCGGCAGCGGCCGCCCACTACCTTCGGCGACATTGAAGATCTTCAGCCATAGGGCGAAGTGGGGCTGGATGAGGAAGGCCTCGCTTGCAGCGATAAACGCCGAGATGTTGAGGATAAAATTCGGGGCCAGGTCGTGGAAGTCCAGGCCGTAGTAGAACATGAGCCCCCGGACAAATGGGTGAAGTGGAAAACCTAGTCTGCGGAGGAAGTGGGGGAGAAACACCACCCTCTCATGGGGCCTGGGGGTTGGAATGAGCTGCCCCTCGTCGGGCAGCCTGTGCGCGATGTCGCCGGACAAATATCCGGCCTCCCGCAGTCTTGTGATGTGCCCCTCCGTGATGGAGGAGGTCATCCACCTGCCTCCCGCTCCTGACATGATTGGAGAAGGTTGAGGTGGGATGTGCGGACTTGGGCGCTGGAGCTGGAGTGCGCGGAAATGGATGAGCAAAGGAGGAAGAAGGCGTAGGTGAAAAGGTGGATCCTTATCCCCTTATATGGACGGACGAAGTTATGCGGCCCCCACCAGCCTGGTAAAACTCGCTTATCTCCCAAGCGCCGTAATCAATGGCGCGGATGGGTTACCCACGTCCGTATTGATGAGAATCCCGGAATAAGGGGGCATGATCTATGCTTTGATAAGACGTGCCAAGGAAACCGCCTCGCTAAACGCGCTGAGGTGGAACGGTAAAAAACGATTCATATAAAGGCCTGGCCGTGGTTTGGTGTCACGCCACGGAATACGTCAGCAGATCTGTGCAAAAGTTATTCTCTCTATGGTGGTATGTGGAACTTGTTTTGCAGAGCCGGACACTATCCTTGTGTTCAAAACCTTCTATGAAGTATTAGGAGGAGGAACCCGCCCGCAATGCGAAGACAATCAACGTGCGGACTCGTCGTCATTGAAGCCTGGTTCGAGGGCTCTTGAGGAGTCCGGGCTAGGGGTGTCGGATAGCGGACTATCGTCCTGGCGGGACTCCAAGACTATGAAGATACAAGATTGAGGACTTCGTCCCGTGTCCGGATGGGACTTTCCTTGGCGTGGAAGGCCAGCTTGGCGTACGGATATGTAGATCTCCTACCATTGTAACCGACTACTGTGTAACCCTAACCTATCCGGTGTCTATATAAACCGGAGGGTTTTAGTCCATAGGACGAACAACAATCATACCATAGGCTAGCTTCTAGGGTTTAGCCTCCTTGATCTCGTGGTAGATCCACTCTTGTACTACCCATATCATCAATATTAATCAAGCAGGAGTAGGGTATTACCTCCATCGAGAGGGCCCGAACCTGGGTAAAAACATCGTGTCCCTTGTCTCCTGTTACCATCCGCCCAGACGCACAGTTCGGGACCCCCTACCCAAGATCCGCCGGTTTTGACACCGACACCTACCTATTATGGCATTTCCATAGCCATTACGAGATATATTGCCATGCAACTTCCACCGTTCCGTTTTTTATGACACATACCATCATTGTCATATTGTTATCGTATGCATGAGTCATTCATATAGAGTCATATTTTGTTCTAGTATCGAGTTGTAATTCTTGAAGTTGTAAGTAAATAAAAGTGTGATGATCGTCATTATTAGAGCAATGTCCCATGTGAGGAAAGGATGATGGAAGCTATGATTCCCTCACAAGTTGGGATGAGTCTCCAGACTTTAAGAAAATAAAAGAGGGCGAAGAAGCCCAAATAAAAAAAGAGGCCAAAGAAGCCCAAACGAAAAAATGAGAGAAAATGAGAGAAGGGACAATGTTACTATCCTTTTACAAACATGTCCTTTGAAATAGCACCATGTTCTTCACGATAGAGAGTCTCCTATTTTATCACTTTCATATACTAGTGGGAATTTTTCATTATAGAACTTGGCTCGTATATTTCAATGATGGGCTTCCTCAAATTGCCCTATGTCTTCATGAGCAAGCAAGTTGGATGCACACCCACTTAGTTTCTTTTTTATCTTCCATACACTTATAGCCCTAGTCCATCTGTTGCATGGCAATCCCTACTCACTTGCATCGATGTCAATTGATGGGCATCTCCATAGCCTATTAGTTTGCCTACACTACAAAAATACCATTTCCATGATGATATGTGTTTGTCACAGTAGGTCACATTTTCTGTCATGCATGTACATCCATGACGATTTTATGACAGAATCAAGATAGTCATACCTGTGTTGTCGCAGAAGTGTACAATGACCATACCAAAATTATCATCATGGAAGTGTCCACTTCCATGATGATAAATGGCACGCCATGGAGTGCTTTAGTCAAGGGAAACTGACACGTCGCGTCCAATATAATGGGTCGCCGTTAAGCTATCGGGTTCCGGTTTGGATCCGATAACCCGTTAACAGCCCAGACAAATGGGGCTTTTCCACGTGTAAAATTCTCAATGGCCAGAGGAACCACGTCTCGGCTCATTGTTGGGACAGATGTCATCCACTCATTGGATGGGAGGCGCCTATGATACGTCGACACGTGGCATAGCCCGTTTTACTTGGTCAAAAGGTAGCGGGCCGCCCACGGAAAGCCTGTTAATGGCCTGTTGGCATATAGCCCATTTACAGCCCGCCAACTCATGGCCCGTGATGGCCTATCCGAGCATGTTATGGCCTATCCCAATTAGGCCCGGTAGCATCATCTGGGCCGTCCAATATGATTCCAGCCCGTTGTAACTTCCGGCCCATGTATGGCCCATGACGTCTTTCGGCCCATATGAGGCCCTTTGTAACTCTGGGCCTATTAAAGGCCCGAGGTGAAAATGGGCCATAATGAACAGTGTATCCCTTTATACCCATTAACGACCCATTATTCTGTTGGGCCACTTCCCGCCCATGTTAACTTTTGGCCTTCTAAGGGCCCATTTATTTTTGGGCTCATTTCCAGCATTCAGTTACTTATGGTCCATTACTGGCCTGTTCCGCTTGTGGGCCAAATTCAGCCCTTGGTTATAGTCAGCCCGTTTGTGGCCCATTAACCCATTGGGATATTTTCACAGCGTCATCAAATACGGCCCATTTAACGACCCGCGATGCATATCGATAGACCTGTGGGTCCGTAGGCATTAGATAGAAGGCTTCCTCTCTCTCTTCTGATTCTCAATACAATGGTCTCTTGGAGATCTATTTGATGTAACTCTTTTTTGCGGTGTGTTTGTTAGGATTCGATGAACTTTGAGTTTATTATTTGATCTACATCCATGAATATTATTTGAGTCTTCTTTTGATCTCTTATATGCATGATTATTTATATCCTCGTATTTCTTCTTCGAATCTGTGGTTTAGTTAGGCCAACTAGATAGATTTTTCCTGCCATGGGAAGAGGTGCTTTGTGATGGGTTCGATCGTGCAGTGTTCTTTCCCAGTGATAGAAGGGGCAGCAAGACACACATTATCGTTGCTATTAAGGATAACAAGATGGGGGCTATTCCTACATGACTATATCTCCTCTAAATCATGTCATCATTCTTATTGCTTTACTCTATTTATCCATGAACTTAATACACTAGATGCATGCTGGATAGCGGTCGATGTGTGGAGTAATATTAGTAGATGCAGGCAGGAGTCAGTCTACTAATCTTGGGTGTGATGCCTATATATCGATCATTGCCATGGATATCATCATAATTATTCGATCTTCTATCAATTGGCCAACCGTAATTTGTTTACCCACCATGTGCTATTTCTTGAGAGAAGCCACTAGTGAAATCTACGGCCCCCGGATCTATTCTTTATCATATTTGCTTTGTGATCTATTTTTATTTTCTTTTATTTTCGGATCTATTATTCCAAAAACCCAAAAATGCCTTGCTGCACTTTTTTATTACTTATTTTATTTTGCGTTTTATCGAGATCTATTTATCCAACCTACCACAATTTTTATCCCGTCAACTTGACAATTTCTGGCGCCGTCACCCGAAAAGGGATTGGCAACCCCTTATACGCGTCAGGTTACAAGTATTTTTTCTTTGTCTGCAGGTACCGTTTACATAGTGTTGCTTGGTTCTCCTACCGGGTTGATACCTTGGTGTCATAACTGAGGGAAATACCTTTAGTAGTTGTGCTGCATCATCCCTTCTTCTTTGGGGAAATACCGACATAGCTTCAAGCGACATCAACGGCCATTCACAAGGTTTAACTAGAGCTTCCCGCAGTGGTTCAAGGTTCGGCTCACGTATCGCGAGCCTTGGGGATTTATTCTTCGAGGAACCACCTTGGAACATCTTCCTAAAACTTTCCTTCTCTGAAAATTTCTGAATTTTTTAGTGACTCAAAATAAAAGTGAACAAAACTCAACAAAATTGATAGAACCTACTCCTACAAGTGTCTATAGGCCATATCAAGCATCAAAACTAGTTTCAACTATATAAATTTGACATGAAAGCTCAAGAACATGGTCACCAATAGTTGCTAAATGTGCAAATAATAAACCACTAGAGCAAAAACTAATTGGACCAACGGACGACTCACATACTGATGAACAATCCCCTCTCAAGTTTTAGAAACGTAGTTCCGAGCAAAGAGATCGAAAACAGCAGCAAGATGAGCAAGAACAGGGAGCAATGTTGTGATTTTTTCTGGAGGAAGAAGAAGTGCATGGGTTGCTGGAATAAGTGAGGGGGGCTACATGGGCCCCACAAGCTTGCTAGGCGCGCCCAGGGGGTGGGTACGCCCTGTGAGCTTGTGGCTCATAGGTGCACCCCCTGGGGTGTGTTCAGTGCCAAATTTTTTCAGATACTACAAAAAAATCATATTAAATTCTCAGGGCATTTGGAGAACTTTTATTTTCTGGTCATTTTTATTGCACGGATAATTCAGAAAACAACATAATTAGGGTATTTCTACTTTATTATCTCTAAATAACAGAAAGTAAAACGTGGGTACAGAGAGTTGTGTTTACTAAATTCATCGACAACATGCCCATCAAAAGGAATCCATTAATAAGGGTTATCAAGTCTTATTAACAAACTTCTTCCAAATGACATGAAATTGGAGAATCTTCATATAGCACTATGTTACCTCAACAGGGATATGCATATCCCCAACAATAAGAATTTCATATTTCTTTTTGACGGTAGGAATAGGTATTCAAAACCTCCAATAGTAGTCGTTGAAAATTTTCCAATAGTGTGTTCATTACCATTAACATGAAAAGTGACCTTGCCCTTGTTGCAATCAATAACAGCCCCTGCAGTGTTCAAAAATGGTATACCAAGGATGATCGACATACTGTCATCTTCGGGTATATCAAGAATAACAAAGTCCGTTAAGATAGTAACATTTCCAACAATGACGGGCACATCCTCACATATACCGATGGGTATAGCAGTTGATTTATCAACCATTTGCAAAGAAATTTCATTTGGTATCAACTTATTCAAATCAAGTCTTTTGTATAAAGAGAATGACATAACACTAACACCGGCTCCTAGATCACACAAAGCAGTTTTAACATAGTTTCCTTTAGTTGAGCAAGGTATAGTTGGTATTCCTGGTTCTCCTAGTTTCTTTGGTATTCTACCTTTAAATTTATAATTAGCTAGCATGGTGGAAATTTCAGCTTCCGATATCTTTATTTTATTTGTAAGAATATCTTTCATATACTTAGCATAAGGAGTTTTCAGAATATCAGTCAACCGCAAACTCAAAAAGACAGGTCTAAGCATTTCAAAAAAGCATTCAAATTCTTCATCGTCTTTATTCTTTGAAGCTTTAGGGGGAAAAGTTAGGTTTCTGAACCCATGGTTCCCTTTCTTTACCATGTTTCCTAGCAATGAAGTCTCTTTTATCATATCTTTTTTTCTTAGGTTATGGGTTATCAAGATCAACAGAAGGTTCTATCTCCACCTCATTATCCGGAGTCTGAAGGTTTTCCAGACATAACAGTCCGGGCTTCGGAGTATCTTCTGGTTTCTTATGTCCATCGTCCAATTCTATGTTTGGAAGGCCGGTCACCTCCTTTTGCTGGTGGGTATCCGGCTATGTAGGTTCGGCGATCCGGACATAGTCCGTCTTCAGTATAGGGGAAGAGTCGCCGTCTTGCTCCTCGACTACCGCTATCTGGTGGGTGACCGGTGGAGATTTGATTTCTCTTTGGTCGGGTTTAAGCCCGATCCGATCGTAATCTGTGGCGATTCCCAGGGCAGCGATGCGATCAAGGAGCTCGTTTAAAGACGAAAATTCCGCCGGATCCATCTGCTTGGAGTTTTTGCATTCGATACGAAGGGGATTTTTGATGGCCCGAGAGGTCATCGTCGGCTTACCAGCCGAACGGGCGGTCATGGTAAAGCCGCCCGGCCGAAGGGTTTGGCGTGGGGCCAGTTCTCCTCCGGCTGTGATATTGTCTTTAAGGACGAGGCGAGTCATCGATCCTGTCGTCGATGGCATAGTGTAACTCTCAATGAAAGCACCAATGTCGGTGTCGAAACCGGCGGATCTCGGGTAGGGGGTCCTGAACTGTGCGTCTAAGGTCGATGGTAACAGGAGACAGGGGACACAATGTTTACCCAAGTGCGGGCCCTCTCTATGGAGGTAATACCCTACTTCCTGCTTGATTGATCTTAATGGATATGAGTATTACAAGAGTTGATCTACCACGAGATCGTAATGACTAAACCCTAGAAGTCTATCCTGTATGACTATGGTAATGAGTCTTCCCCTCGGGACTAAGTCCTCCGGTTTATATAAATGCCGCGAGGATCTAGGGTTATACAAGGTCGGTTACAAAGAAGGGAATCTACATATTTGGTCGCCAAGCTTGCCTTCCACGCCAAGGAGGGTCCTATCCGGACACAGGTGCAGTCTTCGGTCTTCGTATCTTCACAGCCCATCAGTCCGGCCCATGGCTAACAGGCCGGACGCCCGAGGACCCCTTAGTCCAGGACTCCCTCAATAGCAAAAGGCAATCAACATGGCCTGCAGGTGGAGGGCCCTACCTGTCGGCCGGATTCTCGGCAGCCGGCGGGACCCACCAAGTAGTGGGCCCCAGCAGCCGGCGGAGAACCTGGCGACCCTAGACATTGACATCCGGGTTCTACACCCGGTCGTATTACCATTGTACCCCTGGGGGCAGCCTATATAAGCCCCCCAGGATCACCCATGCAAAGGGTTCAATACTTACTCCACTCACACACACCATAGCTAGGGGAAGAAAGGTAGCAGCTCTGACCTCCTTCCTCCTCTAGCAACTCGGCTCAAGGAGCAACCTTGTAGCCACCATTTGATCATAGTCATCATGCGGAGACCCCACAGAGCAGGACTTGGGGTGATATCTCCTCGGAGAGCCCCGATCCTGGGTACGTCTCGTGTGCGATTGAGCTCTTGCTCACTCACGCTTCCAGGGCCTACCGACGACCTCTTGGCCCCATCCATGATAAGCCACCCCCTGGCATCTGTCGCGAGAATACCCCGACATCTTAATAGTATGAATTCCCGTGACATGTCCTTCAATTTTAAAGTTCCACATAGAGTATGAAAGAACAGGAGATGTGCTTGAGGGTCCTCCTCCTCCTCGGTTCCCACAAAGGCATGCTTTTTAACTTCCATAATGAGATCATATAGTCAATCTACTATTGTTTCAACATCTCTTACAATATTCTTTGTCTTTAGAGTAATCGACATCTCTGCAAACAAAGTGTTAAGCTCAATTGTTTGATTATTTTTGTATTTTTATGTTAATGAAGGTTGTTGCTCCTAAGGAAAACGAGTAATATAAGCTGGTAAATACCTTCTTCCAGAACGAGTAGCTCCCCTATGACTTACATGAAGAATCTACAATAACAATACTTCCAGAAACAGCTACAAAACAAATACTCTACGCTTAGCTCCCAAGCAACGCACCCGAAAATGTTTTGATGCATGCAAACCAAACAAGGTTGTGTAGCACTTTCATGGAATTATCCCATTTAGTTATCATCCCGACGAAGAGCAGCGGAGAGTATTCATAGTGGCACTTCTGTCACACACAAGGTATCATAGTTCTTGTGTGAAGTAACTGCTTGAACTTTCGCAAATGTTGCTACTGTCCTGGTGGACAAATAAACCAAATAAAAGGTTTGCAGTAACGAAGGTAAAAACTAATTAAGTAAATAACATAAATGGAAATGAGAATTTTGTTTCTTGTAATGAAGAGATCAGGCGCGGAGAGAATTCAGTTAATGGTAAGAATATATCAAGTATTTGATATGTGTGTTCTATAGGCGGATCACACTAAAGTTATGAACCTCCTCCTCTCGGGATTGTATTTCATTCTATGGTCCTGCTTCACTATTGCCATAGAGTGTTCGTTTCCACAATTAAGGTCCTTGGACCGGAAACAAGCATTATGTTTCGTGGATCACCATTATCTCATATTGCCTTTGGTCCTCATAGATATCTCCACCTGTCACGTCAGAGGTCACAGATTTCCTAAACAATATTTGTTACCTATGTAGGTCTTGAGATCATGTTGCGTGGGCCCTTAAATTAGACAATACACATAGAGTTACAACATCATAACAACATACTACACAGATCATACTACTACAAATACGAATGATGACATATAGATTAGACATAGACGAATCTTGCCTCTCACCTACAACTTCCACACCAATGGGTAATTAATCACACATCATAAGTGAAAAACCATTCACACATGGGATTAAACCCAAGAAAAGCCATATCGATAATACGGTGAAGATCCACAATAATATGAAATGTATAATTCAACTAGTATTGATCTCCAGATTAGAGTGATTAGAGTTTACAACTTGTTCCCACATGTTCGAATTCCTCTTACAATAGTGAAGGATGAGAGGATGATGGAGATGATGAAAGTACCAAAACTAAGAAAAATTCTAAAGGTTCTTCAGATCCCTTCTTCTTCTGTTCTGGACATGGTGGCAGTGGCTAGGGTTCTCTTCTCCCATGGTCTCCTTCACAGAATTGTCTTGTATAGACGTGGCGGAGCTCTTGGCAGTTCATGCGATCGCTCATATGAGCGCTTGTGGTTGTATGGAAGACCGTCTTTTTCTCTGTTGTGTGTGCTGGCTTGGATTTCCACAAGGAAGTTGCTCCATTTGGCTTGATTTGAAGAAATTCTCCTTGGTTTCCTTCCATATATGATATTTCCTACAAAAAATGGAAAAATGAATTTTCTTCTCTTTTGAAGGTTAAGCGTTTGAAATAGTCGAGAAGTAACAAAGTTACGACGAAATGAAATAAAATATCACAAATTCTGGAGCCGTCAGGACACTTTATAGTTATGATCATCTTTGTTTATAGATTGATTAGAACAGTTCTATAAGATAGCTATGGATGCACTCTTACTTTTTACACCAAATTCTCCCAAAAAGTAAATTCTCTTCAGCTAATACTAAATGCATGGGCCATCCCTAACACGCCCTAATAACATGATATCTCTCCACTCTAGGAATTAGTGGTAAACCAAAATACAAAGTGCAAAACCAGTAAATTGAACGTGGTTTACGCCTACTCATTGAAGAAACCATATGTCCCTCCATAAATAGACATGTTGACATTTCCGACTAAAAAATAATTTCAGCTGTAACCATTATGGAGTGGAAAGTATCACACATGCGTGGGTGAGGGACACATTCCGTCTTTGGACGAAAAGATTTCCACTCCTTCCTGGCTTCTGCCCGTGGCAAGGAAGCCATTATAGCCTTGTAAGTGGTGAAGAAGGAGGGATCTTTTAGGGTTGTGTCTTCAGTTATTGGATCTGCGGGGTTTCTATTTGCTTCTTGGTATGTATTATAACGATGTTGACTTTACTAGGGTCGGAAATTCGGAAGACACGGTGATGGTTGGTGAGGACAAAACGAAAGGGATAGAGGCGGTGGGTGAGTACAACTTCCCAAAGGGGCTGCATGTACTTGCCGTTGACGACCACCCTATCTTCCTAAAGATCCTAGAGGCCCTCTTGCGCCACTGCAAACACCATCGTGAGCCTCTCAATCTTCGCGCTTTCTCTAATCCATTAGAATTGAGGTTCTATGAGTTGTTCTCTACTAATAATGCTTCTTGCTTAGTTTCATTTTGTGGAAACAAAATGCTGTAGCGACGATGGTGATGGATGTGAAGACATCACTAAAGCTTCTCAGGAAGGGGAAGGAGGAGTTTGACCTGGTGATCAATAACATGTGGATGCCATGGTTTCATGTTCCTTCAGCTCATCACACTTGAGATGAATCTCCCTGCACATTCCAAAGTCCAATTTCTTCACATGAGCTAGCAGTGGTCATTAAGGACATTTATTACTATTAAGAGTTCAATATACACTGAGTGAATGTTCCTTGATAACATTTAATACCAATATCAAGATTTTGCTATGACCATTCACATACATCTCCACTCACCCTATTTTTTCTTGGTGAAAATCATAAGAATGGGACCCCGAACCAATAGATGACCATTCTTTCGATTTTTACAAAGAAAAAATAGGGTGAATGGAGGTGTATGTCAAAAATATTCTAGATATCGATCTTAAATTCTATAAAGGAACATTCACTCATCGTATATTCAATGATTAATAGTAATAAATGTCCTAATCACCACCACTAGTCGTGTAAAAAAGTAGGATCTTGGATTAAGCAGAGAGTCTACTTATGGAATGGAGATACATCTCAACTCTAATGAGCTGAAGGAGCATGAAACCGTCCATGTCCGGCATGTGCACGTCGCTAATCACCCGGTCTAACTCATCCTTCCCCTTCCTGGGCATCTTTAGTTCCATCTATGCATCCATCACCATCGTTGCTACATCGTTTTGTGTGCACAAAATCAAACTAAGAAAAAACATTATTCATAGAGAGTAACTCATATAACCTCGATTCTAATGGATTAGAGAAAGCCTGAAGATCAAGAGGCGCACGATGGTATTTGCAGTTGCACATGAGGGACTCTAGGATCTTCAGGGAGATGGGGTCGTCCTCAACGATGAGTACACGCAACCCCTTTGTGAAGTTGTCCTCAACCACCGCCCCTACCCTTGCATTTTTTCCTCACCAACCTTGACTCTGTCTTCCGTACTTACCAACCTAGCAAAGTCATCATCATTAATACAAAAACCAAGAAACAAACAGAACACAAAACCTTGAAACATCCCTCCTTCCTCACCTCCTACAGGGCTACATTGGCTTCCTCGCCACAGGTAGAACAATGCAGAGGTCGAAGAGCAGGGTTGAATTGGTGGGAAGAGCTAACGATGTAGGGGTCTATTTATAGGGGTCGTAGCCAGGAAGGAGTGGAAATCTCTTGGTCAACAGATGGAAGGTGATCCCCATCCCCTGCATGTGTCATACTTTCCACTTCATAATTGTTGCAGCTATAATATTTTTTCCCGTGGAAATGTCAACACGTCTATTTGTGTACGGGCCCATGGTTTCCTCCATGAGTAGGAGCAAACCACGTTCCATTTGCTAGTTTTTTACTTTATACTTTGGTTTCCCAACATTTCTTAGAGTGGAGAGATATCATTTTAGTGGACTGGGTCAGGGCTGGCCCATGCATTTTAGAAGCTTGGTGTGAGTTCAATCAAAAGTTTCTTTTTGGGATATTTGGGTCTAAAAAGTAAGAGCACATCCAAATCTATCTTAGAGAACTATGTTAATCAATCAAAAAAGGAAGATGATCGTAACGATAAAGTGGAATACTATAATTGTCTCTACAAATTCCACGTGTAGAAGTAGCTTACATGTTTTATTTCACAAAATGAATAACTGGACATTTGAGAAAACAATTTTTCTCTCGAGAAACTACTAGACCTCCTGATGGGTGGGGGACTAGAGGCAGACTTTTCAGGTTGAAGGTTCATTGCGATAGCACCTTAGCACATTGGGGTCGGGCCATCGGGTGTACTGATATGTGATACGTCTCCAACGTATCTATAATTTTTTTATTGTTCCATGCTAGATGGCTTCTTCTATCTCTTTGATCTTCAATACAATATTCTCCTCGATGTTCTCAGAGTTCTATCCGTTGTAATCTTCTTTTGCGGTGCGTTTGTTGAGATCCGATGAATTGTGGATTTATGGTCAGATTATCTATGAATATTATTTGAGTCTTCTCTGAACACTTTCATGCATAATTAAGATATCTTTGTATTTCTCTTCGAACTATTGGTTTGGATTGGCCAACTAGATTGGTTTTTCTTGCAATGGGAGAAGTGCTTAGTTTTGGGTTCAATCTTGCGGTGTCCTCATGATACGTCTCCAACGTATCTATAATATTTGATTGTTCCATGCTGTTATACTATCATTCTTGGCTGTTTTACAAGCATTTGGCAATCATTTTATACCATTTTTTGGGACTAAACTATTGACATAGTGACAAGTAACAGTTGCTGTTTTTGCATGTTTTTTACATCATAGAAAATCAATATCAAACGGATTCCAAACACCGCGAAACTTTTTCGAGATTTTTTATGGACCCAAACACGCAGGATAGGCCAGAGCAGCACTTGGGGGGGGGGGTGCCCCGAGGGGGGCACAACCCACCAGGGCGCGCCTGGGCCCCCAAGCGCACCCAGGTGGGTTGTGCCCACGTCGGTGACCTCCCGCACCTCCCACCACCCTTGAACCTGAGAACTCCGACACTGTCGACAACATTGGGACCAAGGCTCGGGAGGAGCCTGCATGGTGGCATGCAGATCTTCGTGAAGATCCTGCCACCGCACCAGCTCAGCAGCCAGCGTGGCGCTGGTTGCCTCGTCAACTTGGACGCGCGTCGGAGCGAGGTGAGGCGGCGACGGACAGGACGAGCTTCTTTGCCGTCCCCGATAAAACAAGAGGGCACGTCGGCAACGCATTAAATGCATTTGTCCTACGGTGCCAGGTGATAGACTTGTACACTATACATACCTTCCACCACATGTGTGCCACTGTGGCGACCCCTTTGATGTATAAAAGGAGGCCCGAGGCGTACTGAGGAAGGATTCAGACTTTTTGGACTGGGCATGCACCACAGCTAGTTCAAGAGCTCAAGAACACCAAATATACACCAAAGCAGGACTAGGGTATTACGCATCCTTTGCGCCCGAACCTGGTTAAAAATCCCCTCGTGTTGATCTTTTAGACCCGCTCTTTGCACAGACCCGCACCCCGCCAACCTTATTAGGGATTCCCTGTGATCCCATAGGTGTCGTTCCCGACAACTAATGAACTTTTGCAATAAGTATGTGAGTTCTTTATGATGAATGTTGAGTCCATGGATTATACGCACTCTCACCCTTCCACCATTGCTAGCATCTCTAGTACCGCGCAACTTTCGCCGATGCATTAAACCCACCATATATCCTTCCTCAAAACAGACACCATACCTACCTATTATGGCATTTCCATAGCCATTCCGAGATATATTGCCATGCAACTTCCACCGTTCCGTTTTTTATGACACATACCATCATTGTCATATTGTTATCATATGCATGAGTCATTCATATAGAGTCATATTTTGCTCTAGTATCGAGTTGTAATTCTTGAAGTTGTAAGTAAATAAAAGTGTGATGATCATCATTATTAGAGCAAAGTCCCATGTGAGGAAAGGATTATGGAAGCTATGATTCCCTTACAAGTTGGGATGAGTCTCCGGACTTTAAAAAAATAAAAGACGCCGAAGAAGCCAAATAAAAAAAGAGGCCAAAGAAGCCCAAAGGAAAAAATGAGAGAAATGAGATAAGGGACAATGTTACTATCCTTTTACAAACTTGTGCTTTGAAATAGCACCATGTTCTTCACGATAGAGAGTCTCCTATTTTATTACTTTCATATACTAGTGGGAATTTTTCATTATAGAACTTGGCTTGTATATTCCAATGATGGGCTTCCTCAAATTTCCCTAGGTCTTCATGAGCAAGCAAGTTGGATACACACCCACTTAGTTTCTTTTTAAGCTTCCATACACTTATAGCCCTAGTCCATCCGTTGCATGGCAATCCCTACTAACTTGCATCGATGTCAATTGATGGGCATCTCCATAGCCTATTAGTTTGCCTACACTACAAAAAATACCATTTCCGTGATGATACGTGTTTTTCACAGTAGGTCACATTTACTGTGATGCATGTACATCAATGACGATTTTATGACAGAATCAAGATAGTCATACCTGTGTTGTCGCAGAAGTGTTCAATGACCATACCAAAATTATCATCATGGAAATGTCCACTTCCATGATGATAAATAGCACGTCATGGAGTGCTTTAGTCAATGGTAACTGACACGTGGCGTCCACCATAATGGGTCGCCGTTAAGCTATCGGGTTCCGGTTTGGATCCGATAACCCGTTAACAGCCCGGACCAATGGGGATTTTCCACGAGTAAAATTCTCAATAGCCAGAGGAACCACGTCTCGGCTCAGCGTTGGGACAGATGTCATCCACTCATTGTACGGGAGGCGCCTATGATACGTTGACACGTGGCACAACCCGTGTTACTTGGTCAAAAGGTAGCGGGCAGGCCCACGAAAAGCCCGTTAATGGCCTGTTCGCATATAGCCCATTTATAGCCCGCCAACTCATGGCCCGTGATGGCCTATCCGAGCCTGTTATGGCCTATCCCAATTAGGCCCGGTAGCTTCATCTGGGTCGTCCAATATGATTCCAGCCCGTTGTAACTATCGGCCCATGTATGGCCCATGACGTCTTTCGGCCCATATGAGGCCCTTTGTAATCTGGGCCTATTAAACGCCCGAGGTGAAACTGGGCCATAATGAACAGCGTATCCCTTTATACCCATTAACGACCCAATATTCTGTTGGGTCGCTTCCAGCCCATGTTAACTTTCGGCCTTCTAAGGGCCCATTTATTCTTGGGCTCATTTCCAGCATTCAGTTACTTACGGTCCACTACTGGCCTATTCCGCTTGTGGGCCAAATTCAGCCCTTGGTTATAGTGGGCCTGTTTGTGGCCCGTTAACCCGTTGGGATATTTTCATAGCGTCATCAAATACGGGCCATTTAACGACCCGTGATGCCTATCAATAGACCTGTGGGTCCATAGGCAGTAGCTAGATGGCTTCCTCTCTCTCTTTTGATTCTTAATACAATGGTCTCTTGGAGATCTATTTGATGTTACTCTTTTTTGCGGTGTGTTTGTTAGGATTCGATGAACTTTGAGTTTATGATTGGATATATATCCATGAATATTATTTGAGTCTTCTTTTGATCTCTTATATGCACGATTATTTATAGCCTCGTATTTCTTCTTTGAATCTTTGGTTTAGTTAGGCTAAGCATGAGCGACCAGCACCTCAAGCGATCGATCTACGTGCTCAGTGTCATCCTGGATCAATAATGCTGACACCACACAGTACTCGAAGGATTTATAACAGAGTAGCAATCACACACTTATTACAATCGAATGTCCCAAGAAAGAACTTAATAAAATAAATATGGCTTAAGGCCATCTAATAACGATAACAGCGGAAGGCTTGGAAGAATAAGCGAGTCCATCAACTCCAACGGCATCACTGAGTATAGAACCACGACCTATGCACCTTACTCGTCGTCTGAAAAGTCTGCAACATGAAAAGTTGCAGCCCGAAAATGGGTCAGCACATGGAATATGCTCGCAATGTAACACATAGAGAATAATGGAATGAATAGCCTATACTACATGCATATATGGCTGGTGGAAAGCTCTACGGTTACAGTTTCTGCATAAAGCCAATTTTTCCCTACTGCAAAGGAATAAATTTATTTAACTATCATGGTGGTTGTGAAACATTGAGAATGGTGGACAGCATTCTCAATCCCAATTAAAAGTACTCATTAAACCCAAACAAATATTAATTAGAAGTAACATGATGAGATTCACATGATATCTAGGTACTAGATACTCAACATGTCCATAACCGGGGACACGGCTAACCATGATTAGTTTATACACTCTGCAGAGGTTTGCGCACTTTTCCCCACAAGACTTGATCGCCTCCGTTTGATTTCTCACACTACATGATGTTTGAGAAACGGATGACCGAGACATAGTCTTTCAGAAGCGCTAGCACCTTACATGTGGGTGGACCGTACCAACCTACATCCCCTACATCTGCTAGCGTACCCGTAAGAGTTCGCACAACTTAATCAACTATGCCAGAGCCCATAATGGCTTGTGGCTGCACACGGAAGTTTCTAGCATGAATAATCTCATGATCCCTTTGAGCCTGGGTGGCGGTCCGAAGAAATACATGCAAGTCCTGATAGAAACCAGGTGCCTCAATCCACCCAGATGTGTGTTTAAGTTGCCACCTTAAGTAAACCATTAAATAACAATCTCACATCATCATGGATACACTCACCCAATCCACGTCTACTTGCATAGCATGGCATAATAAGCAAACGTAGAAGTGACTCCCAAGGGTTTATAATAAAACAGGTAATAGGTACTACCTCAACTACTTCCCATCCCACAATTTAATTGGATCCTAATCATGCAATGTTTGAGGATTGATCTAATGCAATAAAACTGGGTAGTAGAAAAGGTATGATCAAAGTGTTACTTGCCTTGCTGATGATCCACGAAACCTAGAGACTCGAAGTAACAGGCGGCGCACTCCGGGTATTCTATCACAGACAAACAAACAAGCATACAATAAGTACTCATCTAATGCACAGGTAAAACTCAAATAGATCTAACCAGATAGTTCAACTTAAGAACTCCGGTTTGCAAAAAAAATCAAATCAAACGAAGCAACGAAAGTCAATCGGCGGAAGAAAACAACTTCGTTTTACTAATCTGGATCTAAGTCACATTTTACAGAAGCAAAAACTTGTTTAAGTAGATTATTCGGAAAGAGGGTTTCGAGACGAAACTCCAGACGCTTGAATCGCCTGATTCCGATAAACGAGCGAAAAGTTATACTAAAACGAAAATCGGATCTCGAATCACGATCAGAAAAATCACGGATTAAATCTGAGAAAAAGAAAAACAACGAACGGGTTAACGAACGGACGTTCGTTAATTAACCGAAACCGAAAAAAATGAAAAAAAAATAAAAAAATAAAAAAAATAAAACCGAAAAAACCGAAGAAAACCGACCGGTTTTTCTAAAAAAAACAGCACGGAAAACGAGGCAACGGCGAACCTCGGGCGGCGGCGGCGGGCTGGGGTGGCTAGGGTTTCGGGCGGGCTCGGGTGGGCTGGCGGCTCGGGGCGGCCGCTATTTATAGCGTGCCCCCGAGCGGAGTCCCGCTCGGGTACGGCCCGAAAGGCGGTGCGCGTTTTTTTAAAAATAATTACGCGCAGAAAAAAAATCAAAAGAAGTACTAAACGGACTCCAAAAATCCCGAAATAAATTTTCCCCGGCTTCTAAAATCAAGCCGGATTTAATGAACATTTATTTGGGGCCTAAATGCCACTTTGAGAAATGCACATTTTTCCTAAATTCAAATAAAAAGGCGAAAAACTCCAAAATAAAATCTTATTTGATTTTATTATTAAATCTTCATTATTTCTTTATTTTGGGAAAGTCATTTTATTCCCTCTCTCATATTTTTGTAATAGAAATAATTAAAGATCAAATAATTAAAATCAAATGATCCTATTTTCAAAATTTGAGAAAACTCAAATATGAAAATAACGAAAGTCCCCAACTCTCTCCAAGGGTCCTTGAGTTGTGTAGAATTTCTAGGATCGAGCAAAAATGCAATGAAAAAATATGATATGCAATGATGCTCTATGTATAACATTCCAAATTGAAAATTTGGGATGTTACAAACCTACCCCCTTAAGATGAATCTCGCCCTCGAGATTCGGGTTGGCAAATCCTCCTCTCGCTCCCAGGTGGCCTCATCCTCAGTGTGGTGGCTCCACTGAACTTTACAAAACTTAATGACCTTGCTGCGGGTGACTCTGTTGGCATACTCCAAAATATTAACCGGTTTCTCCTCGTAGGTCAAATAATCATTTAACTGAATCGCTTCTGGTGGCACTGTATCTCTCAGTGGTATATCAGCCATCTCTGCGTGACACTTCTTCAACTGAGAAACATGAAACACATCATGAACTCCTGACAATCCTTCGGGTAATTCCAACTTGTACGCAACTTCTCCCATGCGTTCCAAAACACGATAAGGTCCTACAAATCGAGGTGCTAACTTTCCTTTAACTCCAAAACGCTTAACTCCTCGAAGTGGCGATACTCGAAGATAAACTCTGTCTCCGACTTCGTATTCTATCTCCTTGCGTTTTGAATCCGCATAACTTTTCTGTCTTGACTGGGCTACCTTGAGCCTGTCGCGAATTAACTTTACTTTCTGTTCAGACTCCGTAATCAAATCCGGTCCAAACAACTGGCGGTCTCCAACTTCATCCCACAACAACGGGGTCCTACACCTCCTTCCGTACAAGGCTTCGAAAGGGGCCATCTTCAAACTGGTTTGGTAACTGTTGTTGTAAGAAAACTCCGCATACGGCAAATTATCATCCCAACTTGATCCATAATCCAAAGCACAAGCTCTAAGCATATCCTCCAAAATCTGGTTGACTCTCTCGGTTTTCCATCATGCGTGGATGGAAAGTTGTGCTAAACTCATCTGGTTCCCAAAGTTTCGTGCAACCGCTGCTTCCGAACTTTGAGGTAAACCGGGTTCCTCTATCGACACGATACTCCTCGGAACTCCATGCAAGCATACAATCCTGGTCATGTCTATCTTGGCCAATTTGGCACTGCTGTAGGTAGTCTTTACTGGAATGAAATGAGCTACCTTCGTCAAACGATCGACTATAACCCAAATCGATTCATAGCCTGAACGAGTCCTGGGCAATCCCGTGATGAAATCCATACCTAGTTTATCCCACTTCCATTCGGGTATAGGCAATGGCTGTAACAATCCTTCTGGCTTCTGACGTTCTGCCTTCACCTTCTGACATACATCACAAACTGCTACATACTCTGCAATATCTTTCTTCATTCCGGTCCACCAGAAAGTATTCTTCAAATCCAAATACATCTTGGTATTTCCAGGGTGAATCAAATATGGTGAATCATGTGCCTCTTGTAGAATCAACTTCCTGATCTCCGGGTCATTGGGCACATAAACACGGTCCTCAAACCATAGGGTATCGTGCTCATCCTCACGAAATCCCTTAGCCTTTCCTTCGCTCATTCTCTCCTTTATAGAGGCAATCTCTTTGTCAGTCTTCTGAGCTTCCCTGATCTTGTCCATCAAAGTTGACTAAATCTCCAATGCTGCTACATAGCCTTTCAGAACTATTTCCAAACATAGCTCTCGAAGATCCTCGGCTAACTCCTTTGGTATTTCTCCCATCATTAATGTGTTGACGTGACTCTCACGGCTCAACGCATCTGCTACAATGTTAGCCTTTCCGGGGTGGTAATGCAATCTCATATCATAATCCTTGATGAGTTCCAACCATCTCCTTTGTCTGAGATTTAGCTCCTTCTGCGTGAAGATGTATTTCAAACTCTTGTGATCCGTATACACCTCACAATGATTTCCAATGAGGAAATGTCTCCACGTTTTCAACGCATGCACAACGGCTGCTAACTCCAAATCATGTGTAGCATAATTTAGCTCATGAGGCTTAAGAAGTCGTGAAGCATACGAAACAACTCTCCCCTCCTGCATAAGCACTGCTCCAAGTCCTCTGCGTGAAGCGTCGCAATACACCTCATAATCCTTGGTCTGATCTGGCAGAATTAACACTGGTGAGGTAACCAAACGTTTCTTCAACTCTTGGAAACTAGCTTCACACTCCTCAGTCCATATGAACTTGGTATCCTTCTTCAACAATTCTGTCATGGGCTTCTCAATCCTTGAGAAATTCTCAATGAATCTCCGGTAGTATCCTGCTAGTCCAAGGAAACTCCGGATCTCTCCAACTGTCGTTGGCGCTTCCCAGTTTGTTACAGTGACAACTTTAGTGGGGTCTACTGCTATACCTTCTCCGGATATAACATGTCCAAGAAATCCAACTTCCTTCAACCAAAACTCACACTTGTTGAACTTGGCGTACAACTGATGTTCTCTGAGCTTCTCGAGTACCAAACGCAAATGCACCTTATGTTCCTCTTCATTCTTCGAGTAAACCAAACTATCATCAATGAACACCATGATGAACTTATCCAAAAACTCCATAAACACTTTGTTCATCATGTTCATAAAATAGGCAGGTGCGTTAGTCAGACCAAATGACATAACGGTTTACTCATACAGCCCGTACCTGGTGGTAAAAGCCGTCTTAGGTATATCCTGCTCTCGAATCTTCAACTGATGGTACCCTGATCGCAAATCGATCTTCGAAACCACCTTAGCTCCTTGCAACTGGTCAAACAAGTCATTGATCATTGGCAGTGGGTACTTGTTCTTAATGGTCACTTCGTTCAATCCTCGATAATCAACAACCATTATTAATGATCCATCCTTCTTCTCCACTAGAAGTACTGGTGATCCCCAAGGCGAAGAACTTGGGCGAATAAAACCTTTATCCAGTAACTCCTTAATCTGCTTCTTAATTTCCTCCAAATCTTGGGCTGGCATCCTATATGGTCTCTTAGATATCGGCCCAGTGCCTGGCAGTAGTTCAATCAGAAACTCAATGTCTCTATCCGATGGCATCCCTGGCAACTCTTCCGAAACACGTCCGGGTAATCCCTTACCACTGGTACTTCTTCCTGCACAACTCCTGATAAGGAATTTACATGTGCTCTCCTCGGCTCATGCCGTGATACATACTTGATTCTCCTTCCTTCTGGGGTGGTAAGAAAAATTGTCTTACTAGCGCAATCGATGTTTCCTCCATACATCGACAGCCAATCCATACCAAGAATTACATCCAAACCTTGGGATTCCAATATGATTAAATCCGTTGGGAAAACATGCCTCCCTATACTTAATGGCACTTGGAAACATCCTTGACTGGCCATATACTCTGCTCCCGGTGAGCTTACTAGCATGGGTGTCTTAAGAGTTTTAGTGGGTAGGCTAAACTTATCCGCAAATCCCCTTGATATGAATGAATGCGATGCACCAGTATCAAAAAGAACAACTGCAGTAAATGACTTAACCAAAAACTTACCTATTACTGCATCTGGCTGAGCTTCAACCTCCTCCACGGTAACGTGGTTCACTTGTCCTTTGTTGAAAGGGTTCGGCTTCTTTCCTGAGCTTCCATTGCCATTTCCATTCTGGCCTTCTGGACACTCGTTTGCATAATGCCCAGTCTTGCGGCACTTAAAGCAAGTGATGTGGCTCAGGTCTACCTTGGATGGTGTTGACGGGTTGGTGCGGTTCTGTCCATTGCTTCCTCCATTCCCGTTCCCATTCTTGGGGCCATTATGGTTGTGCGAGCTACCTCCTTCATGGGTATGCTGAAATTGTCCTCCTGGCTTCGGGGTAAAGCGAAGTTTCTGCGAGCTCCAGAGTTATTCTTCCCCTGTCCATACTTCCTCTTGCGATTGTCAATCTGCTGCTGCTTCCCTTCAATCATGAGAGCACGATCTACTAACTCCTGGTAGTTATTGAAGGTGGCTACCATCAACTGCATGCTCAGCTCATCATTCAGTCCTTATAGAAACTTCTCTTGCTTAGCTGCATCTATAACAACGTCATCTGGTGCATAACGTGCTAACTTACTGAAATCATCTACATACTGGCAACCTGTCTGTCCTCCTTGGCGCAAGTTGCGAAACTCACGCTTCTTCATGGCCATAGCTCCTGCTAAAACATGGGCAGTACGGAAAGCTTGCTGAAACTGATCCCATGTGATAGTGTCTACAGGGTAAGTGGCTGTAAAATTCTCCCACCATGCTGCTGCGGGTCCTTCTAGCTGATGTGCGGCAAATTTCACCCTTTCTCCATATGTACATCCTGAAGTGGTCAACTCCCTCCCTATCTTATGGAGCCAATCATCTACAACAATCGGCTCGGTGCTACTGGAAAACACCGGCGGATTTAGCCTTAAGAAACGGGTCAAATGGTCAACAGGTGGTGGTGGCGGTGGGTTGTTGTTGTTGTTGTTGTTGTTGTTGTTGCATTGGTTCTGTACCAATGTTTGAATCAAGGCATTCTGCTGCTGAATCAACTGAGTGATCTCTGGCGGGAAAACAAATCTGGGTCGCGTCTCGGAGGCATCTGAGGGGTTTAAAGAAAAGACGAGAATTTAGAATAGAATGAGGTCTAGAGAGAAACACTACCCAGATGCACATGAGACAAATCACACAATATCACTCCAATCAATTCAAACAAGGGCATACAACGGTCTATCTATCGTTATAAAGTGCTGAAACTAAAACTAAAATAACATGGGGGTAATCTACTACTGTTATGGTGGTCAACTAGAAAAACTGCTCCGAAGAAGACTCCATGATATCTGCTCTAGCTTCATCTTCGTAATCATCATCACTAGGATCGGAATCAGTGTCATCGATGATGATGTAGTTCTCTGGACACGTACTATCTTCATCTTCTCCTCCGGGTGCTGAATTTCCCATGAGTTCTTCAATCTTCTCCTTAAGATCGCTGTTTTGTCCCACTAGAGCTACAATCTCCTCCATGTAGTCCTTGCGAGTGGCCTTCAGTTCGCCTTCTAGTTCGATAATCTTGGCTTTTGCTGTCTTCAACTCCATCATGTCTGCACAGATCTGGTTCTCCTGACGTTGAATGTGCTGGTTTAACTCCTGGATGAAAGCGGCAATGGATCGATCCTTCTTAGTGCCAACTATCTCCCATTGTTCATTTCGGCGTCCGCAAATCTGGTAGATAGTATCCTTGAGGTCTTATTTGTAAACGTCTCCAATGCGTCCCATGGTTATGTGAGCTACCATGCTCTTTCCCAGACTCCAGGTTGGTGCATTGAAAACACACTCTATGGGCTCCGTTATTGGCGCAAACGTTCTTCCGGGAACTTGAGCTTGAATCTTCCAGCGCTCTTCTTCGGGTAAAATGGAATTGTAGGTCCCGGTGAAGCTTGGTAATCCAATGTTAAGGTACTTAGTGACTTCCTTCAGGTGTCGTCCAAAGGGTGTATCTTCATCCGACTGGCTGAACTTGATCCTCGCTTCCGTCATCCTAATGAGTAGAAAAGATGAGGAGTCAGAAATGAGAAGAGAGAGTAGTGATCTAGGGCTTTAGCTTAATAGTCGTGTCCTACAGTCAGCGTGTGCTCTGATACCATCTCTGTAGCGACCAGACCTCAAACAGTCTGATCTATGTGCTCAGTGTCATCCCTGGATCAGTAATGCTGACACCACACAGTACTCGAAGGATTTATAACAGAGTAGCAATCACACACTTATTACAATCGAATGTCTCAAGAGAGAACTTAATAAAATAAATATGGCTTAAGGCCATCTAATAACGATAACAGCGGAAGGCTTGGAAGAATAAGCGAGTCCATCAACTCCAACGGCATCACTGAGTATAGAACCACGACCTATGCACCTTACTGTAAATCGAAAAGTCGCAACATGAAGCGTTGCAGCCCAAAACGGTCAAGACATGGAATATTCTCGCAATGTAACACATAGAGAATAATGGAATGAATAGCCTATACTACATGCATATATGGCTGGTGGAAAGCTCTATGGTTACAGTTTTTGCATAAAGCCAATTTTTCCCTCCTGCAAAGGAATAAATTTATTTAACTATCATGGTGGTTGTGAAACATTGAGAATGGTTGACAGCATTCTCAATCCCAATTAAAAGTACTCATTAAACCCAAACAAATATTAATTAGAAGTAACATGATGAGATTCACATGATATCCAGGTACTAGATACTCAAGATGTCCATAACCGGGGACACGGCTAACCATAATTAGTTTATACACTCTACACAGGTTTGCGAACTTTTCCCCGCAAGACTCGATCGCCTCCGTTTGATTTCACGCACTACATGATGTTTGAGAAACGGATGACCAAGACATAGTCTTTCAGAAGCGCTAGCACCTTACATGTAGGTAGACCGTACCAACCTACATCCCCTACATCTGCTATCCTACCCGTAAGAGTTCGCACAACTTAATCAACTATGCCAGAGCCCATAATGGCTTCTGGCTGCACACGGAAGTTTCTAGCATGAATATTCTCATGATCCCTTTGAGCCTGGGTGGCGGTCCGAAGAAATACAGGCAAGTCCTGATAGAAACCAGGTGCCTCAATCCACCCAGATGTGTGTTTAAGTTGCCACCTTAAGTAAACCATTAAATAACAATCTCACATCTGTCATGGATACACTCACCCAATCCACGTCTACTTGCATAGCATGGCATAATAAGCAAACGTAGAAGTGACTCCCAAGGGTTTATAATAAAACAGGTAATAGGTACTACCTCAACTACTTCCCATCCCACAATTTAATTGGATCCTAATCATGCAATGTTTGAGGATTGATCTTATGCAATAAAACTGGGTAGTAGAAAAGGTATGATCAAAGTGTTACTTGCCTTGCTGATGATCTGCGAAACCTAGAGACTCGAAGTAACAGGCGGCGCACTCCGGGTATTCTATCGCAGACAAACAAACAAGCATACAATAAGTACTCATCTAATGCACATGTAAAACTCAAATAGATCTAACCAGATAGTTCAACTTAAGAACTCCAGTTTGCAAAAAGAATCAAATCAAACGAAGCAACGAAAGTCAATCGGCGGAAGAAAACAGCTTCATTTTACTAATCTGGATCTAAGTCAAATTTTACAGAAGCAAAAACTTGTTTAAGTAGATTATTCGAAAAGAGGGTTTCGAGACGAAACTCCAGGCGCTTGAATCTCCTGATTCCGATAAACGAGCGAAAAGTTAAACTAAAATGAAAATCGGATCTGGAATCGCGATCAGAAAAATCGCGGATTAAATCCGAGAAAAAGAAAAACGACGAACGGGTTAACGAATGGACGTTCGTTAATTAACCGAAACCGGAAAAAATAAAAATAAAAAATAAATAAAAAACCGAAGAAAACCGATCGGTTTTTTTTAAACCGGCACGGAAAACGAGGCGACGCCGAACCTCGGCGGTATTTGCTCGGCGGCTGGCGGCGTGGCGGGCGGCTGGGGCCGCTAGGTTTTCAGGCGGGCTTGTGTGGGCTGGCGGCTCGGGGCGGCCGCTATTTATAGCGTGCCCCCGAGCGGAGTCCCGCTCGGGTACGGCCCGAAAGGCGGTGCTCGTTTTTTTTAAATAATTACGCGCAGAAAAAAAATCAAAAGAAGTACTAAACGGACTCCAAAAATCCCGAAATAAATTTTCCCCGGCTTCTAAAATCAAGCGGGATTTAATGAACATTTATTTGGGGCCTAAATGCAATTTTGAGAAACGCACATTTTTCCTAAATTCAAATAAAAAGGCGAAAAACTCCAAAATAAAATCTTATTTGATTTTATTATTAAATCTTCATTATTTCTTTATTTTGAGAAAGTCATTTTATTTCTTCTCTCATATTTTTGTAATAGAAATAATTGAAGATAAAATAATTAAAATGAAATGGTCCTATTTTCAAAATTTGAGAAAACTCAAATATGAAAATAACGAAAATCCCCAACTCTCTCCAAGGGTCCTTGAGTTGTGTAGAATTTCTAGGATCGAGCAAAAATGCAATGAAAAAAATATGATATGCAATGATGCTCTATGTATAACATTCTAAATTGAAAATTTGGGATGTTACACCAACTAGATCGATTTCTCTTGCCATGGGAAGAGGTGCTTTGTGATGGGTTCGATCGTGCAGTCTTCTTTCCCAGTGATAGAAGGGGCAGCAAGACACACATGTATTGTTGCTATTAAGGATAACAATATGAGGGCTATTCCTACATTAATATATCTCGTCTACATCATGTCATCGGTCTTATTGCATTACTATGTTTTTCAACGAACTTAATACACTAGATGCATGCTGGATAGCGGTCGATGTGTGGAGTAATAGTAGTAGATGCAGGCAGGAGTCAGTCTACTAATCTTGGGCGTGATGCCTATATATTGATCATTGCCATGGATATCATCATAATTATTCGATCTTCTATCAATTGCCCAATAGTTATTTGTTTACCCACCGTGTGCTATTTCTCGAGAGAAGCCACTAGTGAAATCTACGGCCCCCGGATCTATTCCTTATCATATTTTCTTTAAGATCTATTTTTATTTGCTTTTATTTTTGGATCTATTATTCCAAAAACCCAAAATACCTTGCTGCTCTTTTTTATTACTTATTTTATTTGGCGTGTTATCGAGATCTATTTATCAACCTACCACAATTTTTATTCCGTCAACTTGACAATTTCTGGCGCCGTTACCCGAAAAGGGATTGGCAACCCCTTATACGCGTCAGGTTACAAGTATTTGTTCTTTTTCTGTAGGTACCGTTTACATATTGTTGCTTGGTTCTCCTATCGGGTTGATACCTTTGTGTCATAACTGAGGGAAATACCTTTAGTAGTTGTGCTAC
Organism: Aegilops longissima; assembly: GCA_021605205.1. NCBI lineage: Eukaryota > Viridiplantae > Streptophyta > Magnoliopsida > Poales > Poaceae > Aegilops > Aegilops longissima. The sequence continues at coordinate 706,816,855 of CM038679.1, read as the reverse complement.
ATCATCTCTTCCTCTTTGGGGAATACCGACATAGCTTCAAGCAACATCAACGCCCATTCACAAGGTTGAACTAGAGCTTCCCGCAGTGGTTTAAGGTTCAGCTCACGTATCGCGAGCCTTGGGGATTTATTCTTCGAGGAACCACCTTGGAACATCTTCCTAAAACTTTTCTTCCTCTGAAAATTTCTGAATTTTTTAGTGACTCAGAATAAAAGTGAAAAAAACGCAACAAAATTGATAGCAACTACTCCTACAAGTGTCTAGAGGAAATATCAAGCATCAAAACTAGTTTCAACCATATAAATTTTACATGAAAGTTCAAGAACATGGTCACCAATAGTTGCTAAAAGTGCAAATAATAAACCACTAGAGCAAAAACTAATTGGACCAACGGAGGACTCACATACCGATGAACAATCCCCCAAAACAGTTTCAGAAACGGAGTTTCGAGCAAAGAGATCGAAAATAGCCGCAAGATGAGCAAGAAAAAGGAGCAATGGTGTGATTTTTTCTAGAGGAAGAAGTGCTTGGGTGGCAGGAATAAATGAGGGGGGCTACACGGGCCCCACAAGCTTGCTACGCGCGCCCAGGGGTGGGTGCGCCTTGTGAGCTTCTGGCTCACATGTGCACCCCCTGGGGTGTGTTCAGTGCCAAATTTTTTCAAATATTACAAAAAAATCATATTAAATTTTCAGGGCATTTGGAGAACTTTTATTTTCTGTTTATTTTTATTGCACGGATAATTCAGAAAACAACATAATTAGGGTATTTCTAATTTATTATCTCTAAATAATAGAAAGTAAAAAGTGGGTACTGAAAGTTGTGTTTACTAAATTCATCGACAACATGCCCATCAAAAGGAATCCATTACTAAGGGTTATCAAGTCTTATTAACAAACTTATTCCGAATGACATGAAATAAGAGAATCTTCATCTAGCACTAGGTTACCTCAACGGGGATATGCATATCCCCAACAATAAAAAAATTCATATTTCTTTTTGACGGTAGGAATAGGTAATTCAAAACCTCCAATAGTAATCGTTGAAATTTTTCCAATAGTGTGCTCATTACCATTAACATGAAAAGTGACCTTGCCCTTTTTGCAACCAATAACAGCCCCTGCAGTGTTCAAAAATGGTCTACCAAGGATGATCGACATACTGTCGTCTTCGAGTATATCAAGAATAACAAAGTCCGTTAAGATAGTAACATTTCCAACAACGACGGGCACATCCTCACAAATATCGATGGGTATAGTAGTTGATTTATCAGCCATTTGCAAATAAATTTCAGTTGGTATCAACTTATTCAAATCAAGTCTTTTGTATAAAGAGAAAGACATAACGCTAACACCGGCTCCTAGATCACACAAAGCAGTTTTAACATAGTTTCCTTTAGTTGAGCAAGGTATAGTTGGTATTCCTGGATCTCCTAGTTTCTTTGGTATTCCTCCTTTAAATGTATAATTAGCTAGTATGGTGGAAATTTCAGCTTCCGATATCTTTATTTTATTTGTAATAATATCTTTCATATACTTAGCATAAGAAATATTCAGAATATGAGTCAAACGCAAACACAAAAAGACAGGTCTAAGCATTTCAACAAAGCATTCAAATTCTTCATCGTCTTTATTCTTTGAAGCTTTAGGGGGAAAAGTCATAAGTTTCTGAACCCATGGTTCCCTTTCTTTACCATGTTTCCTAGCAATGAAGTCTCTTTTATCATATCTTTTATTCTTAGGTTATGGGTTATCAAGATCAATAGCTGGTTCTATCTCCACATCATTATCTTTACTAGGTCGAGAATCTACATGAACATCATCATTATCCTTATTACTAGGTTCATGTTCATCACCAGATTGTGTTTCAGCATCAGAAATAGAAATATCATTTGGATTCTCAGGTGTGTCTACAGAAGGTTCACTAGAAGCATGCAAAGTCCTATCATGATTCTGCCCATACCCGAGTACTCAAGTCTCCTTCTTCGGAGATGATGGTGATGATGCAGCACGCTTGTCATCTTTGTTCCAAGGTATAGGTTCTCCATTAAGAAGTGTAGAGATGGTCTCCCACATCCTGAAATCCACAGCTAAACTCATCTTTTTAAACCTGGTTTCATACTCACAGTTTTGGCTCTATTGGTCATAGACTTGTGCTTGTAGATCCTCCATCCTGACGTGGAGACGATCAATGGCCTTCGAGATCTTGTCACTTGAAGAGTTCTTGCTCCACGTCTTCGAGTGTGGACTTCTTGTCTCCCGCCTTTTTCGACCCTTTGAAAGCCTTGATGTGAAGCACCCCATCCCGGTAATCAACAATCTAACTAACATGACACACCAAATACACCCTCCCGCAGTTTTCGTCTGATGCACGCGCTGCATTCATGCCGGCCCTGAGCATGCAGCAGCCGACATTAATGCCAAGCGACATGACCGCATGAGAGGGCAGCGCTGACCAATGTAGCGACCCGACCTCAGACGGTCAAGTCCCTGTGCTTAAGTGCCATCCCTGGATCGGTATGCTGACACACACAGTACTTGAGGATTTATAACGCAGGTAAATCACATGTAATAAGTAACGTAAATACTATTACCTCAATCCAAAATAGCGGAAGTAACAAAGGTTGTGAATTCCCATCAACACCGACGGAAAAGTTGAGTGTAGAAATCATAACCCTAACGTATCACTTACTCGTCGTAAGATCCTGCAACATGAGACGTTGCAGCCACAAAGGGTCAGTACATTGAATGTACTGGGAAATTCACAACATGGGATAATGATGAATAATAGCTATCACTACATGCATATATGGCTGGTGGAAAGCTCTAAGTTTATTTTTTTGCATAAAGCTAGTTTTTCCTTACAACAAAGAAATATATTTTATTTTACTACCAACTTCGTTGAAAACATTGAGAAGCAGGTTCCTCCAACTCAATCCCAAAATAATAATCATTAACCCAATCAAATTAATTAAATAATGTGTTGAGATCAACATGATAATCCAAGAACCAGATACTTAAGATGTCCATAACCGGGGACACGGCTAACCATGATTAGTTTGTACACTCTGCAGAGGTTTGCACACTTTTCCCCACAAGACTCGAATACATCCATGGTCGGAGATTCGAGACACAGTCTTTCTGAAGCATTAACTCTTTACTCTGGATAGACAGTACCACCTACAACCCACTACATCTGCTAGTCTACCTCTTCAAGAGCTTCACGCAACTTACTCAACTATGCGAGAGCCCCTAATGGCTTGTGGCTGCACATGGAAGTTTCTAGCATGAATAATCTTATGATGCCTTTGAGCCTTGGTGGCATTCCATAGGGTGATCACATGGGTCCTCCGGGATCCCCTTGGGCAAGCACTAGATTCTCCAGGTGCCCGGGCAGACCACTGGGTGCTCCAGGGTGCCCCAACCAATCCACCCAGATGTGTATTAAAGTAGCCACCTTAAGTTAACCATTAATAATAACTCTCACATCTATCATGAATCATTCAAACCAAACCACGTTTACGAGCATAGCATAGCAGTATAAGCATAACGTAGAGGTAACTCCCAAGGTTTGAATGCAGGACAATAGGTTCCTACCTCATCAACTACTTCCCAAAAACCACATGTTATCAATCTCTAACCATGCAATGTTTGAGGGTGAAGCTAATGCATAAAAACTGGGTATGAAAGGGATATGATCAAAGTGTGAAATTTCCTTGTACTGTTGATGAAGATGATTTGCACTCATAACTCCTGATAGTTCTACTCGTCACACTCCGGTCAATCTATCGTAAGCAAGCAATAGTAACCACACATAAGCAATCACTCCAAAGATCTGAAAGAACGAACAAGACAATTCGGAAAACATCAAAACCAAGCAAATAACTCTTGCAACATAAAACAATTTCTAACAGTACCAAAATTATATGTATTTGGACTTATCAGAAAGTTTCGGTCAAGAGCTTCGATTTGCAAAAAGAATCAATTAAATCGGAGTCATAAAACTCGAGTTACAATCAAATGAAGTTCAAATACAAATCTGTTTGAATTCAAATTTCAAAACTTTCAAAAATATGTTTAAGTTGATTATCTGCATAGAGGAGATCATAACGACGGTTCAAAAGTTATGATCGAACAAAGGTTTGAACTATATTTGAAGTTGAATAAATTTGATTGGCTCAATCTCCAAAATCCACTTTTTATTGGAAAGTCACAAGGAGTATTTTGCAAAAAGAATCGCTTAAATCGGAGTTACGGATAAAAAGTTGGAGGGTTCTGAAGTTCAGCAAATGTTTTGAAAATTCCAGGGGCTAATCTACAAAGATATTATTCACAGATAGGCCCCTGCCACGTGGCGCAAAACTGCAGGCTGAAAACCGTTCGCTGTGAGGCTAATCGAGCGAACGTCCGCTATTTAGCGCATACCGTTTCGAAAAAAAAAAGAAAACTACTAGATCTAATCTTGGTCGTCGATTGTAGATCGGATGGAGGAGGCGGCCATGGCGACTTACTGTGGCAGCGGCGGCGTCGGGCTTGACTGGGGCGGCTGCTCCGGGGCTCGCCGGCAACGGCGGATTAGCGGGGAAGCGGCGACGCGTTGAGGCGGATGCAGCGGTGGGGTCGGCGGCGCTCGGGGGCGTCGGAACGGAGCGTGGCGACAGATCTCGTCGGAGGCGGGAGCTCCAGCGAGGGCGGCGATTGCCGCCGAGGAGGAGAGAAACAGGGCCAGGGGCTCCGGTATTTATAGGAGGGGCCGGAGAGGCGTGCGGGAGGGGCAAGGCGAGGCGGCGGAGGAGTCCACGGCGGCTACGGCGGCATCCGGCGACGTGCAGGAGTCGAACTTCGGCTCGGGGAGGGATACGACCGCGAAGTTGGCTGGGTCGCAGCTGCAGCTGGGGCATGTGCTGGGAAGCGGGCTGCGGATGGGCTGGCTGGCTGGGCCGCTTGTCGGGCTGTCTGGCCTTGATCGGCGGGCGGGCTGAACAACTTTTTGAAACATTTTTTCCAAACAAAGAGAAATAATAAAAATAAGAATATTATATATGCATATAATATATCAAAATTTTCAGAAACATATTTTCTACAACATGAACATTTTTCTCATGTAAAATAAAATCTACAAAATTCAAATAAATAAAACAAGTGCTTCGCTCTAATAAAATCCAAGAAAATCATTTTAAAATACCAAAATGGTTTCAAATTTATTTATCTCCAATTTTCTGGTGTAGGGAATCATGTTACCCTATTTTCCATATATTTTATTTTTGGAGAAAAAATTTGAATAAAATCCAAATAACCCTAAATTGAAAATAATTTCAATGGGACTTTGAATTTGATCCTCTGAAACTCCCAACTCATATTTCATATGAGTTGCTTAAAGTTTCTGAATTTGAAAATATTTCCAAATAAAATTCAAATCTTTTCAAAACCCTTTTCATTTATCTAAATGGAAGAAGTCATGTCATCTTCTCTCGAGGGTTTTGTGATGAAAAGAATTTGAATTCATGGAGATCATAAATGCAAAAAATGAAAGTTTGGGAAACTCCTTTTATTCCCTCTCATTTAACTTTCAAAAAGTTTCGAATTTCACTCAATTTCACTCATCACAATGAAGCAAACAATCAAAACTATCTATTTAATATAACATTCCAAAATTTAGAATTTTGGGATGTTACAAACAATGCGACCTCTTGGGAGCCACCACAACAATGCGGACGCAGCTTCCTGAGAAACCAACAACGGTCGTTGCGCCGCATTGAAGCGGCTGACGGGCCCTTCGCGTGGCATGGCCATGGAAATTTCAACTATGCGTCGGTGATGCATAGCCGCACTTCGTCCTCTCCAAGCCCCTCCTCCTCTCCAAGCCCCTCCAACTCCAGCGGCGATGCGAAGTCATGGATCCCACGCCGGCAGGCGGGGACGATGGCGGTGGCAGTTCATCATCAGTTGAATCTTGGCGTTGCTGCCCTTGCTCTCTGTGCCCCTCGACATCCATGGTGACCGGCTCCTCCAGCAAGGAGGAGATCGTCATCTTCTCCGACGATGAGGAGGACCAGATGCCGCAGCAGTAGCAACAACCATAGCAAATGGAGATCATCACGGAGCATTCGGACCATTAGATAGGCCCAACACCACCATCACCGGCGACACGAGTCAAGGAGGAGCCACCGTCCCCGCCGCGTGATACGCCCCAAATGTATCTATTTTTTAAACACTTTTGCTCTTGTTCTGGACTCTAATTTGCATGATTTGAATGATACTAACCCAGATTGACGTTGTTTTCAGCAGAATTGCCATGGTGTTGGTTTTGTGCAAAATAAAATTTCTCAAATTTAGCTGAAAACTTACGGAGAATTATTTTAGAATATATAAAAATATTGGCGAAGGAAATTACTAGATGGGGGCCAGCAAGACACCACAAGTCCAGGGGCGCGCCCACCCTCCCAGGTACACCTAGTAAGTTTGTGGGCCCCTCACTGGTACAATGAGGTGCTATACAAACGGTTTTTAACCACTTTCTGTGACGGCATTTGGAACCGTCGCCAAGTGACTGTGGGCGATAGGGGGCCCTTCCCACACGGCCCAAAAACCGTCGGGGATATGCCCTCCTAGCACACACGCCCGGCAAAATGAGGTCGTGTGTGACCGGCGAGCGAACAAATACGGTTATATGTATAGTAGTGCTAAAAATGCAATTATACAGGCGAAATCATTTCCGATCGTAAGTACATCCCACACAGTCATTCCCCGCTAAACGTTTCCGTTCGGATATACATCCCACACAGTCGCTCCAAGGAAAATGTTTCCATTCACAGGTACATCACACGCAATTTCCCCCGTTAAATCGTTTGTGATAGTGTTGCCGTTGCACACAATATTAACACTTTTATCGTTTGTGTTATTGAATGCATCACACACGCTGCGTAGAAGAAACTGTGTGGCTAAGGCTGTCCATCACACAGTTTTTATGTGGTAAACATTTGCGCAAGGTGGCCTAACGCAAACAGTTTTCAAGAGAATGTCATGTGTGATTGTTCATTGATCCAACATAGTTTATTCCTAGTGCCTAAGGTCATCGCCCAGAGTGTTTTCTCAATAACCGTTTGCAATAGAAAATCCCACACTGGTGCGCATCGGTGCTATACAAACGGTTTTTAACCCCTTTCCACGACGGCATTCCGAACCATCGCCAAGTGAGTGTGGGCGATTGGGGGGTCCATGCCACACGACCCATAAACCGTCGGGGATAGGGAGCCTTGATGCATACAGTTGTCCCTATATAACCGTTTCCGATATCTCGAATATCCCAAACGCTTCATCCTTGCTACTCGTTTGTGGTCGCATTGCCATCGTAGTCGTAGTTTTGTGGTTTTACCTAAAACTAGGCAGATTCCAGGCACGGGAGCTTTCCAGGAATATTCCAGGCACAGGAGTTTTACGATGGCTCGCACAGCACAAACAGTTCAGGATTATAAACCGTGTACAATAGGTAGACAATCACGCACTTTTAGTTTTCCCGCACCATATGTGATAGTGTCTGACATCACACACGCTTTGCAAACGGCAACTGTGTGCATGCTTGCACACTGCTACCTCTTGAGCATGCGCTGGTTTTCCCATGAAGAGGAAAGGGTGATGCAGCAAAGTAGCATAAGTATTTCCCTCAGTTTTTGAGAACCAAGGTATCAATCCAGTAGGACGCCACACACAAGTCCCTCGTACCTACACAAACAAATAAGAACCTTGCAACCAACGCGATAGAGGGTTTGTCAATCCCTTCACAGCCAGTTGCAAAAGTGAGATCTGATAGAGATGATAAGATAATATTTTTGGTATTTTTATGATAAAGATTAAAAGAAAAGATTGCAAAATAAACGGCAACAGAAATAGCTAGTTGATGGGATATTAATATGATGGAAAATAGACCCGGGGGCCATAGGTTTCACTAGTGGCTTCTCTCAAGATAGCATAAGTATTACGGTGGGTTAACAAATTACTGTCGAGCAATTGATAGAAAAGTGCATAATTATGAGAATATCTAGGCATGATCATGTATATAGGCATCACGTCCGCGACATGTGGACCGAAACGATTCAGCATCTACTACTATTACTCCACACATCGACCGCTATCCAGCATGCATCTAGAGTATTAAGTTCATAAGAACAGATTAACGCATTAGGCAATATGTCATGATGTACAGGGATAAACTCAAGCAATATGACATAAACCCCATCTTTTTATCCTCGATGGCAACAATACAATGCGTGCCTTGCTGCCCCTGCTGTCACTAGGAAAGGACACCGCAAGATTGAACCCAAAGCTAAGCACTTGTCCCATTGCAAGAAAGATCAGTCTAGGAGGCCAAACCAAACTGATAATTCGAAGAGACTTGCAAAGATAACAAATCATACATAGAAGAATTCAGAGGAGATTCAAATATTGTTCATAGATAATCTTGATCATAAACCCAGAATTCATCGGATCTCGACAAACACACCAGAAAAAAGAGATACATCGAATAGATCTCCAAGAAGATTGAGGAGAACTTTGTATTGAGATCCAAAGAGAGAGAAGAAGCCATCTAGCTAATAACTATGGACCCGAAGGTCTGAGGTAAACTACTCACACATCATCGGAGAGGCTATGGTGTTGATGTAGAAGCCCTCCGTGATCGATTCCCCCTCTGGCGGAGCGCCGGAAAAGGCCCCAAGATGGGATCTCACGGGTACAGAAGGTTGTGGCGGTGGAAATAGGGTTTCGTGGTGCTCCTGGATGTTTTCGGGGTAAATGGGTATATATAGGAGGAAAAGTAGGTCGGTGGAGCTGCGAGGGGCCCACGAGGGTGGGGGGCGCGCCCATGGGGGCAGGCGCGCCTCCCTGCCTTGTGGCCTCCTCGCTTCTTTCTTAACGTCCACTCCAAGCTAGTCCTCTGGATCATGTTTGTTACAAGAATCACTCTCCTGAAGGTTTCATTCCGTTTGGATTCCGTTTGATATTCCTTTTCTACGAAACAGTTAAATAGGTAAAAAAAACAGCAATTTGCACTGGGCCTTGGGCTAGTAGGTTAGTCCCAAAGATAATATAAAAATGTATAATAAAGCCCATTAAAGATCCAAAACAGATTATATAATAGCATGGAACAATCAAAGTTTATAAATACGTTGGAGACGTATCAAGCATCCCCAAGCTTAATTCCTGCTCGTCCTCGAGTAGGTAAATGATAAAAACAGAATTTTTGATGTGGAATGCTACCTAGCATATTCTTCAATGTAATTTTCTTTATTGTGCCATGAATGTTCAGATCCGAAAGATTCAAGACAAAAGTTTAATATTGACATAAAAATAATAATACTTCAAGCATACTAACTAAGCAATCATGTCTTCTCAAAATAATATGGCCAAAAAAGTTCATCCCTACAAAATCATATAGTTTGGTCATGCTCCATTTTCGTCACAAAAGAATGCTCTCATGATGACAAACCCCGATGACAAGCCAAGCAATTGTTTCATACTTTACTAATCTCAAACTTTTTTCAACTTTCACGCAATACATGAGCGTGAGCCATGGATATAGCACTATGGGTGGAATAGAATATAATGATGGGGTTATGTGGAGAAGACAAAAAAGATAAAGTCTCACATTGACGCAGCTAATCAATGTTAGGGAGATGCCCATCAATTGATGTCAATGCAAGGAGTAGGGATTGCCATGCAACGGATGCACTAGAGCTATAAATGTATGAAAGCTCAATAAAAGAAACTAAGTGGGTGTGCATCCAACTTGCTTGCTCACGAAGACCTAGGGCATTTGAGGAAGCCCATTGTTGGAATATACAAGCCAAGTTCTACAATGAAAAAATTCCACTAGTATATGAAAGTGACAAAACAAGAGACTCTCTATCACAAAGATCATGGTGCTACTTTGAAGCACAAGTGTGGAAAAAGGATAGTAGCATTGTCCCTTTATTATTATTTTTTATTTTTTTGGGCCTTTTTTTGTCCTTTCTCCCCTTTTTTTTATTTGGGACAATGCTGTATTAATGATGATCATCACACTTCTATTTATTTACAACTCAATGATTACAACTCGATACTAGAACAAAATATGACTCTATATGAATGCCTCCGGCGGTGTACCGGGATGGGCAATGAATCAAGAGTGACAGTATGAAATAATATGCATGGTGGCTTTGCCACAAATACGATGTCAACTACATGATCATGCAAGGCAATATGATGAAGCATGTCATAATAAACGGAACGGTGGAAAGTTGCATGGCAATATATCTCGGAATGGCTATGGAAATGCCATAATAGGTAGGTATGATGGCTGTTCTAAGGAAGGTATAAGGAGGTTTATGTGTGATAGAGCATATCGTATCACAGGGTTTGGATGCACAGGCGAAGTTTGCACCAACTCTCAAGGTGAGAAAGGGCAATGCACGGTACCGAAGAGGCTAGCAATGATGGAAGGGTGAGAGTGCGTATAATCCATGGACTCAACATTAGTCATAAACAACTCACATACTTATTGCAAATATCTACAAGTCATCAAAAACCAAGCACTACGTGCATGCTCCTAGGGGGATAGATTGGTAGGAAAAGACCATCGCTCGTCCCCGACCGCCACTCATAAGGATGACAATCAAAGAACAACTCATGTTTCAATTCGTTACACAACGTTTACCATACGTGCATGCTACGGGACTTGCAAACTTCAACACAAGTATTTCTCAAATTCACAACTACTCAACTGGCACAACTTTAATGTCACTATCTCCATATCTCAAAACAATCATCAAGTATCAAACTTCTCTTAGTATTCAATGCACTTATATGAAACTTTTTATTATATCCATCTTGGATGCCTATCATATCAGGACTAATTTCATAGCCAAAGCAAATTACAATTCCGTTATAAAAGACTCTCAAAATAATATAAGTGAAGCATGAGAGATCAATAATTTCTATAAAATAAAACCACCACCGTGCTCTAAAAGATATAAGTGAAGCACTAGAGCAAAATTATTTAGCTCAAAAGATATAAGTGAAGCACATAGAGTATTCTAATAAATTCCGATTAATGTGTGTCTCTCCCAAAAGGTGTGTACAGCAAGGAAAGTCTCAAATCATACAAGATGCTCCAAGCAAAACAGATATCATGTGGTGGATAAAAATATAGCATCAAGTAAAGTTACCGATGGACGAAGACAAAAGAGGGGATGCCTTCTAGGGCATCCCCATGCTTAGGCTTTTGGTTGTCCTTGTATTTTACCTTGGCGTGCCTTGGGCATCCCCAAGGTTAGGCTCTTGCCACTCCTTGTTCCATATTCCATCAAATCTTTACCCAAAACTTGAAAACTTCACAACACAAAACTTAACAGAAAATCTTATGAGCTCCGTTAGCGAAATAAAAAAAACCACCACCTTAAGGTACTGCAATGAACTCATTATTTATTTATATTGGTGTGAAACCTACTGTATTCCAACTTCTCTATGGTAGATAACCTCCGATACTAGCCATAGATTCATCAAAATAAGCAAACAACACACGAAAAACAGAATCTGTCAAAAACAGAACAGTCTGTAGTAATCTGTATAAAACATGTACTTCTGGAACTTCCGAAAATTCTGATATAAATTGCTGGACGTGATAAATTTAACTATTAATCATCTGCAAAAAGAATCAACTAAATATCACTCTCCAGTAAAGAGTTGTAGCTAATCTCTTGAGCACTAAAGTTTCTGTTTTCTACAGCAAGATCAAAAAGACTTCACCCAAGTCTTCCCAAAGGTTCTAATTGTAACAAACACTAACTAAAACATGAAAACAGATCTAACCAGAGACTAGATCGAAGATTTATTACTAAACAGAAGCAAAAATCAAGAAATATAAACAAAATTGTGTTGCCTCCCAACAAGTGCTATCGTTTAACGCCCCTAGCTAGGCATAAAGGCAACGATAGATCTAGGTATTATCATCTTTGGCATGCAATCCATAAGTGGCTCTCATAATAGAATCATAAGGTAATTTAATTTTCTTTCTAGGAAAGTGTTCCATGCCTTTCCTTAACAGAAATTGGAATCTAATATTCCCTTCTTTTATATCAATAGTTGCACCAATCATTCTAACGAAAGGTCTCCAAGAATAATAGGACATGAAGGATTGCAATCTATGCCTAGGACAATAAAATCTACGGGCACATAATTCCTATTTGCAAAAATAAGAACATCATTAATTCTCCCCATAGGTTTCTTAATGGTGGAATCTGCAAGGTGAAAGTTTAAAGAACAATCATAAAATTCACGGAAACCTAACACATCACACAAAGTTTTTGGAATCGTGGAAACACTAGCACCCAAATCACACAAAGCATAGCATTCATGATCTTTAATTTTAATTTTAGTAGTAGGTTACCACTCATCATAAAGTTTTCTAGGGATAGAAACTTCTAATTCAAGCTTTTCTTCATAGGATTGCATTAAAGCATCAACAATATGTTTGGTAAAAGCCTTATTTTGACTATAAGCATGCGGAGAATTTAGCACGGATTGCAACAAGGAAATAGAATCTATTAAAGAAAAATTATCATAATTAAATTCCTTGAAATCAAAAATAGTGGGTTCATTGCTATGTAAATTTTGACCTCTTCAATCCCACTTTTACCAATTTTTGCGTCAACATCTAAAAACTCCGAATCATTGGGATGCCATTTAACTAAAGTAGACTCATCTCGAGTCCCATCGTTATCAAGATTCATATTACAAAACAAAGATTTAATAGGAGACACATCAATCACTTTTAGATCTTCATCCTTATTACCTTCAAGATCTTCCGGTTTAGCGGCTATCTTATTGACTAAGGTGGCCTGCTTATCCGAAATTTTGGCTATTAATTTTTCAAGATGAGCAAACTGAGATCTCAGGACATAAAATTCCTTAGACATATCATCAAGCTCTTTATTCATATACTCCATAAAGATTTTTTGTTCTTTAAGCTCGTTTCTAAAGAAATTATTATGCTCAAATTGCAAAGTCATAAAGCTTCTGACGTTCTTTTCAATTTCTTCCAACCTTTTAAGGTAAGGATCAACGTTTTTTGGCAGGGCCATAAGGGAAAACAGGCAACAAGAAGCAAGCGAAGAGAGACGAACGAAAAAAGAGGGCGAATAAAACGGCAAGGGTGAAGTAGGAGAGAGGAAAACGAGAGGCAAATGGCAAATAATGTAATGCAAGGGATAAGAGTTTGTGATGGGTACTTGGTATGTCTTGACTTGTGCGTAGACTCCCCGGCAACGGCGCCAGAAATCCTTCTTGCTACCTCTTGAGCATGCGTTGGTCTTCCCTTGAAGAGGAAAGGGTGATGCAGCAAAGTAGCGTAAGTATTTCCCTCAGTTTTTGAGAACCAAGGTATCAATCCAGTAGGAGGCCACACGCAAGTCCCTGGTACCTACACAAACAAATAAGAACCTTGCAACCAACGCGATAAAGGGTTGTCAATCCCTTCACTGCCACTTGCAAAAGTGAGATCTGATAGAGATGATAAGATAATATTTTTGGTATTTTTATGATAAGGATTAAAAGTAAAGATTGCAAAATAAATGGCAACGGAAATAGCTAGTTGACGGGAGATTAATATGATGGAAAATAGACCAGGGGGCAATAGGTTTCACTAGTGGCTTCTCTCAAGACAGAATTTTTGATGTGGAATGCTACCTAGCATATTCTTCAATGTAATTTTAATATTTGTGCCATGAAAGTTTCAAGATAAAAGTTTAATATTGACATAAAAATAATAATACTTCAAGCATACAAACTAAGCAATCATGTCTTCTCAAAATAACATGGCCAAAGAAAGTTCATCCCTATAATAATACTTCAAGCATACTAGCTAAGCAATCAGGTTCAAACAACCAATCCAGTATTCGATTCATAGGTACATATGTTTAAGAATTAGATAAGAACCAAATAAAGAATGATGAACCAAGGTTCTATAATTGTACTATTACAGATGGTAAAGAAAGAGGCGGCAGACATTCCGGTTGCTGAACAAGGTGAAGCGGAATGGCCCTATTGTGCTTTCCTGGATGCAGAAGGCATGCAGGACTCTAGTTCAACCCCTTGTGTTGACCGGCCGCCAATCATGTAGTTTTAGAGGTAATCTTGAGTAAACTGCTTCAGGATCCACTTCAAAATAAAAAATATTCAGATGTTGTCCTCTAACACAACTCATTACGGGCAGTAAAAAGAAGGCTATAGGGTTCTTACTTACGATCCTGTAGTTCACTGTTGTCTTGCATAACGTATAAAAAAATAGTTCGATTGACATATTTTGACCCATTTTAATAACAATCTTTATCAGTTTCCTCACTTGATGCTGGTTCATGAATATCTCATTGTCCCATAGGCTGAAAGGGTCGAAGTGTGGATCTTTGGCAATGATATATGTACCTAAAAGCACCAATTTAATATTAGAAGCTAAACAACAACTGAAAAATGATGTAGTACAACACTCCATCCATCCCATTATATAACATTTTATTACATGTATATCTAGACATCATAAGAACATTAAGGTAACACCCTTCCTTGTTGTTATGTAGCCTGGGATGCATATTTAGTCATTCAGTACAATGCATGTTGCTAAACAACAATTTAAAAATGAAAAGGCATGTTAATTGCAATATCCTTAACAACAACCAAATAATGTCATTCATAGTGGTATTATTGAAACTGTTATTGATTAAATTGAACTGCACGGCAAATAGTTGCACATATAGAGCATCACATTGTGAAGAACTGAAATAAACAATTGATAAGGACATCTCTAGGCGATCCTTAAAAAGTTAAAGGACTAAAACCCTTAGTGGATAGATATATACTCCAGCATTTTTTGGCTTTTTCTAGTCGATCCCCTAAACTTAAGGTTGTAAACTTCAATTTGATCAAGTTCAAAGTAGGTTCAACCGAAAGTAGCATGCATTCAACAATAAACATGGATATTTTTGCAGAACCGAACATAAAACATAAATTCAAACTAAGCTAAACTACTTTCGTTCAAAGTAGACATCGAGCCAATCCTTCCTTGTCATGTACGGTGTGCTGCGAGCCGAGTTCGGGCCGGTACCGTCGTCGAGGTCGTTGGGGAAGGCACTCCTCCACACGTCGACGTCGATATCCTCGTCCTCGGGGCCCACCTCGACGCCCTCCGCGCCGCCGTCACCGCCGCCTTTGACCTCGTCATCGGAGGAGAGCGCGATAGCCTCGCTGCCCTCCGTGTCGTCGTCCTCACCGCCTTCAACCTGGTCATCGGAGGAGAGCAAGATAACCTCGCCACCCTTCGCGCCGGCAAAGATCGTTGGTGGCCTCGGCCTCGAGGCGCTCCCATGCCTCGTGGTCCTCCCGCGCCATAGCCGAGCTCACTACCCCTGGCTCCGGCGGAACGAGGTCGACTGGACGTGTGCGGAAGGGGAAATTGTGCCTAGCCACTGCACCGTGGTAGCGGACCTACCAGTGATCGTACTCCATGGCCGTGAGCCCGGCCGTGTGGAAGCTACCGAGCCACCGGCGGGTGTGGGTGTCTTGATCTGTAATCTCGGCGACCCACGTCCCCCACCACCGCTGCCGGACCCCGAGGTAGGACTTCGTCGGCTGCCGGGTGTGAGGGTGGACGGGGAAGTCCTCGAACCGGTTTAGGGGCGCGGCGGCGGGCGGATCGGGGGACCGGCGATAGCGGATCGGTCCCGCGGACGACGACGGGGACACCTAGGCGGCCACCTCGCCGACGTCGGGTGAAAAGGCTGCGATAAACCTCTTTTTGGCCATTGCCTCCTCAAGCTCCCCGGCACACAGGCAGAGGTTGAGGATGGAGGCGCCTGCGATGGCGGCAACCTACCAATGGTTTCGAGGGTTGTGTGTGTCTGTGTGAGCGGAGGTTTTGGCGTGTGTGTGGAGGGGGGTGCTACCTCTTGAGCACTGCGGTGGATTTCCGTGAATAGGAAAGGATGATGCAGCAAAGTAGCGTAAGTATTTCCCTCGGTGTTTGAGAACCAAGGTATCAATCTAGTAGGAGGCTACGCGCGAGTCCCTCGTACCTACACAAAACAAATAACTCCTCGCAACCAACGCGATACGGGGTTGTCAATCCCTTCACGGTCACTTACGAGAGTGAGATCTGGTAGAGATGATAGATAATATTTTTTGTATTTTTGTGATAAAGATGCAAAGTAAAATAAAAGCAAAGTTAAAAGCAAAGGTAATAGCAAAGTGTTGGAAGATTAATATGATGAAGATAGACCCGGGGGCCATAGGTTTCACTAGTGGCTTCTCTCAAGAGCATAAGTATTTTACGGTGGGTGAACAAATTACTGTTGAGCAATTTACATAATTGAGCATAGTTATGAGAATATCTAGGTATGATCATGTATATAGGCATCACGTGCGAGACAAGTAGACCGACTCCTGCCTGCATCTACTACTATTACTCCACTCATCGACCGCTATCCAGAATGCGTCTACAGTATTAAGTTCATGAAAACAGAGTAACGCCTTAAGCAAGATGACATCATGTAGAGGGAAAAATTCATGCAATATGATAAAAACCCCATCTTGTTATCCTCGATGGCCAAAATACAAAACGTGCCTTGCTGCCCCTACTTTCACTGGGAAAGGACACCGCAAGATTGAACCCAAATCTAAGCACTTCTCCCATTCCAAGAAAAACCAATCTAGTAAGCCAAACCAAACTGATAATTCGAAGAGACTTGCAAAGATAACCAATCATACATAAAAGAATTCAGAGAAGATTCAAATATTGTTCATAGGTAATCTTGATCATAAACCCACAATTCATCGGACAAACACACCACAAAAAGAAGATTACATCGAATAGATCTCCACGAGAGAGGGGGAGAACATTGTATTGAGATCCAAAAAGAGAGAAGAAGCCATCTAGCTACTAACTATGGACCCGAAGGTCTGAGGTAAACTACTCACACTTCATCGGAAGGGCTATGGTGTTGATGTAGAAGCCGTCCGTGGTGGATGCCCCCTCCGGCGGAGCTCCGGAACAGGCCCCAAGATGGGATCTCGTGGGTACAGAAGGTCGCGGCGGTGGAATTAGGTTTTTCGCTCCTGTTCTGATCGCTTGGGGGTACGTGGGTATATATAGGAGGAAGAAGTACGTCGGTGGAGCAACGTGGGGCCCACGAGGGTGGAAGGCGCGCCCCCCTACCTCGTGGCTTCCTCGAAGCTTCCTTGAATTAGGGTCCAAGTCTCCTGGATCATGTTCGGTGAGAAAATCAAGTTCCCGAAGGTTTCATTCCGTTTGGACTCCGTTTGATATTCCTTTTCTGCGAAACTCTGAAATAGGCAAAAAACAACAATTCTGGGCTGGGCCTCCGGTTAATAGGTTAATCCCAAAAATAATATAAAAGTGGAAAATAAAGCCCAATATTGTCCAAAACAGTAGATAATATAGCATGGAGCAATCAAAAATTATAGATACGTTGGAGACGTATCAGGGGGGCGGGGGCAAGGTTGTGTTTGAGGAAATACCGCGGCAACTGAAAATTTTACAAGGCGGGAGTAACAAGGCTGGGCTACTGAAAATTTGGATCAAGGGCGAACAGATATTTTTTGAGATTGCGAGGGATGCAGAGGCGGGAGTAAAATGTCGGGGCTACTGAAAATTTGAATCAAGGGACTGAACCAGAGCGGGAGTAACAGACATCGCACACGGTCCGCACATACTAATCGTGTGCTTGTCAGGACCCCGATCCTAAGTCACATCGATCTAGCATGTAACACATCATATCACTTTGCGCCCTCACGCACGATATTCCCACGGGTGCCACCTTACCTGGCGCGGGACCGTTTGCGCCTTTTGGCTCACGTATATGATAGTGTCGCTAGCATCCATATGACAAAGAACCCGGGCCGACATGACTAGTCGTGAACCCAAAGTGGCACTAACTTACAGGGACAGGCATACATGACCCAACAACGAACGTGTCGGTCATCAGCGCGAGTGAATTCGGTCTCAGAAACTGGCTAGCAGGACTCGGGAACTGGCTGTAGCAGGCTCGCAGGACTCCGGAAGACACCGCGTGACATTTCCCCGAAGGGACAGACACAGGATCAAAGAAGGACACAAGCCGGCCAGCCCAAGTGTTCCGGAGCGGTAGCAAGCTACCCTGGCTCAGTGGAAGCACTGGGAGACATTTCCCAGTAAGAGAGGCTACCAAGGATAAACAACTAGGTTGTCAGATCCCGCACATGCCAAGCATTTCAAATCATACACACAATATGCTCAATATGTGCAAATACAACATGGCATCACAACAAAACTCTATAACTCAAAGTATTTATTCATTAGGCTCTGAAGAGCCAGATATTACAAACATGGGTCTGATGACCCAACATTCAAGTCAAACAAGCAACAAGAACATGCGGAAGCTTAAGTTGTCTGAGTACAGACAACTACAAATGAAAAAGGCTGAGAAGCCTGACTATCTACAAGACCCTCCAGAGGGCACAAGATCGTAGCTGAGGTAACAAGCTAGACGTTGAAGTCCACGCGAAACTACTAGTTAGACTAAAGTCTCTCTACAAAAACATAAATTAAGCAAACGTGAGTACAAATGTACCCAGCAAGACTTACATCAGAACTGCAGTTTAACTGCAGCCAGCCAGCTTTGACTCGGTGGCTATCCTAAACTACCACTGCAAGTAACTCTTTTGAGGTGGCGCACACGAGTCCACATATTCACCAGATCAATACACCACTATGGATCCGCTCCCTTCTCCCTACGAGAACGCCATCCATAGCACTCACGCTTATCTTGCACATTTTACAGTATCCACTTTCACTTGTCTATGAACTGTATAGGCAACCCAGAGGTCCTTTACCATGAACGCGGCTATTCGAATAGATGATGTTAACCCTGCAGGGGTGTACTTCTTCACACACGCTCTCGCCACTTACCGCCATGTACACGTCATGTATCTCGGCAACCTTCAAGCTGAAGCCTGGCGAGGGTGTCGGCCACGACCTGACTAACCACACAAGTCCCTAGTCCAGGTTTATCGCCTATTAAGGTTCCATCCGCAGGGAGTCCGGCCGAGATTTCCACATATGGCCCCGAACGATGTGTACAGGGTTCCGTGACACCAAACGGGCGCCCGGCATACCCGGCCACGTGCCTACCGCATAACAGCCCACCCCTCGAGTCAGCACTGCGCACGACCTCCAGCAACTACAAACACCAGAAAGTACTCGCAACTCCTGGACAGAGGACAAGGGCGGCTAATAAATCGATAGGGTCAATTAAGGATCCCAATGAGTGGTAGTAGCTATTCATGGATCACAAACACAGAACTCAGTTCCTGAGGACGGCTTCAATGAGACAACCCACCATGTACTCCTACATGGCCTCTCACCGCTACCTTTACCAAATCGTGTTCACACACTTAGCTCACACAGTAGGACATGTTCATCACCATTCCAATTCATCCCCGATGAATCAGACCTGACTCAACTCTAAGCAGTAGCAGGCTTGACAAAGAAGCATGAATGAGTAGTCACATCAGGGCTCAAAAAACTCCTACTCATGCTAGTGGGTTTCATCTATTTACTGTGGCAATGACAGGTCATGCAGAGGAAAAAGGGGTTCAACAACCACATCATGTAACAGTTGAATTGTTGTTGTCCTTGAAGGAAATATGCCCTAGAGGCAACAATAAAGTTATTATTCATTTCCTTATTTCATGATAAATGTTTATTATTCATGCTAGAATTGTATTAACCGGAAACATAATACATGTGTGAATACATAGACAAACAGAGTGTCACTAGTATGCTTCTACTTGACTAGCTCGTTGATCAAAGATGGTTATGTTTCCTAGCCATAGACATGACTTGTCATTTGATTAACGGGAGCACATTATTAGGAGAATGATGTGATTGACATGACCCATTCTGTTAGCTTAGCACCCGATCGTTTAGTATGTTGCTATTGCTTTCTTCATGACTTATACATGTTCCTATGACTATGAGATTATGCAACACCCGTTTACCGAAGGAACACTTTGTGTGCTACCAAACGTCACAACGTAATTGGGTGATTATAAAGGTGCTCTACAGGTGTCTCCGAAGGTACATGTTGGGTTTGCATACTTCGAGATTAGGATTTGTCACTCCGATTGTCGGAGAGGTATCTCTGGGCCCTCTCGGTAATGCACATCACATAAGCCTTGCAAGCATTGCAACTAATGAGTTAGTTGCAGGATGATGTATTACTGAACGAGTAAAGAGACTTGCCGGTAATGAGATTGAACTAGGTATTGAGATACCGACGATCGAATCTCGGGCAAGTAACATACCGATGACAAAGGGAACAACGTATGTTGTTATGCGGTCTGACCGATAAAGATCTTCGTAGAATATGTGGGAGCCAATATGAGCATCCAGGTTTCGCTATTGGTTATTGACCAGAGACGTGTCTCGGTCATGTCTACATTGTTCTCGAACCCGTAGAGTCCGCACGCTTAAAGTTTCGATGACGGTTATATTATGAGATTATGAGTTTTGATGTACCGAAGGTAGTTCGGAGTCCCAGATGAGATCGGGGACATGACGAGGAGTCTCGAAATGGTCGAGACGTAAAGATTGATATTGGACGACTATATTCGGACATCGGAAAGGTTCCGAGTGATTCAGGTATTTTTCGGAGTACCGGGGAGTTACGGGAATACGGGAAAGAAGTATTGGGCCTTAATGGGCCATAGTGGAAAGGAGAGGCAGCAGCCAGGAGGTGGCGTGCGCCCCACCCAAGCCCAGTCCGAATTGGACAAAGGGTCTGGGGCGCGGCCCCCTCTCCCTTCCTTCTCCTCTTCCCCCCTTTCCCCCCTTCTCCTAGTTGGACTAGGAAAGGAGGAAACCTACTCCAACTAGGAGTAGGAATCCTACTCCCTTGGCGCGCCCCTCCTAGGGCCGGCCTCCTCCTCCCTTGCTCCTTTATATACGGGGGCAGGGGGGCACCCCATAGACACAACAATTGATCAGTTGATCTTTTAGCCGTGTGCGGTGCCCCCCTCCACCATAGTCCACCTCGATAATACTGTAATGGTGCTTAGGCGAAGCCCTGCGTCGGTAGAACATCATCATCGTCACCATGCCGTCGTGCTGACAAAACTCTCCCTCAACACTCGGCTGGATCGGAGTTCGAGGGACGCCACCGGCTGAACGTGTGCTGAACTCGGAGGTGCCGTATGCTCGTACTTGATCGGTCGGATCGTGAAGACATACGACTACATCAACGCGTTGCAGTTAACGCTTCGCTTTCGGTTCACGAGGGTACGTGGACAACACTCTCCCCTCTCGTTGCTATGCATCACCATGATCTTGCGTGTGCGTAGGAATGTTTTTGAAATTACTACGTTCCCCAGCAGTCCTAATGTAGTAAAAGAGAGCAGGAGCGAGAGAATGGGATTTTATCGAAATGAACAATCGGGTTTTGCATGCCTGGCACTTCTGAAGATACTATAGCTCTTCATCGGTGTCATCGAACTCATGGTCGGAAGCATGTCTATTGAGAGGGGACAAATACCGGCAACAGAGAAGGAAAACACAATCAATACAATGCACAATATGATGCATGATGATGACATGTCAATATTCTGTGTTTTGAGCTAATGCAAGTAACACCAGAAGGGTTTGGGTCATTTTGAACCAAAGGTTCAACCCCAAATTCAATTTATGAATTTAAATAGTGCCTTATCATTTTTGAACTAAACAGAAAGATTAAGTTATTTAAACATGCATGAAACCAGTGCAGATGGATAGATTGGATTTTTCTGATCATTTTTGATATATAAATCTTTGCATTTGGAGTTACAGATTAATTTCTATGATTTTTAGAAGTTTTGGGCATTTTCTGAAATTTCCTGAATAAGAATAAATCCAGAAAAAGGTTAACTGCATCAGCATGTTGTCGGTGTGACGTCAGTAGGTCAAAGGCGAGCTAGGGTGGCCGGAGCTCATCAGAAACAAGCTAGCGGCGGTGGACGGAGTTCGGCCAACGGCGGTTCACGCGATGCGGGGCATTTCAGGAGCCGTGGATGGTTGTGATCGACTCGCGGGGGTGCAGCGAGTGCAGCAGTGGGCTCGGACACGTGCTTGCACGACCGTAGCCGTGGTGGCGACATGACCGGCGGTGAGGAGTTGTCGGCTCCGATGGCCATGGTGGTTAGAAGGCGCGGACGAGCACGGGGAGAGAGGGGAAAAGGGCAGGGCTTACAGCGATTCCAGCAGGGGCAACGACGAGGTCGGGGAGGGGCTGGAGCTCATGAATCCCCGATGATATTGCCAGCAGCCAAAGGTTGAAGACGAGGTCGGGGACGATGCGGCAGGGCTTCAGACGGGGCGTGGCTCGGTGGGGAGGAAGAGGGGGTCGAGGCGGAGCTTTTGAGCGCATCGGCAAGGCAAGGCAGTGGCTGTGGCCACGACAACAGTGAGCGGTGGCGACGACGGCGCTTGGGCACGAGAGGAAAGAGAGCATAGGAAGGGAGAATCTCGGAGAGAGTGAGGGAGCGGTCCGGGGGGCTGCGTGGCGTCATCCAAAGAGGCCAGGGCAAAGCGGAAAGCAGGAGGTGGCTGGGCGTGTGCCGGCGTCCATCGGCCGCGCGCTCGTCCCCCTGGCAAGGAGGAAGACGATAGGGGAGGGGGCCAGGCGGGCTGGGCCGCACAGTGTTGGGCCGGCTGGGGGTGCCAGGTAAGCAGGGTAAGTTTTTCTCTCTCTCTCTCTATCTCTCCTTTATTTTCTGTTTTTCTATTTCTTCTATAACTTTGTGGCTTTAATTAAAATACTAAAACTAACTCAAAAATCATAAAACTGGTCATGCCCGCTGTATGGAATATTTCCAATAGTAAACATTTTAGTTTATGATTATTTGGACATTTAAAATAATTTATACCATTTAAATATCCAAATGAAATTAACATATGATTTAATCCGGTGACCTTGTGATGTCCTAGAAAAGTGTGCACCATTTTTGTCAGAGGTTCTAGACCAAGGCAAAGATGATGAACATTTTAGAAGGGCATTTCAAGTTCATTGAAAAAGATTTTGGTAAACCCTAATTGGATTAAGGGGGTGCTGGGGGTTCTGTCATCCCCATTTCAAGTTTCTGAGGGAAATTAAACATGATGCATGGAGGTTATGCAATGACAGGCAAGACTAAGCTAGGGTTGTGACAGCTCACCCCCACTAAACAAGAATCTCGTCCCGAGATTCAAGCATAGGGTAAAATGAAGGGGGAACACAAACTAACATAATCTTCATGATCCAGGTTGCACTTCATAAAGGCGTTGATTCAATCACCATCTTTGTCTCGTCGTCTTGCTCTGAGAACTCCAACCAACATGACAACGAGAGGAAAAGGAAACTCTAGAAGGATCAATCTTCTCGAAGATCGAATAACTCAGGATCAACTCACGGAATGAGACATAGCAACATCTCTCGAGCTGAGACACGAAGCACACATCTAGAGGGATGGAGTGGAACAGATGTCGAGGGTTCACTAGGTAGACAACAATTACACACCTAAGAGGGTGGTGAACGGTTCTAAACGTAGCGAGGATTTGACTTGCCATGATACCATAACGAGACACCTTAGAGAAGGATGACTCGAATAATTATCCCTTATGTGGCAAAAAGAATTACTTTTGATTCAGAGATTAATAAAATTCTCTATACCAGCCTAGGGAAAATCTCGAGCAATCGTTTGAAGGAGTTCGAAAGAATGACATACTCTAACTAGAATGGATGATGTGGACTACCTTGTTGAAGACAACGTAATGGATGATCTCTATTTATCATCGGAAATGGATGGAACCCGTGTTAGACTAGCACAACGACGGTGCAAGATGGGCATAAAATGCAAATGCTGGGAATGATTCTAGTAATAGGGGAGAAACCCAACAGTAGAGAGTGAGTCCACTGTTTGAAAAGGTTATAACATAACCGAGGAAACTGGGAGCAATTCCCAATTAATGCCAACGATAAAACCTAGTGCTTGCGCGTGCTCTTAAGAACTTGAGCATTTCCATATTCATCAAGGTCTTACTAATATCCGTGTCAAGCATCCTGGCAACACAACATACTACCATGATGAACGGTGATGGACGATGCAGATGCAAAGGAAGCTACACCTTCTCAGATTTCACCTTAACGAGGCCAAGGAAACAGAATCTGGATGATCGACCGAGATACATTTTGCACTCTGCTTCTAATGTTCTCCTTGATGTGCTAGCGTAACCCATTTATTGATATGGTTTGGTATCTAGGACATCAAGTAAAATGTCGTACTTCGGGAACACAAGAATCCATAAGGAGCAACTTCTGGAGTATATCCTATGAGATCCTTATGGGGAGGTGGCCAACTTCCTCAATCAAGATACTACAATGATAGGTCTTCCGACTGGGTGTGTTGGCCACAATTTAACCATCATATATGCCTAAGATTCAGATCTGGTTGGTGTCAGGATATTGCAGACTCATCAAGTCTTGAGAGAAAAATGAAAGTTTGCAACACAAATCAACGAGATGACGTTGCAAGAATCTCAAGAATTGAACTAGGATAGCAAGCCCCAAAACATGAGCTGGTTCTGCTACACCCATTTGAACACGTTGTCCAAGACAAGCATGATCACATGGTAGCCTCACAACAAAATACTACCGAGTTCTGGTAGGGAACCATCATTAATGATATGGAAGTCTCCGAGCGGAAGTCTAAAGTAAGAACCTTAGAACAGACTCCTTTATCTTGAACAAATCAATCAGTGGCTTGGTGTGCTAGGAATTACGTATGGAATGGAGGTGGCCAAACCTATCGACCCATAGAATACTTCACACATACTTGACTGACTTGGGATGATTCTAGAGGAAGCAAAACAAACTTTCTTAAAGTCACGACGGCAACTTGCACCAAATGCACGTGAATTACAGGAAGTCACTTCTTTCATCCAGCATATGCTTCATGAACGAAACATGAAGATAATGCTCATAGTAGTTTCCAACACTAGCTGGATGTTCATCATAAATCATGGAGAAGATAAAAATGTTGCTGATGGGCTCAACAACAATTCATCGGAATTTCCAAAATAAAATGGAATTCCATAATTATGTGAACAAGGTGATAGCACTGGTCAGACCAAAGGATATAAGGGTGTATGCTCGAGGAAAACCAGGAGTCAGACAACATTACGAACATCGCTGGTTCTGATTTGACTTGAGGATAGCCCACACTCAAATCAAAGTTTTGACAAGACAATAGATCCAACAACTGATCACGAGGACCAATTGGTTAAGATATCATCTTTCTTCAACACGCACACAAACACAAAGATATCCCTTCAGAATGAACCAAGTTCAGCAAAGCTTTTTATCTTCCAACTCTCCAAGATGTTGTTTAGCTTAACCAACTAGCTCAGGGGTATCCAACACAAATTCCTGGAGAAGGGGTGGTTTATAAGAAACCAACTTGATCACAAAGTCAACATAGCGGTCAAGTGACAACCTAATTATACTTCCGAGAAGACTTTCAGAAAATCACGAACCATCGATATGTTATTAAGCTCGAGAACAATCTTTCTTTTCAGGGCAAGACGATATGATCAAATAAGCAAGGATTGGCACTATCCTAACCCATTGATCGAAAAGTGCACCAGAAATAAGGGCTAGGTAGCATGATCAATTTTTAGGGTGATGATTCAATAATCAACACACTAAGAATGTGGTTTTTGTCCATTTAACTACCAAGCATCTGGTTTGCTAGGAGTATTGATCTCACACATCACGGTTCACTTGTCGGCATTCCGGTCACAACAACACGGAGACCGAGGAATGAATAATGATGGCGAGGGGTATCATTGTACCAAGAATTCATAAGATGGTGTGCAATTCCCATGACATTCTTGATATAAAGATGGTAATATCCCAAGGTAGAACAGACCAAATGCTGGATTGGCAATTTGATCTGTGGAATACAATTGCTTTGACCCAATCCTAGATATGGATGAGGTACTGGAGTTTGTTTCTCCTAGTCATTCCGAAATAGAACGGCTTAACGGACCACAGGAATAATAGGCATCAACGAACAGATGCACACATACTCTAGACTATCGATTGATAGAAAATGGTCGGAATACAAGTGAAGAGTAACAACTCAAGGAACATATATCTTTCTAAGTTGTGGATGCATAGGTTAGTATGTCGAATAAAGCTCAACATTTCTTCAGGATAACCCATGCAGAAAGGTAGAACTGGCAGATTCACAATGTAGAATGGAGAACTCATTAAGAGCACTCTCGTTGTGATCTTTTGGTTCAAAGAACTTCTGTCATGATGGTTCATGGTATTGGAAGAATGAGATACCACGGACCTCGAGGACTATCGCAAAGGTTACTAATATCCTAAGGAACTAGCAACACTATCAACATGAAGTAAGTAGGATGAATCGTGGGCTCAAAAATCCAGGAGTAGAATGCCTACTAACTAAATGGCATCACGAGATGCTTTCGAGAATCATGGCCAGAATCATCACACTGGGAACAAAAAGCATTGCTAGATTATTGGGTGATTTTCTAGGATGCCTAGGGTCATAATACTAGCTCCATCTTATATGTCAAGGCAGTAGGGTACCTCAACAGACCGTTTTGTGTGCTTAATCTGGCCCAAAAGGACATCAGGAACGGGTGGAAGGGATTTGCAAATGCATCAGACTGTTTAGAAACCTAGGATGACTCGGACAGCATAACGGCTGTAAATGCTCGAAAAGATTTGAGACATTCAGAAGGATTTGCATAGTCACTTAAGAACATCATATCAAGGTTCTGGTTCAACTGACAACATATTAAAAGTAGTAGAAACTGAACTGAGGCCTAGAACCAACAATCCTAAGATTCTACGGATAGTAACACATGAACCTAATAGAGAGATGAGATCCTAGTCCTTAACCCACGTAGGAAAGAAGAGGATGACTCGGATCAGAAGGGCATAAGGTAAAGGAGTAAAAAGAGCCTTACGTCCCTTCCCACAATCAATTCCCTTACATCTTTTCCTAATTCCTAATAATAAAGCGATTATCGCTTCTGCCTGCTCGCTCACCGTCGTCGCGCTTTTGCCAAAAGCCCACTGTGTTTTTCAGTAATACAACCCGCTGTCCTTGGTTAAGTGGATATGGGAAAATGCTTCATTTTTGCACAAAACACCCTATTGTTTGGAGTATTCAACCCGCGGTCCGAACAGATTTGTGTTAAGTAAAAAAACGCGAATACAGGAGGAGCACAGGCTCGCCTCCTCTCCCTCTCGCACACTAAGCCAACGCCGCCGCCGCCTCCCATGTCGTCCGCTTCCGGCGACCTTTGGCGCCGTGCAGCACGCTCCTGAGCTCCCCACGTTCCGCACCTCCCTCTGCTCCGGCCATATTCTCTGCCCCCGTCCTCTACCACCCGCTCTCCCGTGGCTAGGGTTTTGGGCAGGGCTTCGCTGGAGCCACAGCGTGATGACGGCGGCGGTGGCTCGGAGCCACGAGCGTGACGAAGGCTGGGGAAAGAACGGAAGCACTACTGCTCGCGATGACAGGATGGTGCGTGGGCTGTCCCAAGGCCGGAGCCCACCAAGTCATGCAAGCAACCCGGCTGCTTCCTCCAGTCGTCCTCCCCTCCATGGCTACATCTTGGTGAGATCCCTTCCACCCAAGCCTCTCCCCTTTCTTTCTTTTTTCAAACTGAGTCCCAATTCCTTGATCAAACCATGCTCCTCTGCTCCTGTAGGTCTTCTCTATTCAATTGATTTGGTTGTCTATGTATTACCTGAACACTAAGGGAACCAACTTACATGGCGTAATGGATGGAGATCAGTAGATGTTTTCCTGATCTGTTCACTTGTTTTTAATAGTTCCCGCCATATTACAAGCATGGGCTTTGTGCAATAGGCAGAAATCTGTTTGTAATCAATCAAAGATAATGAAAACGTTTACTGAAATCTTTTCTAAGTGTTGATCCTATGAATTTATTTGATTGGAAGTCCAACGATGATCTCATCTTGTTAGGAACTCACTTTTCAAACATATGCATTGGTAGTTTTTGTCTCTTTGCTTTTGCCTTCTGAACATACTAGATTCCACTCTGTAGGAGATGGCACAGTGCTGCAAACAACTAATTATAGTAGTTAGCAAGTGAAAATCATTGTATATTGTTAGTTATGTGTCTTTTCATATGAAATACTATTATTTTTGGGAAAGGCATTTGCCTGAGTTTTAATAAAACTCCTTAGATTTTGTATGGTAAGATTGTCTTCAGCAAACAAAATCTGTATTGTTATTGGGGTTCTTCTATTTTTGTTCTAGGTGTTATTGGGGCGTATTTTTTCATGGTTGGAAATAAGATGTTGCTGGTGTTGGAGCTCACAGAGAAGGGTATTATGATAGTCTACTTACTTCTGAAGGCGCATTAAAAGATAGTGGATGTCCAGATTCTTTGGCCTTAGAAAGGTAGTGATAAAAATCCTGAAGTATTGTTAGCATTTTCATCTAAAAATGGAAAGAGCAAATATAAAGAAGGTACACAGTCATGTTCATTGTCATGAAAAATTATTATCCTTTTTGTTATCCTGAGCAGTTGTTGGATGTTATTTGTCTCTTTGAAAAACATATGATGTAAATTTGTTGTACTCCAAGTCTCCAACGACTCGCATACCCTACGACTAGACCCAAAACCTACTACTAAATGGTTCCAAAAACATTGCATGTTATTGTAAAAGTATTGATCAATGTTCTCGTGTTCCTGTGACATAGTAGACCAATTTTTATGCTTGGACATTTTTGATTTTTCTTATAGCAACTATTGCTCTAAAATTCATTGCTGGTCTCTTACTTCTGTTGATGGCAGAAGAGAAAACATTTGGGTGCACTCACAAGGATAGTTTGTTCTACATTTGTCGGTGTACAAAAGTAGGGGCTCTGCTTTTGACCCCTTTACTTGTGCACGGGCAGTCAGAGCCTCCCGCCACGGCCACGCATAGACATAGCGGGAAAGGGGAGCTGGAGAGAAGCCAAAGCCACAAGGACAAACGAAGAAACAACAAGGACCAAGGCCACAAAGATCAGACAGGCCTAGCAGGTTCCCCCGGCAAGGACCCTTGCTGGGGCTGCCTCTTCAGCCCCGGCAAGACCCTTGCCGGGACAGCTCGCCCACGCCGGCCGAAGTGAGCCGCCCTTGAGCCCACAAACGCTCTCAAATGCGTTGGGACAGGGCTCGGGAGGCACCTCCGTGGTGGCATGCAAATCTTTGTGAAGACATAGAATGCTCAAGATCAAATGAGGATAAGAGGGCAACCATCCTCGTCGAAGAAACCCACAAGACCCCCGGCAAGACCCTAGCCGGGGAGGCCAGCGTGCCACGGCAAGACCCTTGCCGGGCCACCCGGCAAGACCCTTGTCAGGCCACCCGACAAGGCCCTCGCCAAAGCGCACCGGCTGGACCACTGCCAGGCCCGCACCAGATGAGTTTTCACCGCCGTTCGCATGCAGCTGCCGACCCAACCAGCTGGGCAGGCACCTGCGTGGCGGCATGCAAACCTTCCTGGAGGCTCCACCATTGCGGCACATCATCTGCCAGCCTGCCTACATGGCACCGCATGCATCGCTGGCCAGGGCGCGTGTCGAAGCGAGGAAGAGCGGCGACGGATGGGACGGGCCTCGCTCCCATCCCCGATAAAGCAAGAGGACACCTAAGCGATGCATTAAATGCATCTTGTCCTGTTATACGAGGGATAACCTCGTAGCACTGTATCCTTTCCACCTCCTGCTTGCCACTGTGGCGACCCCTTTCCCTATAAAAGGAGGCCCGAGGCGACCAGGAAAAGGATTCGGCTCTTTCAAACCTTGCAGCACCTAGAGCTAGTTCGAGAGCTCAAGAACACTAAATACCTCCACCAAAGTAGGACTAGGGTTTTACGCATCCTCGCGGCGTGAAGCTGGGTAAAATCCCTTTGTGTTGTTTGCTGGTCCCGCTCTTCTCACGATCCCCGCGCCCCGCAACCATAGAAGGGATTCCAGTGATCCCATAGGTGTCGTTTCCCACAGACATCTTTGGCTCGCCAGGTAGGGGCGGCGCTGTTGTGAGAATGTGGTCTAGCAGTTGACCTAGCTGTTCTTCATCGCCATGGCTCCTAAGAAGAAGGCGACCACGGCGATCGGTTCGTCCGGAGCCGGGTTGGTACCGGTGCGGACCAGCGGAGGGCCAGTCGCGGAGAGGACCCGTTGCACGGCCCGCGAACATCCACATCACCCTGATGGTCCGGGCCTGGCGAGCGGCGTCGTTCGCGCGCCGGGCGGCGAGCCACCAGTTGCGGGCTCTGGAGACGGAGTCGGGCCCCCCGCAGGGAGCGCGGGGCCCTCCAAGGGTGCCGCCGTCCCGCCAAGCGGCGGCACGGCGATCTCCAAGACGCCAACACCGGCGCCCACGACGCGCTCTTCTCAGGTTGTGCGTGAAGAGCAGCGTCACCCGGCTGGTTACCCTGCGCACCGCCCTGGGAAGAGTCTCGTGCGTCTGTCACATGAAGGAGAGGGCCAGCATGCGCGGCGAGGTACTGATGGAGGTAGCGAATGGCTGCGAAGCTGGGACGCGGCTCCTTCTAACGTGGTTAGGAGTCGAGGCGCATTGTCACGACCGGTTTTCCGGGTATTGATTTCCCAGAAAATGGCCCTTGTGCTCACCAGCCCCAGGATTACTGTTAGCTGATGAGGCACCAACTTGGTACAGGATTCCAAGCAAATAGCAAAATATGTAGTACAAAACCATTCTGGCCTATGAGTACAACAAATGGTTTCTAGTGGTTGATGGCGGAAGCGGTTTGCGGATCATCAGCGTCTGTGGGGCTCCATTTTCCACACGAACAGCTGACCAGGGTAACTCCTATCTTCGCGAGGCTGCTATCATCAATACGTAGGTTCCGGGGCTGTCATCGCATCGCTCCTCTCCATGCAAGAAATATGGCCAAGACAATAGCCAGGGACAAGCCAGTGAGTACTTCGAATGTACTCGCAAACATTATGAACACGGGTATAATATAACAAACGATAATCATGTTCTGAAATATTTTATGATCACAACGTCAGTCACAAAGTAAAATCTCTGATGCATGCAAGCAGGTTATTTATAAACATTAATTTGCAATAACAGAGTATTAATGAAATGCAACGATCGGGTGTCTGAAGCGGCGCCTCGAAAGGTTAGTAAACAACGAGCATGCGTCAGTCGGGCGTCTGAGCGACACCACATAAAGGGCTTATAAGATAAATAAATAACAAGGATGTTACATAAAGGCGCCTCAGCGACACCACATAAAGGGCTTATAAAGTAAATGAATAACAAGCATGCCACGATCAAGGCCTCAGCGACACCACATAAAGGGCTTATAAAGTAAATAAATAACAAGCATGCCACGATCAAGGCCTCTCAGCGACACCACATAAAGGGCTTGTAAGGTAAATAAATAACAAGCATGCCACAGTCGGGCGTCTCAGCGACACCACATAAAGGGCTTATAAAGTAAATAAATAACAAGCATGCCACAGTCGGGTGTCTCTACGACACCACATAAAGGGCTTATAAAGTAAATAAATAACAAGCATGTTACGACCAAGGCCTCAAATGACACCACATAAAGGGCTTATAAATAATCACAAGGAATATCCAGGAGGTAGAACCATCCCAGGGATACTTGATAATTTTAATAATATAACGGGTTAGTCCATAACAAATAATAATCATGATCATCACAATTCACAAGTCATGATCCAAGTTCTGGCTTAACAGTTTCTTCTCCGAAGACCGACACTAAGACCGACACTTGACCCATCCCAGACTGTAGTCCTTAACCATGGACACGGCTATTCAAATTGATGTTTAATCTCTGCAGAGGGTGTACTCTTTACCCACGAGTAACGGATTCCTTTAGTCCACCGGGACTAATTCCGTCTACGGCCTTTTGATTGAACACACCCCTATCCGCACACACCAGCTTAACTTACGGTGTCCGAATCACCCACGACACCGTTGTTTAAACTCTAAGTGGGAGGCTACAACCTCGACTTAGCATGGGATCACAAAATTTATACAGCACAAGAAACTAGGGGAGCTACCCCTTGGCTACAACCGAAAACACCCATGCCCCCGGCCAGGTGGCATGCCTACCGGATGCCTCCGGTATCTTCCACCATGGCCTCTCTGTACGGTGTGTGCTAGGAAAGGGGTTCACAACTTACTGAACCGTACCCTATCTATGGCAGGGACAAATGGTAGTACGGGGAAAGTATGGGGGTTACCGGAACAAGACTCGATCTATGGTCGACTCAGGAGGCTTTAGTATTCCCTGCATGGTTAGCATAATAATTTATACTTCAACCAACAGACAGAATCACCACGCGACATACCTCCTCATGCCATACCGGACATGACCGTCTCGACGGAGGACTAGGGACAAGACCGTGTCTACCCAAGACAGAAGCTTTCCCGGATTTCCTTCCGGTATGCATGAAAGGCATATGATGGTGACTACTATCACAAACATATCAATCTCCAATAGCATGAAATCATCAATATGCACTCATGAGTAGGAACATATCATCACATAAAATGACGTATACCACGTGTCGAGGTGGTGTTGTCACCATGTCAAATAACACACACAATATTATGCCAGGGTTCAGAATGCTTGCCTTCAAGTTGCGGGGAGGCAAGGTGCACTCCAAAACTTTTGAAAGCTTTCTCCTCTCTCCGAAAATCCTATTTAAAATATTATTGGATCAATATATCGTTTCAAAAACAGTACCAAAAAGTTGTCTGAAATTTTTTGAAATAAATCTTAAAATAAACTAGACAATATTTGAGAGAGGTAGGAAAAAGAATCAATTCATTTGGGGTTATATTTAAAAAGTTATAGCCAGTCAAAGTTGTGGTCAAAAATCTGTTTTTAAAATAAAACAGAATAAACAGGAAAAACGTTTCGAACTGTCCACGTCGAAGGCGTATTCAGATTTTACATCTCCACTTATCCAGCGTGGACCGCGCGTGGATCACTGATAGTGGGCCCGCCTGGCCCACTGGTCAGGCTTGACTAGTCGACCTCCCCTCCTCTTCCTCTGCCCGAGCGGGGGACTCGCGATCGCCCGCGGCGATTGGTGGTTCCTCGCGGGGTTCTGAGGGCGGGGATGGACCCGCCAGACTGGAGCGGTCCTCCCGGTGGTCGTTGGGTCGCCGGGGGTGGAGGGATTCGCCGTCGACGAGCTTCGGTGGCTCTCCGTCGCAGCAGAGGGTTTGGGCGGCTCCGCAAGACGAAGATGGTTCGGGTGGTGGTGCTGGAAAGGTGGAAGAAGCTTTGCTTGCGGCGAATTGAACCAGAGCGTGGCGGCAGCCGAATCGGCCGGAGGCGAGGAAGAAGGCCTCCCGCCGATGCTTGCTGGACATGGGGCGCGCCAGAGGGGTGGTGCGAGGCTGCCTGAGGCTCGAACGTGCTCGGGAGCCCCCTTTTATAGCGCGGTAAGGTCGGTCCCGAAGTGGCCGGAGATAAGAACGGCGGCTAACCGCCTCTCTGTTGTTGCAGGGCGACGTGGCGCCGACGAGTGCTCGCGGACGAGCGTGCGGATATGCTTGGACTACTCCAGGGGGCAGCTGGCGCGCGGCTGTGGCTTGGGCGGCGCCGACCGTGGCAGAGGCGCACTGCGGACGCCGGCGTGCCGTCAAGAGGGCTCTGACGGTGGCGCTGTAGGGCACCAGGGAAACTTGGCGCGTTTTGGCGAGTGGTCGAGGGAGAGGCGCGGCTCTGCAAGCGAGCAAAGGCCAGGGGCGCGACGCGACTGCTCGGTGCATGCGCGTGCAAAACGTGTACTCTGGGCGCGCCCAGAGAACGCACGCTAGGTGCTCGGTGAAATGCCAGCGTGTGCTAGAGGGCATATGAGGAGTTGGTGATCAACAGATCTAGGCTAGTGGTAGCTTTGAGGCTAGTGGACATGCTCGTTTGGCTGCTGTGGCAAGTCTGCAATGCAAACTCATGAGCATGTCAATTATGTTGATGAACTCAAGGTGTTCGACAGAATGACAGGAGCTCCTAGGCAACTCTTGGTGTGGCCAAAGTCTCCAGATCCTAGTCTCTTTAGGTGAAGGTGGTGGTGGTCAGGTTAGTTTGCCAAACAGAGAAACTTGTTAGTGTAATTATTTGGGAAAACCAATTCTGGACAGAACCTATAGGCTATCATTTCATGGACCAAAAATATCCCAATGGGTTCCTGTTCCTGGTCTTAACAGTTTTGCAGGAAGGACTAAAGGCAGGAAAAGGAATCATGGGTAAAGGAGCAACTTAAAATGTGGTTGTTGTACAAATCATCAAGTTGGACCAGAATAAAGATGAGGTTGATTCACTCAAAATTTTCAAAGGACATAACTGGGTTTTTTGCATAAAGTTGAGTAATATAGTCCTATTGACATCCCATAATTGTGGTGGAAGTTTTAAACAAATATTTAAATAGGTTGTAGTGCAAAATTGCCCACTGGACCAGATTTGAAAATTAGGTGTACAATTCAAAATATTCAATGAATGAAATCGATTTTTGCATAAAAGTGATTTAAAAACATCACATGACATCCCCAAATTTTGGTTGGAATTTTAGTTAAATTTATCAAATGGTTGTAGTTCAAAAAGAGCTCCAAAACTAATGAAAATCACTTTAAGGAATAAAGTTCAGAGAGAAATAATTATGTAAATAAATTCCACTGAAAAAAAAGAAATGTTTTACTTGAAAGGGCAACCAAGTCGACTAATATATTTGGAAAGTTTTTCACTAGAGGTAAAAACTCCATAAAAATAAAGGAAAGAATGGTTCTGAAATCAAAAGAAATTCCAGAAATTAAAAGTTTAAGTTTCCTGGCAAAGTTTGGATAAACAAAACATGGTTAAATTTTTGGGGCGTCACAACACTACCCCCCTTGAGAAAAATCTCGTCCTCGAGATTTGTTAAGAGTTGTTTTGAAAAAACATTACTCCTACCATTTACTGAAATAACCATCCTGCTCCTATAATTAAAACGTAGCTACAGTGGGAGGGCAATAAGTGGTGTAAAACTACAGTGTGGGACACTAGCGCTGCGTGGAAAATTTTTACGGTGGAGAGATTTCTACACTGGTTACCGTAAATGTAAATTTCTAAAATACGATGGTCGCACCCGAGAGCAGAGTGCTCTCTCTGGCTAACAGGTGGACCCAGGGCCCACTGTCAGTCTCTCCTTCTTCCACTGGCTCTCTCTTCTTCCTCTATCCCGCGCGCTTTCCCGCACTTTCTCCACCGGCGACGTCTAGCGCGTAGGGCATCTAGGCCAGATACTGTGGTAGAAAAGGCGTGCTAGCTGCCAGCGCAGCGTGCCTCACCTCATGGGCAGTGCGCTGTCGGCACTGCTCGCGGATTCGCCTCTGAACACCGGCGATCGGGCGACGAGCGGCGCTGGTGGACTTCGCCCACCGTACACCGATCTGGAGCTATAAAACGACCGCGGTGCTCCTTCTTCTTCTTCGCACCTGGCCTCGCTTCTCCTCCTCCTTCTCCTCCATTACTGCTTACAGGAGCTAGAGACGAGGCTCTAATGGCAGAGGCGGTGCCTGACTGGTACGTGATCCTGGTGTGCGGAGGGCTGGCGGCAGTGCTGGGGCTCTCCGTGCTCCTGTGCGCGATGATCCTCGATGATCGTTGTGATGCTGCCGCTCGGGTGTTGGCTCTCCGCGGTGGCGGTGATCACGAGGAGTAGGTGGTGTGTGTCGGGTGCTAACTGGTGTCGGGAGGTGTTCAGTTAGATGCAACATGGTTGCAAGGTTTTGCAAGCAGTGTATGTGTTTGAGTGATTGTGGTTGTGAGTCTGCTGCCGTGGTGTTGTGTGAATAAAAATAATCCATGTCGTGAGGAGATATACGATGCAGCAACTCAGGGGAAAGAAATCTCACTCCAGGATTTTTCGCGAGAGAAATCAGTAAACTTTTGAGTTAAACCGCAACAAAATCTACTCAAACGAAAGAAACTAAATAAAGTTACTCGCCGCACAAACTCGGGGTACCATGGATAGGTTACAACATATAAATGTAGCCACAATGGTTACAGCAGGGACGTATATAATGCAAACGGTAACTGGAAGGGGTCCCGAGAAAACGTCTCTGGTAGTGGGACACACTCCTCTTCTATCGGGGGAAGCGGATTGACCAGCCGATGAACGTGTCTCTCCTGGTCAGGCCTCAGTGGTCTGCCGATGGCGATCTGAGGATTTAAATTAGCGAGGCTCTGGAGATAACCCATTACCCGCTGGGTCAACCATTCTTGAGCGATGACATACTGGCACAGGTTGGCCAGTACTTGGTCTCTCTCAATTCGTCCACCGGTAAAAGACGTTACTCCTCCGGGTGCTGCATGGCTCGGGAAGTAATAATACCCTCTTTCACTGGCATAGGGTACCGCGAATCAAAGTCGGACAAGCGCTTCGTGTGCAGCCGCTTCTATGGCCATTTGTGGAGCTGGCATAGATTTTCCCACGAAGGAGACCTCCGTTGGGTCTTGGTTGGAGTTTACGGGAGGGATGTGTACTGTTGCCCAATATTTCGAGGTGGAAGGGGTGATTCTCGATTTGAACAGCTCGTACTGGGGTGGCTGGGTATAACCCATGGTACTGCAGGTAAAGTCCCACAATATTTTGACAAAGCTACCCGGGTTGCATCTGGGGTTGTCAGATAAATACTAGGGCTCGGCATGGCAAGAAAAGGTTGTGAGGATGGTGCACAAGGTGAGGGGTGCTCGGCAAGGTCACTAGGTGGCCTTTTTATATAGCATCTGGGCTGGGTTATTTACCGCGATGAGGGGCACTAGTTTGTCGGTTCTGCTCTCATGGGGTCGGGGTCAAAGCCACAGATACACATATCTCACAAAAGTGACGTGTTCCTGTGGGTGTCGTCGGGGTGGTTTTGGTAGCTGTGCCCGGGATAAAAATGCAACCGCAGGCTGACATATTAATGCAAGGTTACTATTTAAAACAGAGGCACAACAACAGGCGGCGTTTATTTACAAGGTCACACGATTATAAGATGTGGATACACTGAGACTAGGCACTACTCGAGTGGCTTAGTCTACCTCGTTTATATCCAAGCGGGCGTGCCTTGTGGATGTCGAGGCTTCTCCACGGGTCTCATTGTCGGGATTAGCTGGAGGTGGTTGAGGAACTGCAGGTTCGGGGTGGCGATGATGACCATCGCGGGGATTGTTGGCCACAATCCTGTTGGAGTGTGCTCCCAAAAGGCGACGAAGCACTTCTGGGGTCATCAAGGCACCTTGGTTGATGGCTGGGGCTGACCTCAGGGTCTCGATCGAGTGTCCGAACAGCACGACTGGTTTGTCGGCGTCGGCTTCGTCTTCCCTACTTGCCGGGGCTCGGCGAACCAGCTCTCCACGAGCTGCGATCAGATCAATGGTGATTTGATCGAACATTTCTTCTAGCGCACCTACATAGCGCACTAGGTGCAACAACGCAGGATCCGTCTCGTGATCTCCGTTGGCAACCTGGGATGGTCTACCATACCCTTCACGTCTGGGGTAGTAGTAGAACGAGCGACAGTTAACTCTGGGCGACAACTGCCGGAGTTGAACTATAGCCTCTCATGTCGCTAGCCGGTTTTCTTGTGGCTCAAAGGAAGTTGTCCTTCCGATGAACCTATAGGGGCGTTCTGGCGACAGACCCCTACCGTAGATGTGTATAGTGGCCCAGAATTGACGGCTCTCACCGCTCATGGGTCCTTGGTACACAACATATTCTGGGGGCTCTTCTAACGCATAGGCACGACGGGTGAGGTTTGCGAGTATGGTCACAAAACCTCCAAGGTTGGTTGCTGTGGTCTCATTGTGCACTACGGGGCCAGGCATTATGGCTTGGTTTGGGGTAGAGGCTGTGCCGTGCTGGGTTGAGGCTAGCTTGCCCTTTTTATAGAAAAAGGGGACGAAGTCTTCCTTCGCACGCTTGCGAATGAGACATCTTAGGTGCTGGTCACTGGCGTGTGATCGATAGGCTAGGTTGATAGGTTGGGCACCGAGTGCCAAAAGGTGTCAGGCTCACTGTGTGGCCATCTTGCACGAGAAGCTGGGCCGGGGTTGGTTAAGGTCTGGTGGGTTGCTTTACCTAGGTTTTTTGACCTGGCTAAGATAGGATTAGCCAACGGTCAGCCTGGCTCTAATACCAAGTCTGTCACGACCAGTTTTCCGGGTATTGATTTCCCAGAAAATGGCCCTTGTGCTCACCAGCCCCAGGATTACTGTTAGCTGATGAGGCACCAACTTGATACAGGAATTCCAAGCAAATAGCAAAATATGTAGTACAAGACCATTCTGGCCTAACAGTACAACAAATGGTTTCTAGTGCTTGATGGCGGAAGTGGTTTGCGGATCATCAGCGTCTATGGGGCTCCATTTTCCACAGGAACAGCTGACCAGGGTAACTCCTATCTTCGGGAGGCTGCTATCATCAATGCGTTGGTTCCGGGGCTGTCATCGCATCGCTCCTCTCCTTGCAAGAAATCTGGCCAAGACAATAGCCAGGGACAAGCCAGTGAGTACTTCGAATGTACTCGCAAACATTATGAACATGGGTATAATATAACAAACGATAATCATGTTCTGAAATATTTTATGATCAGAGCATCAGTCACAAAATAAAATCTCTGATGCATGCAAGCAGGTTATTTATAAACATTAATTTGCAATAATAGAGTATTAATGAAATACACCGATCGGGTGTCTGAAGCGGCGCCTCGGAAGGTTAGTAAACAACGAGCATGCCTCAGTCGGGCGTCTGAGCGACACCACATAAAGGGCTTATAAGGTAAATAAATAACAAGTATACCAAAGCAAGCGCCTCAGCGACACCACATAAAGGGCTTATAAAGTAAATGAATAACAAGCATGTTACGATCAAGGCGTCTCGGCGACACCACATAAAGGGCTTATAAAGTAAATAAATAACAAGCATGCCACGATCAGGCGCCTCGGCGACAACACATAAAGGGCTTGTAAGGTAAATAAATAACAAGCATGCCACAGTCGGGCGTCTCAGCGACACCACATAAAGGGCTTATAAAGTAAATAAATAACAAGCATGCCATAGTCGGGCGTCTCAGCGACACCACAAATAGGGCTTATAAAGTAAATAAATAACAAGCATGCCACAGTCGGGCGTCTCAGCGACACCACATAAAGGGCTTATAAATAATCACAGTGAATATCCAGGAGGTAGAACCATCCCAGGGATACGTGATAATTTTAATAATATAACGGGTAAGTCCATAACAAATAATAATCATGATCATCACAAGTCACAAGTCACGATCCAAGTTCTGGTTTAACAATTTCTCCTCCGAAGACCGACACTAAGACCGACACTTGACCCATCCCAGACTGTAGTCCTTAACCATGGACACGGCTATTCGAATAGATCTTTAATCTCTGCAGAGGGTGTACCCTTTACCCACGAGTAACGGATTCCTTTAGTCCACGGGACTAATTCCGCTTCTGACCTTTTGATTGAAAACACACCTATCCGCACACACCAGCCTAACTTACCGGTGTCTGGAATCACCCACGACACCCGTTAAGCGAAACTCTAAGTGGGGAGGCTAGAACCTCGATTTAGCATGGGATCACAAAATTTATACCGCGCGCAAACTAGGGGAGCTACCCCTTCAGCTACAACCGAAAACACCCATGCCCCCGGGCCAGGTGGCATGCCTACCGGATGCCTCCGGTATCTTCCACCATGGCCTCTCTGTACGGTGTGTGCTAGGAAAGGGGTTGACAACTTACTGAACCGTACCCTACCTATGGCAGGGACAAGTGGTAGTACGGGGCAAGTATGGGGGTTACCGGAACAAGACTCGATCTATGGTCGACTCAGGAGGCTTTAGTGTTCCCTGCATGGTTAGCATAACAATTTATACTTCAACCAACAGACAGAATCACCACGTGACATACCTCCTCATGCCATACCGGACATGACCGTCTCGACGGAGGACTAGGGACAAGACCGTGTCTACCCAAGACAGAGGCTTTCCCGGATTTCCTTCCGGTATGCATGAAAGGCATATGATGGTGACTACTATCACAAACATATCAATCTCCAATAGCATGAAATCATCAATATGCACTCATGAGTAGGAACATATCATCACATAAAATGACGTATACCACGTGTCGAGGTGGTGTTGTCACCGTGTCAAATAACACACACAATATTATGCCATGGTTCAGAATGCTTGCCTTCAAGTTGCGGGGAGGCAAGGTGCACTCCAAAACTTTTGAAAGCTCTCTCCTCTCTCTGAAGATCCTATTTAAAATATTATTGGATCAATATATCGTTTCAAAAACAGTACCAAAAAGTTGTCTTAATTTTTTTTGAAATAAATCTTCAAATAAACTAGACAATATTTGAGAGAGGTAGGAAAAAGAATCAATTCATTTGGGGTCATATTTAAAAAGTTATAGCCAGTCAAAGTTGTGGTCAAAAATCTGTTTTTAAAATAAAACAGAATAAAGAGGAAAAACGTTTCGAACTGACCACGTCGAAGGCGTATTCCGATTTTACGTCTCCACTTATCTAGCGTGGACCGCGCGTGGATCACTGACAGTGGGCCCACCTTGCCCACTAGTCAGGTTTGACTAGTCGACCTCCCCTCCTCTTCCTCTGCCCGAGCGGGGGGCGGGACTCCGGCGATCGCCGCCGGCGATTGGTGGTTCCTCGCGGGGTTCCGAGGGCGGGGATGGACCCGCCAGGCCGGAGCGGTCCTCCCGGTGGTCGTTGGGTCGCCGGGGGTGGAGGGAGTCGCCGTCGACGAGCTTCGCGGCGGCCGGCGGCTTCGGTAGCAAAGTGGGTTTGGGGCTACGGTGGCTCTCCGTCGCAGCAGAGGGTTTGGGCGGCTCCACAAGACGAAGATGGTTCCGGTGGTGGTGCTGGAAAGGAGGGAGAAGCTCTGCTTGCGGCGTATTGAACCAGAGCGTGGCGGCGGCCGAATCGGTCGGAGGCGAGGAAGAAGGCCTCCCGCCGATGCTTGCTGGACGTGAGGCGCGCCAGAGGGGTGGTGCGAGGCTACCTGAGGCTCGAACGTGCTCGGGAACCCCCTTTTATAGCGCGGTTAGGTCGGTCCTGAGGCGGCCGGAGATAAGAGCGGCGGCGAACCGCCTATCTGTTGTTGCAGGGCAACGTGGCGCCGACGAGTGCTCGCGGACGAGCGTGCGGATATGCTTGGACTGCTCCAGGGGGCAGCTGGCGTGAGGCTGTGGCTTGGGCGGTGCCGACCGTGGCAGAGGCGCACTATGGACGCCGGCGTGCCGCCAAGAGGGCTCTGACGGCGGCGATGTAGGGCACCAGGGCAACCTGGCGCGTTCTGGCGAGTGGTCGAGGGCGAGGCGCGGCTCTGCAAGCGAGCAAAGGCCAGGGGCGCGACTTGGCGGCTCGGTGCATGCGCGTGCAAAACATGCGCTCTGGGCACGCCCAGAGCGTGCTAGGTGCTCGGTGAAATGCCAGCGTGTGCTAGAGGGCATATGAGGAGTTGGTGATCAACAGATCTAGGCTAGTGGTAGCTGTGAGGCTAGTGGACATGCTCGTTTGGCTGTTGTGGCAAGTCTGCAATGCAAACTCATGAGCATGTCAATTCTGTTCATGAACTCAAGGTGTCAGGAGCTCCTAGGCAACTCTTGGTGTGGCCAAAGTCTCTAGATCCTAGTCTCTTTAGGTGAAGGTGGTGGTGGTCAGGTTAGTTTGCCAAACAGAGAAACTTGTTAGTGTAATTATTTGGGAAAACCAATTCTGGACAGAACCTATAGGCTATCATTTCATGGACCAAAAATATCCCAATGGGTTCCTGCTCCTGGTCTTAAGGGTTTTGCAGGAAGGACTACAAGCAGGAAAAGGAATCATGGGTAAAGGAGCAACTTAAAATGTGGTTGTTGTACAAATCATCAAGTTGGACCAGAATAAAGATGAGGTTGATTCACTCAAAATTTTCAAAGGACATAACTGGGTTTTTTTGCATAAAGTTGAGTAATATACTCCTATTGACATCCCATAATTGTGGTGGAAGTTTTAAAGAAATATTTAAATAGGTTGTAGTGAAAATTTGCCCACTGGACCAGATTTGAAAATTAGGTGTAGAATTCAAAATATTCAATGAATGAAATAGATTTTTGCATAAAAGTGATCTAAAAACATCACATGACATCCCCAAATTTTGGTTGGAATTTTAGTTAAATTTATCAAATGGTTGTAGTTCAAAAAGAACTCCAAAACTAATGAAAATCACTTTAAGGAATAAAGTTCAGAGAGAAATAATTATGTAAATAAATTCCACTGAAAAAAAAGAAATGTTTTACTTGAAAGGGCAACCAAGTCCACTAATATATTTGGAAAGTTTTTCACTAGAGGTAAAAATTCCATAAAAATAAAGGAAAGAATGGTTCTGAAATCAAAAGAAATTCCAGAAATTAAAAGTTTAAGTTTCCTGGCAATGTTTTGATAAACAAAACATGGTTAAATTTTTGGGGCGTCACACGCATCGCAGTCCACCCAGCTCTCACCGCCACCCACGCCAGCGGAAGCCCTAGCAAGCGCAGCTACTCCTCGATTTTCCTTCCGCCGCGGAGAAGCTCGACGAATGGAGGGCCACCGTCCGGGGCCTCGTCGGCATCGCCAACGACGACAGGCTGTGGCCGGCGGAACCCGTCGGCCGTCGCTCCGCCGGGCTGCCACCTGCTTGCGGAGGCCACGCCGGAGGCGATGCGGCCAAGGTGTACTCCCCACATCAATCCCGACCGCCCCGGGCGTCGGCCCATCGCAGCGACGCTCGTGATGATATCTCCATCGCTTCATCCGACCCGCGGACCAACCGCGATCAGCACCAAGTCCTTCGGGAGCGGGCTCACGAGGACGCTCGAACTACGTGCGCCGACGTGACGCACGCCACCAGTCGGACAAGCGGGCATGGCCCGCTATGGACCACCCAACGTCGGGAGGCTACGGTGGCCTACCTTACGAGGTGGGTTGTCCGGCCTTCACCCGTGAGCTGCGGCAGTTCCAGTGGCCATCCCACCGTATGTTCAAACCCGACGTTGGCGAGAAGTATAACGGCAAGGATGGCGCCCGTGCGACGGGACCCACGCGACCAGGCGAAGAAGCACAGAAGAAGAAAATGGTGCAACACCCAGTTTACTTCGTCAGCTCCCTTTTGCATGGGGCTAGGTCGAGGTACTCAGGTGTGCAAAAGCTGC
Organism: Aegilops longissima; assembly: GCA_021605205.1. Classification (NCBI taxonomy): domain Eukaryota; kingdom Viridiplantae; phylum Streptophyta; class Magnoliopsida; order Poales; family Poaceae; genus Aegilops; species Aegilops longissima. Next base: position 706,773,459 of record CM038679.1, on the reverse strand, counting down.
TCTTCGGCGTCCTTATGGCTTCGAGGAAGCTGCGCCATTACTTCCAAGCGCATGAGATCACGGTGGTCACCCGCCTCCCATTGCAACGGATACTGCATAGGCCAGATGCAACGGGGAGGATTGTGGAATGGGCCCTGGAGCTGTCAAGCTTCGGTTTAAAGTTCGAAAGTACCTCAACGATTCAGAGCAGAGTCTTGGCAGAGTTTGTTGCAGAATGGACCTCGACGCCCGATGAAGAGGTACGAGAGACCACTCTCCCCGGCAAGGAAACGAGTCGCAACTGGATCATGTACTTTGATGGTGCCTTCTCGCTGCAAGGCGCCGGCGCTGGTGTGCTGCTTGTTGCACCCACCGGAGAGCACCACAAGTACGTCGTCCAGATGCACTTCCCCCGGGAGATGTCAACCAACAACACCGCCGAGTACGAGGGTTTGCTTGCCGGTCTCAGGATTGCGGCGGACCTCGGGGTTAAAAAGCTCATCGTCAGGGGCGACTCACAGCTCGTCGTCAGGCAGATCAACAAAGATTATCAAAGCTATTGATGGAAGCTTACATAGATGAGGTGAGGAAACTGGAGGAACGCTTTGACGGTATACAAGCGGAGCATGTCCCTTGGGCGAAGAACGACATCGCCGATTACCTGTCAAAGCGCGCTGCCCTCAAGCTACCTGTGGAACCAGGTACTTTTGTGCTTCAGTTAACTCAGCCATCCGTTGAGCCGTCGACCGGGCAGAACAAGCGGAGGAAGCTAGGCCCCGGCAAGTACTTGCCCACCGAGCTCCCCGGAGCCGCCGGCAAAGATGTTGCCATGGATGCCAATCCTGCCGCAGGGCGACCGACTCCGGCAGGACCTCAGGTCACGGCCGTGGAGGCGGCCGCCCCCGTAGCAGAAGAAATGCCTTTGGTCCTTGTCGTCGAGCCACAACTCCGGCATGGGCACAGCACACCGTCCGATTCCTTCAGAAGGGAGAGCTTCCTAAGGAGTAGGAAGAGGTGGAAAGAGTAGCCCGACGGTCTGCCACGTACCAGTTCGTTGATAACAAGCTATACAGAAGAAGACCGAATGGGGTGAAATTGAAGTGCATCTCCCGGAAGGAAGGACTAAAGCTGTTGGCAGAGATACATGGAAGCATGGCTCCCACATAAGTTCTAGGGCCCTTGCCAGCAAGGTTTTCTGGCAAGGTTTCTTCTGGCCCACCACCATCCAGGATGTGACGGCACTAGTAACTAAGTGTGAAGCGTGCCAGTTCCATTCGAAGAAGCTCCATCAACCAGTTCAAGCCCATCAAACTATCCCTCTCTCCTGGCCCTTCTCGGTTTGGGGGCTCGACATATTGGGCCCTTTCCCCCGCGCTGTCAGGGGCTTTGAGTACTTGTACGTCGCAATCGACAAGTTCACAAACTGGCCAGAAGTGGAGGCAGTGAGGAAGGTGACAGTGCAGTCAGCCATCAAGTTCTTCAAGGGACTAGTGTGCCGTTTTGGGGTGCCCAACAGGATCATCACCCACAACGGCATGCAGTTCACAAGCCATGCCTTCATGTAATACATTGAGGATCTCGGCAGCAAGGTCTGTTTTGCTTCCGTGGCACATCCACGGAGCAACGGCCAAGCAGAGAGAGCAAATGCTGAAGTCCTGCGAGGCTTAAAAATGAAGACTTTCGACAGGCTGTGCAAGAGTGGAAGGCGCCGGATTGATGAGTTGTCGGCGGTTCTTTGGTCGATCAGAATGACGCCAAATCGAGCCACCGGCCAGACACCCTTTGCCCTAGTTTACGGGGCAGAACCAGTTCTCCCCACGGAACTCATATACGGGTCACCTCGAGTGCTCGCTTATGATGAGCTTGAGCAAGAGCGATTGCTGCAAGATGACGCGACGCTCCTTGAGGAAGATCGTCTCCAGGCGGCTGTGAGAGCAACATGCTACCAGCAAGCCTTGCGCTGCTACCATAGCCGCAAGGTGCATGCCCGGAGCTTTGAGGAAGGCGACCTTGTTCTTTGGCACGTTCAATCGGCCAAGAATTCCAACAAGTTGACGCCGATGTGAGAAGGCCCTTATCGGGTAACATGAGTCACCAGGCCTGGCGCATTCCGGCTGGAGACCGAAGATGCCATTCCAGTGAGCAACTCCTGGAACATCGAGCATCTCCGCAAGTTTTACCCATAAGGCGCGCCTTGCCGGGCCTCCTGCCAAGCTACCCTTTTGTACAAGCCTTGCCGGCAAGGCATGTAACCCTTTGTACAAAGCCAGGCGCAGATCCTGAGCATAAATAAACGAAGCGCTGGCGCCCTAAGTTATTGCATGCATGCTAGGTTGAGTCTCTTCCTTGGTTAGGCTTGATAGTGCTTAGCGGCGGCTAACTCCTAGCTTAGAGGTCGAGTGCGCGTCTCTCTGTTCTTCTCTGTCTTCTTTGGTTCGCAGGGCACGTAAGTATTCTTGCCGAGCTGTTTTGGAAGAAAGGGAACAGACCGGCGCCCGGGCCCCAGCAAGCCAGAGTTGCCGGGGGCTACAAGAACAAGGATCCCTCCGCGGCAAGCCAAGATCGCCGGGGGCTGCAGATCCAGATAAGTACTTTATACTCTATCATGCATTTCGTTATGGACTGGGATACGTGAAACCCCGTTCTATCTCCGAGCTACCGTGCTCCCCCTTTTCGGCACCCAAGGATTATCCCCTGGGTCTGGATTTGGTCGTAGCCGTGGCAGCAAAGAGAAGGAATGGGGGGCCTAAGCCCACCTCATCCCTGCCTCCGCCAAGAGCGTGAGAAAGGTCGAGCGAAGTGGGTAAACGGCAAGGCATGTTGTCGGGCGAGGAAACGTTTGTCTTAAAGATAACAAGGATTCACTCCTTGTCGTGGGTTCCTCCTGCGAACGAAAATCCCGGCGAACATCCATTTTTCATTAAAAAACATCCCGTACAGGTACAGTTCATATGAAATGAAAAACATGAGCAATGGGATTACAAGCTTTAAATTCTACTATGGCCCGAGGGCTTACAAACTAAAAAGAGATAAGGTGCCCGTAATCCCTATCTTGTCCCTCTCCTCAAGAAATGGAACAAGGAAAGCAGGAGGGAAAAAGGGGCGCCTAGGCGAGCTACGGGTGGCAGAAGACACCAAGAGAACATCTTGGTGGCCGTCCAAGGGCTGGATGGTGATGGCGGCGCCGGAGGCAGAGCTCGAAGACAAGGCGGCAGGACGTCAGTACGCGATGAAGGGGTTGGTGCCCGCGTACTCCGACTTGACGACCCTGCCGCCCGCCCTCCCCTCTTCTGCAGCCTCCCTATGCCAGACGCCCAAGGAGACGACCCCGGGAAGTTCAAGGAGCCGGTGACACGGATGATGGGGCGTTGGTGCCGCTCGGAGCGGTGCCCGACGCCTAGTCGGACCCGTCATCCTGCCGCCCACTGCCCTCGTCGTCGCTGCCGTTGTCTTCCTCGCCACTCTTGCTTGAGGAGGAATCTTCATCGTCGGGGGAGCTCTCCACGCAGCATCTCACGCGGGTCCCGAAGTGCCCGAAGATCTTGACGGAGAGGAGTCCGCCCTCCATCAGTTTGAAATGGAGAGCGAGCCCATCCGTCAAGCTTTGAAGGCGAGCGAAGGTTTTCCACCCTCGGTGAAGATACATGACGTGAGGGGCGGGGAACTCGACGTCGACCCATGTGCCGCTGTTCGCACAACCCCTCATGTGCAGCCGCAGCGCTTGCGGCGGATCCAGCTCCATTTCCCGCGCAAATGGGGTCGGGAGGCGAAGTCGACGGCGCGGTGGATGGCGCAGCCTAACGAATAATTCATAGGGGTTGTCCCCGGCGTGGCCCTCCATCGAAGGAGGGGCTGCTGGGGGAGGCGAGGCCAATCTGCCGCCCCGTCCTCCTCTCCCTCGAGCACCGCGTGGCCTCGACCTCGCCCCCTCCCCCTCCCTCTATCGGCTGGCTCTTCCGCTACGAGCTCTTGGGGAGGAGCGGTGCGCTGTCTGGCCGAAACCCTCGCCGCCACGGATGAAGCGTCGCCACGCCCCCTCGCAATGGTAGGAGAAGAAAGGAAGTAGGAATGGAGAGAGCCGGACGGTGAAAGATTGAGGGGCACCGCTCCTCCCGCTCCCCTCTTTATAAAGGGGCGGGGGCGGGGCTCGGCCGCCCCCCCTCGACCAATCCAACTTCTTGAAGTGACAACAAGCGGGGTCTTCGACCGCCCTCCCTACTCCATTGAAGGCGCGTGGGAATCGACCCGCACGCGCGCGACTACCCACGTCCCGTGTGCCTGTCACTTGCTCTGCGTTGTGCATGTGGCGAACGTGGCGCAAGGGGCGGGCGCAATGGGACACGTGGAACGACGGTTCCCGAGCGAGGGCAGTAAATGGGTGGCGGCCCTGCGGTTTCGAAGAGACACGCAAGCCGCCTCTTTAATGTCCACCACGAGGTGACGCCAGCATGCTCCCGTCATGCGCGCGCACATGACCCCCACACCGCGCATTCAACACGGGTCGTGGGGAAGTACGGCGGACGGAACAGTGGACGCGGTAAATATCTGCCCCAAATGCCCGCACACCGTTCTGGGACTGGCCCAACAACATGATGCGCTTATGTGTGGCCCAGGCCCGGGGGCTCCTATCGGTGTACAAAAGTAGGGGCTCTGCTTTTGACCCCTTTACTTGTGCACGGGCAGTCAGAGCCTCCCGCCACGGCCACGCATAGACATAGCGGGAAAGGGGAGTTGGAGAGAAGCCAAAGCCACGAGGACAAACGAAGTAACAACAAGGACCAAGGCCACAAAGATCAGATAGGCGTAGCAGGTTCCCCCGGCAAGGACCCTTGCTGGGGCAGCCTCAGCAGCCCCGGCAAGACCCTTGCCGGGGCAGCTCGCCCAAGCCGGCCGAAGTGAGCCGCCCTTGAGCCCACCAACGCTCTCAAATGCGTTGGGACATGGCTCGGGAGGCACCTCCATGGTGGCATGCAGATCTTTGTGAAGACATAGAATGCTCAAGATCAAATGAGGATAAGAGGGCAACCATCCTCGCCGAAGAAACCCACAAGACCTCCGGCAAGACCCTTGCCGGGGAGGCCAGCGTGCCACGGAAAGACCCTTGCTGGGCCACCCGACAAGGCCCTCGCCAAAGCGCACCGGCTGGACCACTACCAGGCCCGCACCAGATGAGTTTTCACCGCCGTTCGCATGGAGCTGCCGACCCAACCAGCTGGGCAGGCACCTGCATAGCGGCATGCAAACCTTCCTGGAGGCTCCACCACCGCGCCACCTCAGCTGCCTGCCTGCCTACATGGCACCGCATGTATCGCTGGCCAGGGCGCGTGTCGAAGCGAGAAAGAGCGGCGGAGGATGGGATGGGCCTGGCTCCCATCCTCGATAAAGCAAGAGGACACCAAAGCGATGCATTAAATGCATCTTGTCCTGTAATACGAGGGATAACCTCATAGCACTGTACCCTTGCCACCTCCTGCTTGCCACTGTGGCGACCCCTTTCCCTATAAACGGAGGCCCGAGGCGACCAGGAAAAGGATTCGGCTCTTTCGAACCTCGCAGCACCTAGAGCTAGTTCGAGAGCTCAAGAACACTAAATACATCCACCAAAGCAGGACTAGGGTTTTACGCATCCTCGCGGCCCGAACCTGGGTAAAATCCCTTTGTGTTGTCTGCTGGTCCCGCTCTTCTCACAATCCCCACGCCCCGCAACCGTAGAAGGGATTCCAGTGATCCCATAGGTGTCGTTTCCCACCGACAACATTCTACGTATATCTTGCTTTGGGGTTGCAGGCCCTGAGATATCAAGATAGCTCATTTAAATAGTATATTAAATCTCTTGATGGTATAACATGGCATTGGCAGGAATTATTGATGACTACTTTGATGGGTACTTTTCTGAAGAAATGATTGTCCCATGTACTGTGATGCTCGCAGTTCTATCTTTTTTAATGCTTGCTTATGGCATTGTGGTACTGGTACAAGAGTACTGCCAAATTTTGCAATGTTCATGATTCAGATTGACCATGATTGATACTGTTGTTTAAGATCATAAACTTTTTCATGGTTGATTAAATAGGCATAGTTGATTTTAGTTGCAGACCCTAAGATATCAAGAAAGCACTGCTACAAATTTAGAACTAGGATGTACTTTTTCATAGTTCCTGTCAAGCATGCTTATTTTGTTGTGTAGCATTGCAAATCTCGGGTCTTGAAAGTTTCCTACCATACCAACACATTAGGTAGGATTTGCCTTATTTTGTAATGAGCAAAAAAAAGTTGTGAATATAACAAATAATTATGTGCAGTAGTACATGGTTGGAAATTCCTTTCTTGTTCACTGCATATTAGAGTGGAATTTGTATTGTTTGGTCTGCATTCACAGTCAACATGGAGTGCTGAAGTCTATACCTATACTAATTATAGACTCCCAAGAAATTACCACGTTAATTAGAAATTAAGAGCCGTTCATCTATGTGGGGCCAAATTATTACGGTTTAGATTAACCCTTAGAATTCTCCGCGGAATATTTGCTCAGTTCGGCTTAAAAAATAGGCCCATAGACCTTTCACGGTTAGAAGATGCAAAAATAGGAGCCTGATTTGGTGAGTCCACGTTAGCCTCCACGTTTAATCCCCAAAAGTTAAATTCATACGGTAGCTACAGATTCAATCTTTTTTTTTCTTTTAGATCTTTTCAATCAAATCGTACATAAATCCCCTAGCAGTCCACGTTGCCCCTGCTCTCCCGTTTCTTTCCAGGAAACGTCACCTCTTTCCTCTATCATGTTTTCTGCTGCTTCGCCGCAACAACTCAGGACACCACCTCCTTCCTCTATCATGTTTTGTGCTGCTCCGCCACATCTCCTCTGGGCGAAGGTTTTACCACGATAGCTAGGTTCACATACAAAGCGTTGGCAATGCTCCTAATCAAGGTGCTGACCCCCTAGCCCCTCCATCTATCACCATAGCACACCTAGCTGATTGGTCTATGCAGGATCTGTCCGTACACTACTCTAGGTCTGATCACCTTGCCAATGGCTTTCTCTCATGGCAGGTATCACCATTGTATGTTCTTCTGTATGTCTCTTCTTTGCATGTGAGGCTCCAATCTCAGCAATGGCTCAGCTCCCAGGTAGCTTTTGTTTCAAACCTAAGTATTTGATTACAATTGTTTTGTGTCCAAATAGGATAATGATCTTCTTCTTATAGTACAGTTATATTTTACTAATTATTAACTAACAAATGTTGGCTGCAGTCTACCTACGATCCGATCTTTTAGTATTGATCCTGAGTGCCGTCGATGGATTTTTTATGTGTTGATGGCAGTGCACTTGAAATTAGTTCTACCAACTCTGTTGTTGGCTTGCTGCTCGGCAATCACCAAAATTGACTTCAAGGTCTTTGTTGATCAATGTGACAGTGATTTGTGATTATCTCTTTCAACTTTGTTTCTACTACGGGCATTCAATACACACTAACCTTGACTTAAAAATCTTTGCTGATTAATCAGCAGGTGCTTGGATGTATGATCTATTTCTGTAGGCTTCTTTGGGTTATTAGAACGGTAAGCTATCTAGGGTCATTGACAAGAGTGAGTTTACATGCGGGCTTACATACCATGTAAAACTAGGTGCTCCTTCTTGAAGCAAACGCAGGGGGTTGTCTTCTTACATTCATATTTTCAATTGGACTACACGTCCTATTGTCATCCTGAAAGTTTGTCCTGTGATCTCTATGGTTATAACCACGTGCTCTCTCTACTAATTCTTCTTAATTTTTTATTTCACGGAGACTTAAAGTTTCCGAAGTTTCGAGCTCCAAATAATTGTTTTCCAGATGAGGAGTATTCAGCACAGATGGTACATGATGTGGGTGAGAACATGGTAATATTTCGGAGCTCATCTACAAGACTCTGATTTATACTACTAAAAGTGTTTAACTCTGTATGATATTATTAAAGGAATTATTGCTGTGTTCTCTCTTTAGGTAGGCTCCAATGGGCGATTAGAAATGTAATTAAGCTATCCAGTATCATCGACAAAAGCACGATTTATACTACTTCAATTGTTTAACTGTGTAAGATAACAAGATATTTTACGAAGTCTTATTTATTTGTCTATTTTTTTAGGCTTGCTCCCAGATTTCTTCTTCACCGGGGAATTTCGCTCGCGACTAAATACGCGAAAGGTAAATTATCCAAACCTACATACAGTATGAATATGCATCTTTGAAGTGGAGTTTAAGGTCTTTATTTCAGCTGAAGCCATCTTCGAGTTATTGCCTAGAAATATTTATCCAAATTGCATGTTTTCAATTGCACATGCACGCTTGCATACCTCTTAAAAGAAAGTGCTAATTCTGGGGCAACTCATGGTATTCCTTTTGTTGTTCACATTTCATTCTGATCGGACCGTCTCTTGATGTCTTCAGAGTAAGTGAAGTGTTATCAGATTCTTAGCAATTAACATGGCCGATCAACCTTGCTGCCCTCATGCTTGGTGACGATCCAATTCTTCGTTGTTATTGCAGGAGCTTTTATGTTTCACAGCTATCCCCTTCCAATAATCGTCTTTGAGAGGGTCTATGTTCATTTTATTTCTAGGAACCCGTTTGTCCTATGTTTGTAATTTTAGTTAGGTCACCAATATGATAAAATTCAATTATATGACAGAGATAGGGATAGATGCTGTGGTTTAGAAGAATGATAGGTTCTAAACATGAGCGTGATTTATTCTACTATGTGTGCAACTGTGTAATATATTCTTAGAGCTAGAAGTATTATGTATACTTTCTCTATTTTTGTAGTCCTACTACTATCTTCTTCTTTTTTACCATCGATTTTGCACATGACTAAGTTGACAAAAGGTAAATCCTCTGAAACAACGCATAGTATAAATATGCAGGTTAGTTCAGTTTGTTATTGCTAAATACGTCTTTGTCTTACCACTCAAGATGACATTTGTATGTCTGGAACTATTCAAAGGCTTGCTTTTCCATGCATATTCTTCTTTTTGTTAAGATTTACTTAATAACTTCAGTTCACATATTATATGTGAAATTATTTGATTAGATACGAAGAAAATCATAGTAATTAAATGTTATAGATAATTAGCGTTTTGTTGATTTAGTATTCATTTATCATGGGTACACTTCTCTAAATAACTGTCGTACCTAAGCACACATGCATGTTCTACCTTGGCACATGGTCCTTATTTGTTAACCCTGATCGTCCAAAGTTCTACGGAGTTGCCTTTGTAATATATAAGCGCACATGGTCCTGCATGAGGACTTCGAGAAGTGACCCATGTTCAAACAAGAAAAATTGATACGTTGACTTTAAACTAGGGAAAATATATGAACTTCTGTCTCCAAGTGGGTTCCACCTAAAGGACGTGTCAAGATATATGTCGATGTTTGTATGTATTTTTATCCTTATGAAAAATATGTTTGCGTTATTTCCATGGGTTATGACCGTATTACCAATTGGTAGATCGAGTTGCCCATTATGTAGCATCGTTTGTGTAACTTGATCATGTGCACGTGGATAGTTCTTCCATAGTATTTCATACCTTTTTATTCTCCATTTAATAGACATCGTTAAAAATTCGAAGTTATTCATTTTTTAAATCTAGCCTGTGCAAATGCACGGGTTGACGACTAGTAGTGTAAATTGTTTGAAGTTGCCTTTTGGCCAGTATACATAAGGATGGAGTACTGCACGGTATGGTTCTTCCTTTTTGGTTTGTATCGTTGAATTGACACCCTTAAGCACTTTTTGGTTTCTATTATCCATGTGCGCATATGAGCATCGATGGAAACTATTCTCGGATTAAACGTGAGCATGCCTTGGTATACATATGAAGGAACTGATTTTTTTTAGTATCCGGGGAAAGTTTTCCTGTTTTGATTTTACAATTTCGATTCTTTCCTTCATCTGTTGATGGTAAATATTAACACACGTAGTTGTATATATTTTGAAAATCGGAAGCGGTTTTAACATTTCACATCATGATATTGTCGTTTACGATACTAAGCTTGACGCTGCTCGGTGTGCTGTTGTTCTTCGTCGGCGTGGAGCTAGCCGTCGCCGCTGTGGTACATGTACCCGTTGCCTCCGCTTGATGTAGTTCACGATGGACATAGACATGGTAAAGTCGCGACGGAGATCCCCTACTTCAACCCACGGCTCTTGGGTGACTGTGGCGGTCGGCCGGTGACCGAGCACAAAATCTGGTTCAGCTTCAATGGTTGGCTGCGCTCCAGTGCGAGGGGTGGTGGCGCTTCGAGGAGGAGACAGCTGCGACAGTTGCTTTGTGTACTTCTACTTTTCACTTTGAGAATCAATTTGTGATTTTATAGTGAGTCATTACCAACGAAATTATGGAAAGTTCTGCTCTAGGCAGCAGTCCAGGAAGCAACAAGCCCCGTCTCTATGGTGCTCCAGTAGTGGATATCGCTGGAATAGCTAAAGGATTTAGTTGTAACACTTTCTCTGAACTTTACTCAACAAGCAAATTATCCAAAAATTGAAGTCGAATTTTTCAGGGTTCCTATACATATACACATAGTGGGAAATTAATCGTCCTTAGATATTGTTGTGCTCTTTTGAAAAGCAGGTCTGTGTATACAACATACAGTGGGTTTCATATATATAATTATATATACTCTAGGACCTATGGTGCCCAGCAAGCATGAACAAATTTAGCTTGCCGTTTTGTTAATGCATCGCTATGCTTTGATACAAATTTCAGGCGTGGTGCCAGGTTATTGATAAACTATCCCCCAGCAAGGTACATATCTAAGTCTTGGTTGGTCAATTGTTGCACGCCTAACTAAAATCTTTCCTTCAGGGTTTTCTTATAGGTTTAAAAGACTTTTCATCATTATAATCACACCATTGTCCATACAAATGATGGACTGAACTTGGCCATGGACCCTCCCGTCTGATATAAAAAATCCATGAGATCTAGCATACCTAGCCAGCCCATGATCTATTTGGTTGCACTCTCGACGCATCAGGGATGTGCAGCACTACTGAAAACGATTCATCTGCTTCCTAATATCCACATACCCAACAAACAGTCTTGATCTGCAGGTCCCAGCGAATTGCAGCGCCTCAAAAACTACCGGGCAAGTTACCATTCATGTGGATGAGTGAGAGCAAGAAACAGCCTCAGTTTCTGCTTCCTCGGTGGTGTCCGAGCACTGCCAGAGTTCAGTTCCCATCGAGAACAACACCTGTCCTTTGTACTGGAATGATTATTCCTGTTGCAACGTACTCCTTAGTACTTCCCATTATCTATGGGTATGTAATCTTGATGAAAATCGTATGTTTCTGAATATCGCCATATATGCTTCGCTTGATTTTTCCGCACACCCAAAGTCCTATCAATCAATGTGTGCGCGGGTGATTAGATTGAAAAAAAAATACAGTTTGAAATTTGATAAGGAGCTGATGGACGTGTATATATATGCATGTGTTGTTTATATCTGAATCGAGAGAAAGTATAAAAACAATATACACTTATGTGCTTTGTCTAGAGGCGTCCTGATGGAAAGCTCTAATGCCACCAGGCCACAGCAGCGGAGTAGTGTGTATTTTTTTCTTCTCTTTTTCACAAAACACTGAGCAGTGCGGTTGTTCCTACAATTGTGCTTAGCAGCTCCCATCCCGTGACAACGCCTCAGTTATAACCTGACATGGTCTTATTGTTCTTGCGCTCGATCGACCGGTACTGGTCAGCCTAGCAGGAGGCACGCATCATGAAAAATCAGAATGCAATGGAAGACTACATTGAATGCGAGGGAGCTTGGTGTCCAAGGTATACATGATGGCTTGGTGCTGGAGTTGGAGGTCGCAGAAGTCAAAGGCCGAGAGATACCGCAAGAAAAAGAAGGCCAAGATAGAGAAGCCGCCGAGATTGCTTATGGCCGGGTGGGACGAGGAGACGGGGATGAACGGAAAGAAGCAGGTGCACATTTGAACTAAAACCACGACGAGTAATTTGGAACGTAGGTAGTAGCATACATGGGGTAAAAGGAGAAGGAGATGCTCGAAGGGAGGGCGGCACACGGGTGGTGTTCCTGGATCGGTAGAGTGGCAACGTTAAGTCTGGGGGAGGGTTCGTGTTGTGCGTGTGGGTAGGAGTATGTGAGGTCCACCACCATGACTGTGCACAAGTTAATCCCTCTTACAGAATTAGGGGGTGTGGTACTTTTTCTCCCGTTGCAATGCACGGGCAATTTTCCTAGTATAACTAAAGCATTTCTAGACTCAACTCCGACTAGTTTGGCTTGGTAATCCTACAGGCAGCCAGGCTCTGATACCAAAGCTGTCAGGACCTGATCCTAAGTCACATCAATCTAGCATGTAACACATCATATCACTTTGCAGCCTCATGCACGGTATTCCCACGGGTGCCACCTTACTTGGCCCGGGACCGTTTGCGCCTTTTGGCTCACGTATATGATAGTGTCGCTAGCATCCATATAACAGAGAACCCGGGCGACATGTCTAGTCGTGAACCCAAAGTGGCACTAACTTACAGGGACAGGCATACATGACCCAGCAACGAACGTGTCGGTCATCAGCGTGTGAATTCGGGTTGTAGCAACTGGGCTAGCAAGACTCCGGGAATCCGGCCTGTAGCAGGCTTACAGGACTCCGAAAGACACCGCGTGACATTTCCCCAAAGGGACAGACACAGGATCGAAGGACACATGCCGACCAGCCTAAGTGTTCCGGAGCAGTAGCAAGCTACCATGGCTCAGTGGAAGCACTAGGAGACATTTCCCAGTAAGAGAGGCTACCAAGGATAAACAACTAGGTTGTCGAATCCCACACATACCAAGCATTTCAAATCATACACACAATATACTCGATATGTGCAAATACAACATGGCATCACAACAAAACTCTACAACTCAAAGTATTTATTCATTAGGCTCCGAAGAGCCAGATATTACAAACATGGGTCTGATGACCCAGCATTCAAGCCATACAAGCAACAAGCACATGCGAAAGCTTAACTTGTCTGAGTACAGACAACTACAAATGAAAAAGGCTGGGAAGCCTGACTATCTACAAGACCCTCCAGAGGGCACAAGATCATAGCTGAGGTAACAAGCTAGACGTTGAAGTCCACGCGAAACTACTAGTGAGACTGAAGTCTCTCTGCAAAAATATAAAATAAGCAAACGTGAGTACAAATGTTCCCAGCAAGACGTACATTGGAACTATCTACATATGCATCGGTATCAACGGAGGGGGTGGTGGAGTTTGACTGCAGCAAGCCAGCTTTGACTCGGTGGCTATCCTAAACTACGACTGCAAGTAACTCTTTTGAGGTGGCGCACACGAGTCCACATATTCACCATATCAATACACCACTATGGATCCGGTCCCGTCTCTCTACGAGCACGCAATCCATACACTAGTAGAAAAAGGGTCAAATGTCAAGCACATTAGTGCCGGTTTGCTTTTGAGACGACACTAATGCATTAGTGCCGGTTCCAACGGCTAGCCGGCCGCTTTCATTAGTACCGGTTTGTGACCGACCTTTAGCACCGGTTCGTGCCACGGACCAGTACTAAAGTGAGTGGTGGAAGGATGTTGTTAGTCCGGGGCCCCTCCAGCACCTTTAGTACCGGTTCGTGGCACGAACCGGTGCTAAAGGTTGTCTTGCAAAAACCCTTCGTCCACCCGAGCTCTCTCTGTTCTTCCCCTTTCCCCTCTCCTCTCTGTTCTTCCCCTCTTCCTCTCGAGCTCATCACACATTTTGCCCAAAATTTGTCAAGATTTGAAGGCCCCCATCCAGTCAAATGATCACAAAGGTTAGCAACTTTGTCCTTTCATCTCTCATTGCTAGATTAGCTCTTGCAATGCTTTGTATAGTGATTAATTTATGAGTTTAGTAATTTGGGAGGAAATATATGTGCTAGTATTTGATTTATATGCAATTTGAGGTCAAAAATAACACTTAGTTTGCATATGTAGGTGTGGTTTATTTAGTGTCTTCTAAATCTCCGTCGTAATCACAGTCGATCGCCCGCACCGTTCCGTCGCTTGCACCGCCTTGTGGTGAGCCTCTTGTTCATGAATGTTTTACATTACCAAATTGATGTTTGCATGATTTTGATATATAGTTACTCGTATAATTATCTTACCCGTACATTGTTTGTTATACATAGTGCCATGGTTTTGATATCCGTCCCCGTCAGCCCTCGTCCTTGTTATAATTCGGATGTGGTATATTCTCTTTTAAAACTAGTTGTTGCATTTCGTGTTTATGACAAATTATGCCCATCAAGTTGACATAGATATTTTTGTCTAGGAGGTTTGTGAACCAGAAATTCCAACCGACCCTATTATCGAGAGGTTAAATTTAGTTGAAAGAGAAAACGAGTATTTGAAAGAAAAATTGAAAATAATTGAGGGGGAGAAGATGGAATTGGAGTTGCATGTTGCCAATGTCATCGATGATCACAAGATCAAGATGGAGAAAATGCGCTTGAAGAATAGAAAGATTAGAAAATATGCCATTGATAGTGAGGCTTGGTATCATTATGCTCTTGGATCAATTGTTACCTTAGTTGCGATCTTGATCGCATTTGTTGTTGCATTTAAATGCTTTAGCTAGAGAGTTATTTGTTTGTTGCATTTAATTCTTGTATGAACTTTATGTATGAACTTGTATTAATTTGGTCTTTTTGGTGTTGTGTAATGAAGATGAGCCGATAATGGATGTACGATGACCGATGCTCTCTTGAGTTCATTAATGTCGTGCAAACTTTTCTGCTTGCGGCTGAGGCAAACAAGCGGGCGGATGGTTTTATGCCTGTCCATGTTTAGTCTGTAAGAATGATCACAATTACTCTACGTCAAGAACCATTCACGTCCACCTGTTTAAGTCCGGTTTCATGCCCCACTATAATGTTTGGACCAAGCACAGAGAAAGAGGGGTTATGATGGAAGACAATGAAGAAGAAGAGGATGACGACAACTACCCTGGCCATGGGTTCCCTAAATACGATGATACAACAATGGGGGAAGAAGCTGAGCCGGCAATGCGGGAAGAAGCTGAAGAAGAGGCATCAGATGAGCCCGCTGATGACCTAGGTCGGGCCATTGCCGATGCAAAGAGAAACTGCGCAAGTGATTTGGAGAAGAAGAAGTTGCAGCGCATGTTAGAGGATCACAAGAAATTGTTGTACCCGAATTGCGAAGCTGACAAGAAAAAGTTGGGCACCACACTGGAATTGCTGCAATTGAAGGCAGAGAATGGTGTATCTGACAAGGGATTTGAAAAGTTGTTGGTAATGATAAAGAATATGCTTCCTAAGGACAAACGAATTGCCCGAGAGTAAGTACGAAGCAAAGAAGGTTGTCTTCCCTCTAGGGTTAGAGGTGCAGAAGATACATGCATGCCCTAATGACTGCATCCTCTACCGCGGTGAGTACGAGGATTTGAATGCTTGCCCGGTATGCGGTGCATTGCGCTATAAGATCTGGCGCGATGACCCTGGTGATGTCGAGGGCGAGCGCCCCAGGAAGAAGATTCCTGCCAAGGTGATGTGGTATGCTCCTATAATACCACAGTTGAAACGTTTGTTCCAAAACAAAGAGCATGCCATGGCGATGCGATGGCACAGAGAAGACCGTAAGAAAGACGGAAAGTTGAGAGTACATGCTGACGGGTCGCAGTGGAGAAAAATCGAGAGAAAGTACGGGAAGGAGTTTGCAGATGATGCAATGAACGTATGGTTTGGTCTAAGCGCAGATGGCATTAATCCTTCTGGGGAGCAGAGTAGCAACCATAGCACCTGGCCTGTGACTCTATGTTTGTATAACCTTCCTCCTTGGTTGTGCATGAAGCGGAAGTTCATTATGATGCCAGTGCTCATGCAAGTCCCTAAGCAACCCGGCAACGACATTGATGTGTACCTAAGGCCATTAGTTGAAGAACTCTTACAGCTGTGGAATGGAACAGGTGTACGTGCGTGGGATGAGCACATGGGGGAAGAATTTGACCTAAAGGCCTTGTTGTTCGTGCCATCAATGATTGGCCTGCTCTCAGTAACCTTTCAGGACAGACAAATAAGGGATACCGCGCATGCACGCACTGTTTGGATGATACCGACAGTATATATTTGGACAATTGTAGGAAGAATGTGTACCTGGGACATCGTCGATTTCTTCCGAGCAGGCATCCCGTAAGAAAGAAAGGCAAGCATTTCAAAGGTGAGGCGGATCACCGGACGAAGCCTCGCCACCGTACTGGTGCTGATGTACATGATATGGTCAAGGATTTTAGGTAGTCTTTGGAAAGGGTCCTGGCGGACAACCTGTTCCGAATGACGCTGACGGACGCGCACCCATGTGGAAGAAGAAATCTATATTTTGGGACCTACCCTATTGGAAAGACCTAGAGGTCCGCTCTGCAATCGACGTGATGCACGTGACGAAGAATCTTTGCGTGACCCTGCTTGGCTTCTTGGGCGTGTATGGGAAGACAAAAGATACACCTGAGGCACGGGAGGACCAGCAACGTATGCATGGAAAAGACGGCATACATCAGGGTCATGCAAGCTACGCTCTTACCAAAGAAGAGAAGGAAATCTTCTTTGAATGCCTGCTCAGTATTAACGTATTGTCTGGATTCTCGTCGAATATAAAGGGAATAATAAACATGGCAGAGAAAAAAATTCCAGAACCTAAAGTCTCATGACTGCCACGTGATTATGACGCAACTGCTTCCGATTGCATTGAGGGGGCTTCTACCGGATAACGTTCGATTAGCCATTGTGAAGCTATGTGCATTCCTCAATGCAATCTCTCAAAAGGTAATCGATCCAGAAACCATACCAAGGTTAGAGAATGATTTGGTGCAATGTCTTATCAGTTTCGAGTTGGTGTTCCCACCATCCTTCTTCAACATCATGGCGCACGTCCTAGTTCACCTATGCGAAGAGATTAACGTTTTGGGTCCTGTATTTCTACACAATATGTTCCCCTTTGAGAGGTTCATGGGAGTCTTAAAGAAATATGTTCATAACCGTGCTAGGCCAGAAGGAAGCATCTCCAAGGGCCATGAAAATGAGGAGTTCATTGAGTTTTGTATTGACTTTATTCCTGACCTTAAGCCGATTGGTGTTCCTGAATCGCGGCATAAGGGCAGACTGGAGGGAAAAGGCACGCTAGGAGGGAATCAACTAATATGTATGGATGGACATTCTCTCACTGAAGCACACTACACAGTTCTACAGAATTCCGCCTTGGTGGCTCCGTATATGGACGAACACAAGAATTTTCTACGCTCCAAACACCCGGAGCGGTATGATGACTGGATTACACGTGAACAAACCAGGAGTTACGCCAGCTGGTTGTAGACACGTACCATGCATGACGCCTCTATTGAAGATGACCTGTACTCGCTGTCCCAGTTACCATCTTCTAATATAATGACTTTCAAAGGGTACGAGATAAATGGTAATACATTTTACACGATCGCCCAAGATAAGAAGAGCACTAACCAAAACATTGGTGTCCGCTTTGACGCAACAACCAAGACGGGAAAGGAAACATATTATGGTTACATAGAGGACATATGGGAACTTGACTATGGAGCTGGTTTGGAGGTCCCTTTGTTTCGGTGTAAATGGGTCAATATGAAACGAGGCGGGGTAACGGAAGACCCGCAGTATGGAATGACAACAGTGGATCTCAACAATCTTGCGTATCCAGACAAACCATTCGTCCTAGCCAATGATGTGGCACAGGTTTTCTATGTGAAGGACATGTCTACCAAGCCGAGAAAAAGAAAAGATAAGGAAGCTAATGCATCATACGATGAGCCAAAGCACCACATAGTTCTTTCTAGGAAGAGAAACATCATGGGAGTGGATGACAAGACAGACATGTCAAAAGATTATGAAAAGTTTGATGAAATTGCTCCATTCACAGTGAATATTGACCCGAGCATCCAGTTAAATGATGAAGATT
The DNA here is from genome assembly GCA_021605205.1 of Aegilops longissima. NCBI lineage: Eukaryota > Viridiplantae > Streptophyta > Magnoliopsida > Poales > Poaceae > Aegilops > Aegilops longissima. The sequence continues at coordinate 706,755,483 of CM038679.1, read as the reverse complement.
TTCCATGGCTACTGCGCAAAGGGACACACGCGAAGAAAAAGTTTCACACCCAAAGATCTGGGATGTGATCGTCTTCACTATCATCACTTTCTTCTGTGTTTCACACCCAGGAGGGGATCTCTTTAATAGTTAGGGTAGTTATGTGTTTTGGCATTTGAAACGCGAAGAAATTTTATGTGCAAAAAAATTCTTTCATGCATTTACTGATTTTTTCAGCTAAATGACGCTGAAATTGAAAAGCATTTCAAATGGTTGAAAGTTGGCATGGTATCATAATTTGACCCACATAGCATATGCAAAAAAGTAGAGCGGCCTAACACAAATTTCAAAGTTAAGTTATTCACAAACTAGTGATTCACACAAATATCAAATAATTCAAAATTTAAACTATTCAAATTTGAAAACTACCGGCACTAACAAAAAGTTTGTAATTTTTTGTACCTAAAGCAAAAGTATTCACAAAGAAACTCTAAATACAGCAAAAAACAACTCAAAAGTAAATAAACCAAAAATAAATAGAGCAAAAAAATAAGAATATTAAAAAGCCAACCATCTGGGCTAGAGCGGCCTGCATACGACTAGAAACCCAACCTGTAGTTGGGCCAGGATGCAGGCCCGCAAGTCCAGTAGGCCCACACGCAGAGTAGGAGAGGTAGGCCCAAAAGGCCTGCTTTTGAGAGGAGCTCAATGCAGTGCCTGCGCCGGGGCTTATAAACAGGTCTTGCCGCTCCTCAACTAGCAAGGTGGGACTACACTTCTGCGCCCCTCGCCTGGCAGTGCACACCCTTTAGTACCGGGTCGTGGCACCAACCGGTACTAAAGGGTGGTCTTTAGTACCGGTTGGTGCCACCACACGGTACTAAAGGGTGTGCGCTTCCCGCCGCTTCGCCTGGCCAAAACAGGCCTTTAGTACCGGTTGGTGGCTCCAACCGGTACTAAAGGTGGGTTCTATATAAGAAAACACTTCAAAAAAAATCGGCAGTTCGTTCTCCCTCTGCTTCTTCTCCTCTGCCCCGTCGCCGCCGCCGCTGCCGCCGCCTCGCCGCCCCTCATCGCCGAACTTGCCGCTGTCCCCGCCGTCCCTCGCCGTCGCCGCTGCCCCGTCGCCGCCCCGTCACCGTCCCGTCGCCGTCTGTCGCTGTCCCCTCTGCCGCGCGTCCGTCACCTACGCCGTCGTCAAGGCTATGAAGCCTCTCCAGCCCTCTCTCCCTCTAATCGAAGTCGTCGTGCCGCCGGCATCAGAATCGTGACTGTGCTGCACACACACACACACACACACACACACACAGAAACACACACGATTCGGTTTTTTCTGTTTTTATACAAATGTTTTAGATGAATGAATTAATTAATTAGATTAATGTCAAATAGTTTATAGAAATGTTAGAAATTTTAGAAATGTTAGTTTTAGCTAGATGAATTCGATTAATTTCAAATTGTTATAGAAATGTTAGAAATGTTATAGAAATGTTAGTTTTTAGTTTCTTATAATTTTAGTTATAGAAATTTAGAATTTCCATATAAGTCACAATCCAATCATTTAAAAAATGTTGCTTTTTGCGGGCATATAGTATTTGTTCTCGACGATGCCCAGCCCGCAGCCTCGCCGTTGACCCGTTCGCGACGACGTCCGGCTGACCCATGTCCGGGACTGGGCTCCGTCGGGCTGGCTCTGGGAGGTGCTACCTGGAGGGGCGCGCCGCTTGGTGAGGAACCCGGCCTTGGGTCCCTTCGTCGACCCTGATCTCCTTTGGTGGCGTTCGCGTGGGCCACATTCGGTGCAGAAGGAGCCGGCCCCGCCGGAGGTGGTGTGTCGTCGTGTCAGGGAGGAGGACGAGCACGTCCATAGCTACATGGCTGCTATGGACGTCAGGTTCTCCAATACCTGGCAAGTTCTTTGGGCAGATGACCAGAGATATGATCATGTGATGGTTCCTTGTCTTTGGGTGTCCACCGCCCGCGCCCCAGGAACCGCTAGTGGCCTAGATTCTTCTATAGTATTCGATCATTATTAGCTACCTAGCCAGTGATGTATTCGAGATTATATATTATTCGAGACGATGTATTCGAGATTATATATTATTCGAGAGGATGCATATTATGTACTATATGATTCAGTTTTCCTTATTGATTGCAGCCATGCATTGTAATTTGAATACTAAATTGTTTTATATTTCTTCTGCATTAGTTAAATAAAAGCTATGGCGGACAATACCGGCAGAGAGGGAGAAGAGGCCCTGTTCGAGATCATACGCAGCCCTAACAGGCCAGATGATCTGAATGAAGAAAATGACGGCTCCCAATATCTGAACAATATCGGGGAGGGTGATGATAAGATATTCAATCTCGATGACTAAGCTGACGAAGTCATGAACTATGATTATGATTATGATGACGCAGACAATGATTATGATGACGAATACAATGTTGATCTTGAAATAACAAACACTATCGGCGAGGTATATTGATATAAGCAGGCACCTAGTGAGCATCACATGTTTTTTTATTTGAAGATATATTAACGAATCGATCTTTCTTCTTTCAGCCCTCCGGATCGAGCAAATCTGCTTCAACAGACAGCAGGACAAAGCGCGGCCCTGGCAAAAAGTTGAAGGAGGGTGTAAAGTACAATATCGATTCCATCAAAGCTAGTGGCGAACCCCTCACGCCTAAGAACATTGCGAAAAAGTTCGTTCGTCAGTGCGGAGTTCTTGTGAAGGACAAACTCCCGATCTCCATTCAAGAATGGAAAGAGCCAAAAACTAAACGCCCAGATGTTACTTGGGTCGACGACAGAGCAAAAGAAAAGCTTTGGGAATCTCTGATGGAACATTTCACCCTACCATATTATTTCACTGATGCAGATGGCAGAAAGTCAAGGACGCTGCTCTTAAGAAGATGGCAATTGCATTCAACACCCACAAGAAAACTGTATGGGCCAACTACCTCGCTGCTGAAAGGAAGACTCCAGAATTCAAGGGAACACTAGTGAAGCAAAGAGAACACTAGCCCGCTTTCGTGAAATTCAAGGAATCAGAATTATCTAAGGAATGGTCGAGAAAAAACAAGGCCAATTCCGCAAAAAAGACGTGGTTCCATAGGCTGGGTCCAGGTGGCTACGCGGTGGCAATGCCTAAGTGCGATAAGTCTGAGCAAGAGATGGAGGATACAGGGGTCACTCCGGTTACTAGGAGCTGGCCCCCCAGGTGCAGAACTTGGTTCTATGCGGATGGGGGTGCGTTGGACCCGAAGACATGCCTGGTTTCGAAGAAGGCAAGTCTAAAAGGAGCAGAACAAAAGTTACTTGACGCAATAGAAGATGCTTGAAAGGGGGTGTTCACGCCCAACAGAGAGAACGACGAGCTTACGCGTGCCCTGGGAAATCCTGAACATCCGGGAAGAACACGAGGCAAGGGTGTTATTCCCTGGTATGAGGGCTTTTCAGAATGGAACGAAGACTAAAGGACCCGTGCAAGAAAGGAGATGGAGGAGGAGAAGAAGAGGAAGCTGGAGGAGGAGCAGAGGAAGCAGGACGCGGAACGCCTTCAAGGCCTAGAAGCAAGGCACGCGGACTTGGCACTCAAATTCCAGTAGCAGCAGCAGCAGATCGACTCACTTAGCCAGGAAAGGGGGTCTCAGCAGCTGCAGCAGCAAGCGGATGATCATCCAGCATTGGATAGCACCGTCCTATCCATGCCGAGAAGCAGCGTTGGTTCCGCCCCAGGCGACGCACTTCTGGATACATACCCTGTGTATGACATCATAGAGAACACTAACTGTGAGCTACACTTCAAAATGAAGATCATATCCATGAAGGTGGCGGATGTCGTTGCTTTTACAATTACCCCCGAAGCAACCTTCCATTGCGCCCCGATTCCAGCGGGCTATGCTCGAGTCTTGGTTGATGAGGTGGTGGACCCATATTCGGGGCTACAACTTGACATTCCTGGAGGTGACGACGAGCACATACTGGGAGAGGCCATACATCGTATCATCCTATGGAGAAAGGATTGCATCATCTTTCGAAGTCCACCGACACCGCGTCTGCCGACTCCTCCTCGAAGTCCGCCACCGTGTCAGCAGACTCCCGCTCCTCCAAGTCCACGAATGTGTGAGCAGACTCCTGCTTCAAGTCCGACATAGCGTCAGGCCACTCCTCCTGTTTCAAGTCCGACACCGTGTAAGGCCACACCTCCTGCTTCAAGTCCGGCACAGCGTCAGGCCACACCTCCTGCTTCATGTCCGACACCGTGTCAGGCCACACCTCCTGCTTCAAGTCCGGCACAGCGTCAGGCCACTCCTCCTGCTCCAACTCAGCCATGTCAACCGTCTCCGCCGCCTCAGCAATCGCAGAAGAGACACGCCACAGCTATGGTGCGTAGCGGTACTAGTCGAGGTAGTATAGGAAGTACAGGCGGAGACAAGCAATATAAATATGGTCCAATCAGCCTCGCTCCTCTTCCTCAGAGGCCTTACGACATGACGGAGGAGACAAACGATGCCATAGTGCGGGCCGAAGTGGAGGCCCATTTTGAACCGAAACCGGCACAGCCGCCGAGGGAGAAAGTGCCTAAGGAAAAGATTGACCACTTCATTTGTATGGCTAGACCACCAGCTCCCAAGACTGTTGACTTAGACTATGAGCGCCAAATCAGGAAGGCACATCGAGCACGACTATAGAAAGAAGCGAGCTTTAGCTCGAGCCAACAAGCAGCTGTCAAAAAATGAGGGAAAACCGTTCCCCAGCTGGGAGAACAGGCGGCGCAATCGATCCTCCCGCTTGTTGTGCCAACAACACATAAGAGTATGCGCGCCCAATATTATTGTGGGCAAACCGTTTACGTTCCCGAGCTGGGCAATGTGGTAATAACCGAGGGGCATATAATGCAGGCTGAAATCCTCAAGATCACTATTGAATAACTCCTCGATATCGAGCCCATGTCTCCGCTTAGAGAGGAGGATATAAAACAGAAATATGTCCGGGGCCAACCTTTGGTCGAGCCCGAGGAGGTCAAGAACCTCCCAACGAGAATGTATGAGTAGCATGATTGGTACATGAAAATTACCAAGATTTCCAATCGAGAGTCCCTCATGGTGCGAGTCGAGGAAGATCATTACTTCAATAAGAAAGCTTTATCCGTTGAGTATTCAGAACTGTTTCAGTTATTCAATCAAGATGCACTCGACGAATCTATTGTCAGTTGCTATTGTCTGTAAGGGATTTCTTTCTGTAATTTAAGTCTCAAGCTAGCTCTAGTGCTCATTGATTGATCATTAATTACCTGTAATTATATATCCTCACTATATATTCTTTTCTGTGGTATTATGCAGGATGAAGATGTATGAAATGAAAAAAGCTGGACGCTATGGCATTGGGTTCATTGACCCAAATACCGTTAATGAATACACATGGAAATTGGAATGGTGTAGACAAGATGTAGAGAAAAACATGCTAGAGTTCTTGAAGCGCCTCAATAGCAATGAAGATATACTACTTCCTTACAACTTCAAGTGAGTCACACTGTCTTGTACTACAAATTCTGTTTTTGCTTACTAGCTAGATGTCAATAAGTGTATAGGGTTTAGGGTTATAGTTGATTAGTGTTATGCACATGCCCGCTTAATTTATACATGCAAACGTATGCGCATGCAGGTATCACTTGATCTTGTTAGACATTAAAGTTGACGAAGGAAAAGTTGAAGTACTAGACTCACTACTTAAAAAAGAAAGTGAGTACAACATCGTGAAGGGGATAGTCGACATGTAATTTCAATTATTATTAACTATATCGTCTCGGCCTATTTAGTTCGTCATTTCCTGATATGAACTATTTTTAATAACCCATTTATTAATTTTCTTTGCCGGCGGGCAGGGCTTGGGCAAAGTACATCAAGGTGACTCCAGGAAAATGGCGACAAAAGCTAATTTGGTATCAACCCAAGGTAAGTAATTAAGTAGTACTAGCTAGCTAGCTACCATCTCTTTAATTCTTGTTTCAATACCATTCATTAATTAACATGCTTGATTAATTATTATCTGATTAAATTCTATTCTCGTAAAGGCCCTGAAGCAGGCGCCGGGGACCGAAGTGTGTGCATACTACGTTTGCGAGAACATTTGCATGATGGTATCCGAAAGGAGTAGATCTGATAGACAGGACTAGGTACGTTTGCCAAAACACTATTGACAAATCTTACACGATTGTCAATATCTAGTCACACAACTAATACACATGCATATTGATCTCCTTCTTAACAGTTCAAAGAGGCGCGGGACCAGCTCCTACCAACAGAGCGCATACAAGCACTTCAAGAGGAAATAGCGGGATTTTTGCTCGACCAGGTCATAGATCCCAAAGGAGAATACTATTAACCACTACCGCCCCCATGAACCACTTGTCATCGTGCTCCGAAGGCACCAAGGCAACATGTAGGAGAAATTGTATATATATACATGTGTATGTGTGAATAATCAATGGTGGTTGTGATACATTCGATTATATATATATATATATATATATATATATATATATATATATATATATGATCGGTTCTACGAGAAAATCTATTTACATATATGCATAACGTGTACAATATGTAGTATCGTAAAATACGAGCAAACAAAAAAGAATTAAATGGAAATCACAAAATTAATGGAAAAAAAATTAAAACCAAACCCCCCCCCCCAAACATTTAGTACCGGTTGGTGCTACCAACCGGTACTAATGCTCTACCAGCACCCGGGCCTGGCTCGCGCCACGTGGTGGCACTTTAGCGCCGGTTCGTGCCGAACCGGTAGTAAGGGGGGGGGGGGCTTTAGTCTCCACTCTTTAATGCCAGTTGCAGAACCGGCACTAAAGGCCCTTACGAACCGGCGCTAAAGCCCGGTTCTGCACTAGTGATAGCACTCAAGCTTATCTTGCGCATTTTAGAGGTATCCACTTTCACTTGTCTATGAACTGTATATGCAACCGGAGGTCCTTTACCGTGGAGGCGGCTATTCGAATAGATGATGTTAACCCTGCAGGGGTGTACTTCTTCACACATGCTCTCGCCACTTACCGCCATGTAGACGTCATGTATCTCGGCAACCTTCAAGCGGAAGCCTGGCGAGGGTGTCGGCCATGACCTGACTAACCACACAAGTCCCTAGTCCAGGTTTATTGACTATTCAGGTTCCATCCACAGGGAGTCCGGCCGAGGTTTCCACATACGGCCCCAAACGATGTGTACAGGGTTCCGCGACACCAAATGGGCGCCCGGCATACCCGGCCACGTGCCTACTGTCGGTGTTAAAACCGGCGGATCTCGGGTAGGGGGTCCCGATCTGTGCGTCTTAGGATGATGGTAACAGGAAGCAAGGGACACAATGTTTACCCAGGTTCGGGCCCTCTCGATGGAGGTAAAACCCTACTTCCTGCTTGATTAATATTGAAGATATGAGTAGTACAAGAGTAGATCTACCACGAGATCGTAGAGGCTAAACCCTAGAAGCTAGCCTATGATGGTATGATTATAATAGTGATCGGCCTTCTAAGGACCAACCTCTCTGGTTTATATAGACACCGGAGAGGGCTAGGGTTTACTTGGAGTCGGTTACAAGGAAGGAAATATAATATCCGGATCGCCGAGCTTGCCTTCCACGCCAAGGAGAGTCTCATCCGGACTTGGGACGAAGTCTTGAGTCTTGTATCTTCACGCTTCAATAGTCCGGACGATGTACATAGTCCGGCTGTCCGGATACCCCCTTATCCAGGACTCCCTCAATAGCCCCTGAACCAGGCTTCAATGACGAAGAGTCCGGCACACAGTCTTGTCTTCGGCATTGCAGGGCAGGTTCCATCTCCGAATACTCCAGAGTAACTATCGAACACTTAGATCGTGTCCGGTCCATGAAGGGATTCTTACACTGCGTTGTAGGGAACATAGCGTAAATCTGATCCGCTGGCGATCTTCGTATGCCGTGCCTTCGCATCGTGGCCCAGTTCAACACGAACCGGTGCTTCTCGTCCCACCTCGGCTCGCGCTGCGAGGCGGTTTTATTGGCACGTCCTGTCGAGGCAGAGATCGTGTTCCTCTTATTACGGGATCTTCCATTAATGAGGGCATGTGTAGCCCTATGACGACCGTTGGTATGACTCCGTGCAAGCGGTCACCCTAAGGACACTTGATATTCACCCCCTTTATAAAAGGGGCCGAGGCCTATGCCTCTTTTCCACCTCGCCCGCACCTTCTCAAACCTCGAGTTCTAACACCCGAGATCTAAGCTCCAACACCCCCGATCCTCCAATATGTTCGGATCTAACCCTCAAGGCCGGTGGGTGGCCTCCTCGATTCAAAAGGAGGACATTGTGAAGCTTAGGGAGGTCAGATATCTGACCACCGACATCCAGCACAGGCTTCCTGCTCCTGGGCAGGTCATCCCTACACCGGAGCCCAATGAGTGCGTCGTATTTGTCCCTCACTTCCTCCGTGGCTTGGGCCTCACCCTCGATCCTTTTGTGAGGGGGCTCATGTTCTATTATGGGTTGGATTTTCATGATCTAGCTCCGGACGCCATCCTCCATATCTCGTCGTTCATTATAGTGTGTGAGGCCTTCCTCCATGTCACCCCACACTTTGGCTTATGGCTCAAAACCTTCAATGTGAAGCCGAAGATGATCGAGGGTCAACACACGGAGTGTGGAGGTGCCATAATAAGAAGGAACGCTGATGCCCCATGGCCAGAGGGTTCTTTCCCAGAAGTATCCGATGTATGGCAACGGAGGTGGTTTTATGTCACGGCTCCCAGAGGCACAAAGTGGGTGGCCGCCCCCGAGTTCTGCTCGGGCCCTCTGTCCAAACTAGCGTCTTGGCCCGACGTAGGACGGAATTGGAGGCCCGCTGGCGATGTACCAGTACTGCAGAGCCGCATCCGAGAGCTTCTTGAGAGGGACATTAACCTTGTCGGCATAATGCAAGTGATGTTAATCCGACGGATATTGCCATGCCAACGCCAGCATAATGCAAGTGATGTTAATCCGCGGACTGTTAAGCACTTCTTCGGCCTGAAGCTCGAACGGATGTGCAAATTATTCTTCGGACCGAAAGTAGAGTGTCCGTACACCACCGAGGATGCGGGCCTAAGCTGCAATCGCCTAGATACCCAAGTAGGTAACCTTGATACCTGACACCTTGTTTTGTATTTGTCATAATTGCTTATTCTGAAAATCATCCGTGGCCAGGAGTGGCTCAGCAAGGCGGAGAGAATCACGTGTCCGACGCCACTTCCCGAAGGCTCGCCTGGTCCCACCATGGCCAAGATGCTTGACCGGGTACTCAGCAGGATGCCCTCTGGGAAAGACGAGGGGAAGAATAAAAAACCGAACTTTACACGCTACGCATCCAAACCGGGGGAATTGTCACCTCCCCTAAGGAGGATAGTCGGGAAGGGGAGGCCAAGGCCTCCTCCCCGCACGGGAAGAAGAGGGCTGCCTCCGAAGACTTGGAGACGGAAATGCCCAAACCAGGGAAAAAGGTATCCCCAGGGGGCCCTGCCCCGATGGGCACCCTCACCGCGTCATGCCCGCCAACGGGCCAGCCCTCCACCGAGCTGTAAGTCAATCGTTAATTCGAAGGTACTGTGTTTCTCCTAGATCAATAACCAGGATTCGTCTTTTGCACTCCGGCTAGCAGCTCTTCTCAACAGAGTTCGTCTTCGGGGGATCTTCCTCCGGAGATAATGGAGAGCGAGACCGCACCCACCTCTCCGCCTCATGAAGCGGGCGACACCGAGGTGTCGTCATGGAGGAGTCCGGATCTGCCGAAGCCGGAAGCCAATGCGTCAGCCGCCCTGAGCCACTGGAGCGAGCTGGGGCGATGGGAAGGATCCGGCACAGTTCAATGTCCGGCCGGACGTACTGACGGGCCTACTGGAGCGAGCTGCGTTCTCGGAGGAGCACCGCTCATTAATGAGAGCGGTGCTCGAGAAGATTTCATTCGCAACAAGCGGTTTGAATGAAGCATTTACAAGCCTGCTCAGAGGCTTTGAGGTATGTAATGAAGAATACACTATTTTATGGCTGTGAGGCACGCGCTAGGTATGCTCCATATAGATAGTAGCCCCTGAGACACTGGTTGCCCGCCCTAGGCGGCAAATGGGGGATCATAAATCAATGATTGATTTGTAAATACTGGCAGGTACCTGTGGGTCCGGCCGCCGACCAGTCCGTTGAAGTTGCCGAACTAACGAGGCAGATTGGATCGATTCATGCCGATATCACGCTGGTGAACGAGCGGCTGGACAAATCACAAGGTATGTGCTCTGCATTCCTTTGTATAGAAAAATATAAAGGCGGCATGGTATTAATGTAATATGTTTGGACTGTAGATGGTATTGCTGCCGTGGAGGCCCTGAGGGCGGAACTTGCCCAAGCCAAGGAACAAGCTCGGGTTAGCAATGCGGCTGCCCTAAAGGCGGCCGAGGAATTGAGAGCCGAACAGGCTGCTCATCACCGAAGCGAGGAAAAGATAGCCGAAATGGCTGTGGAGTTAAAAAATGCCGCCGACCGGTATGAGCTCCTTAAAAAGGAGCATAAGGATAGTGCGGCCGACCTGAACAAGGCACTTAATGCCACCAAGGAAATACAGACCGAGCTCAGGGGTGTGCGGGAGGAGCTTCAACAGGCCGGTAAAATCGCGGCTGGGGGCTCCTATTTGCTGCGGACGAAGTTTTTCGATCCGAAGTACGCTCCCCTGGATGGACGCTGGAGTCCTGCGGACGCGTATGCGGATTTGGCGAAGAGTACAGCTGACGCTGCCAAGTTCTTCGAGGATCAGGGTGATAAGGAAGTGGAGAAGCTTTTCTGGTCGCAATTCAATGCTCCCACTCGCCCGCTGCCGTTAAGTGACAAGATGGCTGCTGTAGCGGAGCTTCACAGGCTGTCCGGGCTTGCAATGCGTTCTGTAATAGACCATCTTTGGCCGAAGGGGCCTAAGCCGGACAGTTACTTGGGCTTGGTGCAACAATTCCTTGGGGTCGTGCGTCGGATCGACGCCATGAGGAGGTCGGCCTGCATAGAGGGTGCACGAATTGCTCTTGCCCGCGTTAAAGCCTATTGGACGGATATGGAGGCCACCATTATAGCGACCCAGGATCCGGCGGGGGGACAATATCCGGCCGAGCACTACTTGGCGCAGGTCACAGAAGGTGCCCGCCTTATAGAGGCGCAGTGCTCGAAGAATGTCTTGTTCGAGTGATGAATCGAATCATTGTAAAAACAATGTTATTTTGGTTATAAGGCTATATTTATACTTTTTGCCCGAAAGTATTATTGTGTCCCCTGTGTGGCCGTTTTGTGTATATATATATATATAGGACAAATGTTTCCTACAAGCAGTGGTAGTTACCACCACTTGCGTTTTGTATGTTGTATGTAGTATCTATCGAAACTAAGAGTATATACGTGTAGTATGTAGTATATAACAATGATTAGGTAGTATATATACTAATTTTTAGGTAGTATGTACCGTGTTTTGAGTATGTTTATTTTTACGCATAAATATGTACGTATTTCACAAATATAACAAAACTATGGGCTCATATGCAATTTTTTATGTAACTTGCTTTGAAATATCTTAGATATATTATATGAACATATTTAAAATAATAAAATAGTATATATAGTACCACATGGTAGTATATGAGATATGTGAGGTAACTACCATCGGGTGGTAGGATGGATTTTCCTATATATATATATATATATATATATATATATATATATATATATATATATATATATATATATATATATATATATATATATATATATATATACATTAAATCCGAAAGTTAGCAGTCGTTGGCTTCAGCCCCCACGCATATAATGCGAGGGTGTTCGAGAAAAATATGCATAATCACACTTGATCCAACGTCTTGGTCCATTAAGGAGGTGATCGCACGTTGAACTAGGCAACCGGACTATATAGCTGTAATGCTTTCGCTTAGCCATGGGAGTATAATGGTGGGGCTACTATGTCGCCCATGGTACCTTCGCTTGCATCCGAATATGGGCGCGTGTGTACATGACCGGGAAACGGTCCTTCGTTGATGCGGAGGGATCCTAAAGATTCCGATAAGTTTTTGAGTGGTTGAACAGTCTCTCGTTGTACCATGACAGTCAGTTTTCGGCTTTCTCTACTGAGGTGCTCGTCCGTAATAACCAGGGCACAATCGCAGTAGTTCTCCTTTGGCCACCTTAGCCGATAATAATGGAACGTAAGGCGGCAAACCCAGGAGCCGGGCAAACCCAACATTTGACCAAAGACATGATTCGGAGCTGATGCATATTAGGCCAAACTCGTGACGTCGAACACTCCCGAAGGTATTCGGACTTTATAATAGACGATGGGCTCAAGAATGCCCATTCATTATAAACCCTGAGTTTCCAGGTACGTGCGTTAATCTGTCGTGGCGAAATGCCAATAACGGCATTATTCTTTGTGGGTATGGAACCCATGGGATGGTTAAACAACAAGAGGCAATAGAAAAGGTTTACACAGGGGCTTAATCTAAAAAGAAACCTGTTGAACGGGGCCCTGCTGCACGTTTGCGCCTTTGTCTTCGTTGTGCCGTATCCTGGAAGGGTATCGCGCGAACGTTGTCTGTGGAAAAAAGAAAACTCGTAGGAGAGTACAACGTAAGTATGCGATGGATAGTAAAAGTGTAAGATGTTGGCCTGCCAATAAGGTTGAGCCAAGTGTGGGGCTATATTAAATATCTACAGCCCCTGGTGTCCTCTATGGGATTACATATACGGTGCCCAGGTTCAGTTTTATCCGTGCTGCCAGACTCGTCTAACCGAGTCTGCGGTCTTGATGACCAGTCATGCTTTCTGATATTGGAGTCCACTTATAGTTCGGGCGCTAGGGCCGTTGCGTATTCCTCCGCATGTGAAGGGTGCTCAGTCTTTCCATTAACGGTGATGACGCCACGTGGACCGGGCTTCTTGAGTGTAAGGTAGGCATAGTGTGGTAATGCGTTGAAGCGACCGAAGGTCGTTCTTCCAAGAAATGCATGATAGTTGCTTTGGAAAGGTGCGATGATAAAGAGTAATTCTTCGCTTTTGGAGTTGCCTGGGGAGCCGAATGTTACCTCCAGTACGACGGAGCCCCTGCTGTAGGCTTCAATGCCTGGTATCACCCCTTCAAAGGTGGTGTTGCTTTGCCTAATTCTGGATGGGTCTATCCCCATCCTGCGGACAGTGTCCTCATATATTAAATTGAGACTGCTGCCGCCGTCCATGAGGACGTGGGTGAGATGGTATCCATCGATTATTGTGTCAAGAACCAAGGCCTCTGATCCATCGCGCCGAATACTAGTCGGGCGGTCCGTGTGATCGAAGGTGATCGGACTAGTCATCCAATAGCTAGGTGTGGTTACGATGGGCTCTATAGCGCACGCGTTTCCGAGCGCGTGTTCATGCCTTCTCGTGGATGTATGAATCGTGTGGATCATGTTTACTGTTTTAACCTCTGGTGGGAACTTTTTCTGTCCCCCAGTGTTCGGCTGACGAGGTTCATCCTCGTCTTCACTAGGTGTTTCCCTTCCCTTGTGTTCGGCATTTAATTTGTCGGCCTGCTTGAAGACCCAGCACTCTCTGTGCGTGTGATTCGCAGGTTTGTCGGGGGTGCCATGAATTTGGCACAGTCTGTCCAGGACTCTGTTCAGACCGGACGGTCCCTCTTTACTGCCTTTAAGTGGCTTCTTTCACTGATCAGGTCGAGAGCCTCTGAATCCGGCATTAACCGTTGTGTTGTCAGGGCTCTCTTCCTTGTTTTGGCATTTGTTTTTATTACGCCGTGGCTTCCCGTTGTCGTCCCTTATTTTGAATGTGCTGGGATCGCTGGTGCTTTTATGGGCCAGCCAGCTGTCTTCACCCGCGCAAAAGCGGGTCATGAGGCTTGCTAAGGCTGCCATTGTCCTCGGCTTTTCATGGCCGAGGTGTCTGGTGCTACGTCTTGAGCTTGCGTTGGTTTTCCTCAAAGAGGAGAGGGTGATGCAGCAAGTGTAGCTTAAGTATTTCCCTCAGTTTTGAGAACCAAGGTATCAATCCAGTAGGAGGCTCTTCAAAAGTCCCACGCACGTACACAAACAAACTGAGAACTCGCAACCAACGCAATAAAGGGGTTGTCAATCCCGTGACAGCCACTTGCGAAAGTGAGATCTAATAAAGATAGTATGATAAGATAAATATATTTTTGGTATTTTATAATATAGATGCAAAAAAGTAAAGATGCTAATAAAAGTAGATTGGGAGCAAATATGATAAGAGATAGACGCGGCGGCCATAGGTTTCACTAGTGGCTTCTCTCAAGATAGCATAAGCATTACGGTGGGTGAACAAATTACTGTCGAGCAATTGATAGAAAAGCGCATAGTTATGAGATTAACTAGGCATGATCATGTATATAGGCATCACGTCCATAACAAGTAGACCAACTCCTGCCTGCATCTACTACTATTACTCCACACATCACCGCTATCCAGCATGCATCTAGAGTATTAAGTTCATAAGAACAGAGTAACGCATTAAGCAAGATGACATGATGTAGAGGGATAAACTCATGCAATATGATATAAACCCCATCTTGTTATCCTCGATAGCAACAATACAATACGTGCCTTGCAACCCTTTCTGTCACTGGGTAAGGACACCGCAAGATTGAACCCAAAGCTAAGCACTTCTCCCATGGCAAGAAAGACAAATCTAGTAGGCCAAATCAAACTGATAATTCAAAGAGACTTGCAAAGATAACTTAATCATACATAAAAGAATTCAGAGAAGATTCAAATATTATTCATAGATAAACTTGATCATAAACCCACAATTCATCGGATCTCGACAAACACACCGCAAAAAGAGTTTACATCGAATAGATCTCCACAAGAGAGGGGGAGAACATTGTATTGAGATCCAAAAAGAGAGAAGAAGCCATCTAGCTAATAACTATGGGCCTGTAGGTCTGTGGTAAACTACTCACAACTCATCGGAGGGGCAAGGATGTTGATGTAGAGGCCCTCCATGGTTGATTCCCCCTCTGGCAGAGTGCCGGCGAAGGCTCCAAGATGGGATCTCGCGGATACAGAAGGTTACAGCGGTGGAAATTGTGTTTCATGGTGCCCCTGGATGTTTTCGGGGTACGTAGGTATATATAGGAAGAAGAAGTACGTTGGTGGCCGCCCGAGGGGCCCATGAGACAGGGGGGCGCGCCCTCCTATCTCGTGGAGGCCTCAGCTGCTTCTTTACTTGCACTCCAAGTCCTCTGGATCACGTTTGTTCCAAAAATCACGCTCCCGAAGGTTTCATTCCGTTTGGACTCCGTTTGATATTCCTTTTCTTCGAAATACTGAAATAGGCAAAAGAACAACAATATGGGTTGGGCCTCCGGTTAGTAGGTTAGTCCCAAAAATGATATAAATGTGTAAAATAAAGCCCATAAACATCCAAAAGGGGTAATTTAATAGCATGGAACAATCAAAAAGTATAGATACGTTGGAGGCGTATCAAGCATCCCCAAGCTTAATTCCTGCTCGTCCTCGAGTAGGTAAATGATAGAAAAGAGAATTTTTGATGTGGAATGCTACCTAGCATAATTCATAATGTAATTTTCTTTATTGTGGCATGAATGTTCAGATCCAAATGAATACAAAATAAAAGTTCATCTTAATAAAAGAAATAGTAATACTTCAAGCATACTAATAAAAGTAATCATGTCTTCTCAAAATAGCATGGCAAAAGAAAGTTCATCCCTACATAATCATATAGTTAGGCTATGCTTTATTTTCATCACACAAAGATGTACCCAACTTCTATACCCCCGATGACAAGCCAAGCAATTGTTTCATACTTATATAATCTCAAACTTTTTCAAACTTCACGCAATACATGAGCGTGAGCCATGGATACAGCACTATGGGTGGAATAGAATATGATGATGGGGATTGTGTGGAGAAGACAAAAAAAAGTCTCACATTGACGAGGATAATCAACGGGCTATGGAGACGCCCATCAATTGATATCAACATGAGGAGTAGGGATTGCCATGCAACGGATGCACTAGAGCTATAAATAAATGCTCAACAAAAGAAAACTAGTGGGTGTGTTTCCAACTTGCTTGCTCACGAAGTCCTAGGGCATTCGAGGAAGCCCATCGTAGGAATATACAAGCCAAGTCCTATAATGAAAAATTCCCAATAGTATGAAAAAGACAACTTATGAGACTCACTAGATGAAAAACATGGTGCTACTTTGAAGCACAAAATATGAGACTCACTACATGAAGAACAAGGTGCTACTTTGAAGCACAAGTGTGGAAAAAGAGATAGTAACATTGCCCTTTTTTATTTATTTTCTTTTTTTTTGGCCTTTCTTTTTTTATTTTTGGCCTTTCCTTTTTTTTTGATTGGGCAATGCTCTAATAATGATGATCATCACACTTCTATTGGTTACAACATAAGGATTACAACTCGAAACTAGAACAAGAAATGACTCTATATGAATGCCTCCGGCGGTGTACCGGTATGGTGCAATGAATCAAGAGTGACATGTATGAAAAATAATGCATGGTGGCTTTGCCACAAATACGATGTCAACTACATGATCATGCAATGGCAATATGACAAAAGTAAAGTATGTCATGATGATGATGAACAGAACGGTGGAAACTTGCATGGCAATATATCTCGGAATGGCTATGGAAATGCCATAATAGGTAGGTATGGTGGCTGTTTTGAGGAAGATATAGGGAGGTTTATGTGTGATAGAGCGTATCGTATCACGGGGTTTGGATGCACCGGCGAAGTTTGCACCAACTCTTAAGGTGAGAAAGGGCAATGCACGGTACCGAAGAGGCTAGCAAAGGCGGAAAGGTAAAAGTGTGTATAATCCATGGACTCAACGTTAATCAAAATAACTCCCATACTTATTGCAAAAATTTAGAAGTCATCAAAAATCAAGTACTACGCGCATGCTCCTAGGGGCATAGATTGGTAGGAAAATACCATCGCTCGTCCCCGGCCGCCACTCATAAGGATGCACAAGCCAGGTACACTTCATGTTTCAAATTTGTTACACAACTTTAACCATATGTGCATGCTACGGGACTTGCTAACTTCAACACAAGCATTCTTTAAATTCATAATCACCCAACTAGAATGACTTTAATATCACTACCTCCATATCTCAAAACAATTATCAAGTATCTAATTGATCATAGCATCCAATTGACTTTCTATGATAGTTTTTATTATACCCAACTTGGATGCCTACCATTCTAGGACCAATTTTATGACCATAGCAAATACCATGCTGTTCTAAAAGACTCTCAAAATTATATAAGTGAAGCATGAGAGACTAGCAATTTCTTCAAAATTAAGACACCACCGTGCTCTAAAAGATATAAGTGAAGCACTAGAGCAAAAACTATCAAGCTCAAAAGATATAAGTGAAGCACATAGAATATTCTAGCAAATTCTAATAAAATAGGCTTCTTCCAAAAGGTGTGTACATCAAGGACGATTGTGGTAAACTAAAAAGCAAATACTAATATAATACACGACGCTGCAAGCAAAACACTTATCATGTGGCGAATAAAAATATAGCTCCAAGTAAAGTTACCAATGAACGAAGACGAAAGAGGGGATGCCTTCCCGGGGCATAACCAAGCTTAGGCTTTTGGCTATTATTGAATATCTTGGGGTGCCATGGGCATCCCCAAGCTTAGGCTCTTGCCACCCTTTATTCCGTAGTCCATAAAAGCTTTACCCAAAACTTGAAAACTTCACAACACAAAACTCAACAGGAAATCTTATAAGCTCCGTTAGTGAAAGAAAACAAAACCACCACATAAGCTACTTCAATGAACTCATTCTTTATTTAATTTGGTGTTAAACCTACTGTATTCCAACTTCTCTATGGATTATAAACTATTTTATTGGCCATAGATTCATCAAAATAAACAAACAACACACGAAAAACAAAATCTGTCAAAAACAGAACAGTCTGTAGTAATCTGTAACTAACGCAAACTTCTACAACTCAAAAAATTCATCCGAAGTAGGAAGACCTACGAAATTTGTTTATTGATCAGCAGCAATAGGAATCACTATTTTATCACGTTCTGGTGATTTTTAACAATTGTTTTCGTGAACCGAAAGGTTCTGGAAATTACAGCAAGATCAAATAACTATCATCCAAGAAGATCCTATAGGTTTAACTTTGCACAAACACTAATTAAAACATAAAACCTCATCTAAACAGAAGGTAGATAGATTATTTATTCTTAAACAGAAGCAAAACAAAAAAATAAAAATAAAATTGGGTTGCCTTCCAACTAGCGCTATCGTTTAACGCCCCTAGCTAAGCATAAAAGCGAAGATAGATCTAAGTGGTGCCGTAATAATAAGATAGATCTTGAAAGCTCATTTCATATTCTCTACGTTCGGCAGCAAGTTTCCTTTGAGGCAAGAAAAAGTAATCAAAAGGGCTAAATTTAGTGGGACAAATATCCCCAAGATCAATCACAGGAGGAACGGGTTCCTCCTTTGGCCCTTCATAGTGCACAACTATTTCATCACTAAAAGCATTCTTTTGGCAAAATATTGTAAGCCTATACTCAAGGGAGTATCCTAGCTCATTGTTTCGAAGGGCAAAATCATTATTAAGCTCGTTAATGCAATCAACCAAGACATTAGTAGGAACCTTTTTTCTAAGGTTTTCATTAAAAGCGACATAGTCCGAAGATTGAAAACGTCTAATTTCCACTTGATCATAGAGGATCACTTCTATGGGAGGACGACCTGCGTCAACCCTACAGTGCGCAAAGATTTGTTTGGCCTCTCTTATGATAAATCTAAACTCATGAGCCAAAAATATAGTAACAGCACGCTTAACAGAAGAGTGCTCAATATTAGAAAATTCTAGGAAAATTCTTTGTATGCAAGGATGTATATGCATAAATTGTCTTTCAAGTTCAACTACAAGCATAGCGACAGCATCCGCAAGACTACTAGTTCTATGAAGCATAGAACAACCCATGGAAGGTAAAGCACTGGCACAAGTAAAGAAATCTTGAATAACACTTTTGCCAATGATGTTACCACTACCGATTCGAAACTTTTTAGTATGCAAGATAGGGGGTTCATCGGCCGGAGCCTCGGGATTTTTTGTGTTATCATTATTGTCCATACTGACAATAATCTCCCCAATTTCAGACATAGCGGCAAAGAGCGAGCAAAAAAGAGAGGAGGAGACTGGGAAAGAGAGGGCGAATAAAACGGCAAGGGTGAAGTGGGGGAGAGGAAAACGAGAGGCAAATGGAAAATAATGTAAATGCGAGGGAGATGGTTTTGTGATGGTACTTTGTATGTCTTGACTTGAGCGAAGACCTCCCCGGCAACGGCGCCAGAAATCCTTCTTGCTACATCTTGAGCTTGTGTTGGTTTTCCTCGAAGAGGAGACGGTGATGCAGCAAGTGTAGCGTAAGTATTTCCCTCAGTTTTGAGAACCAAGGTATCAATCCAGTAGGAGGCTCCTCAAAAGTCCCACGCACCTACACAAACAAACTGAGAATTTGCAACCAACGCAATAAAGGGGTTGTCAATCCCTTCACGGCCACTTGCGAAAGTGAGATCTAATAAAGATAGTATGATAAGATAAATATATTTTTAGTATTTTATAATATAGATGCAAAAAAGTAAAGATGCTAATAAAAGTAGATTGGGAGCAAATATGATAAGAGATAGACCCGGGGGCCATAGGTTTCACTAGTGGCTTCTCTCAAGATAGCATAAGTATTATGGTGGGTGAACAAATTACTGTCGAGCAATTGGTAGAAAAGCGCATAGTTATGAGATTAACTAGGCATGATCATGTATATAGGCATCACGTCCATAACAAGTAGACCGACTCCTGCCTGCATCTACTTCTATAACTCCACACATCGACCGCTATCCAGCATGCATCTAGAGTATTAAGTTCATAAGAACAGAGTAACGCATTAAGCAAGATGACATGATGTAGAGGGATAAACTCATGCAATATGATTTAAACCCCATCTTGTTATCCTCGATGGCAACAATACAATACGTGCCTTGCAACCCTTTCTGTCATTGGGTAAGGACACCGCAAGATTGAACCCAAAGCTAAGCACTTCTCCCATGGCAAGAAAGACCAATCTAGTAGGCCAAACTAAACTGATAATTTGAAGATACTTGTAAAGATAACTTAATCATACATAAAGGAATTCAGAGAAGATTCAAATATTATTCATAGATAAACTTGATCATAAACCCACAATTCATCGAATCTCGACAAACACACCGCAAAAAGAGTTTACATCAAATAGATCTCCACAAGAGAGGGGGAGAACATTGTGTTGAGATCCAAAAAGAGAGAAGAAACCATCTAGCTAATAACTATGGACCCGTAGGTCTGTGGTAAACTACTCACAACTCATCGGAGGGGCAAGGATGTTGATGTAGAGGCCCTCCGTGGTTGATTCCCCCTCCGACAGAGTGCCGGCGAAGGCTCCAAGATGGGATCTCGCGGGTACAGAAGGTTACGGCGGTGGAAATTGTGTTTTGTGGTGCCCCTGTATGTTTTCGGGGTATGTAGGTATATATAGGAAGAAGAAGTACGTCGGTGGCCGCCCGAGGGGCCCACAAGACAGGGGGCGCGCCCTATAGGGGGGCGCCCTCCTATCTCGTGGAGGCCTCGGCTGTTTCGTGAATTGCACTCCAAGTCCTGTGGATCACGTTTGTTCCAAAAATTACGCTCCCGAAGGTTTCATTCCGTTTGGACTCCGTTTGATATTCCTTTTCTTTGAAATACTGAAATAGGCAAAAAAACAGCAATATGGGCTGGGCCTCCGGTTAGTAGGTTAGTCCCAAAAATGATATAAATGTGTAAAATAAAGCCCATAAACATCCAAAAGGGGTAATATAATAGCATGGAACAATCAAAAATTATAGATACGTTGGAGACGTATCATCTGGCGAGCCACTCGTCACGGATGCTGTGTTTGAATGCCGCTAAAGCTTCGGCGTCCGGACAATCGACAATTTGGTTCTTCTTAGTGAGGAATCTGTTCCAAAGCTTGCGGGCGGACTCTCCGGGTTGTTAGATTATGTGACTTAAATCATCAGCATCCGGAGGCCGGACACAGGTCCCTTGAAAATTGGCCCTGAAAGAGTCCTCGAGTTCCTCCCAACTCCCAATTGAATTTTCAGGGAGGCTTTTCAACCAGTGTCGAGCTGGTCCCTTCAGTTTGAGGGGAAGGTATTTGATGGCGTGGAGGTCATCCCCACGAGCCATATGTATACGCAGGATAAAATCCTCGATCCAGACACCTGGGTCTGTCGTTCCGTCGTATGCCTCTATATTCACAGGTTTAAAGCCCTGTGGAAATTCATGGTCTAGTACTTCTTTGGTAAAGCACAGGGGGTGAGCAGCCCCTCTGTGTCTAGACGTGTTGTGGCATGCCATCGGCTGTTGTTGTGTCCAGTGTTTATTCCGGACTGGTATTTGATTGGCATAATCGTTTTGATGACCATAGCCCCTCGCCGAGGTGCGTCCTTTAGATCCATAAATGGACCTGGCCGCGCCAGCTTTCTTATCCAGGTGCTCACGTAGATCTTGTGCGGCGTCGGTAGCCACTTTGTTGCGGTTATGAAGTGGCACAGCTTCGTCGTCGAATTCTGGCAGTAGCTTGCGTTTTGGATAGCTCTTTGTATGGCGATCATCGCCGTATCTTTCTTCAGTGTCTAGCACTTTATTCCATCTACGGTTGAGCGTTTCCTGTGTGGCTTTGAGCCGTTGTTTCTGCTTCTTTAGACTTCTTGCGGTGGCCATAATCTTTCTGTGGAGGTTATCTCGTTCCACGCGTTTTTCCGGGATGATGAATGCATCGTCATCCGGGCTGTTTTCTTGTGCTGGTTCGGTTTGATGACCTTGTCCATCCGGATCATTATCCTCGGGCGTCTGCTCCGAACTGTGTTCGGGGTGGCCTGGTTCGCCCTGCTCCATCGCTGGGTCCGTATGGTCGTTCTTGCCTTCGGAGTTGACTGTAGTATCAATCCTTCTGGCGCTCTTGTCGCTATTTTTACTGTTGCTGGACTTAGAACGGCGTCTGCGCTGTCGCTTTGGCTTTTGCCCGGGGGTTTTATCTTCCGGATTGTCGCCTTTGTCCTCTTTGGGCGTATCCACCATGTATATGTCATGTGACGAGGCAGAAGTCCAGCGCCCCATAGATTCTGAATCTTCTCCTGCATCGTCGTCCATACCGTCGATGACTTCGGAGTCGAAGTCAGGCACGTTGGTTAAATCATCGACCGTGGCTATGAAGTGGGTGGTGGGTGGGAAACGAATTTCTTCGTCACCTGCTTCCCACTCGAGCTGGACATAGTTTGGCCCGGAATTTTCTGTCAAAGAGAGAGTTTTTAACGAGTTCAGCATGTCGCCAAAGGGCGAGTGCCGGAAGATATGTGCAGCGGTTAACTCCATTACCGGAGCCCAACCTGGCTCGACTAGCTCGGGAGTGCGCAGACCGGAACCAACATCCGGATACGAATCCGGGGGTCCGGAGTCACAGGCCACCATAGAGGTAAGGCCCGTGTTCGGCTCCACCGCCGATGAGTGTGCGACCTGCGGGGAGGGGTCCAGCCCTCCGTCCTTAGGCAACGCATCCTTCTCCGGATTTAGGTCCGAGGCTACTGCGGGGGTGATACCCCGAGCTTTGTCCGACAGCAGGTCTGAGCCGTGCTCGTCGTGACTGTCCGGTGCTCCCGGCATAGGCCCGAATCCGTCGAAGATCCAGTCTCCGCGGATGTCCGCCATGTAGTTCATGTTTCTGATCCTGATCTGGTGGCCAGGGGCGTAGCTATCGATCTACTCCAGATGGCCAAGCGAATTGGCCCGCAGGGCGAAGCTGCCGAACACGAAGATCTGTCCGGGGAGAAAGGTCTCACCCAAGTACGTGTTGTTGACGATGGTTGAAGGAGCCATCTAGCCCCATAGCGACGACACAGAGGAACTCTCAATGAAAGCACCAATGTCGGTGTCAAAACTGGCGGATCTCGGGTAGGGGGTTCCGATCTGTGCGTCTTAGGCTGATGGTAACAGGAAGCAAGGGACACAATGTTTACCCAGGTTCGGGCCCTCTCGATGGAGGTAAAACCTACTTCCTGCTTGATTAATATTGAAGATATGAGTAGTACAAGAGTAGATCTACCACGAGATCATAGAGGCTAAACCCTAGAAGCTAGCCTATGATGGTATGATTGTAATAGTGATCGGCTTTCTAAGGACCAACCTCTCCGGTTTATATAGACACCGGAGAGGTCTAGGGTTTACATGGAGTCTGTTACAAGGAAGGAAATATAATATCCAGATCGCCAAGCTTGCCTTCCATGCCAAGGAGAGTCTCATCCGGACAAGGGACGAAGTCTTGAGTCTTGTATCTTCACGCTTCAATAGTCCGGATGATGTACATAGTCCAGCTATCCGGATACCCCCTTATCTAGGACTCCCTCACCTACCGCATCATAGCCCACCCCTCAGGTCAGCACTGCGCACGGCCTCCAGCAACTACAAACACCATAAACTACTTGCAACTCCTGGACAGAGGACAAGGGTGGCTAATAATTTGAGTGGGTCAATTAAGGATCCCAATGAGTGGTAGTAGTTGTTCATGGATCACAAACATAGAACTCAGCTCCTGAGGACGGCTTCAATGAGACAACCCACCATGTACTCCTACATGGCCTCACACCGCTACCTTTACCAAATCGTGTTCACACACTTAGCTCACACACAGTAGGACATGTTCATCACCATTCCAATTCATCCCCGATGAATCAGACCTGACTCAACTCTAAGCAGTAGCAGGCATGACAAACAAGCATGAATGAGTAGGCACATCAGGGCTCAAACAACTCCTACTCATGCTAGTTGGTTTCGTCTATTTACTATGGCAATGACAGGTCATGCAGAGGAAAAGGGGTTCAACTACCACAGCATGTAACAGTTGAATTGTTGTTGTCCTAATGCAGTAAAAGAGAGCAGGAGCGAGAGAGTGGGATTGTATCGGAATGAACAAGGGGGTTTATCTTGCCTGGCACTTCTGAAGATATTATAGCTCTTCATCGGTGTCATCGAACTCATCGTCGGAAGCACGTCTATTGAGAGGGAACAAATACCGGCAACAGAGAAGGAAAACACAATCAATGCAATGCACAATATGATGCATGATCATGACATGTCAATATGAGGTGTCTTGAGCTAATGCAACTAAAACCAGAAGGGTTTGGGTCATTTTGAACCAAAGTTTCAACCCCAAATTCAAATTATGAATTTAAATAGTGCCTTATCATGTTTGAACTAAACAGCAAGGTTAAGTTATTTAAACATGCGTGAAACCAGTACAGATGGACATATTAGTTTTTTTGATAATTTTTCATATATAAATCTTTGCATTTGGAGTTACAGATTAATTTCTATGATTTTTAGAAGTTTTGGGCATTTTCTGGAATTTCGTAAATAATAATAAATCCTGCAAAAGGTTAACTGCGTCAGCATGTCGTCGGTGTGATGTCAGCAAGTCAAAGGCGACATCCCAGGTCAAACCTGACGGATGGGACCCACATGTCAGTGTCTAAACTAATACTAAACTAGACTAATTAAGGCCCTGGTCCCACATGTCAGTATTAATAGGGCTAATTAAGTTTAGTTAGTGCTTAACCTAAATTAGCGGGGCCTGGGCCCACTTGTCAGCGACCCTAGGGAAGTCAAACAGGGTCAAAACCCGGGTCAGCGGGGTCAAACCCGCCGGCGTTAAATCGCCGGCGAGGCCGAGACGGCGGAGGGCGTCGGGATTCCTCCTCCGGCGACCAAGTGGTCGGCGGAGGGCATCTAAGCGTAGCCCAGGCTCTCGCGCATCCAAAGCAACAGGCGGCAGCAGCTGGGGTGTTGGAAATATGCCCTAGAGGCAATAATAAAAGGATTATTATTATATTTCCTTGTTCATGATAATTGTCTTTTATTCATGCTATAATTGTATTATCCGGAAATCGTAATACACGTGTGAATAAATAGACCACAATATGTCCCTAGTGAGCCTCTAGTTGACTAGCTCGTTGATAGTCATGGTTTCCTGACTATGGACATTGGATGTCAATGATAACGGGATCACATCATTAGGAGAATAATGTGATGGACAAGACCCAATCCTAAGCATAGCACAAGATCGTGTAGTTCGTTTTGCTAGAGCTTTTCCAATGTCAAGTATCTCTTCCTTAGACCATTAGATCGTGTAACTCCCGGATACCGTAAGAGTGCTTTGGGTGTACCAAACGTCACAACGTAACTGGGTGTCTATAAAGGTGCACTACAGGTATCTCCGAAAGTGTCTGTTGGGTTAACACGGATCGAGATTGGGATTTGTCACTCCATGTTACGGAGAGGTATCACTGGGCCCACTCGGTAGTGTGTAACATCCCAAATTTCCTATTTGGAATGTTTTACAATTATAGATAAGCATCCTATGCATCCTGTTTGAATTTGAATACCATTTGAAGTTTCAGAGCTATTTGAGTTTGAATTTGAATTCCAAACCTTGGCATGTGGGAAACAATTCAAAAACTAAGCCTGATAAATACTTGATCAAAAGTATGAGAGGAGCAAACATGACACTCCAAAAATATCAGAGGAAACAATGCCAAAGAGATTTGGATTCAAATCTGAAATTTATTTGAATTTGAAAAAAATAGATTTTTATGAAGTTTGATTTTGCCTTTGGAAAATGTTCAAATGAAAGGAATATTCCCTGATCATTTTGGTATATATATACCCTATATAAATTATTTATAGTTTGGGTTTTATTTTTGTTTTAGTTTTAATTAAAAAATAAAAGAAACACCCTGGGGCCCACTAGGCCACCCAGCCCAGCCAGCGCCGCCTCCCTCACTTCGGCCAACCAACCTGAGCTGGCCCAACTGCCAGCCAGAGCCAGCCAGCCAGCCCAGCTCACCCCTCGCACCCCCTCGCTGAAACCCGTTGGCCTCGGCCACCCGACCCTCGCCCCTCTCTCTCTCTCTGACCCGTGGGACCCCCCCTCTTCTTCCCCTCGCCCACGCCCGCTCATGGGAGGTCCACCGGATCCGAAGGATCCGGGATACCCCGACCACACCGATGCCCTTCCGAAGCTCGCCCGACCCCAGGGCTATAAAGGGTCGAGCCCCGCACCCCATTCCCCTAGCCTCGCGGACCCCTTTCCTCTCCCTCCCGAGCTCACGGAGCACCAAGCCCACCCCACCGCAATTGTTGCCGCCACGACGCCTGGTCCACCCCGACCCTCCCAACACCACCGAACCTCCCCGACCCCGTGCGCGTCTTCCCGACGAGTCGCGGAGCTCGCCGACGTCCGGACGCCCTGAGCACTTTCGCCGCCGCCGCCGCCGGAGTCCGTAAGTCCCGGCATTCCTCCACCGCTCGATCCTAGATCTAGGGCTAGGATTAGACACCCGAAGGGTTAGGTTTTAGTTAGAAAACCGCCGCCCGATCGGTTTATTTATTAGTTTAGGTTTTATTTTAGGCCGGTTCATTTTAGTTAACCCTAGGGCCCATTTAGCCTATCTAAGCATACGAGGCACAGTTTAGGCCCATTAGGCTTTTTTTCTTTTATTTGATTTTCTGTTTTAGCTTAATAGTTTCAATTTTCAAAGATGTATATCTTTTATTCTGTTTAATATTTTGAGTGATTCTTTTTTGTTGGATTGCAAATTTTATATAGTTTCTGAAAAATATATATTTAGCTATGTTAAAATATTTAAAAATGCTTTAATATTGTTTTAGTCAGAATAGCAAATCTGCTATAACTTTAGTTAGAAAATTTATTTTGCATGATTCTTTTGTCACCACTTTATTTTGACATTGCCAAACCCTAGAAATTAATTTGGGTATTTTAGGATTAATAAATAATTAATTTTAGACAGAATCCTATTAATCCTAATTAATTAACTAGTTCTGTTTTCCTAATTAATTAATTAGTAAATTAATTTATTTTTAACTTGTGATTAGTTATTCTAGGTTAGTTTCTGTCATGTTAGTAGATGAACTTTTATTTATAATTAATAAAAGTTTTAAATTAATTTTCTTAATAGAAATTGGATTAGGCCTAAAATGAGTTTTATAATAGCTTTTTAATTAATTCTTTTTGCTCCTAGTTGCTTAGTGAATCCTTTTCTGTTAAGTTAACCTAAAACCATGATTAGGTCATATTAAGGAATTTTTGCTATATAAAAACTAATTTTGCTATTGTTTGGAGTAGGGAAAACTTTGAATTGGTTTCTTTGAGTTTTTCTTTTTGATTTGGTTTTGATTGTTTTGTTGTGCTATGTTACTTTTGTTATCTTGTGTGATCCTCTTGCTTGTGCTTATTGTGTTACTGTTTGTCTCGGTAGAGTTTCCGGAGTGCGAAGCTTGCTACTACGACTCTTTAGCTTACGAGGATCATCAGCAAGGCAAGTTTTGATCATGTTATTTCTATACCTATGTTTTTGTGCATTAGTAGTTGTCACCACCCCACCATGCATGCAGTAGTGAAATCTTGAAGTCATTAAACTTGAGTAGTATCATGTGGTAGGATGAACCAATCCCCTTGTTACCATGACCCCGGGACGTAGTAGTTATTTTGCTATGCTCGTAGACGGGATTTGGGATGAGTGAAATCCATAAGCAAGATGTGAGAGTCAATGATGATGATGACCCCATGAACTACAATGATCAAGATGGACTTCGGAAAATCACTACTGGGTGGAGGACGGTTGACGGGCACCTGGAGCACCCAGTGGTGGCGGGATGCATGGAGAAGCGCCATGACATCCTGCGGAAAGCTTCACCCAGCCACGAAGAGAAGGATGGATGCCCCATGACCGAAGCTTACTGTGCAGCCGCAAGCCATTATGGGCTCGCTGGGTTGACCCTAGTAGTGACGCTGGCTGGACGGTACTACGAGAAGTAGACGAACGGTAGGATTGGATGGGTACCGCAAGTGGCGGAAGAACTCTTTGGAAGACCCTGTTTCATTCGTCCCATCTTCAAACACCATGAAGTGCGAAGACTTTAAAGGAGGGAATGATTCTTATGGGAAAGTCGCAAACCTCTGCAGAGTTTAAAGATCTAATCGATTAGCCGTGTCCCGATTCTACGGACATTTGAGCCTCTCGACCTTGGAAGTATTCGGATATCTCAACACTAAAACTAATGAATTAATTTGAGGGTTTATGACTTAATAATAATTTGGGAACGAGATATTGGTTGGCGGAACCATCTCAATAACTACCAACAATTTGTAGTAATTTGCAAATAAGTCCATTGTAGTAGGATAAAATTTGCTTTTCGCAAAATGATGAAACTTAGAGCTCCACACCAAATTGCATATAGAGTTAGTAACTTTATTATTGTTATTCTTCATGACTTGCCAGCTTATTCCAAAAGCTGACCTACATGGCTGCAACGTATTATGTTGCGTAGATATATTCGATCAGAGTGAGGCTACGCCCGCGCTTGGCGATTGCCCTTTGAGTCGGATGGACTCGCTTTACCTCGACGCTTCCGCAGCATTAGTAGTTTATTTCTCATGAGTTGGCCTTGCGCGAATTTATTCCCTTGTAATAAAGACTCTATATGAGAATCGTTTAATGATATTCAGGTGTGATTGAACTTTGATTACTTTATCGATGTACTATGAGTACCAAAGATGATCTTGGGATGGTATGCATACGTAGATTTGACCGATTTTGGGTCAGGTCGCTCACAGAGATGGTATCGAGCACACGCTGACCGTAGGATCGTAACCCTAGGATCGGAAAGCCTTAGCGAGACCATTTACTTTGAACCCTTTTCATTCTATAATTCTTCCTGTTCAATTCGACTCTTCTCCCCTTTGCAACATTCTAGATGGCACGAGTTCAACCCAGTTTTGCTACGGAGTTCTGCCAGCCCGATGAGACGATGCCCTTCGTAAGAAAGCTGGTCCAGATGGTGAAGCAGCTGAAAATAGCTCTACCCTCGATCACCGGTAAACCCACTAATGCACTTCCGACGGACACCCGCTACAGGATTGAGGTGCATATCCAAGGGAGAACCTTTGGAGGACACACGGAGCCTATCAACTTTGAGTTCACCGAGTTCAACTGGATCATCGGAAGGGACGTGGCGATCTACCGAGCACTTGGACATCTCCGAGAGGAGTACAGGGCCGAGCTCGATCACTCAGACCTCGCCATGGTTTCTCGCAGGGCAAGGAATGGAGATATCATCCGTACCATCGAGGACGATTCCACTCTCTCATACATCCAGACTTGGAGTGTCTTCTCAGAAGCGGGAGATTCAGACTCGCCGAACTCAAGACACCGGAAGCTTTTGTTCCGCGAATGGAGCTGGAGGAGAAGGCACGCGAGACTTCCTTGGCCATGAGGAAGAAATCACGGACTTCATGGAGATAGTCGACGACCGAAGATGAAGCTTGCCGCGATAGAGGAAAAGATGGACTTGGGAGAGGACCTTACCCGAGTGGAGATGAAGCACCCTCGTGAGCAATGATCAGGATTTCAAGGAGTACCATCAAGGAAACCCCAAGAGGAGGCGCCACCGATGAAGACTTTTAGTCGACCACCATGTTATCTTTTACTTTTTAAATCGATCAGTTAGGCCGATGTTTTTCCTTCGATTAGTCATGAGCTTTTGTAATCGAGTTCGAACCATGTTTGAGTGGAATGAATAAATGATTGGTGTGTTATGATTGTGCATTCATATGGGTAGTGTATTTCTCATAGACCATTGTTCTATTCTAATTTTCTCACCCACTCCAAAACACCAGATGCCTCCAAGACGTGACACTGGTTTCCCGCCGGAGCTCACCCAGCTGCTCCAGCAGCAGAATGCACTGATGCAGCTCCTGATTCAGAATCAGAACAACACCGCCAACAATCCACCGCCACCACCACCACCCACGGTGGACAACTTGACTTGATTTCTGAGGTTGAATCCACCAGTGTTCTCTAGTAGCACTGAGCCGATTGTGGCTGATGATTGGCTCCGCAAGATCGGAAGAGAGCTAGTCACCGTTGGATGCACTGATGCTGAGAAGGTGCGCTTTGCCGCGCATCAACTGGATGGACCTGCAGCTTCTTGGTGGGAGAATTACACCGCCACTTTTCCCATGGGTGGCATCACTTGGGATCAATTCCAGCAGGCCTTCAGACTGCTCATGTCTCACTGGAGCCATGAGTGCGAAGAAGCGAGTTCCGCAACTTACGCCAGGGGAACCGTACTGTGGCACAGTACGTGGATGAATTCAGCAAGCTCGCTCGCTATGCCCCTGATGATGTGGCCACAGATGCCGCCAAGCAGGAGAAGTTCCTTGAGGGACTCAACGATGAACTGAGCATGCAGCTTATTGTGGCTACTTTCAACAACTACCAGGAGCTGGTAGACAAGGCCACCATCCTGGAAGGCAAGCAGCAACAGATAGAAAGCCGCAAGCGGAAGTACAGCCAGGGGAAGCACAACTCAGGAGCTCAGCAGAAGCCCCGCTATGCACCGTACTCAGGAGGGAACACCCATCATAACCATGGAGTTCATAACCATGGAGGAAATGGGAACAACCGCAGCCAGGACAACAAGTCAGGCCATGGCAATGGCAATGGAAGTGGTAATGGCAATCAGCACCGTTCTGCCCCGGCTCCGAAGGATCTGAGCCACATCACCTGCTTCAAGTGCCAGAAGACAGGGCACTATGCCACCGACTGCCCGGAGGCCAAGCAGAGGAATGGTAATGGCAATGGAAGCTCAGCTAAGAAGCCCAATCCGTTCCCTCGTGCTCAGGTGAACCATATCGACGTGGAGGACGTCTATGATCAGCCAGACACTGTGGTTGGTAAGTTTTTATTGAATTCACATTCAGTTTTGGTTCTGTTTGATTCTGGTGCAACACATTCATTCATATCAAGGGTAGTTGTGGATAAGTACGGATTACGCACTAGAACCCTTAGAAGCCCCCTTCGCGTCAGTTCCGCAGGAGGAGAAATGATGGCAGGTTTAAGCTGTCCTGCAACCCTCAATATCGGGAACCACAAATTTCCCGTGGAACTCATAGTGTTGGAAACACAGACCTTGGATGTAATCCTAGGCATGGATTGGTTGTCAAAGTATGAAGGGAACATTGACTGTGCCAGCAAGTCTATTCTGCTCACCACCCGGAGCGTAAGAGGATCAAGTATGTAGCCGAGCACAGCCGGATGAAGAATCAGTACATTCCCTCACGGGAGTTGTTCAGAGGAAGTGCCGATGGTGCAAGAATTCCCGATGTGTTTCCGGAGGAATTACCAGGAATGCCACCGGACAGGGACATTGAATTTCTGATCGAGTTATTGCCCGGCACAGCCCCAATATCCAAGAGACCTTATCGGATGCCACCGAATGAATTGAAAGAGATCAAGGAACAAATAAATGAGTTATTGGAGAAAGGATATATTCGTCCAAGCTCATCACCTTGGGGAGCCCCAGTTCTTTTGGTAGAGAAGAAGGATGGAAGTTTGAGGATGGTTGTGGATTATCGTGCATTGAACGAAGTAACCATCAAGAACAAGTACCCTCTGCCGATGATCAATGACTTGTTTGATCAGCTTGTTGGAGCCAAGGTATTCTCTAAGATCGATCTTCGATCAGGGTATCACCAGTTGAAAATTCGTGAAAAGGATATACCCAAAACAGCATTCACTACCAGGTATGGTTTATACGAGTATACCGTCATGTCATTTGGATTGACTAATGCTCCTGCATACTTCATGAATTTGATGAACAAGGTGTTCATGGAATATCTGGACAAGTTTGTCGTGGTGTTCATCGATGACATATTGATATTCTCCAAGAGCGAGGAAGAGCATAAGGAACATTTGCGTCTAGTTCTGGAGAAACTTCGAGAACATCAGTTGTATGCCAAATTCAGCAAATGTGAATTTTGGTTGAAGGAAGTTGGATTCCTCGGACATGTTATTTCAGGAGAAGGAATAGCAGTTGATCCCGCCAAGGTTGAATCAGTCACCGATTGGCAGTCACCCACCTCAGTCAAGGAGATCCGCAGTTTTCTCGGACTCGCAGGATATTATCGGAGGTTCATTGAGAACTTCTCGAAGATTGCCAAGCCCATGACTGAGCTGTTGAAGAAGGAAGCTAAGTATGTTTGGACCGAGGAATGTGAAGCCAGTTTCCAGGAATTGAAGAAACGGTTGGTCACAGCCCCAGTGTTGATTTTGCCGGACATACATAAAGAATACCAGGTTTATTGTGACGCTTCTCGTCAAGGACTCGGAGGAGTATTGATGCAGGAAGGTAAGGTTGTAGCTTATGCCTCCAGACAGCTACGGCCTCATGAGATGAATTATGCCACACATGATTTGGAGTTAGCAGCTGTAGTGCATGCACTCAAGACCTGGAGACATTTCCTCATCGGAAATCGTTGTGATGTCTACACAGATCACAAGAGTTTGAAATATATCTTCACGCAGAAGGAATTGAACCTCAGGCAGAGGAGATGGCTAGAGTTGATAAAGGACTACGACATGAGATTGCATTACCACCCCGGTAAAGCTAATGTTGTAGCAGATGCTTTGAGCCGTAAGAGTTATGTGAATACTCTTACCGCAGGAGGATTACCCCAGGAGTTGGTCGATGACCTCAGAGATCTCCGACTGGAGATAGTTCCGAAAGGATTTGTTGCAACTCGAAGTTCAGTCCACCTTGACCGAAAGGATTCGTGAAGCCCGTAAGTCGGACAAGGAAATCGATGAGATAAAGCAAAAGATGGAGGAAGGAAAAGCTAAAGGATTCCGTAAGGATGAACATGGAACTATATGGTTTGAGGATCGATTATGTGCCCAATGATCCCGAACTCAGAAGCTAATTCTTCAGAGGCTCATGATTCACCGTACTCGATTCACCCCGCAACACCAAGATGTACCTGGATTTGAAGCAAAGTTTCGTGGACGGTATGAAGAAGGACATTGCGAGTACGTAGCAGTATCGATGTTTGCCAACGTAAAGGCAGAACATCGAAGCCAGCAGGTTACTTCAACCTTTGCTGATTCCCGATTGGAAATGGGAGAAACTTGGTATGGATTTCATCACAGGATTACCCAGACCCGCTCAGGTTATGATTCTATCCGGTAGTGGTTGATCGTTTGACCAAGGTAGCTCACTTCATTCCCGTGAAGACTACCTATACCTGTGCCAAGTTGGCCAAGATATACATGACCAGGATCGTATGTCTGCATGGAGTTCCGAGGAAAATCGTGTCAGATAGAGGAACGCAGTTTACCTCAAAGTTTTGGAAGCAATTGCATGAAACTTTGGGTACGAGGCTGGAATTCAGTACAGCTTTTCATCCGCAGACAGATGGACAGACCGAGAGAGTCAATCAGATTCTGGAGGACATGTTGAGAGCTTGTGTGCTAGACTATGGGTCTAGCTGGGATGATAATTTGCCGTACGCAGAGTTCTCATACAACAACAGTTATCAATCCAGTTTGAAGATGGCCCCTTTCGAAGCTCTATACGGAAGGAGGTGCAGAACACCATTGCTGTGGGATAGTGTTGGAGATCGATCACTTTTCGGTTCCGACCTTATCAAGGATTCCGAAGAGAAAGTCAAGCTGATTCGAGACAGGCTCAAGATAGCACAGTCGAGACAGAAGAGTTATGCCGACAGTAAGCGCAAGGAGGTGACTTACGAAGTGGGAGACCGAGCATATCTTCGTGTGTCTCCACTTCGTGGAATCAAGAGGTTTGGAGTCAAGGGAAAGCTAGCACCCCGATTCATTGGCCCCTACAAAATCCTCGAACGTCGTGGAGAAGTTGCATACAAGTTGGAATTGCCGGAAGGATTGTCCGGAGTTCATGATGTCTTCCACGTTTCTCAGTTGAAGAAGTGTCATGCCGACATGGCCGATGTTCCGTTGAGAGACACAAGTGCCCTAGAGGCCATACAGCTTGACGGTGATTTGACTTACAAGGAGAAACCCGTCCGAATTCTCGAGACTGCAAGCGAGTCACCCGCAGCAAGGTCATCAAATTTTGCAAGGTGCTGTGGAGTCACCACACCGAGGAAGAAGCCACCTGGGAACGCGAAGAAGATCTTCGTCGAGACCATCCGCACCTATTTGCTAGCCAACCCGAATCTCGAGGGCGAGATTCATCTTAAGGTGGGTAGGTTTGTAACATCCCAAATTTCCTATTTGGAATGTTTTATAATTATAGATAAGCATCCTATGCATCCTGTTTGAATTTGAATACCATTTGAAGTTTCAGAGCTATTTGAGTTTGAATTTGAATTCCAAACCTTGGCATGTGGGAAACAATTCAAAAACTAAGCCTGATAAATACTTGATCAAAAGTATGAGAGGAGCAAACATGACACTCCAAAAATATCAGAGGAAACAATGCCAAAGAGATTTGGATTCAAATCTGAAATTTATTTGAATT
Organism: Aegilops longissima; assembly: GCA_021605205.1. Lineage (NCBI taxonomy): Eukaryota > Viridiplantae > Streptophyta > Magnoliopsida > Poales > Poaceae > Aegilops > Aegilops longissima. The sequence continues at coordinate 706,720,903 of CM038679.1, read as the reverse complement.
TGAAAAAAATAGATTTTTATGAAGTTTGGATTTTGCCTTTGGAAAAATGTTCAAATGAAAGGGAATATTCCCCTGATCATTTTGGTATATATATACCCTATATAAATTATTTATAGTTTGGGTTTTATTTTTGTTTTAGTTTTAATTAAAAAAAATAAAAGAAACACCCCGGGGCGCCAGCTAGGCCACCCAGGCCCAGCCAGCGCCGCCCACCTCAGCCCGCCGCGCCAACCACTGAGCTGCCCAACTGCCAGCCAGAGCAGCCAGGCCAGCCCAGCTCACCCCCCTCGCCCCCCTCGCTGAAACCCGTTGGCCTCGGCCACCCAACCCTCGCCCCCTCTCTCTCTCGCTGACCCGTGGGACCCCCCCTCTTCTTCCCCCGCCCCACGCCGCTCATGGGAGGTCCACGGATCTCAAGGATCCGGATACCCGACCACACCGATGCCCTTCCAAGCTCGCCTGACCCAGGGCTATAAAGGCCGAGCCCGCACCCCATTCCCCCTAGCCTCGCGGACCCCTTTCCTCTCCTCCCGAGCTCGCGGAGCACCGAAGCCCACCCCGCCGCCATTGTTGCCGCCACGACGCCTGGTCCACCCCGACCTCCCAACACCACGAACCCTCCCCGACCCGTCGCGTCTTCCCGACGAGTCGCCAGAGTCGCCGACGTCCGGACGCCCGAGCACTTTCGCCGCCGCCGCCGCCGCCTGAGTCCGTAAGTCCCCGCATTCCCTCCACCGTTCGATCCTAGATCTAGGGCTAGGATTAGACACCCCGAAGGGTTAGGTTTTAGTTAGAAAACCGGCCGGCCCGATCGGTTTATTTATTAGTTTAGGTTTTTATTTTAGGCCTGGTTCATTTTAGTTAACCCTAGGGCCCATTTAGCCTATCTAACGCACAGGGCACAGTTTAGGCCCATTAGGCTTTTTTCTTTTTATTTGATTTTCTGTTTTAGCCGAATAGTTTCAATTTTCAAAATGTATATCTTTTATTCTGTTTAATATTTTTGAGTGATTCTTTTTTTGTTGGATTGCAAATTTTATATAGTTTCTGAAACATATATATTTAGCTATGTTAAAAATATTTAAAAATTCTTTAATATTGTTTTAGTCAGAATAGCAAATCTGCTATAACTTTAGTTAGAAAATTTATTTTTGCATGATTCTTTTGTCACCACTTTATTTTGACATTGCCAAACCCTAGAAATTAATTTGGGTATTTTAGGATTAATAAATAATTAATTTTAGACAGAATCCTATTAATCCTAATTAATTAACTAGTTCCTGTTTTCCTAATTAATTAATTAGTAAATTAATTTATTTTTAACTTGTGATTAGTTATTCTAGGTTAGTTTCTGTCATGTTAGTAGATGAACTTTTATTTATAATTAATAAAAGTTTTAAATTAATTTTCTTAATAGAAATTGGATTAGGCCTAAAATGAGTTTTATAATAGCTTTTAATTAATTCTTTTTGCTCCTAGTTGCTTAGTGAATCCTTTTCTGTTAAGTTAACCTAAAACCATGATTAGGTCATATTAAGGAATTTTGCTATATAAAACTAATTTTGCTATTGTTTGGAGTAGGGAAAACTTTGAATTGGTTTCTTTGAGTTTTTCTTTTGATTTGGTTTTGATTGTTTTGTTGTGCTATGTTACTTTTGTTATCTTGTGTGATCCTCTTGCTTGTGCTTATTGTGTTATTGTTTGTCTCGGTAGAGTTTCCGAGTCTAAGCTTGCTACTACGACTCTTTAGCTTACGAGGATCATCAGCAAGGCAAGTTTTGATCATGTTATTTCTATACCTATGTTTTTGTGCATTAGTAGTTGTCACCACCCCACCATGCATGCAGTAGTGAAATCTTGAAGTCATTAAACTTGAGTAGTATCATGTGGTAGGATGAACCAATCCCCTTGTTACCATGACCCCGGGACGTAGTAGTTATTTTGCTATGCTCGTAGACGGGATTTGGGATGAGTGAAATCCATAAGCAAGATGTGAGAGTCAATGATGATGATGACCCCATGAACTACAATGATCAAGATGGACTTCGGAAAATCACTACTGGGTGGAGGACGGTTGACGGGCACCCTGGAGCACCCAGTGGTGGCCGGGATGCATGGAGAAGCGCCATGACATCCTGCGGAAAGCTTCACCCAGCCACGAAGAGAAGGATGGATGCCCCATGACCGGAAGCTTACCTGTGCAGCCGCAAGCCATTATGGGCTCTGGCTGGGTTGACCCTAGTAGTGACGCTGGCTGGACGGTACTACGAGAAGTAGACGAACGGTAGGATTGGATGGGTACCGGCAGTGGCCAGAAGAACTCTTTGGAAGACCCTGTTTCATTCGTCCCGTCTTCAAACACCATGAAGTGCGAAGACTTTAAAGGAGGGAATGATTCTTGCGGGGAAAGTGCGCAAACCTCTGCAGAGTTTAAAGATCTAATCGATTAGCCGTGTCCCCGGTTACGGACATTTGAGCCTCTGGACCTTGGAAGTATTCGGATATCTCGACACTAAAACTAATGAATTAATTTGAGGGTTTATGACTTAATAATAATTTGGGAACGAGATATTGGTTGGCGGAACCATCTCAATAACTACCAACAATTTGTAGTAATTTGCAAATAAGTCCACTGTAGTAGGATAAAATTTGCTTTTCGCAAAATGATGAAACTTAGAGCTCCACAGCCAAATTGCATATAGAGTTAGTAACTTTATTATTGTTATTCTTCATGACTTGCCAGCTTATTCCAAAAGCTGACCTACATGGCTGCAACGTATTATGTTGCGTAGATATATTCGATCAGAGTGAGGCTACGCCCGCGCTTGGCGATTGCCCTTTGAGTCGGATGGACTCGCTTACCTCGACGCTTCCGCAGCATTAGTAGTTTATTTTCTCATGAGTTGGCCTTGAGCAATTTATTCCCTTGTAATAAAGACTCTATATGAGAATCGTTTAATGATATTCAGGTGTGATTGAACTTTGATTACTTTATCGATGTATCGTGAGTACCAAAGATGATCTTGGGATGGTATGCATACGTAGATTTGACCGATTTTGGGTCAGGTCGCTACATAGTGCATCATCAAAATGAGCTCGAAGTGACCAAGTGTCTGGTCACGGGATCATGCATTACGGTATGAGTAAAGTGACTTGCCGGTAACGAGATTGAACGAGGTATTGGGATACCGACGATCGAATCTCGGGCAAGTAACATACCGATTGACAAAGGGAATTGTATACGGGGTTGTTTGAATCCTCGACATCGTGGTTCATCCGATGAGATCATCGAGGAGTATGTGGGAGCCAACATGGGTATCCAGATCCCGCTGTTGGTTATTGACAGGAGAGCCGTCTCGGTCATGTCTACATGTCTCCCGAACCCGTAGGGTCTACACATTTAAGGTTCGGTGACGCTAGGGTTATTAGGAAGACTTGTATGTGATTACCGAATGTTGTTGAGTCCGGATGAGATCCCGGACGTCACGAGGAGTTCGGAATAGTCCGGAGGTAAAGATTTATATATGGGAAGTCATCATATGGCCACGGAAAGGTTCGGGGCATATCGGTATTGTACGGGGCCACCGGAGGGGTTCCGGGGTCCACCGGGAGGGGCCACCTCTCCGGAGGGCCTTATGGGCTGTATGAGGAAGGATCCAGCCCAAAGTGGGCTGGGCGCCACTCCCCTAGGGCCCATGCGCCTAGGGTTGGAGGAAACCCCGAGGGGCCCCTTGCTTGGGGGACAAGCCCCTCCCTTGGCCGCCCCGGGGTCGGCCCCCTTCTCCCTTCCCTATAAATAAAGGGGCGAGGGGAGGGCTGCAACACACTTGAAGGCGCAGCCCCTCCCCTCCCCAACACCTCTCCTCCTCCGCGTGTGCTTGGCGAAGCCCTGCTGGAGAACCGTCGTGCTGCTGCTGGAGCCATCTTCCTCAACCTCTCCTTCCCCCTTGCTGGATCAAGAAGGAGGAGACGTCATCCGCTCCGTACGTGTGTTGAACGCGGAGGTGCCGTCCGTTCGGTGGTAGGATCTCCGGTGATAGGATCACGACGAGAACGACTACTTCAACCCCGTTCTTTTGAACGCTTCCGCTCGCGATCTAAAAAGTGGTATGTAGATGCAATCTCTCTCCCATGACTCGTTGCTTAGATGAACTCATAGATGGATCTTGGTGAAACCGTAGGAAAAATTTTAATATTCTGCAACGTTCCCCAACATGGGGTGGCCGAAGCTCGTCAGAAACGAGCTAGCAGCGGCGGCCGGAGTTCGGCCAACGGTAGTTCACGCGATGCGGGGCATGTCAAGAGCCGTGAATGGTCGTGATCGACTCGCGGGGGTGCAGCGAGTGCAGCAGTGGGCTCGGACGTGTGCTTGCACGGCCGTAGCCGTGGTGGCGACATGTCCAGCGGCGAGGAGATGTTGACTCTGATGGCCACCGTGGTTAGAAGGCGCAGACGAGCACGGAGAGAGAGGGGAAAGGGGCAGGCGCTCGCGGCGATTCCAGCAGGGGCAACGGCGAGGCCGGGGAGGGGCTGGAGCTCGCGAAACCCCGGTTAGATCGCCGGCGGCCAGAGGTTGAAGACGAGGTCGGGGACGGCGCAGCAAGGCTTGCGGCAGGGCATGGCTCAGTGGGGAGGAAGAGGGGGTCGAGGCGGAGCTTCTGAGCGCATCGGCGAGGTGAGGCAGTGGCTGTGGCCACGACAACAGCGAGCAGCGGCGACGACGGCGCTCGGGCACGAGGAAAGAGAGCATAGGAAGGGAGAAGCTTAGGGAGAGTGAGAGAGCGGTCGGGGGGGCTGCATGGCGTCATCCCAAGAGGCCAGGGAGAAGCGGCAAGCAGGAGGTGGCCGGGCGTGCGTCGGCTTGCATCGGCCACGCGCTCGTCCTCCTGTCAAGGAGGAAGACGACAGGGGAGGGGGCAGGCAGGCTGGGCCGCACAATGTTGGGCCGGCTGGGGGTGCCAGGTAAGTTTCTCTCTCTCTCCTTTATTTTCTGTTTTTCTATTTCTTCTTTAACTTTGTGGCTTTAATTAAAATACTAAAACTAACTCAAAAATCATAAAACTGCTCATGCCCACTGTATGGAATATTTCCAACAGTAAACATTTTAGTTTATGATTATTTGGACATTTAAAATACTTTATACCATTTAAATGTCCATATGCAATTAACATATGATTTAATCCAGTGACCTTGTGATGTCCTAGAAAAGTGTGTACCATTTTTATCAGAGGTTCTAGACCAAGGCAAAGATGATGAACATTTTAGAAGGGCATTTGAGGTTCATTGAAAATTATTTTGGTAAACCCTAGTTGGATTAAGGGGGTGCTGGGGGTTCTGTCATCCCCATTTCAAGTTTCTGAGGGAAAGTAAACATGATGCATGGAGATTATGCAATGACAGGCAAGACTAAGCACTACTAGAAAAAAGGCTGTTAGTGGCGCACCTATTTTGGCTATTAATGGCGCACTATAGGTGTGCCACTATTATCACGCCACTAGTAACAAATACTAATGGCGCACCTCTGGTGCGCCATTAGTATTGTAGGTAACAGTGGCACACCTTGTAGTACGCCATTACTATTGCTATACGTGCGCCACTGGTAACTTTTTTTTTGAAATTTTTTGATTTTTTTTCTGAATTTTGAAGGCGGGAAAATAGTAGTGGCGCACCGTCTAACCCCCATGGTGCGCCATTGCTATTTTTGACTTTTGAATTTGGATCTGGATCACGATTTTTTTGCCCTTTTTTTGCTCGTTTATTTTTGCATGATATTTTTTCAAATTTTGTTCTCGTTTTGGATCTTGTATGTTCTTTTGCCGGAGAGGAGGGACGAGGAGAGACCGTGAGGAGGAGAGGAGGGAGGAGGAGGAGGTCACCGGAGAGGAGCTTGCCTACATCGTCGGAGAGGAGGAGGAGGTCACCGGAGAGGAGCTCGCCTACATCGCCGGAGAGGAGGAGGAGGTCGCTGGAGAGGAGTTCACCGGAGAGGAAGGAGGAGAAACCGTGAGGGGAGGGGAGGAGAGGAGGGAGGAGGAGCTCACCGAAGAGGAGGGAGGAGGAGATCACCGGAGAGGAGGGAGGAGGAGATCACTGGAGAGGAGGGAGGAGGAGCTCACCGGAGAGGAGGGAGGAGGAGCTCACTAGAGAGGAGGGAGGATAAACCGTGAGGGGAGGGGAGGAGAGGAGGGAGGAGGAGGTCTCCGGAGAGGAGGAGGGGAGCATGGTGGAGGAGAGGAGGGGAGATGGAGTGGAGGAGAGGAGGAGATGGAGTGGAAGAGAGGTGGAGTGGAGGAGAAAAATGAAGAGGTAAGGAGGAGAGGACCCTGCCCAGCCATATATACGGCATAGTAATGGCGCCCCGTGGGCAGGTGCGCCATTACCAACTTTTTTTATTTTATTTATTTATTTTGAATTTTGAAGGCGGGAAGATAGTAATGGCGCACCTTGAGCAGGTGCACCATTACTAACTTTTTTTATTTCTTGATATAGTTAGAATTTTGAAGGCGGGAAGATAGTAATGGCGCACCATGGGCAGGTGCACCCTTACTGAGTTTGATATTTTTTTATTTTTTTGCCTCTCCAGATCTTAAAAGCCCCGTAACATTTTTCTGTTAGGTTTTTGAGGATTCTAAAAATCTCCAACGGGGTTCCCCCGGTTGAATTCGGATGTAACTTTTCGAGTAGATGATTTTTCATATAAAAAACTTTTTCATCAGAGTTCGTATGGAAAAGTTATGCCCATTTTACAAATTCTCGAGAGATTTTGCAAAAAAGTCGAAAATTCATGTTTGTAAATTTTGCTAACAACTAGACCACATATCACAAGAGAATCTTATTTTCTTTTTTTTGACATTTCTATCATTTTCTTTTATTTTTTTTTGAAACTGAAAAGGCGGTCCACAAGGGGGTGTTTGCGTGTGTGAGACGTTAGTAATGGCGCACCCTCCATGGTGCACCATTACTAACCTCACAAACACACACGCAGGCAAACTCCCACATAGTAGTGGCGCACCTAGGCGTGGTGCGCCATTGCTATGTCTGGTGGGGGTGGACCAAAAAATAGCAATGGCGCCTTTGCTCATGTGGTGCGCCATTAGTAAAATATAGTAATGGCGCTTTTGATTCTGGTGCGCCATCGCTATATAGCGATGGCGCACCGCATACATGGTGCGCCATTAATGTCCATATTAGCGATAGACGTTTTCCTAGTAGTGAAGCTAGGGTTGTGACAGTGCTATCAAAAATTAAGAGCTTCCAGGTGGTAGATGTTTTCGATATTACAAGGCAGTAATATTTTCAAGATTGCGAGGGATGCAGAGGCAGGAGTTCTTGGGGAGCGAGCTAGTGTACTTGACATGCTGGATCTGGACTGTAGCCGACGCACCTTCTCCCGTAAGCCATAGGCGTACTATACACCGACGATGCTCCAAGATATTTTGTACTACATCTCACACGGTTGATGATAATAAACTGTGTGGGATCTACTTGATTTGAATTACATAATGGGGTCACATCGGCCATGGACACTGCTTGAATTGCTACACCTTTTATTTGCAATGAACATGCAACTATATGTGTGTCATAAAAGAATTGGAATTATTCAGGGTTCGTTTGGACATTTTATACATTAAACTGGTTTTCTAGCCATTTCAGGTGCACAATTCAAAATTAAACTACATGCACATGCTCCAGTGCATATAAATTGGTTGAAAAATCAAATCTGTGTCCTTCAGTGCATGCTTAGGTCCCTGCAAGAAATGGGAATGAATTTTTCGGGGTTCGTTTGGCCTTTTTTGTACATTAACTGGGTTTTCTAGGCATTTTATGTGCATAATTCAAATTTGAACTACAAGCACATGCTCCAGTGCACCAAAGTTGGTTCAAAAATCACATGTGTGTCCTGGGGTGCATGCTTAGGTCCCATGCAAGAGATGAGAATGAATTTTAAACACCAGGGCATTGTTGACTGTCGGCAAAACTATGAGATACCTGGTTTTTAAATTCTAGTAAATCCAAAACTCGTCTGAAATTCATGAAACTTGGCATGCTATCATGGAGCGGCATGAAAATGTCGTGGTGAAAATTTTGTCCCATTTGGGGAAGGTTTGGGTATAAGCTTCTCACAAACCAGAGCTTCTCACAACAAGCATGATGGTTTCGGTAGGGAACGTACCACCTTTGGGGACGGGACAATATCCATTGCCTCTTATTGATTTCAAAAAAATTCTAGTGTCAACATAGAACAACAGGAGTGTTGTGTTTAATCTTGGAATTTTTCGGGGTTCATTTGACCTTTTTTTATACATTAACTGGGGTTTCTAGGCATTTTATGTGCATAATTCAAATTTGAACTACAAGCACATGCTCTATTGCACTAAATTTGGTTGAAAAATCACATGTAAGAGATGGGAATGAAATTCAAACACCAGGGCACTGTTGATTGCAGGCAAAATGTTGAGATGCCTGGTTTTTAAATTCTAGTAAATCCAAAACTCGTATGAAATTAATGAAACTTGGCATGCTATCACGGAGGGGCATCAACATGCCGTGGTGAAAATTTTGTCCTATTTGGGGCAGGTTTGGGTATAAGCTTCTCGCAACAAGCATGATGGCTTCGGTAGAAAACATACCACCTTTGGGGACAGGACGATATCCGTTGCCTCTTATTGCTTTCAAAAACTTTCTAGTGTCAACATAGAACAACAGGAGTGTTGTGTCAATTTTTGTAATTTTTCGGGGTTCGTTTGGACATTTTTATTCATTAACTGAGTTTGCAATGCATTTATGTGCATAATTCAAATTTGAACTACATGCACATGCTCCAGTGCATATATATTGGTTGAAAAATCAAAACTATGTCCTTGGGTGCATGCTTAGGTCCCATGCAAGAGATGGGAATGAATTTCAAACACCAGGGCACCGTTGATTGCCGGCAATACATAGAGATTCCTGGTTTTTATATTCTAGTAAATCCAAAACTCGTCTGAAATTCATGAAACTTGGCATGCTATCATGGAGCGGCATCAACATGACGTGGTAAATTTTTTGTCCCCTTTGGGGCAGGTTTGGGTATATGCTTCTAACAAACCAGAGCTTCTCACAACAAGCCTGATGGTTTCGGTAGGCAACATCCCACCTTTGGCAATGAAACGATATCCATCGCCTCTTATTGGTTTCAAATTTTTCTCGTGTCAACATAGAACAACTGGAGTGTTGTGTCAATTTTTGTGATTTTTTGGGGTTCGTTTGGACATTTTTATGCATTACCTGTGTTTTCAATGCATTTGTGTGCATAATTCAAATTTGAACTACATGCACATGCTCCAGTGCATATCAATTGGTTGAAAACTCAATTCTGTTACCTTGGGTGCATGCTTAGGTCCCATGCAAGAAATGGGAATGAATTTCAAACACCAGGGCACCGTTGATTGCCAGCAAAAAATTGAGATGGCTGGTTTTTAAATTCTAGTAAATCCAAAACTCTTCTGAAATTCATGAAACTTGGCATGCTATCATGGAGCGGCATCAACATGCCGTGGTAATTTTTTTGTCCCATTTGGAGCAGGTTTGGGTATATGCTTCTCACAAACCAGAGCTTCTCACAACAAGCATGATGGTTTCGGTAGGGAACGTCCCACCTTTGGGGACGAAATGATATCCATTGCCTCTTATTGCTTTCAAATTTTTTTCTCGTGTCAACATAGAACAGCAGGAGTGTTGTGTCAATTTTTGTGATTTTTTGGGGTTCGTTTGGACATTTTTATGCATTAACTAAGTTTGCAATGCATTTATGTGCATAATTCAAATTTGAACTACATGCATATGCTCCAGTGCATATAAATTGGTTGAAAAATCAAATCTGTGTCCTTGGGTGTATGCTTAGGTCCCATGCAAGAAATGGGAATGAATTTCAAACACCAGGGCACTGTTGATTGCCGGCAAAATGTTGAGATGCCTGGTTTTAAATTCTAGTAAATCCAAAACTCGTCTGAAATTCATGAAACTTGGCATTCTATCATAGAATGGCACCCGACATGCTGTGGTATTTTTCATGTCCATTTTGAGAGAAGGCGCACTCGAATAATGACAGCCAACAAAGGCATTTTGAAAAAATAGTTGCCACGTTAATATCTCAAACTTTTGTATAATTCAAACCGTGTGCGTTCTGTTAACCATTCACGTGACGCCACGTGCCTTGATTTTAATGGATGTAGGAGGTGTCGTGCGGACAGCCGCTTGACCTTGACTGAATGGAAGGCGTTCAAGCGCAGTCCGGTGCGCAGGCTGACCGAGAGGCGTGCAAGCTGTCCTCGAATGCGCAGGCTCACCGGGAAGCGTGCAAGCTGTACGCTGCGCAGGCTCACTGGGAAGCGAGCCCTTTGACTTCCATGGCCTCCCGCCTTCCTCTCCATTAATGGCGCCCGAGCCGCTGTTTAATACGGCCGGCCTTACTGTTCGCCTCCCATTCCCCTCCCTCCCGCAGACTTCCAGCAACGCCATGGCGCAGAATGATCATCCACCACTAGTCTTCAAGTTTGGTGAAGTCGACTCCGAGCCTGAGGAGATAGAAAATAAGGAGGGATGGGGCCTCATGGACATGGCCCAGAACGAGCTGGCCACGGCAGTTGTTGCCCCCGCTCCCGACCCAGCTCCCATCCCCGCGCCCGCGCCAGCGATCGTCCCCGTAGCATTGACGGGTTGGTCGCCGAGCACTATCACAGAGTTGGAAGCCGCGGACGTCAGCGAGGTCTTCACGGACCCACGTGAGCTCGTGTACATGCCAGCGCCAGTGCCCATGCCCGTGCATGTGCGTGCCCTCCACCCACCGTGGCGCCGACCCCCATGCGTTTGGTTGCACCCGCCGCGCTCGTGCCCCTGCCCGTGCGTCATACGTCTCCAACGTATCTATAATTTTTTATTTCTCCATGCTATTATATATTCTGTTTTGGATATTTAATGGGCTTTCTTATACACTTTTATATTATTTTTGGGACTAACCTATTAACCCAAGGCCCAGTGCAAATTGCTGTTTTTTTCCTATTTCAGTGTTTCGCAGAAAAGGAATATCAATCGGAGTCCAAACAGAATGAAACCTTCGGGAGAGTTATTTTTATAACAAACGTGATCCAGAGGACTTGGAGTGCACGTCAAGAAATCATCGAGGAGGCCACGAGGTAGGGGGCGCGCCTACCCCCCCTGGGCGTGCTCTCCACCCTCGTGGGCCCCTCGTGGATCCACCGACCTACTTATTCCTCCTATATATACCTATGTACCCCGAAACCATCGAGGAGCACCACGAAAACCTAATTCCACCACCACAACCTTCTGTACTTGTGAGATCCCATCTTGGGGCCTTTTCCGGCGCTCCACCGAAGGGGGCATCGGTCATGGAGGGCTTCTACATCAACACCATAGCCTCTCCGATGATGTGTGAGTAGTTTACCACAGACCTTCAGGTCCATAGTTATTTAGCTAGATGGCTTCTTCTCTCTCTTTGGATCTCAATACAAAGTTCTCCTCGATCTTCTTGGAGATCTATTCGATGTAACTCTTTTTGTGTTGTGTTTGTCGAGATCCGATGAATTGTGGGTTTATGATCAAGATTATCTATGAACAATATTTGAATATTCTCTGAATTAGTTTATGTATGATCGGTTATCTTTGCAAGTCTCTTCGAATTATCAGTTTGGTTTGGCCTACAAGACTGATCTTTCTTGCAATTAGAGAAGTTCTTAGCTTTGGGTTCGATCATGCGGTGCTCGATCCCAGTGACAGTAGGGGAAACGACACGTATTGTATTGTTGCCATCGAGGATAAAAAGATGGGGTTTATATCATATTGCATGAGTTTATCCCTCTACATCATGTCATCTTACCTAATGTGTTACTCTATTCTTATGAACTTAATACTCTAGATGCATGCTGGATAGCGGTCGATGTGTGGAGTAATAGTAGTAGATGCAGGCAGGAGTCGGTCTACTTGTCACGGACGTGATGCCTATATACATGATCATGCCTACATATTCTCATAATTATGCACTTTTCTATCAATTGCTCTACAGTAATTTGTTCACCCACTGTAGTACTTATGCTATCTTGAGAGAATCCACTAGTGAAACCTATGGCCCCCGGGTCTATTCTCCATCATATTAATCTCCCATCAACATGCTATTTCTATCGCCGTTTATTTTTCTTTCTTTACTTTTAGTCTTTATCATAAAAATACCAAAAATATTATCTTATCATATCTATCAGATCTCACTTTTGCAAGTGGCCATGAAGAGATTCACAACCCCTTTATCGCGTTGGTTGCAAGGTTCTTATTTGTTTGTGTAGGTACGAGGGACTTGCGTGTGGCCTCCTACTGGATTGATACCTTGGTTCTCAAAAAATGAGGGAAATACTTACGCTACTTAGCTGCATCACCCTTTCCTCTTCAAGGGAAAACCAATGCAGTGCTCAAGAGGTAGCAGTGCACGCCCCTCCACCCACCACGGCGCCGGTCCCCGTGCGTTTGGCTGCACCCGCCGCGCCCGTGCCCGTGCTCGTGCACGCGCCCCCCTCAACGGCATGGAACGCTGCCGTCGACCACTACCTCTCAGCGGCGCCAGTTGTTGTCCTTCTGCGCCCCGCCTGTCGATCGTGCGACAAGATGATGTTTGATTTACATGTGAAGAACATTTTGTAGCAAGAAGGTAGCAAGAAGGATTTCCGGCGCCGCTGCCGGGGAGTCTACGCACAAGTCAAGAAATACCAAGTACCCATCACAAACTCTTATCCCTCGCATTACATTTTTTGCCATTTGCCTCTCGTTTTCCTCTCCTCCCACTTCACCCTTGCTGTTTTATTCGTCCTCTCTTTCCGTCCGCCTCTTTCTCGTTGTTTTTCTTGTGCCATGGCCGAATCAAAGAGGGCCAAGGGATTTCTCCATGGTTTTAATACCTTGGATAGTCCCTCTGTCCTCTCTATGCTTATAAATAATGATGCTATGGAAAGACCAAACGGGGTTGTCAGTAAGGGTTTGAATGATTTCGATGAAGATGATCCCGGAATTTTTCAATATTCACTTGACGAGTCTTTGAAAGATGCTTGGTATAGGCTTTTAAGGATCCGAGCTAGCTATGAGCCCCAATATCAAATTGAGATATATCTAAAAAGATTTTATGTTGGGTTGCCCGCTTCATTCAAGTAAGTTTTAGATTCTATTTTGAAGAGGGTTTTCTTAAAGGGGATCCCATAGATACCTATGAAAAGATGAAAACTATATTTGGGCACCCTATGAGTGAGAAAGTTGAATCTACCTCTCTTTTGTGCTTTTACCGAAACGAAATTATCAAAGAGATGAAAGCTAGCTTAGATGCCAATTTTCGTAGCGTGCTTAATCTTTCTTCCACCATTAATGGCCACGTTCTTTATAAAAATAGAAAGATAAACGCTATAGATAATAAATTTTCTCTTTTCTTTCCCAACACCAAAGATAGCAATACCTATATCTACCCTTGCCTTTATGCCTAGCTAGGGGCGTTAAACGATAGCGCTTGTTGGGAGGCAACCCAATTTTATTTTAGTTTTTTTTTGCTTTTTGGTTCTATTTAGAAATAAATTATCCATCTAGCTTATGTTTAGATGTGGTTTTGTGTTTTATTTAGTGTTTGTTCCAAGTAGAACCTTTGGGAAGACTTGGGGAAAGTCTTTGCGATCTTGCTGTAAAAAACAGAAACTTTAGCGCTCACGAGATTAGCTACAACTTTTTGCTGGAGAGTGCTATTTAGTTGATTATTTTTGAAGATGATTAATAGATAAATTCCTCACGTCCAGAAATTTATTTTAGAATTTTTGGAGTTCCATAAGTTTGCGTTAGTTACAGATTACTACAGACTGTTCTGTTTTTGACAGGTTCTGTTTTTCGTGTGTTGTTTGCTTATTTTGATGCATATATGGCTAGTATCAGAGGTTATGAACCATAGAGAAGTTGGAATACAGTAGGTTTAATGCCAATATAAATAAAGAATGAGTTCATTACAGTACCTTTAAGTGCTGTTTTGTTTTATTTCGCTAACGGAGCTCACGAGATTTTCTGTTAAGTTTTGTGTTGTGAAGTTTTCAAGTTTTGGGTAAAGATTTGATGGATTATGGAACAAGGAGTGGCAAGAGCCTAAGCTTGGGGATTCCCAAGGCACCCCAAGGTAAAATCCAAGGACACCAAAAAGCCTAAGCTTGGGGATGCCCCGGAAGGCATCCCCTCTTTTGTCTTCTTTCATCGGTAACTTTACTTGGAGCTATATTTTTATTCACCACATGATATGTGTTTTTCTTGGAGCGTCTTGTATCATTTGAGTCCTTGCTTTTTAGTTCATCACAATCATCCTTGCTGTACACACCTTTTGAGAGAGACACACATTATTCGGAATTTATTAGAATACTCTATGTGCTTCACTTATATCTTTTGAGATAAACAATTTTGCTCTATGTGCTTCACTTATATCTTTTAGAGCACGGTGGTGGTTATATTTTATAGAAATTATTGATTTCTCATGCTTTACTTATATTATTTTGAGAGTCGTTTAGAACAGCATGCTAATTTTCTTTGGTTATAAAATTAGTCCTAATATGATAGGCATCCAAGATAAAAACTATAAAGTGCATTGAATACTAAGAGAAGTTTGATACTTGATAATTGTTTTGAAATATAAGGATGGTGATATTAAAGTCATGCTAGTTGATTAGTTGTGAATTTGAGAAATACTTGTTCTAAAGTTTGTGATTCCCGTAGCATGCACGTATGTTGAACTGTTATGTGATGAAGTCAGAGCATGATTTATTTATTGATTGTCTTCCTTATGAGTGGCGGTTGGGGACGAGTGATGGTCTTTTCCTACCAATCTATCCCCCTAGGAGCATGCGTGTAGTACTTCGTTTTGATAACTAATAGATTTTTGCAACAAGTATGTGAGTTCTTTATGACTAATGTTGATTCCATGGATTATGCGCACTCTCACCCTTCCACCATTGCTAGCCTCTCTAATACCATGCACCTTTCGCCGGAATCATATACCAACCATATACTTTCCTAAAAACAGCCACCATACCTACCTATTATGGCATTTCCATAGCCATTCCGAGATATATTTCCATGCAACTTACCGCCGTTTCATTTATTATGACACGCTTCATCATTGTCATATTGATTTGCATGATCATGTAGTTGACATCGTATTTGTGGCAAAGTCACCTCCATAATTCTTTCATACATGTCACTCTTGATTCATTGCATATCCCGGTACACCGCTGGAGGCATTCACATAGAGTCATATTATGTTCTAAGTATCAAGTTATAATTCTTCAGTTGTAAGTAAATAAAAGTGTGATGATAAATATTAGAGCATTGTCTCATGTGAGGAAAGGATGATGGAGACTATGATTCCCCCATAAGTCGGGATGAGACTCCGGAAGAAAAAAGAAGAAGAAAGAAAAGAGGCCAAAAGAAAAGAAAAAAGGCCCAAATAAAAAAAATGAGAGAAAAAGAGAGAAGGGACAATGTTGCTATACTTTTTCCACACTTGTGCGTCAAAGAAGCACCATGATCTTCATGATAGAGAGTCTCCTATGTTGTCATTTTTCATATACTAGTGGGAACTTTACATTATAGAAGTTGGCTTGTATATTCCAATGATGGGCTTCCTCGAAATGCCCGAGGTCTTCGTGAGCAAGCAAGTTGGATGCACACCCACTTAGTTTCTTAGGTTGAGCTTTCATACAAGTATAGCTCTAGTGCATCCGTTGCATGGCAATCCCTACTCACTCACATTGATAGATATTGATGGGCATCTCCATAGCCCATTGATACGCCTAGTTGATGTGAGACTATCTTCTCCTTTTTTGTCTTATCCACAACCACCATTCTATTCCACCTATAGTTCTATGTCCATGGCTCACGCTCATATATTACGTAAAGATTGAAAAAGTTTGAGAACATCAAAAGTATGAAACAATTGCTTGGCTTGTCATCGGGGTTGTGCATGATTTAAATACTTTGTGTGGTGAAGATAGAGCATAGCTAGACTATATGATTTTGTAGGGATAACTTTCTTTGGCCATGTTATTTTGAGAAGACATGATTGCTTTGTAAGTATGCTTGAAGTATTATTATTTTCATGTCAATATTAAACTTTATCTTGAATCTTTTGGACCTGAACATTCATGCCACAATAAAGAGAAATACATTGAAGAATATTTTAAGTGGCATTCCACATCAAAAAAATTATTTTTATCATTTACCTACTCGAGGACGAGCAGGAATTAAGCTTGGGGATGCTTGATACTTCTCCAACGTATCTATAATTTTTGATTGCTCCATGCTATTACATATTATGTTTTGGATGTTTAATGGGCTTTATTATGCACTTTTATATTATTTTTGGGACTAACCTATTAACCCAAGGCCCGGTGCAAATTGCTATTTTTTTTGCCTATTTCAGTGTATCACAGAAAATGAATATCAAACGGAGTCCAAACGAAATGAAACCTTTGGGAGAGTTATTTTTTGAACAAACGTGATCCATAGGACTTGGAGTGGACGTCAAGAAATCATCAAGGAGGCCACGAGGCAGGGGGCGCGCCCTGCACCCTCATGGGCCCCTCGTGGCTCCACCGACCTACTTCTTCCTCCTATATATACCTACATACCCTGAAACCATCGAGGAGCACCACAAAAACCTAATTCCAACGCCGCAACCTTCTGTACCCGTGAGATCCCATCTTGGGGCCTTTTCCGGCGCTCCGCCGGAGGGGGCATCGATCATGGAGGGCTTCTACATCAACACCATAGCCTCTCTGATGATGTGTGAGTAGTTTATCACAGACCTTCGGGTCCATAGTTATTAGCTAGATGGCTTCTTCTCTCTCTTTGTATCTCAATACAAAGTTCTCCTCGATATTCTTGGATATCTATTCGATGTAACTCTTTTTGCGGTGTGTTTGTCGAGATCCGATGAATTGTGGGTTTATGATCAAGATTATCTATGAACAATATTTGAATCTTCTCTGAATTCTTTTATTATGATTGGTTATCTTTGCAAGTCTCTTCGAATTATCAGTTCGGTTTGGCCTACTAGATTGATCTTTCTTGCAATGGGAGAAGTGCTTAGCTTTGGGTTGAATCATGCGGTGCTCGATCCCAGTGACAGTAGGGGAAACGACACGTATTGTATTGTTGTCATCGAGGATAAAAAGATGGGGTTTATATCATATTGCATGAGTTTATCCCTCTACATCATGTCATCTTACCTAATGCGTTACTCTGTTCTTATGAACTTAATACTCTAGATGCATGATGGATAGCGGTCGATGTGTGGAGTAATAGTAGTAGATGCAGGCAGGAGTCTGTCTACTTGTCACGGCCTATATACATGATCATGCCTAGATATTCTCACAATTATGCACTTTTCTATCAATTGCTCAACAATAATTTGTTCACCCACCGTAATACTTATGCTATCTTGAGAGAAGCCACTAGTGAAACCTATGGCCCCCGGGTCTATTCTCCATCATATTAATCTCCCGTCAACAAGCTATTTCTATCGCCATTTATTTTGCTTTCTTTTCTTTTGGTCTTTATCATAAAAATACCAAAAATTGTATCTTATCATCTCTATCAGATCTCACTTTTGCAAGTGGCCGTGAAGGAATTGACAACCCCTTTATCGCGTTGGTTGCAAGGTTCTTATTTGTTTGTGTAGGTACGAGGGACTTGCGTGTGGCCTCCTACTGGATTGATTCCTTGGTTCTCAAAAAATTGAGGAAAATACTTACGCTACTTTGCTGCCTCCCGCCGCTGGTCTCCGCCGCCGTCAACGGGATCGTCTCCGCCGTTGCCGCAGTAGCAGGTCCATCGCCGCATTAGGGTATGGACTTGATTTTTGTGCTAATCTCATTCCGATTCCTAGAACATTGTTTTGCCATGTATCTTGCCACGATTGAGATCACTCTATCCAACGAAATCACTCCGTAGTTTAGTTATGGATTGAAAATTTAGGGTTAGGTTTCCGCCGAAACCATCTCGGACCGACCGAGTTTTTGAAATCGGTTCAACCGATTTAGCTTAGGCCATTGCACATGTGATTCTCGGTCTGACCGAGAATTGCAAATCGGTGTGACTGAGTTCAAG
Source organism: Aegilops longissima (assembly GCA_021605205.1). Classification (NCBI taxonomy): domain Eukaryota; kingdom Viridiplantae; phylum Streptophyta; class Magnoliopsida; order Poales; family Poaceae; genus Aegilops; species Aegilops longissima. The sequence continues at coordinate 706,702,738 of CM038679.1, read as the reverse complement.
TCTTTGTGGAACCCTAGCAGTCTCGGTGCCACCAAACTGTGACTCGGTCTGACCGAGATCATCAGTTTAGGTTCCAAAAGCTGCTTCGGTATCACCGAGATTTCTAATCGGTAGATCCGAAATGCTTTCTGTGGAAAACTAAAACTAAGTTTTTGATTCATTCTTTTGCAAAAACCTCTATACTTTGTGATGCTCATCCAATCTACCTCATCTATAATCTATTCACAGAGTCAGCTGTCGGTGTTTGCATCATGTCAGATCAGAGTGACAGCCAGAACAAGTCTGAGGAGCAAGTTCACATGAGTGAGGGCACTAGTCCCTCTAGCAGCTCCGATGATGGAAGCAGGAGCACATCCAGCAACTTGCCTAAGGCTGCCACAAGGGCCAGAAAGAAGAGAACCTCATATTCTGAGGATGAGGACTATGTGGCTGATGAGGAAGAGGCCACCTCAAAGAAGAAAGTGCTGAAAAAGGAGTATGGCACAGCTGCTGCAACTAAGCCAGGAATGAAGACAAAGGCTCCAGCAAGAAGACAGCCAATTTCTAAGCCAAGGAAAGTTGTCATAGGAGAAACAATGGAGTTCACTCTTGAACCCAAGGAAACTAGAGATGGAAAGAAGAGGAATGAAAGGGTCAAGAAGACCACTGCCAGAGTTCTTGGCAAGCCTTCTATGATGAGAGATTCTGAAGAGGAAGAGGAAGAGGATGCTGCACCAGCTCCTAAAGATCAGAAGCTTATGGGAGATGTTATCAAATCAGGGGCTGCTCCATCCAAGCCCAAAGCTGCCCCCAAGACTGCTGCTCCAGCTCCAAAACCCAAAACTGCACCCAAGAGGAGCACCAGGAACATCTCAGTAGCCAAGAAGAACAAGGCCCCAGTGCCTGAAGCTGCAATGGAAGAAGAAGATGATGAGTCACATGTCTTGAGGAAGCTGAAGCCAAAAATTCCAGATCACAATGAGCTCATCCAGTAGCTGAGAACATGAAAATCAGGAAAGATTCAAGACTGAGACTATGGAGATAGTTAGATCCATATGCCACCAGGAGAAGGACTGCTGTGGACTATAGATTCCACACAAAGGAATAGCAGGACTTCTATGAGACAATTCTGCTTGACAAGAAGCTTATAGTTTGTGATATGAGATGGGTGGACTGGGAATACATCAAGGAGAATGAAGAACACTATCCTGGAACCTATGATAGTTTCAAGGCTTGTGGAGTTGATAAGTTTGTGGCTCAGAAGCTCAGAAAGTGGAATGATGAGCTTATTATGCAGTTCTACTCCATAGCTCATTTCTACCCAAATGGAAGGATTGTCTGGATGTCTGAAGGTACTAGGAACCAGTCAACTGTTGAAGAGTGGGCTAAATTGATCAATGCTCCTGAGTAGAGTGAAGATGACTTGGATGTCTATGCCAAGAAGAAGAAGGATCACAACTCAATGGCTAGCATGTACAAGGAGATTCCAGATGCAGATCTTGAGACTCACCAATTTGGTTCGGTGAAACACTTGCTATCTAGTCTGCCGACAATCAACTGGATCCTCAGGCACACACTTTTTCCCGAGTCAGGTGATCACAGAATGATTAGAGGACACTCCATCAACTTGCTGCACATATTTGATGTCCCACAGAAGTTCAAATCATGAGCCTAATTGTGGAAACCATTAAGAGAACAGCTGCAGATCAGAAGAGAAGTTGTGGGTATGCCCCACAGATTCAGGAGTTGATCAACTCCAAGATGGGCACAGGCACATATCTTTTGGACAAGGATCACTTGCCCATCTACCCAGACTTTGAGGACAACACTGTGGTCATGGATGAAAATGAATCATCTTCTGTGCAAGCACAAGCAAAGAGGGAGAAGGCAAGGACTGAAAAGGCTGCAAACATGCCAACCATGGATGAGGCATCTCAGTATCTTTTGAAGGGCAAGCAATATCAGCTTGGCTACTTGATTGCCTCCACTTTGAGGATTGAGAAGGGATTGGCCACCCTGACTCAAAACCAGGAGAGCTTGGAGAGGATCATGGAGCAGAAGTTCTATGATTTAGATGTGAAGGTCACTGAGATACAGTCTGTTGTTGAGAAACTTCAGGAGGAAGTGCAGGAGAAGAAGGGCAAGACAACCACTGATGCTTTTGCTAGAGTGCCCGGAGGTCAGAGGTCTGTTGCTATGCCAGTTACAGACACCAGAGCAACTTCATCTGCACCAGCTACAGCTTCAGTACCACCAGCTCCAGCACCCACTCCTCCAGCTCCATCTACATCGACTGATGTCTTCGTCCTGGGAGTTCTATCTACACCACCACCTGAAGACCAAGCCTGAGAGTCGATCTAGCACTATGCATTTTTATGAACTTTTTGGTAACTTGTTGCCAAAGGGGGAGAAAATGTATAGACCATAGGCTTTGAGAGAGAGTGTTGCTTTTTTTTCTCTTGCTTTTTTGGTGGTTGAACTAGTCTTTTGCTTGTTTGAGATACTTTATGCTTGTGTGTGATACTTGGATGATCATGTGTTTGATCATTATGCTACCTTAATGCTTGTTGGATGACATTATCCTTTTATGATCATTCCCTTTGCTTGGTGATGAGTGCACGTATTTAATTATTACCATTTTGAGCGCTCCGCCAAGATGTATGTGACATGGAAGAGTAACCTATGATCCTAACTCATTGTGCATTTGCAGTCCAAAGCAAATCTTAAACTATGCACAAATTTAGGGGGAGCTCTTGCTTATCACATACTTCTCAAAGTGACGATGTCTTTCACTCTTATTATCATTTGTCGAAGCTTTGATCTATATGGTGTCATCAATTACCAAAAAGGGGGAGATTGAAAGTGCAACTATCCCTAGGTGGTTTTGGTAATTCCTAACAACATATACCTCATTGAGCTAATGCTATTTCAAGGTTAATATTTTAGGAAAGCTCAATGATTGGCATGTCATGGGTGAGAAAAGTGGACCCCTCAAAATGCTAAGTACAAAAGGATTGGCTCAAGCTCAAAGCTCAAGCCTCTACATTTTCTATTTTAGTGATCCAAGATCACATTGAGTCTATAGGAAAAGCCAATACTATCAAGGAGGGATGAGGTGTTGCTTAATGAGGCTCTTGCTCAAAATGCTTAGTAATATGCTCCAAAGCCCTCAACTACTTTCTCACATCCACATATGACCTAAACCAAAAGTCAAACTCAGCCCCACCGATTCTTTCTATCCAGCGCCACCGAGTTCAGATGTCATAGCCACTGCCACAAACCCTAGGCAAATCGGTCTCACCGATAGGGATCTCGGTCTCACCGAGATGGGATTGTAATCTCTCTGTTTCCCTTCGTAACGTTTCGGTCCCACCGAGAATGCAATGTAAACTCTCTGTTTCCCTTTTGTAACATTTCGGCGTCAGGACCCCGATTCCAAGTCACATCGACCTAGCCGGTAACACCTCATATCACTTTGCGGCCTCACGCACGGTATTCCCACGGGTGTCGCGTTACCATGGCCCGGGACCGTTTGCGCCTTTTGGCTCACGTATATGATAGTGTCGCTAGCATCCATATGACAGAGAACCCGGGCCGACATGGCTAATCGTGAACCCAAAGCGGCAATAACCCATGGGGACAGGCATACATGAATCACATCGAGCATGTCGGTCAGCAGCGTGTGAATCCAGGCTGTAGCACTGGGCTAACAAGACTTCGGGAACCCGGGCTGTAGCAGGCTAGGCAGGACTCCGGATGTCACCGCGTGACATTTCCCCGAAGGGATAGACACAGGAACGAAGTGAAACACATGCCGGCCAGTCAGGTGTCTAGAGCAGTAGTGCTCGGCTAGCAGGACTCCGGTGAACCGGGCTGTAGCGGACTACTATCGCTCAGGAAGCACTAGACTACATTTCCCCATATGAGAGGCTTCCAAGGATAAACAACTAGATTGTTGGATCCCACACATACCAAGCATTTCAAACATACACACAATATGCTCAATATGTGTAAATACAACATGGCATCACAACATAACTCTACGACTCAAATATTTATCCATTAGACTCCGAGGAGCGAGATATTACAAACATGGGCTCATGACCCAACATACAGAGCATACAAGCAACAAGCACAAGCGGAAGCTTAACATGTCTGAGTACAAACATCTACAAATGAAAAAGGCTGAGAAGCCTGGCTATCTACCAGATCCTGCCGAGGGCACAAGATCGTAGCTGAGGAACAAGCTAAACGTCGAAGTCCACGCGGAACTACTAGCGAGACTGGCGTCTCTCTACAAAACATAAAATAAGCAAACGTGAGTATAAATGTACTCAACAAGACTTACATCAGAACTAACTACATAGGCATCCTTATCAACAAAGGGGGTGGTGGAGTTTGACTGCAGCAAGCCAGCTTTGACTCAGTGGCTATCCTGGACTACGACTGCAAGTAACTCTTTTGAGGTGGCGCATACGAGTCCACATATTCACCATATCAATACACCACTATGTATTCGATCCCGTCTTCCCTCGAGAACGCCATCCATAGCACTCACGCTTATCTTGCGCATTTTAGAGTATCCACTTTCACTTATCTATGAACTGTACAGGCAACCCGGAAGTCCTTTACCGCGGACACGGCTATTCGAATAGATGATGTTAACCCTGCAGGGGTGTACTTCTTCACACACGCTCACCACTTACCGCCGTTTACGACATGTACTCGGCAACCTTCAGCGGAAGCCCAACGTGGGTGTCGGCCACAGCCTACCTAAACACTCAAGTCTCTAGTCCAGGTTTATCGCCTATTCAGGTTCCATCCGCAGGGAGTTCGGCCGAGGTTTCCACTAACGGCCCCGAACGATGTGTGCAGGGTTCCCGAGATACCAAACGGGCATTCGGTACACCGTGCCATGGTGTATCTACCGCATCATAGCCCACCCCTAGGGTCAGCGCTACACACGGCCTCCAACACATATCCTACAAACAACAGAAACTAGTTGCAACTCCTGGACAGAGAACAAGGGTGGTTAAGAAGCCGAGAGGGTCCATTGGTTTTGGGCCCAATGCGTGGTAGTAACTGTTTCATGGATCACAAACACAGAACTCAGTTCCTGAGGACGGCTTCAATGAGACAACCCACCATGTACTCCTACATGGCCTCTCACCGCTACCTTTACCAAAACGTGTTCACACACTTAGCTCTCAACAGTACGACATGTTCCCACACCTCCGATTCATTCCCATTTAATCAGACTGACTCAAGTCTAAGCGAGAGCAGGCATGACAACCAATCATGAAAGAGTAGGCACAACAGGGCTCAAACAACTCCTACTCATACTAGTGGGTTTCATCTATTTACTGTGGAATGACAGGTCATGCAGAGGATAAAGGGGTTCAGCTACCGCAGCAAGTAACAGATGAATCGTTGTTGTCCTAATGCAGTAAAAGATAGCAGGAACAAGAGAGTTGGATTATATCGGAATGAACAAGGGGGGTTTTGCTTGCCTGGCACTTCTGAAGATAATATAGCTCTTCATCGGTGTCATCGAACTCATCGTCGGAAGCACGTCTATCGAGAGGGGACAAATACCGGCAACAGAGAAATAAACACAATCAATGCGATGCACAATATGATGCATGATCATGACATGGCAATATGCTGTGATTTGGCCTAATGCAACTAGCAACAAGTTAAATGGAGTTGGTTTGAACCCTAGGTTCAAATTCAAACTCAATATGTGAGAGTTTAAATGCCATTTATATGATTTGGCCTAAACAGCAGCCATAAGTTGATCTAACATGCATGAAAGTGGTGCAGATGGGTAGATTGGATTTTCTGATCATTTTTCATATAAACTTCTTCGAATTGGAGCTACGGTTGATTTACTATGATTTTAGAAGTTTAGGCAATTTTCTGGATTTCCTAATTATTTAGAAATAATCTAATTCCATAAAATGCATTACTGCGTCAGCACTACGTCAGCATGACGTAAGCGAGTCGACGGGGCAGCCCAGGTCAAACTAACCAGTGGGTCCCGCGTGTCAGTTACTAACTAAACTATCCTGATTTAATTAGCACTAATCCTAGATTAATTAGTAGGGCCGAGACCGCGTGTCAGTGAGTCAGGTGAAAAGTCAAACCCCGGTCAAACTGGGTCAAACCTGCCGGACCGGTCAACGGCTCGTAACCGGCGACAGCAGAGACGGCGGAGGCTTCGGGAATCGCCCACAGGCGACCAAAAGTGTGGCGAAGGGCATCTACGCGTTGGTGGTGAGCTCGCGCATCGAGCGGAGCAAGCAGTGTGTGCGGGGGTGGCCGGAGATGACGCCGGCGTCGAGGTTTGCGGCGGCCGTGGTTCGGGCGTGCTAGAGAACGGCGATGTGGTGCACCATACGGCGAGCTGGCGGCGGCGTTGGCTTGCTGCGAGGCCGCTGGGCACCTAGTCGTGCTCACGCGCGAGCTTTGCTAGCTCTAGCTATGGCGGCGACAGAAACGGCGGCGACCGGCTCTCGGCTCCGGTGGAAAACGTGGTTAGAGGACGAGTTAGACGCGGGGAGGAGGGGAAAACGACGGCGGAGCTCACAGAGGTCTTGCGGAGAAGCCCAACATGGTCGGGGAAGCGTCGGAGGCGGCGAGTCGACGGGCGGCGATCGTCGGGGCAGAGGACGATGATGAGCTTGATGGCGACATTCCTGGCCGTCCGGTGCCGTGTGACTTGGTGAAGAGGAAGAGGTCGTCGCGACGGAGCTCTCGGGCACGTCAGTGGGGCGAGGGGGAGGCGGTGGTCGCGGTAGCAACGAGCGGCGGCAACAGTGGCGCTCGGGTTCGGCGAGAGAGAGGAAGCAGAGGGGAGGAGGGCCTCGGGGATGAGTGAGAGGGGTCGGGGGGTGCGTGTCGACGTCCATGGCGTCCAGAGCGACGTCGGGGAGGCGACGGAAGCAGGAGGTGGCTCGGGCGTGTGCCGGCGCGCGGCGGCCACGCGCCTCTCGTCCTTCTGGCGAGAGGTTGGTGGTGACTGGCACGGCCAGTGGGCCGGGCCACCTTTGCCTAGTTGGGCTGCAGGTAAGGCCAGGTAAGCATTTTCCTTTTCCTTTTTTTCTTTTTTCTGTTTTGTTTTCTTTGTTCTGATTTAGTTTAGGAACTAAATCATTTTATATAATTCTGAAAATTATTTTGGAGGTTAACTGAATTATTTCAGGGCCCCACAAATAACTTCAGAATATTTGGACCATTTAAAATATATATAGCATTTAAACGGCTCCAATTCAAATACTTTTGTGTTAATTCAAAAATCCAAAGATGAACTAGAAATATATTCATCATTTTTGGGAGAGGTTTTCACGTTAACCAGAAATCATGAACTTTTCTTAGGGACATTTTGGGTTTGTTGAAAAAGATTTTAATCAAGCCTAGATGGATTGATTTAGTGCTAGGGTTTAGGCAATCCCCATTTCAAGTTTCTTAGGAATTTAAAAATGATGACATGAATGCAATGCCACTAGTTGCAAACAATTCTAGGGCTGTGACAACTCACCCCACTAAACAAGAATCTCGTCCGAGATTCAAGACGTGAGGTAAGAAGACAGAGGGGGCACAAACTATCACGGTCTTCACGATTCAGGTAGCACTTCATAAGAACGTTTACATGATCACCATCTTTGTCTCGACGTCTTGCCTTGGGAACTACATCCAACATGGCAACGAGAAGAAAGGAGGGGATTTTAGAAGAATCGATCTTCTTGAGGTTCGAACAATTTACGATCATCTTAATGATCACAAGATCAACTCACGAGATGAGACATAGAAACATCTCTGGAGCTGAGAAGTAAGGCATGCATCAGGAGCGACAAAAGAAGCAATTCGACGAGGGTTTCAAAGTAGCGAGGGAAATTGCCATGACTCCAAAACGGGGCACCACAGGGAAGGTGACTCGAAGAACTATTCCCTTAAGTGGCAAAAAGAATTACTTTTGATCCATAGATCATTGAGACTCTTCATACCAGCTTAAGGCAATTTACAATTGATCGTTTGAAAGAGCTCGAAGGAATGGCATACTCGGACTAGAATGGATGATGTGGTCTACCTTGTTGAAGGCAACACAATGGATGATTTTTGCTTATCACCAGAAATGGATGGGACCCGTGACAGAATAGCACATTGGCGGGTGCAAGCTGGGAACGAGTGCAAATACTGGGAATGATTCTGGTAACTGGGAATAACTTAACGAGAGTGATTCCACTGTTAGAATGGTTATAGCTTATCGGGGAAACCAAGGGCACAAGAATCCCTAAGGAACAACTTATAGAATGAGCCGCATGAAATCCTCGTGGAAAGGATGGACAAATTGCCCAATCAAGATACTATAGTGATAGATCCTCCGGCTAGGTGCGTCGGCCAGAACATCAACCTAGTCGGGACCTACATCATAGATCTTGGAGAAGTACCAACCATCATATCTGCCTGAGATTCAGATCTGGTTGCTAACAGGATATTTCAGACAGCATGTCTGGAGAAGGAACAGTTGCAACTTCAACTAGCAAGATAATGTTGCGGGATTCTCGGGAAATGAACTACGATAGCAAGCTCCAAAACATGAGCGGGTTCCGCTACAAACATGTGAACACGCTGTCCCAGACAAGCATGACCACATGGTAGTCTTACAATAAAACACTACCGAGTTCAGGTGGGGAACCATCATCGGGGATAACGGAATCTTGTACAAATCCGTCTGGTACCTTCAGGACTAGCACTTAGAACTTATTATCCTTGAACAAATCAATAAGTGGCTTGGTGTGCTAGGAAATACATATGGGCTGAAGGTTGCAAGTCTTCAAACCATAGAATACTTTGCACATATGCATGACTGACTTGGGATGGTTCTGAAGGAAGAAAAAACAAGCTTTCTAAAATTCACGACGGCAACTTTCATCAAATGCACGTGAATTAGAGGAAGTCACTCCTTTCATCCAAACGTATACCTCATGAGCGGAGCATGAAGGCAATTCTTACAAAGTTTCCAATACTAGTGTAATGTTCAACATGAATCATGGGGGAGATAAAATGCTGCTGATGGGCTCAACAGGAATTCATCGGGATTTCCATATCACTGGCCTTCCACCATCATGTGAACATGGTGATAGCATTGGTCAGACCAAACATGTAATGGTGTATGCTCGAGGAATCAACCACGAGTATGACAACATTACGAACATCGTTGGTTTTGATTTGACTTGATGATAGCCCATACTCAAGTCAAAGTTTTGACAAGGCCATAGATCCAACAACTGATCACAGGGACCAATCGATGAAGATATCATCTTTCTTCAACACACACACACACACAAAGATATCCCTTTGGAAGTGAACTAAGTTAGGCAAGCGTTTATCTTCCAACTCTCCAAGTTGTTGTTTATCTTAACCAACTAGCTCAGGGGTATCCAACACAGATTCTTGGAGAAAAGTGGTTTATTGGAAAACCAACTTGATCACGAGCTCAACATAACAGTCAGGGAACAGCCTGGTAATACTTCCGAGAAGGTATTCGGAAAATCACGAACCACCGATATGTCACTGAGCTCGCGATCAATCTTGCTTTTCGGGGCAAGATGATATGATCAAAAGGGCAAGGGATTGACACAATCCTAACTCATTGATCGGAGAGTGCACCAGAAATAAGGACTAGGTAGCACGATCAATCCTAGGATGATGATTTAATAACCAACATGCTAAGAATGAGAATATTGTCCATTAACTACCAAGCAACGAGGTTGCTAGGAGTATCGATTTCACACATCACAGTTCCCTTGTCGGCATTCCGGTTGCGACAACACGGAACCGAGGAATGAATAATGAGGGCGAGGAGTATCACTGTATCAAGCATTCATAGGGTGGTGTGCAATTCCATGATATTCTTGATATAAAGATAGTAATACTCCAAGGTAGAACAGAGCAAAAGCTAGATTGGCATTTTGATCTGCGGAGTATAATTGCTTTGACCCAATCCTGGATATGGATGAGGTACTGGAGTTTGTTTCTCCTAGTCATTCCAGAACAGAATGGCTTGATGGACCACAAGAATAATGGGCATCGATGACGAATGCACGACTACTCCTGACTATCAATTGACAGACGGGGGTCAGAAAACAACTAAAGAGGGACAACTCAAAGGAACATATGTTTCTGAGTTGTGGATGCATAGATTAGTATGTCGAGCGAAGCTCAAATTTTTTTCCGGATAACCCATGCGGAAAGGTAGAACTGGCAGATTCACAATTATGAATGGAGAACTCCTCAAGAGTACTCTGATTGTGATCCTTCGGTTCAGCGAGGAACTTCTGCCATAAGCGGTTCATAGTATTTGGAAGAAGGAAATACCACGGACCTCGAGGACTAATGCAAAGGTTACTAATATCCTAAAGGAACTAGCAAACACTAACAACATGAAGTAGGGCGGGTTCAAGAACCCAGGAATAGAATGCCTACTAACTAAATTGTTTCACGGGATGCTTTCGAGAATAATGGCCAGAATCATCACACTGGGAACACAAAACATGGCTAGATTACTAGGTGACTCCCTAAAACACCTAGGGTCATAATACTAACTCCAACATATATGTCGAGGCAATAGAGTACCTCAACTCACCGATTAGTGTGCTTAATCTAGCCTAAAAGGACATCAGAGCGGAGGAAGGGATTTGCAAATGCATCAGATAGTTTAGAAACCTGGGATGACTCGGACAGCATAACGGCTGTAAATGCTCAAATGATTTGAGACATCCTGCAAAAATGGTGGCATAACCACTCAGAAGCACAATATCAAGGTTCTGAGACCAGCTAAGAACATACAGAAGTAGTAAAAACTGAGTTGAGATTTGAAACTATCAATACTGTAAGTCTATGGATTAGTAACACGTCGTCCTGATAGATAGATGAGAAGCCTAGTTCTTAAACCCCGTAGAAGAGAAGAGGATGACTCAGATCAGAAGGCCATGAGGCATAACGAGTAAAAAGGGCCTTACGTTCCCTTCCACAATCAATTCCCTTACATAACTAAAGCATTTCTAGACACAACTTCGACCAGTTTGGCTTCGTAATCCTACAGGCAGTCAGGCTCTGATACCAACGCTGTCAGGACCCCAATTCCAAGTCACATCGACCTAGCCGGTAACACCTCATATCACTTTGCGGCCTCAAGCACGGTATTCCCACGGGTGTCGCCTTACCATGGCCCGGGACCGTTTGAGCATTTTGGCTCACGTATATGATAGTGTCGCTAGCATCCATATGACAGAGAACCCGGGCCGACATGGCTAGTCGTGAACCCATGGGGACAGGCATACATGAATCACATCGAGCATGTCGGTCAGCAGCGTGTGAATCCGGGCTGTAGCACTGGGCTAACAGGACTTCGGGAACCCGGGCTGTAGCAGGCTAGGCAGGACTCCGGATGTCACCGCGTGACATTTCCCCGAAGGGACAGACACAGGAACGAAGTGAAACACATGCCGACCAGTCAGGTGTCCAGAGCAGTAGTGCTGGGCTAGCAGGACTCCGGTGAACCGGGCTATAGCGGACTACTACCGCTCAGGAAGCACTAGACTACATTTCCCCATATGAGAGGCTGCCAAGGATAAACAACTAGATTGTCGGATCCCACACATACCAAGCATTTCAAACATACACACAATATGCTCAATATGTGTAAATACAACATGGCATCACAACATAACTCTACGACTCAAATATTTATCCATTAGGCTCCGAGGAGTGAGATATTACAAACATGGGTCTCATGACCCAACATCTGAAACATACAAGCAACAAGCACAAGCGGAAGCTTAACATGTCTGAGTACAGACATCTACAAATGAAAAAGGCTGAGAAGCCTGACTATCTACCAGATCCTGCCGAGGGCACAAGATCATAGCTGAGGAAACAAGCTAAACGTCGAAGTCCACGCGGAACTACTAGCGAGACTGGCGTCTCTCTCCAAAACATAAAATAAGCAAACGTGAGTACAAATGTACTCAGCAAGACTTACATCTGATTTAACTACATAGGCATCCTTATCAACAAAGGGGGTGGTGGAGTTTGACTGCAGCAAGCCAGCTTTGACTCGGTGGCTATCATGAACTACGACTGCAAGTAACTCTTTTGAGGTGGCGCACACGAGTCCACATATTCTCCATATCAATACACCACTATGGATTCGATCCCGTCTTCATATGAGAACGCCATCCATAGCACTCACGCTTATCTTGCGCATTTTAGAGTATCCACTTTCACTTATCTATGAACTGTACAGGCAACCCATAAGTCTTTTACCGCGGACACGGCTATTCGAATAGATGATGTTAATCCTGCAGGGGTGTACTTCTTCACACACGCTCTCACCACTTACCGCCGTTTACACGACATGTACTCGGCAACCTTCAAGCGGAAGCACAACGTGGGTGTCAGCCACAGCCTACCTAAACACTCAAGTCTCTAGTCCAGGTTTAGCGCCTATTCAGGTTCCATGTACAGGGAGTCCGGCCGAGGTTTCCACTAACGGCCCCGAACGATGTGTGCAGGGTTCCCGAGATACCAAACGGGTATCCGGTACACTGTGCCACGGTGTATCTACCGCATCATAGCCCACCCCTAGGGTCAGCGCTACGCACAGCCTCCAACACATATCCTACAAACACCAGAAACTAGTTGCAACTCCTGGACAGAGAACAAGGGTTGTTAAGAAGCCGAGAGGGTCCATTGGTTTCGGGCCCAATGCGTGGTAGTAACTGTTTCATGGATCACATACACAGAACTCAGTTCCTGAGGACGGCTTCAATGAGACAACCCACCATGTACTCCTACATGGCCTCTCACCTCTACCTTTACCAAAACGTGTTCACACACTTAGCTCTCAACAGTAGGACGTGTTCACACACCTCCGATTCATTCCCGATGAATCAGACCTGACTCAACTCTAAGCAGTAGCAGGCATGACAACCAAGCATAAAAGAGTAGGCACAACAGGGCTCAAACAACTCCTACTCATACTAGTGGGTTTCATCTATTTACTGTGGAATGACAGGTCATGCAGAGGATAAAGGGGTTCAGCTACCGTAGCAAGTAACAGATGAATCGTTGTTGTGCTAATGCAGTAAAAGAGAGCAGGAGCAAGAGAGTGGGATTATATTGGAATGAACAAGGGGGGTTTTGCTTGCCTAGCACTTCTGAAGATAATATAGCTCTTCATCGGTGTCATCGCACTCATCGTCGGAAGCACGTCTATCGAGAGGGGACAAATACCGGCAACAGAGAAATAAACACAATCAATGCGATGCACAATATGATGCATGATCATGAAATAGCAATATGATGTGATTTGTCCTAATGCAACTAGCAACTAGTTAAATGGAGTTGGTTTGAACCCTAGGTTCAAATTCAAACTCCATATGTGAGAGTTTAAATGTCATTTATATGATTTGGCCTAAACAGCAGCCATAAGTTGATCTAACATGCATGAAAGTGGTAAAGATGGGTAGACTAGATTTTTCTGATGATTTTTCATATATAACTTGTTTGATTTGGAGCTACGGTTGATTTACTATGATCTTTAGAAGTTTAGGAAATTTTCTGGATTTCCTAATTATTTAGAAATAATCCAATTCCAGAAAATTCATTACTTCGTCAGCACTATGTCAGCATGACGTAAGCGAGTCGACGGGGCAGCCCAGGTCAAACTGACCAGTGGGTCCCGCGTGTCAGTTACTAACTAAACTATACTGGTTTAATTAGCACTAATCCTAGATTAATTAGTAGGGCCGGGCCCGCGTGTCAGTGAGTCAGGGGAAAAGTCAAACCCCAGTCAAACTGGGTCAAACCTTCAGGACCGGTCAACGGCTCGTCGCCGGCGACGGCAGAGACGGCGGAGACTTGAGGAATCGCCCACAGCGACCAAAAGTCTGGCGAAGGGCATCTACGCGTTGGTGGTGAGCTCGCGACGAGCGGAGCAAGCGGTGTGTCTTGGGGTGGCGGAGATGACGCCAGCGTCGAGGTTTGTGGCGGCCGTCATTCGGGCGTGCTCGAGAACGGTGATGTGGTGCACCATACGGCGAGCTGGCCGCGGCGTTGGCTTGGTGCGAGGTCGCTGGGCACCTAGTCGTGCTCACGCGCGAGCTTTGCTAGCTCTAGCTACGGCGGCGACAGAAACGGCGGCGACCGGCTCTCGGCTCTGGTGGAAAACGTGGTTAGAGGACGAGTTAGACGCGGGGAGGAGGGTCAAATGACGGCGGAGCTCACAGAGGTCTCGCGGAGAAGCCCAGCGTGGTCGTGGAAGCGTCGGAGGCGGCGAGTCGACGGGCAGCGATCGTCGGGGCAGAGGATGATGATGAGCTCGATGGCGACATTCCTGGCCGTCCGGCGCCGTGTGACTTGGTCAAGAGGAAGAGGTTGTCGCGGCGGAGCTCTCGGGCACGTCAGAGGGGCGAGGGGGAGGCGATGGTCGCGGCAGCAACGAGCGGCGGCGACGGTGGCGCTCGGGTACGGCGAGAGAGAGGAAGCAGAGGGGAGGAGGGCCTCGGGGATGAGTGAGAGGGGTCGGGGGTGCGTGTCGACGTCCAGGGCGTCCAGAGCGATGTCGGGGAGGTGGCGGAAGCAGGAGGTGGCTCGGGCGTGTGCTGGCGGCTGCGCCGCCTCTCGCCCTTCCGCAAGAGGTTGGTGGTGACTGGCACGGCCAGTGGGCCGGGCCAGCTTTGCCTAGTTGGGCTGCAGGTAAGGCCAGGTAAGCCTTTTCCTTTTCCTGTTTTTCTTTTTTCTGTTTTGTTTTCTTTGTTCTGATTTAGTTTAGGAACTAAATCATTTTATATAATTCTGAAAATTATTTTGGAGGTTAACTGAATTATTTCAGGGCCCCACAAATAACTTCAGAATATTTGGACCATTTAAAATATATATAGCATTTAAACGGCTCCAATTCAAATACTTTTGTGTTAATTCAAAAATCCAAAGATGAACTATAAATATATTCATCATTTTTGGGAGAGGTTTTCACCTTAACCAGAAATCATGATCTTTTCTTAGGGACATTTTGGGTTTGTTGAAAAAGATTTTAATCAAGCCTAGATGGATTGATTTAGTGCTAGGGTTTAGGAAATCCCCATTTTAAGTTTCTCAGGAATTTAAACATGATGACATGAATGCAATGCCAGTAGTTGCAAACAATTCTAGGGTTGTGACATTCGGTCACACCGAAATGAGCGAATCGGTCCCACCGAGTTTACCTGACCAACTCTCTTGTTATCTTATTACCAAAATCGGTCTCACCGAGTTTGTGTAATCGGTCTCACCGAGATTACGTTATGCCCTAACCCTAACCATGTCGGTCCTACCGAGTTGCATGTCGGTCCCACCAAAAATCCTAACGGTCACTAGATTTGTTGAATCGGTCCGACCGAGTTTATCAATTCGGTCCCACCGAGTTTGGCTAGTTGTGTGTAACGGTTAGATTTTGGGTGGAGGTTATATATACCCCTCCACCTGCTCTTCATTCATGGAGAGAGCCATCAGAATGAACCTACACTTCCAACCTACATTTTCCGAGAGAGAACCACCTACAATTGTGTTGAGGCCAAGATATTCCATTCCTACCATATGAATCTTGATCTCTAGCCTTCCCCAAGTTGCTTTCCACTCAAATCTTCTTTCCACCAAATCCAAATCCTATGAGAGAGAGTTGAGTGTTGGGGAGACTATCATTTGAAGCACAAGAGCAAGGAGTTCATCATCAACACACCATTTGTTACTTCTTGGAGAGTGGTGTCTCCTAGATTGGCTAGGTGTCACTTGGGAGCCTCCAACAAGATTGTGGAGTTGAACCAAGGAATTTGTCAGGGCAAGGAGATCGCCTACTTCGTGAAGATCTGTCGCTAGTGAGGCAAGTCCTTCGTGGGTGACGGCCATGGTGGGATAGACAAGGTTGCTTCTTCGTGGACCCTTCATGGGTGGAGCCCTCCGTGGACTCGCGCAACCGTTTCCTTCCGTGGGTTGAAGTCTCCATCAACGTGGATGTACAATAGCACCACCTATCGGAACCACGACAAAAACATCCGTGTCTCCAATTGCATTTGAATCCTCCAAACCCTTCCCTTTACATTCTTGCAAGTTGCATGCTTTACTTTCCGCTGCTCATATACTCTTTGCATGCTTGCTTGTGTTAAGATTGCTTGACTAGTCCAAAGTTGCTAAAATCTGTCAAGAACTAAAATTGGGAAAAGGCTAGATTTTTATTTAGTCAAGTAGTCTAATCACCCCCCTCTAGACATACTTTCGATCCTATAGAGGCTATGCGTGAGTCCCTCGCACCTACACAAAACAAATTAATCCTCGCAACCAACGCGATAAGGGGTTGTCAATCCCTACACGGTCACTTACGAGAGTGATATCTGATAGATATGATAAGATAATATTTTTTTGGTATTTTTATGATAAAGATGCAAAGTAAAATAAAAGCAAAGTAAATAGATAAGTGTTGG
Organism: Aegilops longissima; assembly: GCA_021605205.1. NCBI lineage: Eukaryota > Viridiplantae > Streptophyta > Magnoliopsida > Poales > Poaceae > Aegilops > Aegilops longissima. The sequence continues at coordinate 706,686,236 of CM038679.1, read as the reverse complement.
AAGATAGACCCGGGGGCCATATGTTTCACTAGTGGCTTCTCTCAAGAGCATAAGTATTTTACGGTGGGTGAATGAATTACTGTTGAGCAATTGATAGAACTGAGCATAGTTATGAGAATATCTAGGTATGATCATGTATATAGGCATCACGTCCAAGACAAGTAGACCAACTCCTGCATCCATCTACTACTATTACTCCACACATCGACCGCTATCCAGCATGCATCTAGAGTATTAAGTTCATAAGAACAGAGTAACGCCTTAAGCAAGATGACATGATGTAGAGGGATAAATTCATGCAATATGATTAAAAAAACCATCTTGTTATCCTCGATGGCAACAATACAATCGTGCCTTGCTGCCCCTCATCACCTTTGGGAAAGGACACCGCAAGATTGAACCCAAAGCTAAGCACTTCTCCCATTGCAAGAAAGATGAATCTAGTAGGCCAAACCAAACTGATAATTTGAAGAGACTTGCAAAGATAACCAATCATACATAAAAGAATTCAGAAGATTCAAATATTGTTCATAGATAAACTTGATCATAAACCCACAATTCATCGGTCTCAACAAACACACCGCAAAAAGAAGATTACATCGAATAGATCTCCAAGAGAGAGGGGGAGAACATTGTATTGAGATCCAAAAAGAGAGAGAAAGCCATCTAGCTAATAACTATGGACCCGAAGGTCTGAGGTAAACTACTCACACATCATCGGAGGGGCTATGGTGTTGCTGTAGAAGCCCTCCGTGATCGATGCCCCCTCCGGTGGAGCTCCGGAACAGGCCCCAAGATGGGATCTCATGGGTACAGAAGGTTGCGGCGGTGGAATTAGGTTTTTGGCTCCTGTTCTGATCGTTTGGGGGTACGTAGATATATATAGGAGGAAGGAGTACGTCGGTGGAGCAACAGGGGCCCACAAGGGTGGAGGGCGCGCCTGCGGGGGTAGGCGCGCCCCCCCTACCTCGTGGTTTCCTCCTTTGTTTCTTGGCGTAGGGTCCAAGTCCTCTGGATCATGTTCGTTCCGGAAATCACGTTCCCGAAGGTTTCATTCCGTTTGGACTCCGTTTGATATTCTTTTTCTGCGGAACTCTGAAATAGGCAAAAAACAGCAATTCTGGGTTGGGCCTCCGGTTAATAGTTTAGTCCCAAAAATAATATAAAAGTGAATAATAAAGCCCAATAATGTCCAAAACAGAAGATAATATAGCATGGAGCAATCAAAAATTATAGATACGTTGGAGACGTATCAAGCATCCCCAAGCTTAATTCCAGCTCGTCCTCGAGTAGGTAAATGATAAAAACAGAATTTTTTATGTTCCGCCTCATCGCAAATAGTTAATTGAACTGGACTGTATGCCCTTCATCGCACATGCAACTAAAATCTGAACTGTGCTTGATGCATCCGTCATTGCAAATGTTTTATACATTTTTGACGGTTTTCATACACCACCATTTGCGATTATTGCATCGCATACGTTTCTCAAGGCCCTCGACCGTAGTATCGCGTTAGCAGACATCTGCTGATAGTGCCAATTAGCAGGCTAATTGCCCTATTATTAATAATCCATTTATTAATCTAATTGACATTCATATTAAGCACATAATATATTTCATTTCCATATTAAGGAAGCAGGATTTCATAATTGAAATACATCAGAGTACAACATGATATAGCTTCAGCACTCAGCTACCCCATTACACAACTACACCGCACCAAGTTTCACATGCAACATCTAGAACCTTTCAAATTAGCATCATAGGCGGTACATAGACAGATGCATCTCATCCGGAAAACTGCTGAGGCGTATAGCGAATATTGAGCCTTCATCCATGTTGAAGGTCTTTGCAACTTTAGGCGGTGCATGTGGATGATTTGTCGTCCATCCTTCGTCCTCTTCAGAACACTTCAATATTGAACCGTGGGTGTTGTATGAAAACCTTCCTCGCCTCCTGTCCATAGAGGTGGTTTGAGAGGTAATCATCAGTGAACTACTTTGGAAAGGCCTCGAAACAAGGATGTGCATAAATATCTTCTCTATATTGGAAATGAGGCAAAGGAATAAAAAAGGCAAGGTATAATAGTTAGTACCATCTTGTAGTGAACTGATGTCTTCCTCATTGTGTAGACAAAGATCTTGTTGTTTTTTGTCGCTAATTTCTTTATCCTAACAATCTTTATGAGTTACTTGACTTGATTGATATTCATGGACAACTCATTTCCCCATATGCAAAAAGGGTTGAATGGTGGGTCAAAACCTCTGACTGCAGGACCTACATGTGCAAGACCAAATTGTTGAAAACCTAAATATTAGAATGGTTCCTCAGTGCTTCCCATTGTTTCCCCGCAACACATATAAGGTAGTTAATCATCAGGTTAAGTAAGGGTTCGCATGCCATCAGTAAAATATGTCGATGAAAAATAAGCACTTGCAGATTCATCAGATTAATTCAAGCCACATGGAAAACCCATGTATCCAAACCAAGCATGATTGAGAACTAGGAAATATAGCACTTGTATATGTTTCTCATATATTAAGTGTAGCCAAATTCGATTTGTTCCTCACATGCACAACGATACAAAATTGTACCCATGATAATTGGACATCGCATTGCAGAATGGACCAAGCAGTTAACTAAACACCACAACCAATGAACCAAACATTAACTGAGCACCACATTGCAAAATATAAGATACTCCTAATAGAAGATCAGACAGTTAACCAAACCAAGCATGCTTAACAACTTGGAAATATAGAAATTGTATTTGTTTCTCATGTATTTAGTACAGCCAAATTCAATTTACATGGTATACAATAACAGAATGCACTCACAACAATTGAACATTGCACTGTAGAATTGAACCAAACAGTTAACTAAACACCACAACAAATGAACCAAACGTTAACTGAGCACCGCATTGCACAAAATTGCAGCCTGAAGAATTGAACATCACATTTGCAGAATTGAACCAAATAGTTAATTGAAGATGACAACTAATTAACCAAAAAGTTAATAAGTGAGCACCACACTGCACGACATATAGAACATATACACTAGAGCAACAAATTTCATGGTAAAATTAGATAGCACAATTCACTAGAATTTGTTAAGGAAAGGCAGGAGCAGCACACTCAACGGGTAAACCGAGCATGCTTAACCGGCGTAGCTATCAAATGGCAAGGTGCTCCTCCAAGATCTGGGGGTCGGCACGGATGGTAGCCATCACGACCTCATTCGCGCGTGCGGTCGTGATTTGCTTCTCCGCTGCCAAATGCTCCTTGAGCTCCTGGCTATACCGCGTGCACCATGGCTTAGTGCGGCGCTTATTTGGTGGAGGGTTCGGTGATTTGGGTGAAAGGTGTCGCGCCTTCGGTCAGGGCATGTGGGATGTGGAAGGAGGAGGAGGATGGGGGTTGGGTGTGGATTACCTCCCTGGATAGACGAGGCCGAGCAGCGTGAAGGAGGGTCGCCGGCGAGGAGGCGGCGCTACAAGAAAGGAGTGAAGATTTCAACTTGGAAAGGAAGGCAGAAATAGGGGAAATGTGGCTTTTGGTTAGGGGAGGCGGGGAGGTAAATATTTCTGCAGAAGCCAAAAAATTTGAATCGGTTCAGTGAAAAAACTGGCGCGCAAAGTGTCATCAGACACGGTCCCTTATTCAGAACTGTGTACCATATGTGAACATCACAAACAATTCAGATAGCTTAACCCGTGTGTGATCAGTTTGAACGTCAAAAATTTTGGTTCAAATTTTCCAGGTTACAGTGGTCATCCACGTCATTACATAATATGGGTACACAAAGGAGACTACAGCACACCCACACTTCTTAAATAAGCAAGTTCAGCAATTAAACAGAGCTAGCTGACCTAAACATTACTCTAACAAATTAAAGACCGGCGCTCTTAATTAAACAAAACAAAGAGTACTACTACGGCTGATGCTCGTCGATCTCCGCCGCCTCCTTCATGTCCAACTCGCGCCCGACGGTCTCTTGGGGAAGGGGCTCCATGGCATCCATCACACCATAGTCAGCAAGCATCTCGCCATCTGTGTCTGCCATCTCTTTGGAAAAGGCCGCCACGAGCTCAGCGTGGACGGCTGCGATCTGGGCTTGGATGGGCTCCGTCGTGGGCCACCGATGGAGGAACGACTCGTGGCAAGGCATGCGGCGTAGGAATGGACGGTTGCTCGAACGCTCTCGGCGATTGCCAACTCTTCGGTCGTGGGTTGCCGACCTTTGTCGGAGAAGCTTCGTTCAGTTTGTGCGGTGACCGCCACGAGCTAGGCGTGGGAGGCCTTGACCTGGTCGTGGGCGGCCTCCATCAGGGCTAAGGCCGCCGCTTGAACGGACAGCTGTTGTGCCGCTCTCGCCGATTGCTATCCCCAAAGGCAGATGTTGCTGCCGCCACCTGAGAAGAAACATCGGCCGTTTGGGCTGCCTTGGCCGCCCGGTGTTAGATTGCGGCCACGCTCATGCACCTTGTTAGCACACGCATGGTGGCTGCAGCCGCGCTCTCGCCGGAGTGGGCCACCGACGTCGCCCTCACGACACGGGTCCACGTCCCCATCTATCACCGGCGACGATTGAATAGTGAAATGATATTTGGGGAGTGATCTTGTGTGCTTGACATGTCGATTGTGGACTGTAGCCGACACACCTTCTCGCGTAAGCCATAGGCGTACTATACACCGACGGTAATCCAGGATATTTTGTATTGCATCTCACATGGTTGGTGATTATAAACTGTGTGTGATCTACTTGATTTTTCATCTTGACTTGAATTACGTAATGCGGTCACAGTGGCAACGGATGGTGTTTGAATTGCTAGAACTTTTATCTGCAGTGAACATGCAACTATATGTATGTCGTAAAAGAACTGGAATTATTCAGGGTTTTTTGGACATTTTATACATTAAATTGGTTTTCTAGTCATTTCAGGTGCACAATTAAAAATTAAACTACATGCACATGCTTCGGTGCACCAAGATGGGTTGTAAAATCATATATGTGTCCATGGGTTTATGCTTATCCCATGCAAGAAATGGGGATGAATTTCGAACACCACGGCACCGTGGCTCTCCGGCAAACGTTGACGTACTTGCTTTTGTAATTCTAGTAAATCCAAAACCCGCCTGAAATTCATGAACCTTGGCATGCTATCATGGAATGGCATCAACATGCTGGGGTAAAAAATATTGTCCCATTTGGGGCAGGTTATGGTATAAGCTTCTCACAAACCAGAGCTTCTCAGAAGAAGCCTCATGGTTTCCATTAGGGAAACGTGTCACCTCTGTGGACAAAACAATATTCCTCGCCTCTTCTTCCTTTAAATTTGCTTTCCTGGTGTCAACATAGAACAACAGGAGCGTCATGTTAAAATTTGGATTTTTTTCAGGGATCGTTTGGACATTTCTATACGTTCTGAGTTTTCTAGGCATTTATGTGCATAATTCAAAACTGAACTACATGCACATGCTCCAGTCCATAAAAATGTGTTGCAAAATCAAATGTTTGTCCTTGGTTGCAAGCTTAATTAGGTCACATGCAAGAAATGAGAATGAATGGCAAACACCTTGACACTGTCGCTCGGCCCGATGCAAATTGCTATTTTTTTTTGCCTATTTCAGTGTATCACAGAAAATGAATATCAAACGGAGTCCAAACGAAATGAAACCTTTGGGAGAGTTATTTTTTGAACAAACGTGATCCATAGGACTTGGAGTGGACGTCAAGAAATCATCAAGGAGGCCACGAGGCAGGGGGCGCGCCCTGCACCCTCGTGGGCCCCTCGTGGCTCCACCGACCTACTTCTTCCTCCTATATATACCTACATACCCTGAAACCATCGAGGAGCACCACAAAAACCTAATTCCAACGCCGCAACCTTCTGTACCCGTGAGATCCCATCTTGGGGCCTTTTCCGGCACTCCGCCGGAGGGGGCATCGATCATGGAGGGCTTCTACATCAACACCATAGCCTCTCTGATGATGTGTGAGTAGTTTATCACAGACCTTCGGGTCCATAGTTATTAGCTAGATGGCTTCTTCTCTCTCTTTGTATCTCAATACAAAGTTCTCCTCGATATTCTTGGAGATCTATTCGATGTAACTCTTTTTGCGGTGTGTTTGTCGAGATCCGATGAATTGTGGGTTTATGATCAAGATTATCTATGAACAATATTTGAATCTTCTCTGAATTCTTTTATTATGATTGGTTATCTTTGCAAGTCTCTTCGAATTATCAGTTCGGTTTGGCCTACTAGATTGATCTTTCTTGCAATGGGAGAAGTGCTTAGCTTTGTGTTGAATCATGCGGTGCTCGATCCCAGTGACAGTAGGGGAAACGACACGTATTGTATTGTTGTCATCGAGGATAAAAAGATGGGGTTTATATCATATTGCATGAGTTTATCCCTCTACATCATGTCATCTTACCTAATGCGTTACTCTGTTCTTATGAACTTAATACTCTAGATGCATGATGGATAGCGGTCGATGTGTGGAGTAATAGTAGTAGATGCAGGCAGGAGTCTCTACTTGTCACGGCCTATATACATGATCATGCCTAGGTATTCTCATAATTATGCACTTTTCTATCAATTGCTCAACAATAATTTGTTCACCTACCGTAATACCTATGGCCCCCGGGTCTATTCTCCATCATATTAATCTCCCGTCAACAAGCTATTTCTATCGCCATTTATTTTGCTTTCTTTTCTTTTAGTCTTTATCATAAAAATACCAAAAATTGTATCTTATCATCTCTATCAGATCTCACTTTTGCAAGTGGCCGTGAAGGAATTGACAACCCCTTTATCGCGTTGGTTGCAAGGTTCTTATTTGTTTGTGTAGGTACTAGGGACTTGCGTGTGGCCTCCTACTGGATTGATTCCTTGGTTCTCAAAAAATTGAGGAAAATACTTACGCTACTTTGCTGCCTCCCGCCGCTGGTCTCCGCCGCCGTCAACGGGATCGTCTCCGCCGTTGCGATAGCAGTCCATCGCCGCATTAGGGTATGGACTTGATTTTGTGCTAATCTCATTCCGATTCCTAGAACATTGTTTTGCCATGTATCTTGCCACGATTGAGATCACTCTATCCAACGAAATCACTCCGTAGTTTAGTTATGGATTGAAAATTTAGGGTTAGGTTTCCGCCGAAACCATCTCGGACCGACCGAGTTTTTGAAATCGGTTCAACCGATTTAGCTTAGGCCATTGCACATGTGATTCTCGGTCTGACCGAGAATTGCAAATCGGTGTGACTGAGTTCAAGTCTTTGTGGAACCCTAGCAGTCTCGGTGCCACCAAATTGTGACTCGGTCTGACCGAGATCATCAGTTTAGGTTCCAAAAGCTGCTTCGGTATCACCGAGATTTCTAATCGGTAGATCCGAAATGCTTTCCGTGGAAAACTAAAACTAAGTTTTTGATTCATTCTTCTGCAAAAACCTCTATACTTTGTGATGCTCATCCAATCTACCTCATCTATAATCTACTCACAGAGTCAGCTGTCGGTGTTTGCATCATGTCAGATCAGAGTGACAGCCAGAACAAGTCTGAGGAGCAAGTTCACATGAGTGAGGGCACTAGTCCCTCTAGCAGCTCCGATGATGGAAGCAGGAGCACATCCAGCAACTTGCCTAAGGCTGCCACAAGGGCCAGAAAGAAGAGAACCTCAGATTCTGAGGATGAGGACTATGTGGCTGATGAGGAAGAGGCCACCTCAAAGAAGAAAGTGCTGAAAAAGGAGTATGGCACAGCTGCTGCAACTAAGCCAGGAATGAAGACAAAGGCTCCAGCAAGAAGACAGCCAATTTCTAAGCCAAGGAAAGTTGTCATAGGAGAAACAATGGAGTTCACTCTTGAACCCAAGGAAACTAGAGATGGAAAGAAGAGGAATGAAAGGGTCAAGAAGACCACTGCCAGAGTTCTTGGCAAGCCTTCTATGATGCGAGATTCTGAAGAGGAAGAGGAAGAGGATGCTGCACCAGCTCCTAAAGATCAGAAGCTTATGGGAGATGTTATCAAATCAGGGGCTGCTCCATCCAAGCCCAAAGCTGCCCCCAAGACTGCTGCTCCAGCTCCAAAACCCAAAACTGCACCCAAGAGGAGCACCAGGAACATCTCAGTAGCCAAGAAGAACAAGGCCCCAGTGCCTGAAGCTGCAATGGAAGAAGAAGATGATGAGTCACATGTCTTGAGGAAGCTGAAGCCAAAAATTCCAGATCACAATGAGCTCATCCAGTAGCTGAGAACATGAAAATCAGGAAAGATTCAGGACTAAGACTATGGAGATAGTTAGATCCATATGCCACCAGGAGAAGGACTGTTGTGGACTATAGATTCCACACTAAGGAATAGCGGGACTTCTATGAGACAATTCTGCTTGACAAGAAGCCTATAGTTTGTGATATGAGATGGGTGGACTGGGAATACATCAAGGAGAATGAAGAACACTATCCTGGAACCTATGATAGTTTCAAGGCTTGTGGAGTTGATAAGTTTGTGGCTCAGAAGCTCAGAAAGTGGAATGATGAGCTTATTATGCAGTTCTACTCCATAGCTCATTTCTACCCAAATGGAAGGATTGTCTGGATGTCTGAAGGTACTAGGAACCTGTCAACTGTTAAAGAGTGGGCTAAATTGATCAATGCTCCTGAGGAGAGTGAAGATGACTTGGATGTCTATTCCAAGAAGAAGAAGGATCACAACTCAATGGCTAGCATGTACAAGGAGATTCCAGATGCAGATCTTGAGACTCACCAATTTGGTTCGGTGAAACACTTGCTATCTAGTCTGCCGACAATCAACTGGATCCTCAGGCACACACTTCTTCCCGAGTCAGGTGATCACAGAATGATTAGAGGACACTCCATCAACTTGCTGCACATATTTGATGTCCCACAGAAGTTCAAATCATGAGCCTAATTGTGGAAACCATTAAGAGAACAGCTGCAGATCAGAAGAGAAGTTGTGGGTATGCCCCACAGATCCACGAGCTGATCAACTCCAAGATGGGCACAGGCACATATCTTTTGGACAAGGATCACTTGCCCATCTACCCAGACTTTGGTCATGGATGAAAATGAATCATCTTCTGTGCAAGCACAAGCAAAGAGGGAGAAGGCAAGGACTGAAAAGGCTGCAAACATGCCAACCATGGATGAGGCATCTCAGTATCTTTTGAAGGGCAAGCAATATCAGCTTGGCTACTTGATTGCCTCCACTTTGAGGATTGAGAAGGGATTGGCCACCCTGACTCAAAACCAGGAGAGCTTGGAGAGGATCATGGAGCAGAAGTTCTATGATTTAGATGTGAAGGTCAATGAGATCTGATCTGTTGTTGAGCAACTTCAGGAGGAAGTGCAGGAGAAGAAGGGCAAGACAACCACTGATGCTTTTGCTAGAGTGCCCAGAGGTCAGAGGTCTGTTGCTATGCCAGTTACAGACACCAGAGCAACTTCATCTGCACCAGCTACAGCTTCAGTACCACCAGCTCCAGCACCCACTCCTCCAGCTCCATCTACATCGACCGATGTCTTCGCCCTGGGAGTTCTATCTACACCACCACCAAGACCAAGCCTGAGAGTCGATCTAGCACTATGCATTTTTATGAACTTTTTGGTAACTTGTTGCCAAAGGGGGAGAAAATGTATAGACCATAGGCTTTGAGAGAGAGTGTTGCTTTTTTTTCTCTTGCTTTTTTGGTGGTTGAACTAGTCTTTTGCTTGTTTGAGATACTTTATGCTTGTGTGTGATACTTGGATGATCATGTGTTTGATCATTATGCTACCTTAATGCTTGTTGGATGACATTATCCTTTTATGATCATTCCCTTTGCTTGGTGATGAGTGCACGATTTAATTATTACCATTTTGAGCGCTCCGCCAAGATGTATGTGACATGGAAGAGTAACCTATGATCCTAACTCATTGTGCATTTGCAGTCCAAAGCAAATCTTAAACTATGCACAAATTTAGGGGGAGCTCTTGCTTATCACATACTTCTCAAAGTGACGATGTCTTTCACTCTTATTATCATTTGTCGAAGCTTTGATCTATATGGTGTCATCAATTACCAAAAAGGGGGAGATTGAAAGTGCAACTATCCCTAGGTGGTTTTGGTAATTCCTAACAACATATACCTCATTGAGCTAATGCTATTTCAAGATTAATATTTTAGGAAAGCTCAATGATTGGCATGTCATGGGTGAGAAAAGTGGACCCTCAAAATGCTAAGTATTAAAAGGATTGGCTCAAGCTCAAAGCTCAAGCCTCTACATTTTCTATTTTAGTGATCCAAGATCACATTGAGTCTATAGGAAAAGCCAATACTATCAAGGAGGGATGAGGTGTTGCTTAATGAGGCTCTTGCTCAAAATGCTTAGTAATATGCTCCAAAGCCCTCAACTACTTTCTCACATCCACATATGACCTAAACCAAAAGTCAAACTCGGCCCCACCGATTCTTTCTATCCAGCGCCACCGAGTTCAGATGTCATAGCCACTGCCACAAACCCTAGGCAAATCGGTCTCACTGATAGGGATCTCGGTCTCACCGAGATGGGATTGTAATCTCTCTGTTTCCCTTCGTAACGTTTCGGTCCCACCAAGAATGCAATGTAAACTCTCTGTTTCCCTTTTGTAACATTTCGGCGTCAGGACCCCGATTCCAAGTCACATCGACCTAGCCGGTAACACCTCATATCACTTTGCAGCCTCACGCATGGTATTCCCACGGGTGTCGCGTTACCATGGCCCGGGACCGTTTGCGCCTTTTGGCTCACGATATGATAGTGTCGCTAGCATCCATATGACAGAGAACCCGGGCCGACATGGCTAATCGTGAACCCAAAGCGGCAATAACCCATGGGGACAGGCATACATGAATCACATCGAGCATGTCGGTCAGCAGCGTGTGAATCCGGGCTGTAGCACTGGGCTAACAAGACTTCGGGAACCCGGGCTGTAGTAGGCTAGGCAGGACTCCGGATGTCACCGCGTGACATTTCCCCGAAGGGATAGACACAGGAACGAAGTGAAACACATGCCGCCGGTCAGTGTCTAGAGCAGTAGTCTTTGGGCTAGCAGGACTCCGTGAACCTGGCAGTAGCGGACTACTATCGCTCAGAAGCACTAGACTACATTTCCCCATATGAGAGGCTTCCAAGGATAAACAACTAGATTGTCGGATCCCACACATACCAAGCATTTCAAACATACACACAATATGCTCAATATGTGTAAATACAACATGGCATCACAACATAACTCTACGACTCAAATATTTATCCATTAGACTCCGAGGAGCGAGATATTACAAACATGGGTCTCATGACCCAACATACAGAGCATACAAGCAACAAGCACAAGCGGAAGCTTAACATGTCTGAGTACAAACATCTACAAATGAAAAAGGCTGAGAAGCCTGGCTATCTACCAGATCCTGCCGAGGGCACAAGATCGTAGCTGAGGAACAAGCTAAACGTCGAAGTCCACGCGGAACTACTAGCGAGACTGGCGTCTCTCTACAAAACATAAAATAAGCAAACGTGAGTATAAATGTACTCAACAAGACTTACATCAGAACTAACTACATAGGCATCCTTATCAACAAAGGGGGTGGTGGAGTTTGACTGCAGCAAGCCAGCTTTGACTCAGTGGCTATCCTGGACTACGACTGCAAGTAACTCTTTTGAGGTGGCGCACACGAGTCCACATATTCACCATATCAATACACCACTATGGATTCGATCCCGTCTTCCTACGAGAACGCCATCCATAGCACTCACGCTTATCTTGCGCATTTTAGAGTATCCACTTTCACTTATCTATGAACTGTACAGGCAACCCGGAAGTCCTTTACCGCGGACACGGCTATTCGAATAGATGATGTTAACCCTGCAGGGGTGTACTTCTTCACACACGCTCTCACCACTTACGGCCGTTTACACGACATGTACTCGGCAACCTTCAAGCGGAAGCCCAACGTGGGTGTCGGCCACAGCCTACCTAAACACTCAAGTCTCTAGTCCAGGTTTATCGCCTATTTAGGTTCCATCCGCAGGGAGTCAGGCCGAGGTTTCCACTAACGGCCCCGAACGATGTGTGCAGGGTTCCCGAGATACCAAACGGGCATTCGGTACACCGTGCCATGGTGTATCTACCGCATCATAGCCCACCCCTAGGGTCAGCGCTACACACGGCCTCCAACACATATCCTACAAACAACAGAAACTAGTTGCAACTCCTGGACAGAGAACAAGGGTGGTTAAGAAGCCGAGAGGGTCCATTGGTTTTGGGCCCAATGCGTGGTAGTAACTATTTCATGGATCACAAACACAGAACTCAGTTCCTGAGGACGGCTTCAATGAGACAACCCACCATGTACTCCTACATGGCCTCTCACCGCTACCTTTACCAAAACGTGTTCACACACTTAGCTCTCAACAGTACGACATGTTCCCACACCTCCGATTCATTCCCGACGAATCAGACCTGACTCAAGTCTAAGCAGTAGCAGGCATGACAACCAATCATGAAAGAGTAGGCACAACAGGGCTCAAACAACTCCTACTCATACTAGTGGGTTTCATCTATTTACTGTGGAATGACAGGTCATGCAGAGGATAAAGGGGTTCAGCTACCGCAGCAAGTAACAGATGAATCGTTGTTGTCCTAATGCAGTAAAAGAGAGCAGGAACAAGAGAGTTGGATTATATCGGAATGAACAAGGGGGGTTTTGCTTGCCTGGCACTTCTGAAGATAATATAGCTCTTCATAGGTGTCATCGAACTCATCGTCGGAAGCACGTCTATCGAGAGGGGACAAATACCGGCAACAGAGAAATAAACACAATCAATGCGATGCACAATATGATGCATGATCATGACATGGCAATATGCTGTGATTTGGCCTAATGCAACTAGCAACAAGTTAAATGGAGTTGGTTTGAACCCTAGGTTCAAATTCAAACTCAATATGTGAGATTTTAAATGCCATTTATATGATTTGGCCTAAACAGCAGCCATAAGTTGATCTAACATGCATGAAAGTGGTGCAGATGGGTAGATTGGATTTTCTGATCATTTTTCATATAAACTTCTTTGATTTGGAGCTACGGTTGATTTACTATGATTTTAGAAGTTTAGGCAATTTTCTGGATTTCCTAATTATTTAGAAATAATCTAATTCCATAAAATGCATTATCACACAAGACTACGTCAACATGACGTAAGCGAGTCGACGGGGCAGCCCAGGTCAAACTAACCAGTGGGTCCCGCGTGTCAGTTACTAACTAAGCTATGCTAATTTAATTAGCACTAATCCTAGATTAATTAGTAGGGCCGAGACCGCGTGTCAGTGAGTCAGGTGAAAAGTCAAACCCCGGTCAAACTGGGTCAAACCTGCCGGACCGGTCAACGGCTCGTAACCGGCGACAGCAGAGACGGCGGAGGCTTCGGGAATCGCCCACAGGCGACCAAAAGTGTGGCGAAGGGCATCTACGTTGGTGGTGAGCTCGCGATCGAGCGGAGCAAGCGGTGTGTCTTGGGTGGCGGAGATGACGCCGGCGTCGAGGTTTGCGGCGGCCGTGGTTCGGGCGTGCTCGAGAACGGCGATGTGGTGCACCATACGGCGAGCTGGCGGCGGCGTTGGCTTGCTGCGAGGCCGCTGGGCACCTAGTCGTGCTCACGCGCGAGCTTTGCTAGCTCTAGCTATGGCGGCGACAGAAACGGCGGCGACCGGCTCTCGGCTCCGGTGGAAAACGTGGTTAGAGGACGAGTTAGACGCGGGGAGGAGGGGCAAATGACGGCGGAGCTCACAGAGGTCTTGCGGAGAAGCCCAACATGGTCGGGGAAGCGTCGGAGGCGGCGAGTCGACGGGCGGCGATCGTCGGGGCAGAGGACGATGATGAGCTTGATGGCGACATTCCTGGCCGTCCGGCGCCGTGTGACTTGGTGAAGAGGAAGAGGTCGTCGCGACGGAGCTCTCGGGCACGTCAGTGGGGCGAGGGGGAGGCGGTGGTCACGGCAGCAACGAGCGGCGGCAACGGTGGCGCTCAGGTTCGGCGAGAGAGAGGAAGCAGAGGGGAGGAGGGTCTCGGGGATGAGTGAGAGGGGTCGGGGGGTGCGTGTCGACGTCCATGGCGTCCAGAGCGACGTCGGGGAGGCGACGGAAGCAGGAGGTGGTTTCAAGGCGTGCTTGGCTGGCGGCCACGCGCCTCTCGTCCTTCTGGCGAGAGGTTGGTGGTGACTGGCACGGCCAGTGGGCCGGGCCACCTTTGCCTAGTTGGGCTGCAGGTAAGGCCAGGTAAGCCTTTTCCTTTTCCTTTTTTTCTTTTTTCTGTTTTGTTTTTTTGTTCTGATTTAGTTTAGAACTAAATCATTTTATATAATTCTGAAAATTATTTTGGAGGTTAACTGAATTATTTCAGGGCCCCACAAATAACTTCAGAATATTTGGACCATTTAAAATATATATAGCATTTAAACGGCTCCAATTCAAATACTTTTGTGTTAATTCAAAAATCCAAAGATGAACTAGAAATATATTCATCATTTTTGGGAGAGGTTTTCACGTTAACCAGAAATCATGAACTTTTCTTAGGGACATTTTGGGTTTGTTGAAAAAGATTTTAATCAAGCCTAGATGGATTGATTTAGTGCTAGGGTTTAGGCAATCCCCATTTCAAGTTTCTTAGGAATTTAAAAATGATGACATGAATGCAATGCCACTAGTTGCAAACAATTCTAGGGCTGTGACAACTCACCCCCACTAAACAAGAATCTCGTCCCGAGATTCAAGACGTGAGGTAAGAAGACAGAGGGGGCACAAACTATCACGGTCTTCACGATTCAGGTAGCACTTCATAAGAACGTTGACATGATCACCATCTTTGTCTCGACGTCTTGCCTTGGGAACTACATCCAACATGGCAACGAGAAGAAAGGAGGGGATTTTAGAAGAATCGATCTTCTTGTGGTTCGAACAATTTACGATCATCATAATGATCACAAGATCAACTCACGAGATGAGACATAGAAACATCTCTCGAGCTGAGAAGTAAGGCATGCATCGGGGAGCGACGAAGAAGCAATTGACGAGGGTTTCAAAGTAGCGAGGAAATTGCCATGACTCCAAAACGGGGCACCACAGGGAAGGTGACTCGAAGAACTATTCCCTTAAGTGGCAAAAAGAATTACTTTTGATCCATAGATCATTGAGACTCTTCATACCAGCTTAAGGCAATTTACAATTGATCATTTGAAAGAGCTCGAAGGAATGGCATACTCGGACTAGAATGGATGATGTGGTCTACCTTGTTGAAGGCAACACAATGGATGATTTTTGCTTATCACGTGAAATGGATGGGACCCGTGACAGAATAGTACATTGGCGGGTGCAAGCTGGGAACGAGTGCAAATACTGGGAATGATTCTGGTAACTGGGAATAACTTAACGAGAGTGATTCCACCGTTAGAATGGTTATAGCTTATCGGCGAAACCAAGGGCACAAGAATCCCTAAGGAACAACTTATAGAATAAGCCGCATGAAATCCTCGTGGAAAGGATGGACAAATTGCCCAATCAAGATACTATAGTGATAGATCCTCCGGCTAGGTGCGTCGGCCAGAACATCAACCTTGTCGGGACCTACATCATAGATCTTGGAGAAGTACCAACCATCATATCTGCCTGAGATTCAGATCTGGTTGCTAACAGGATATTTCAGACAGCATGTCTGGAGAAGGAACAGTTGCAACTTCAACTAGCGAGATAATGTTGCTGGATTCTCGGGAAATGAACTACGATAGCAAGCTCCAAAACATGAGCGGGTTCCGCTACAAACATGTGAACACGCTGTCACAGACAAGCATGACCACATGGTAGTCTTACAATAAAACACTACCGAAGTTCGTGGGGAACCATCATCGGGATAACGGAATCTTGTACAAATCCGTCTGGTACCTTCAGGACTAGCACTTAGAACTTATTATCCTTGAACAAATCAATAAGTGGCTTGGTGTGCTAGGAAATACATATGGGCTGAAGGTTGCAAGTCTTAAAACCATAGAATACTTTGCACATATGCATGACTGACTTGGGATGGTTCTGAAGGAAGAAAAAACAAGCTTTCTAAAATTCACGACGGCAACTTTCATCAAATGCACGTGAATTAGAGGAAGTCACTCCTTTCATCCAAACATATACCTCATGAGCGGAGCATGAAGGCAATTCTTACAAAGTTTCCAATACTAGTGTAATGTTCAACATGAATCATGGGGGAGATAAAATGCTGCTGATGGGCTCAACAGGAATTCATCGGGATTTCCATATCACTGGACTTCCACCATCATGTGAACACGGTGATAGCATTGGTCAGACCAAACATGTAATGGTGTATGCTCGAGGAATCAACCACGAGTAAGACAACATTACGAACATCGTTGGTTCTGATTTGACTTGATGTTAGCCCATACTCAAGTCAAAGTTTTGACAAGGCCATAGATCCAACAACTGATCACAGGGACCAATCGATGAAGATATCATCTTTCTTCAACACACACACACACACAAAGATATCCCTTTGGAAGTGAACTAAGTTAGGCAAGCGTTTATCTTCCAACTCTCCAAGTTGTTGTTTATCTTAACCAACTAGCTCAGGGGTATCCAACACAGATTCTTGGAGAAAAGTGGTTTATTGGAAAACCAACTTGATCACGAGCTCAACATAACAGATCGGGGAACAGCCGGTAATACTTCCGAGAAGGTATTCGGAAAATCACGAACCACCTATATGTCATCGAAGCTCGCGATCAATCTTGCTTTTCGGGCAAGATGATATGATCAAAAGGGCAAGGATTGACACAATCCTAACTCATTGATCGGAGAGTGCACCGAAATAAGGACTAGGTAGCACGATCAATCCTAGAATGATGATTTAATAACCAACATGCTAAGAATGAGAATATTGTCCATTTACTACCAAGCAACGAGGTTGCTAGGAGTATCGATTTCACACATCACAGTTCCCTTGTCGGCATTCCGGTTGCGACAACACGGAACCGAGGAATGAATAATGAGGGCGAGGAGTATCACTGTATCAAGCATTCATAGGGTGGTGTGCAATTCCATGATATTCTTGATATAAAGATAGTAATACTCCAAGGTAGAACAGAGCAAAAGCTAGATTGGCATTTTGATCTGCGGAGTATAATTGCTTTGACCCAATCCTGGATATGGATGAGGTACTGGAGTTTGTTTCTCCTAGTCATTCCAGAACAGAATGGCTTGATGGACCACAAGAATAATGGGCATCGATGATGAATGCACGACTACTCCTGGCTATCAATTGACAGACGGGGGTCAGAAAACAACTAAAGAGGGACAACTCAAAGGAACATATGTTTCTGAGTTGTGGATGCATAGATTAGTATGTCGAGCGAAGCTCAAATTTTTTTCCGGATAACCCATGCGGAAAGGTAGAACTGGCAGATTCACAATTATGAATGGAGAACTCCTCAAGAGTACTCTGATTGTGATCCTTCGGTTCAGCGAGGAACTTCTGCCATAAGCGGTTCGTAGTATTTGGAAGAAGGAAATACCACGGACCTCGAGGACTAATGCAAAGGTTACTAATATCCTAAAGGAACTAGCAAACACTAACAACATGAAGTAGGGCGGGTTCAAGAACCCAGGAATAGAATGCCTACTAACTAAATTGTTTCACGGGATGCTTTCGAGAATAATGGCCAGAATCATCACACTGGGAACACAAAACATGGCTAGATTACTAGGTGACTCCCTAAAACACCTAGGGTCATAATACTAACTCCAACATATATGTCGAGGCAATAGAGTACCTCAACTCACCGATTAGTGTGCTTAATCTAGCCTAAAAGGACATCAGGAACGGGAGGAAGGGATTTGCAAATGCATCAGATAGTTTAGAAACCTGGGATGACTCGGACAGCATAACGGCTGTAAATGCTCAAATGATTTGAGACATCCTGCAAAAATGGTGGCATAACCACTCAGAAGCACAATATCAAGGTTCTGAGACCGGCTAAGAACATACGGAAGTAGTAAAAACTGAGTTGAGATTTGAAACTATCAATACTGTAAGTCTATGGATTAGTAACACGTCGTCCTGATAGATAGATGAGAAGCCTAGTTCTTAAACCCGTAGAAGAGAAGAGGATGACTCAGATCAGAAGGCCATGAGGCATAAGGAGTAAATAGGGCCTTACGTTCCCTTCCACAATCAATTCCCTTACATAATTAAAGCATTTCTAGACACAACTTCGACCAGTTTGGCTTGGTAATCCTACAGGCAGTCAGGCTCTGATACCAACGCTGTCAGGACCCCGATTCCAAGTCACATCGACCTAGCCGGTAACACCTCATATCACTTTGCGGCCTCAAGCACGGTATTCCCACGGGTGTCGCCTTACCATGGCCCGGGACCGTTTGCGCATTTTGGCTCACGTATATGATAGTGTCGCTAGCATCCATATGATAGAGAACCCGGGCCGACATGGCTAGTCGTGAACCCAAAGCGGCACTAACCCATGGGGACAGGCATACATGAATCACATCGAGCATGTCGGTCAGCAGCGTGTGAATCCGGGCTGTAGCACTGGGCTAACAGGACATCGGGAACCCGGGCTGTAGCAGGCTAGGCAGGACTCGGATGTCACCGCGTGACATTTCCCGAAGGGATGTATACAGAACGAAGTGAAACACATGCGGCCAGTCAGTGTGTCAGAGCAGTAGTCTTTGGGCTAGCAGGACTCCGGTGAACCGGCTATAGCGGACTACTATCGCTCAGAAGCACTAGACTACATTTCCCCATATGAGAGGCTGCCAAGGATAAACAACTAGATTGTCGGATCCCACACATACCAAGCATTTCAAACATACACACAATATGCTCAATATGTGTAAATACAACATGGCATCACAACATAACTCTACGACTCAAATATTTATCCATTAGGCTCCGAGGAGCGAGATATTACAAACATGGGTCTCATGACCCAACATACAGAGCATACAAGCAACAAGCACAAGCGGAAGCTTAACATGTCTGAGTACAGACATCTACAAATGAAAAAGGCTGAGAAGCCTGACTATCTACCAGATCCTGCCGAGTGCACAAGATCATAGCTGAGGAAACAAGCTAAACGTCGAAGTCCACGCGGAACTACTAGCGAGACTGGCGTCTCTCTCCAAAACATAAAATAAGCAAACGTGAGTACAAATGTACTCAGCAAGACTTACATCTGATTTAACTACATAGGCATCCTTATCAACAATGGGGGTGGTGGAGTTTGACTGCAGCAAGCCAGCTTTGACTCGGTGGCTATCCTGAACTACGACTGCAAGTAACTCTTTTGAGGTGGCGCACACGAGTCCACATATTCACCATATCAATACACCACTATGGATTCGATCCCGTCTTCATACGAGAACGCCATCCATAGCACTCACGCTTATCTTGCGCATTTTAGAGTATCCACTTTCACTTATCTATGAACTGTACAGGCAACCCATAAGTCTTTTACCGCGGACACGGCTATTCGAATAGATGATGTTAATCCTGCAGGGGTGTACTTCTTCACACACGCTCTCACCACTTACCGCCGTTTACACGACATGTACTCGGCAACCTTCAAGCGGAAGCACAACGTGGGTGTCGGCCACAGCCTACCTAAACACTCAAGTCTCTAGTCCAGGTTTATCGCCTATTCAGGTTCCATGCACAGGGAGTCCGGCCGAGGTTTCCACTAACGGCCCCGAACGATGTGTGCAGGGTTCCCGAGATACCAAACGGGCATCCGGTACACTGTGCCACGGTGTATCTACCGCATCATAGCCCAACCATAGGGTCAGCGCTACGCACAGCCTCCAACACATATCCTACAAACACCAGAAACTAGTTGCAACTCCTGGACAGAGAACAAGGGTTGTTAAGAAGCCGAGAGGGTCCATTGGTTTCGGGCCCAATGCGTGGTAGTAACTGTTTCATGGATCACAATCACAGAACTCAGTTCCTGAGGACGGCTTCAATGAGACAACCCACCATGTACTCCTACATGGCCTCTCACCTCTACCTTTACCAAAACGTGTTCACACACTTAGCTCTCAATAGTAGGACGTGTTCACACACCTCCGATTCATTCCCGATGAATCAGACCTGACTCAACTCTAAGCAGTAGCAGGCATGACAACCAAGCATAAAAGAGTAGGCACAACAGGGCTCAAACAACTCCTACTCATACTAGTGGGTTTCATCTATTTACTGTGAAATGACAGGTCATGCAGAGGATAAAGGGGTTCAGCTACCGTAGCAAGTAACAGATGAATCGTTGTTGTCCTAATGCAGTAAAAGAGAGCAGGAGCAAGAGAGTGGGATTATATTGGAATGAACAAGGGGGGTTTTGCTTGCCTAGCACTTCTGAAGATAATATAGCTCTTCATCGGTGTCATCGAACTCATCATCGGAAGCACGTCTATCGAGAGGGGACAAATACCGGCAACAGAGAAATAAACACAATCAATGCGATGCACAATATGATGCATGATCATGAAATAGCAATATGATGTGATTTGTCCTAATGCAACTAGCAACTAGTTAAATGGAGTTGGTTTGAACCCTAGGTTCAAATTCAAACTCCATATGTGAGAGTTTAAATGTCATTTATATGATTTGGCCTAAACAGCAGCCATAAGTTGATCTAACATGCATGAAAGAGGTACAGATGGGTAGACTAGATTTTTCTGATGATTTTTCATATATAACTTGTTTGATTTGGAGCTACGGTTGATTTACTATGATCTTTAGAAGTCTAGGCAATTTTCTGGATTTCCTAATCATTTAGAAATAATCCAATTCCAGAAAATTCATTACTTCGTCAGCACTATGTCAGCATGACGTAAGCGAGTCGACGGGGCAGCCCAGGTCAAACTGACCAGTGGGTCCCGCGTGTCAGTTACTAACTAAACTATACTGGTTTAATTAGCACTAATCCTAGATTAATTAGTAGGGCCGGGCCCGCGTGTCAGTGAGTCAGGGGAAAAGTCAAACCCCAGTCAAACTGGGTCAAACCTTCAGGACCGGTCAACGGCTCGTCGCCGGCGACGGCAGAGACGGCGGAGACTTCGGGAATCGCCCACAGGCGACCAAAAGTGCGGCGAAGGGCATCTACGCGTTGGTGGTGAGCTCGCGCATCGAGCGGAGCAAGCAGTGTGTGCGGGGGTGGCCGGAGATGACGCCAGCGTCGAGGTTTGCGGCGGCCTTCATTCGGGCGTGCTCGAGAACGGTGATGTGGTGCACCATACGGCGAGCTGGCCGCGGCGTTGGCTTGGTGCGAGGTCGCTGGGCACCTAGTCGTGCTCACGCGCGAGCTTTGCTAGCTCTAGCTACGGCGGCGACAGAAACGGCGGCGACCGGCTCTCGGCTCTGGTGGAAAACGTGGTTAGAGGACGACTTAGACGCGGGGAGGAGGGGCAAATGACGGCGGAGCTCACAGAGGTCTCGCGGAGAAGCCCAACGTGGTCGTGGAAGCGTCGGAGGCGGCGAGTCGACGGGCAGCGATCGTCGGGGCAGAGGATGATGATGAGCTCGATGGCGACATTCCTGGCCGTCCGGCGCCGTGTGACTTGGTCAAGAGGAAGAGGTTGTCGCGGCGGAGCTCTCGGGCACGTCAGAGGGGCGAGGGGGAGGCGATGGTCGCGGCAGCAACGAGCGGCGGCGACGGTGGCGCTCGGGTACGGCGAGAGAGAGGAAGCAGAGGGGAGGAGGGCCTCGGGGATGAGTGAGAGGGTCGGGTGCGTGTCGGCGCCCGTAGGCGCCCAGAGCGATGTCGGGGAGGTGGCGGAAGCAGGAGGTGGCTCGGGCGTGTGCCGGCGCGCGGCGGCCACGCGCCTCTCGTCCTTCTGGCAAGAGGTTGGTGGTGACTGGCACGGCCAGTGGGCCAGGCCAGCTTTGCCTAGTTGGGCTGCAGGTAAGGCCAGGTAAGCCTTTTCCTTTTCCTGTTTTTCTTTTTTCTGTTTTGTTTTCTTTGTTCTGATTTAGTTTAGGAACTAAATCATTTTATATAATTCTGAAAATTATTTTGGAGGTTAACTGAATTATTTCAGGGCCCCACAAATAACTTCAGAATATTTGGACCATTTAAAATATATATAGCATTTAAACGGCTCCAATTCAAATACTTTTGTGTTAATTCAAAAATCCAAAGATGAACTATAAATATATTCATCATTTTTGGGAGAGGTTTTCACCTTAACCAGAAATCATGATCTTTTCTTAGGGACATTTTGGGTTTGTTGAAAAAGATTTTAATCAAGCCTAGATGGATTGATTTAGTGCTAGGGTTTAGGAAATCCCCATTTTAAGTTTCTTAGGAATTTAAACATGATGACATGAATGCAATGCCAGTAGTTGCAAACAATTCTAGGGTTGTGACATTCGGTCACACCGGAATGAGCGAATCGGTCCCACCGAGTTTACCTGACCAACTCTCTTGTTATCTTATTACCAAAATCGGTCTCACTGAGTTTGTGTAATCGGTCTCACCGAGATTACGTTATGCCCTAACCCTAACCATGTCGGTCCTACCGAGTTGCATGTCGGTCCCACCAAAAATCCTAACGGTCACTAGATTTGTTGAATCGGTCCGACCGAGTTTATCAATTCGGTCCCACCGAGTTTGGCTAGTTGTGTGTAACGGTTAGATTTTGGGTGGAGGTTATATATACCCCTCCACCTGCTCTTCATTCATGGAGAGAGCCATCAGAATGAACCTACACTTCCAACCTACATTTTCGGAGAGAGAACCACCTACAATTGTGTTGAGGCCAAGATATTCCATTCCTACCATATGAATCTTGATCTCTAGCCTTCCCCAAGTTGCTTTCCACTCAAATCTTCTTTCCACCAAATCCAAATCCTATGAGAGAGAGTTGAGTGTTGGGGAGACTATCATTTGAAGCACAAGAGCAAGGAGTTCATCATCAACACACCATTTGTTACTTCTTGAGAGTGGTGTCTCCTAGATTGGCTAGGTGTCACTTGGGAGCCTCCAACAAGATTGTGGAGTTGAACCAAGGAATTTGTCGAGGCAAGGAGATCGCCTACTTGTGAAGATCTGTCGCTAGTGAGGCAAGTCCTTCGTGGGTGACGGCCATGGTGGGATAGACAAGGTTGCTTCTTCGTGGACCCTTCGTGGGTGGAGCCCTCCGTGGACTCAAGAACCGTTTCCTTCCGTGGGTTGAAGTCTCCATCAACGTGGATGTACAATAGCACCACCTATCGGAACCACGACAAAAACATCCGTGTCTCCAATTGCATTTGAATCCTCCAAACCCTTCCCTTTACATTCTTGCAAGTTGCATGCTTTACTTTCCGCTGCTCATATACTCTTTGCATGCTTGCTTGTGTTAAGATTGCTTGACTAGTCCAAAGTTGCTAAAATCTGTCAAGAACTAAAATTGGGAAAAGGCTAGATTTTTATTTAGTCAAGTAGTCTAATCACCCCCCTCTAGACATACTTTCGATCCTATAGAGGCTATGCGTGAGTCCCTCCCACCTACACAAAACAAATTAATCCTCGCAACCAACGCGATAAGGGGTTGTCAATCCCTACACGGTCACTTACGAGAGTGAGATCTGATAGATATGATAAGATAATATTTTTTTGGTATTTTTATGATAAAGATGCAAAGTAAAATAAAAGCAAAGTAAATAGATAAGTGTTGGAAGATAGACCCGGGGGCCATATGTTTCACTAGTGGCTTCTCTCAAGAGCATAAGTATTTTACGGTGGGTGAATGAATTACTGTTGAGCAATTGATAGAATTGAGCATAGTTATGAGAATATCTAGGTATGATCATGTATATAGGCATCACGTCCAAGACAAGTAGACCAACTCCTGCATGCATCTACTACTATTACTCCACACATCGACCGCTATCCAGCATGCATCTAGAGTATTAAGTTCATAAGAACAGAGTAACGCCTTAAGCAAGATGACATGATGTAGAGGATAAATTCATGCAATATGATAAAAACCCATCTTGTTATCCTCGATGGCAACAATACAATCGTGCCTTGCTGCCCCATCACTTTGGGAAAGGACACCGCAAGATTGAACCCAAAGCTAAGCACTTCTCCTATTGCAAGAAAGATCAATCTAGTAGGCCAAACCAAACTGATAATTTGAAGAGACTTGCAAAGATAACCAATCATACATAAAAGAATTCAGAATATTCAAATATTGTTCATAGATAAACTTGATCATAAACCCACAATTCATCGGTCTCAACAAACACACCGCAAAAAGAAGATTACATCAAATAGATCTCCACGAGAGAGGGGGAGAACATTGTATTGAGATCCAAAAAGAGAGAGAAAGCCATCTAGCTAATAACTATGGACCCGAAGGTCTGAGGTAAACTACTCACACATCATCGGAGGGGCTATGGTGTTGCTGTAGAAGCCCTCCGTGATCGATGCCCCCTCCGGTGGAGCTCCGGAACAGGCCCCAAGATGGAATCTCATGGGTACAGAAGGTTGCGGCGGTGGAATTAGGTTTTTGGCTCCTGTTCTGATCGTTTGGGGGTACGTAGATATATATAGGAGGAAGGAGTACGTCGGTGGAGCAACAGGGGCCCACAAGGGTGGAGGGCGCGCCTGCGGGGGTAGGCGCGCCCCCCTACCTCGTGGTTTCCTCCTTTGTTTCTTGGCGTAGGGTCCAAGTCCTCTGGATCATGTTCGTTCCGGAAATCACGTTCCCGAAGGTTTCGTTCCGTTTGGACTCCGTTTGATATTCTTTTTCTGCGGAACTCAAATAGGCAAAAACAGCAATTCGGGCTGGGCCTCCGGTTAATAGGTTAGTCCCAAAAATAATATAAAAGTGAATAATAAAGCCCAATAATGTCCAAAACAGAAGATAATATAGCATGGAGCAATCAAAAATTATAGATACGTTGGAGACGTATCAAGCATCCCCAAGCTTAATTCCAGCTCGTCCTCGAGTAGGTAAATGATAAAAACAGAATTTTTTATGTTCCGCCTCATCGCAAATAGTTAATTGAACTGGACTGTATGCCCTTCATCGCACATGCAACTAAAATCTGAACTGTGCTTGATGCATCCGTCATTGCAAATGTTTTATACATTTTTGACGGTTTTCATACACCACCATTTGCGATTATTGCATCGCACACAGTTTCTCGAAGGCCCTCTGACCGTAGTATCGCGTTAGCAGCATCCTGCAGTAGTGCCAATTAGCAGGCTAATTGCCCTATTATTAATAATCCATTTATTAATCTAATTGACATTCATATTAAGCACATAATATATTTCATTTCCATATTAAGGAAGCAGGATTTCATAATTGAAATACATCAGAGTACAACATGATATAGCTTCAGCACTCAGCTACCCCATTACACAACTACACCAGCACCAAGTTTCACATGCAACATCTAGAACCTTTCAAAATTAGCATCATAGACGGTACATAGACAGATGCATCTCATCTGGAAAACTGCTGAGGCGGAAGGCGAATATTGAGCCTTCATCCATGTTGAAGGTCTTTGCAACTTTAGGCCAGTGCATGTGGATGATTTGTCGTCCATCCTTCGTCCTCTTCAGGAACACTTCAATATTGAACCGTGGGTGTTGTATGAAAACCTTCCTCGCCTCCTGTCCATAGAGGTGGTTTGAGAGGTAATCATCAGTGAACTGCTTTGGAAAGGCCTGAAAACAAGGATGTGCATAAATATCTTCTCTATATTGGAAATGAGGCAAAGGAATAAAAAAGGCAAGGTATAATAGTTAGTACCATCTTGTAGTGAACTGATGTCTTCCTCATTGTGTAGACAAAGATCTTGTTGTTTTTTGTCGCTAATTTCTTTATCCTAACAATCTTTATGAGTTACTTGACTTGATTGATATTCATGGACAACTCATTTCCCCATATGCAAAAAGGGTTGAATGGTGGGTCAAAACCTCTGACTACAGGACCTACATGTGCAAGACCAAATTGTTGAAAACCTAAATATTAGAATGGTTCCTGCAATTGCACAATAATGTGCTATTAGACAACAGAGCATGCAAGTGCTAACCTCGATTGTAAACCTCAGTGCTTCCCATTGTTTCCCCGCAACACATATAAGGTAGTTAATCATCAGGTTAAGTAAGGGTTCGCATGCCATCAGTAAAATATGTCGATGAAAAATAAGCACTTGCAGATTCATCAGATTAATTCAAGCCACATGGAAAACCCGTGTATCCAAACCAAGCATGATTGAGAACTAGGAAATATAGCACTTGTATATGTTTCTCATATATTAAGTGTAGCCAAATTCGATTTGTTCCTCACATGCACAACGATACAAAATTGTACCCATGATAATTGGACATCGCATTGCAGAATGGACCAAGCAGTTAACTAAACACCACAACCAATGAACCAAACATTAACTGAGCACCACATTGCAAAATATAACATACTCCTAATAGAAGATCAGACAGTTAACCAAACCAAGCATGCTTAACAACTTGGAAATATAGAAATTGTATTTGTTTCTCATGTATTTAGTACAGCCAAATTCAATTTACATGGTATACAATAACAGAATGCACTCACAACAATTGAACATTGCACTGTAGAATTGAACCAAACAGTTAACTAAACACCACAACAAATGAACCAAACGTTAACTGAGCACCGCATTGCACAAAATTGCAGCATGAAGAATTGAACATCACATTTGGTTGAACCAAATAGTTAATTGAAGATGACAACTAATTAACCAAAAAGTTAATAAGTGAGCACCACACTGCACGACATATAGAACATATACACTAGAGCAACAAATTTCATGGTAAAATTAGATAGCACAATTCACTAGAATTTGTTAAGGAAAGGCAGGAGCAGCACACTCAACGGGTAAACCGAGCATTCTTAACCGGCGTAGCTATCAAATGGCAATGTGCTCCTCCAAGATCTGGGGGTCGGCATGGATGGTAGCCATCAAGACCTCATTCGCGCGTGCGGTCGTGATTTGCTTCTCCGCTGCCAAATGCTCCTTGAGCTCCTGGCTATACCGCGTGCACCATGGCTTAGTGCGGCGCTTATTTGGTGGAGGGTTCGGTGATTTGGGTGAAAGGTGTCGCGCCTTCGGTCAGGGCATGTGGGATGTGGAAGGAGGAGGAGGATGGGGGTTGGGTGTGGATTACCTGCCTGGATAGACGAGGCCGAGCAGCGTGAAGGAGGGTCGCCGGCGAGGAGGCGGCGCTACAAGAAAGGAGTGAAGATTTCAACTTGGAAAGGAAGGCAGAAATAGGGGAAATGTGGCTTTTGGTTAGGGGAGGCGGGGAGGTAGATATTTCTGCAGAAGCCAAAAATTTTGAATCGGTTCAGTGAAAAAACTAGCGCGCAAAGTGTCATCAGACACGGTCCCTTATTCAGAACTGTGTACCATATGTGAACATCACAAACAATTCAGATAGCTTAACCCGTGTGTGATCAGTTTGAACGTCAAAAATTTTGGTTCAAATTTTCCAGGTTACAGTGGTCATCCACGTCATTACATAATATGGGTACACAAAGGAGACTACAGCACACCCACACTTCTTAAATAAGCAAGTTCAGCAATTAAACAGAGCTAGCTGACCTAAACATTACTCTAACAAATTAAAGACCGACGCTCTTAATTAAACAAAACAAAGAGTACTACTACGGCTGATGCTCGTCGATCTCCGCCGCCTCCTTCATGTCCAACTCGCGCCCGACGGTCTCTTGGGGAAGGGGCTCCATGGCATCCATCACACCATAGTCAGCAAGCATCTCGCCATCTGTGTCTGCCATCTCTTTGGAAAAGGCCGCCACGAGCTCAGTGTGGACGGCTGCGATCTGGGCTTGGATGGGCTCCGTCGTGGGCCATCGATGGAGGAACGACTCGTGGCAAGGCATGTGGCGTAGGAATCGACGGTTGCTCGAACGCTCTCGGCGATTGCCAACTCTTCGGTCGTGGGTCGCCGACCTTTGTCGGAGAAGCTTCGTTCAGTTTGTGCGGTGACCGCCACGAGCTAGGCGTGGGAGGCCTTGACCTGGTCGTGGGCGGCCTCCATCAGGGCTAAGGCCGCCGCTGCGGAACGGACAGCTGTTGTGCCGCTCTCGCCAGTTGCTATCCCCAAGGCAGATGTTGCTGCCGCCACCTGAGAAGAAACATCGGCCGTTTGGGCTGCCTTGGCCGCCTGGTGTTAGATTGCGGCCACGCTCATGCACCTCGTTAGCACACGCATGGTGGCTGCAGGCGCGCTCTCGCCGGAGTGGGCCACCGACGTCGCCCTCACGACACGGGTCCACGTCCCCATCTATCACCGGCGACGATTGAATAGTGAAATGATATTTGGGGAGTGATCTAGTGTGCTTGACATGTCGATTGTGGACTGTAGCCGACACACCTTCTCGCGTAAGCCATAGGCGTACTATACACCGACGGTAATCCAGGATATTTTGTATTGCATCTCACATGGTTGGTGATTATAAACTGTGTGTGATCTACTTGATTTTTCATCTTGACTTGAATTACGTAATGGGGTCACAGTGGCAATGGATGGTGTTTGAATTGCTAGAACTTTTATCTGCAGTGAACATGCAACTATATGTGTGTCGTAAAAGAACTGGAATTATTCAGGGTTTTTTGGACATTTTATACATTAAATTGGTTTTCTAGTCATTTCAGGTGCACAATTAAAAATTAATCTACATGCACATGCTCCGGTGCACCAACATGGGTTGTAAAATCATATATGTGTCCATGGGTTTATGCTTATCCCATGCAAGAAATGGGGATGAATTTCGAACACCACGGCACCGTGGCTCTCCGGCAAACGTTGACGTACTTGCTTTTGTAATTCTAGTAAATCCAAAACCCGCCTGAAATTCATGAACCTTGGCATGCTATCATGGAATGGCATCAACATGCTGGGGTAAAAAATATTGTCCCATTTGGGGCAGGTTATGGTATAAGCTTCTCACAAACCAGAGCTTCTCAGAAGAAGCCTCATGGTTTCCATTAGGGAAACGTGTCACCTCTGTGGACAAAACAATATTCCTCGCCTCTTCTTCCTTTAAATTTTCTTTCCTGGTGTCAACATAGAACAACAGGAGCGTCGTGTTAAAATTTGGATTTTTTTCAGGGATCGTTTGGACATTTTTATACGTTAACTGAGTTTCCTAGGCATTTATGTGCATAATTCAAAACTGAACTACATGCACATGCTCCAGTCCATAAAAATGTGTTGCAAAATCAAATGTTTGTCCTTGGTTGCAAGCTTAATTAGGTCACATGCAAGAAATGAGAATGAATGGCAAACACCTTGACACTGTCGCTCGGCCCGGTGCAAATTGCTATTTTTTTTGCCTATTTCAGTGTATCACAGAAAATGAATATCAAACGGAGTCCAAACGAAATGAAACCTTTGGGAGAGTTATTTTTTGAACAAACGTGATCCATAGGACTTGGAGTGGATGTCAAGAAATCATCAAGGAGGCCACGAGGCAGGGGGCGCGCCCTGCACCCTCGTGGGCCCCTCGTGGCTCCACCGACCTACTTCTTCCTCCTATATATACCTACATACCCTGAAACCATCGAGGAGCACCACAAAAACCTAATTCCAATGCCGCAACCTTCTGTACCCGTGAGATCCCATCTTGGGGCCTTTTCCGGCGCTCCGCCGGAGGGGGCATCGATCATGGAGGGCTTCTACATCAACACCATAGCCTCTCTGATGATGTGTGAGTAGTTTATCACAGACCTTCGGGTCCATAGTTATTAGCTAGATGGCTTCTTCTCTCTCTTTATATCTCAATACAAAGTTCTCCTCGATATTCTTGGAGATCTATTCGATGTAACTCTTTTTGCGGTGTGTTTGTCGAGATCCGATGAATTGTGGGTTTATGATCAAGATTATCTATGAACAATATTTGAATCTTCTCTGAATTCTTTTATTATGATTGGTTATCTTTGCAAGTCTCTTCGAATTATCAGTTCGGTTTAGCCTACTAGATTGATCTTTCTTGCAATGGGAGAAGTGCTTAGCTTTGGGTTGAATCATGCGGTGCTCGATCCCAGTGACAGTAGGGGAAACGACACGTATTGTATTGTTGTCATCGAGGATAAAAAGATGGGGTTTATATCATATTGCATGAGTTTATCCCTCTACATCATGTCATCTTACCTAATGCGTTACTCTGTTCTTATGAACTTAATACTCTAGATGCATGATGGATAGCGGTCGATGTGTGGAGTAATAGTAGTAGATGCAGGCAGGAGTCTGTCTACTTGTCACGGCCTATATACATGATCATGCCTAGGTATTCTCATAATTATGCACTTTTCTATCAATTGCTCAACAATAATTTGTTCACCTACCGTAATACCTATGGCCCCCGGGTCTATTCTCCATCATATTAATCTCCCGTCAACAAGCTATTTGTATCGCCATTTATTTTGCTTTCTTTTCTTTTAGTCTTTATCATAAAAATACCAAAAATTGTATCTTATCATCTCTATCAGATCTCACTTTTGCAAGTGGCCGTGAAGGAATCGACAACCCCTTTATCGCGTTGGTTGCAAGGTTCTTATTTGTTTGTGTAGGTACGAGGGACTTGCGTGTGGCCTCCTACTGGATTGATTCCTTGGTTCTCAAAAAATTGAGGAAAATACTTACGCTACTTTGCTGCCTCCCGCCGCTGGTCTCCGCCGCCGTCAACGGGATCGTCTCCGCCGTTGCCGCAGTAGCAGGTCCATCGCCGCATTAGGGTATGGACTTGATTTTTGTGCTAATCTCATTCCGATTCCTAGAACATTGTTTTGCCATGTATCTTGCCACGATTGAGATCACTCTATCCAACGAAATCACTCCGTAGTTTAGTTATGGATTGAAAATTTAGGGTTAGGTTTCCGCCGAAACCATCTCGGACCGACCGAGTTTTTGAAATCGGTTCAACCGATTTAGCTTAGGCCATTGCACATGTGATTCTCGGTCTGACCGAGAATTGCAAATCGGTGTGACTGAGTTCAAGTCTTTGTGGAACCCTAGCAGTCTCGGTGCCACCAAACTGTGACTCGGTCTGACCGAGATCATCAGTTTAGGTTCCAAAAGCTGCTTCGGTATCACCGAGATTTCTAATCGGTAGATCCGAAATGCTTTCTGTGGAAAACTAAAACTAAGTTTTTGATTCATTCTTTTGCAAAAACCTCTATACTTTGTGATGCTCATCCAATCTACCTCATCTATAATCTATTCACAGAGTCAGCTGTCGGTGTTTGCATCATGTCAGATCAGAGTGACAGCCAGAACAAGTCTGAGGAGCAAGTTCACATGAGTGAGGGCACTAGTCCCTCTAGCAGCTCCGATGATGGAAGCAGGAGCACATCCAGCAACTTGCCTAAGGCTGCCACAAGGGCCAGAAAGAAGAGAACCTCAGATTCTGAGGATGAGGACTATGTGGCTGATGAGGAAGAGGCCACCTCAAAGAAGAAAGTGTTGAAAAAGGAGTATGGCACAGCTGCTGCAACTAAGCCAGGAATGAAGACAAAGGCTCCAGCAAGAAGACAGCCAATTTCTAAGCCAAGGAAAGTTGTCATAGGAGAAACAATGGAGTTCACTCTTGAACCCAAGGAAACTAGAGATGGAAAGAAGAGGAATGAAAGGGTCAAGAAGACCACTGCCAGAGTTCTTGGCAAGCCTTCTATGATGAGAGATTCTGAAGAGGAAGAGGAAGAGGATGCTGCACCAGCTCCTAAAGATCAGAAGCTTATGGGAGATGTTATCAAATCAGGGGCTGCTCCATCCAAGCCCAAAGCTGCCCCCAAGACTGCTGCTCCAGCTCCAAAACCCAAAACTGCACCCAAGAGGAGCACCAGGAACATCTCAGTAGCCAAGAAGAACAAGGCCCCAAAGGTGCACGAAGCTGCAATGGAAGAAGAAGATGATGAGTCACATGTCTTGAGGAAGCTGAAGCCAAAAATTCTAGATCACAATGAGCTCATCCAGTAGCTGAGAACATGAAAATCAGGAAAGATTCAGGACTGAGACTATGGAGATAGTTAGATCCATATGCCACCAGGAGAAGGACTGCTGTGGACTATAGATTCCACACTAAGGAATAGCAGGACTTCTATGAGACAATTCTGCTTGACAAGAAGCCTATAGTTTGTGATATGAGATGGGTGGACTGGGAATACATCAAGGAGAATGAAGAACACTATCCTGGAACCTATGATAGTTTCAAGGCTTGTGGAGTTGATAAGTTTGTGGCTCAGAAGCTCAGAAAGTGGAATGATGAGCTTATTATGCAGTTCTACTCCATAGCTCATTTCTACCCAAATGGAAGGATTGTCTGGATGTCTGAAGGTACTAGGAACCAGTCAACTGTTGAAGAGTGGGCTAAATTGATCAATGCTCCTGAGGAGAGTGAAGATGACTTGGATGTCTATGCCAAGAAGAAGAAGGATCACAACTCAATGGCTAGCATGTACAAGGAGATTCCAGATGCAGATCTTGAGACTCACCAATTTGGTTCGGTGAAACACTTGCTATCTAGTCTGCCGACAATCAACTGGATCCTCAGGCACACACTTCTTCCCGAGTCAGGTGATCACAGAATGATTAGAGGACACTCCATCAACTTGCTGCACATATTTGATGTCCCACAGAAGTTCAAATCATGAGCCTAATTGTGGAAACCATTAAGAGAACAGCTGCAGATCAGAAGAGAAGTTGTGGGTATGCCCCACAGCTCCAGGAGCTGATCAACTCCAAGATGGGCACAGGCACATATCTTTTGGACAAGGATCACTTGCCCATCTACCCAGACTTTGAGGACAACACTGTGGTCATGGATGAAAATGAATCATCTTCTGTGCAAGCACAAGCAAAGAGGGAGAAGGCAAGGACTGAAAAGGCTGCAAACATGCCAACCATGGATGAGGCATCTCAGTATCTTTTGAAGGGCAAGCAATATCAGCTTGGCTACTTGATTGCCTCCACTTTGAGGATTGAGAAGGGATTGGCCACCCTGACTCAAAACCAGGAGAGCTTGGAGAGGATCATGGAGCAGAAGTTCTATGATTTAGATGTGAAGGTCATGGGTTGCCGACCTTTGTCGGAGAAGCTTCGTTCAGTTTGTGCGGTGACCGCCACGAGCTAGGCGTGGGAGGCCTTGACCTGGTCGTGGGCGGCCTCCATCAGGGCTAAGGCCGCCGCTGCGGAACGGACAGCTGTTGTGCCGCTCTCGCCAGTTGCTATCCCCAAGGCAGATGTTGCTGCCGCCACCTGAGAAGAAACATCGGCCGTTTGGGCTGCCTTGGCCGCCCGGTGTTAGATTGCGGCCACGCTCATGCACCTTGTTAGCACACGCATGGTGGCTGCAGCCGCGCTCTCGCCGGAGTGGGCCACCGACGTCGCCCTCACGACACGGGTCCACGTCCCCATCTATCACCGCGCATTTATTGAATAGTGAAATGATATTTGGGGAGTGATCTAGTGTGCTTGACATGTCGATTGTGGACTGTAGCCGACACACCTTCTCGCGTAAGCCATAGGCGTACTATACACCGACGGTAATCCAGGATATTTTGTATTGCATCTCACATGGTTGGTGATTATAAACTGTGTGTGATCTACTTGATTTTTCATCTTGACTTGAATTACGTAATGGGGTCACAGTGGCAATGGATGGTGTTTGAATTGCTAGAACTTTTATCTGCAGTGAACATGCAACTATATGTGTGTCGTAAAAGAACTGGAATTATTCAGGGTTTTTTGGACATTTTATACATTAAATTGGTTTTCTAGTCATTTCAGGTGCACAATTAAAAATTAATCTACATGCACATGCTCCGGTGCACCAACATGGGTTGTAAAATCATATATGTGTCCATGGGTTTATGCTTATCCCATGCAAGAAATGGGGATGAATTTCGAACACCACGGCACCGTGGCTCTCCGGCAAACGTTGATGTACTTGCTTTTGTAATTCTAGTAAATCCAAAACCCGCCTGAAATTCATGAACCTTGGCATGCTATCATGGAATGGCATCAACATGCTGGGGTAAAAAATATTGTCCCATTTGGGGCAGGTTATGGTATAAGCTTCTCACAAACCAGAGCTTCTCAGAAGAAGCCTCATGGTTTCCATTAGGGAAACGTGTCACCTCTGTGGACAAAACAATATTCCTCGCCTCTTCTTCCTTTAAATTTGCTTTCCTGGTGTCAACATAGAACAACAGGAGCGTCGTGTTAAAATTTGGATTTTTTTCAGGGATCGTTTGGACATTTTTATACGTTAATTGAGTTTTCTAGGCATTTATGTGCATAATTCAAAACTGAACTACATGCACATGCTCCAGTCCATAAAAATGTGTTGCAAAATCAAATGTTTGTCCTTGGTTGCAAGCTTAATTAGGTCACATGCAAGAAATGAGAATGAATGGCAAACACCTTGACACTGTCGCTCGGCCGCTAACACTGAGATACATGGTTTTAAAATTCTAGTAAATCGAAAACTCGTCTGAAATTCATGAAACTTGACATGATATCATGGAACGACATCGATATGATGTGGTAAAAATATTGTCCCATTTGGGGCAGGTTTGGCTATGAGCTTCTCGCAAACCAGAGCTTCTCTCAAAACAAGCCTGATGGTTTCGGAAGGGAACATGTCACCTTTGGGGACAAAATGATATCTGTTGCATCTTCTTACTTTCAATTTTTTTTCTCGTGTCAACATAGAAGAACACGAGTGTTCTATCAATTTTTGGGATTTTTCGAGGTTCGCTTGGACATTTTTATACATTAACTAAGGTTTCTATGCATTCATGTGCATAATTCAAATTTGAATTGCATGCACATGCTCGAGTGCATATAAATTGGTTCAAAATTGGAATGTGACATTTTAAGTCCCATACAAGAAATGAGAATGAATGTCAAACACCTCGCCACCGTCGCTCGGCCGCTAACATTGAGATACATGGTTTTTAAATTCTAGTAAATCGAAAACGCGTCTAAAATTTATGAAACTTGACATGCTAGCATGGAACGGCATCAACATGCAGTGGTAAAAATATTGTCCCGTTTGGGGCAGGTAGGGGTATATAAGCTTCTCACAACAAGCCTCATGGTTACGGTAGGGAACGTTTCACCTTTCTGGACAAAACGATATCCGTTGCCTCTTCCTGATTTCAATTTTTTTCTAGTGTCAACATAGAACAACATGAGTGTTGTGTTAATTTTAGAAATTTGTCGGGGCTTGTTTGGACATTTTTAGACATTAACCGAGTTTGTTATGCATTTTGTGCATAATTCAAATTTGAACTACAGGCACATGCTTTAATGCATATAAACTGGTTGAAAATTCAAATTTGTGTCCTTGGTTGCATGCTTAGGTCCCATGCAAGAAATGGGAATGAATGTCAAACACCCTACCACCGTCACTCGCCCGCAAACATTGAGAAACCTGGTTTTTTAATTCTAGTAAATCCAAAACTCCTCTAAAATTCATGAAACTTGGCATGCTATCATAGAGCGGAATCAACATGCCGTGGTTAAATTTTTGACCCATTTGGGGCGGGTATGGGTATAAGCTTCTCACAAACCAGAGCCTCTCACGACAAGCCTGATGGTTTCGGTAGGAAACGTGCCACCTTTGGGGACGAAACGATATTCGTTGCCTCTTATTGCTTTAAAAAAATTTCTAGTGTCAACATAGAACAACAGGAGTGTTGTGTTAAATTTTGGAATTTTTCGGGGTTTGTTTGGACATTTTTATACATTAACTAGATTTTCTTGGCATTTATGTGCATAATTCAAATTTGAACTACATGCACATGCTCCAGTGCATATAAATTGGTTGAAAAATCAAATCTGTGTCCTTGGGTGCATGCTTAGGTCACATGCAAGAAATTGGAATAAATTTCAAACACCAGGGCACTGTTGATTGCCAGCAAAACATTGAGATACTTTGTTTTTAAATTCTAGTAAATCCAAAACTCGTCTGAAATTCATGAAACTTGGCATGTTATCATGGAATGGCCCCCGACATGTTGTGGTATTTTTCGTGTTCATTTTTAGAGAAGGCGCACTCGAATAACAGCCAATAAAGGAATTTTGAAAAAATAGCTGCCACTTTAATATCTCAAACATTTGTACAATTTAAATCGTGTGTGTTGTGTTAACCATTCACGTGATGCCACGTGTCTTGGTTTTAGTGGCTATAGGAGGTTCCGTCGGACAACTACTTGACTGAACGGGAGGCGTGCGAGCCCAGTCCGGTGCGCAGGCTGACCGAGAGGCGTGCAAGTTGTCCTCCAATACGCACGCTCACCAGGAAGTGTGTGAGCTGTACGCTGTGCAGGCTCACTGGGAAGCGAGCCCTTTGACTTCCATGGTTGCCCGCCTTCCTCTCCATTAATGGCGCCCGAGCCACTGTTTAATACGGGCGGCCTTACTATTCGCCTCCCTTTCCCCTTCCTCCCGCAGACCTCCACCAACGACATGGCGCAGAAGGATCATCTGCCACTAGTCTTCAAGTTTGGTGAAGTCGAATCCGAGCCGGAGGACATAGAAAATAAGGAGGAATGGGGCCTCATGGACATGGCCCTGAACGAGCTGGCTGCGGCAGTTGCTGCCCTCGCTCCCGCCCCAACTCCCATCCCCGAGCCCGCGCCAGTGACCATCCCCGTAGCATTGACGGGCTAGTCGCCGATCACTATCGCTGAGCTGGAAGCCGCGGGAGTCAGTGAGGTCTCCGCAGACCCGCGCGAGCTCGTGTACATGCCAGCGCCCGTGCCCGTGCGCGCCCCTCCACCCACCATGGCGCCAGTCTCCGTGCGTTTGGCTGCACCCGCCGGGCCCGTGCCCGTAGCGTGCCCCCCTCGGCGGCATAGGACGCAGCCGTCGACCGCTACCTCTCAGCGCTGCCAGTTGCCCTCCTCCGGCGCCCCGCCCGTCGATCGCGCGATGACATGATGTTTGATTTACAAGTGAAGAACATTCTATGCTGCCTTGAAGACTTCAACAACGGTGCCCCGGAGGACGACAACGACAACGACAGAGCAGCACGCCGCCTCCGCCACCGCCGGAAATAGTTTCTTTGGTTTACTAATGTATCTCGATCATATGAATATAAATTTGCAGTATGACTGAATGAAAGATATGGTTTGAACGAACTTGCGTTTTTCTCTCTTAATGTACAAACTTATCAAACGATTTTCTTTTGAAAAAAACATCAATAGTTTTTAAATATAAAACACTCATCGCAAACATTTTAGTTAGAACACCCAGATGCAAACCGACAGCTTCCCTAAGAAGCCAAGGGAAAATGTGTCGAGAAGGATTTGTGCATCCCTTCAACGCAAATGGTAAGACTTGCATCTGTCATATTGGGTATATATGTTGCCATTTGTTAAACTGGAAAGATTTACATTTGTTGATCCAGTAACATTGCCATTTGTCAACCTTGTAACACTGCGATTTGTCAAAATATGCAGCTAAAAATCACTAGCACTATCTAATTTTAGCAACTAAAATTCAGTAATTAAGCATAGATTTCATTCTTAGATTAAGTAGTCGTTCTTTATACAAACAGTTCAACTCGACAGCTGAACCGACCAAACTTTTCCCCAACTGTTGCCAATCATGTACTAAAATAGTTAGTTCAACTATATATACTAGCTAATTTTAAGTACGTTGTACAGTTCCACCACATCTATAGTCAGATGAACTGAACAAAATAGCCCTAAATACTACTACCACTAGGAGGGACTTTGTACTACTTACGGCAGCCTCTCCTCTGCCGAGCACGCTCAGTAAGAGGCAGAGGAGGAGGAGGAGCCTACCGACGAGTTGGAAAACTGCAATACGGTGCCTATTGATGCTGCACCTTTAGCGACGCTCAGCTCGAACATCGTCTGCCGCTCCAGACGACCCCTCACGAAGCGGTGGTTCTCGTCGTAGATCTCCTAATTCCTTGCCTCTGAGGCGGCATGTGCGATGGCCACGGCGGTTGTAAGGCTCTTTGCGTGCTCCATGAGGCGCTCCTCCAACTCCCGCAGGAACTTGGGGTTGCGCGCAAGGTCGCTGACGCACGTGCAGGAATCCACCTCCGCCTCCCGCCTTCGGGCGGTGGTGGCGGAGCGGGTGATGACCCCGGCGGTCGACGATGATCTGGTGGCCACGGCATCCGACGATGAGGTGGCAGCCACGACCACAACCTCCCTCCTTCGTGCCGCGGTTGCGGAGCGGGTGATGGCCACGGTGGCCGGCAGTCGGGTGGCGGCCACGACGGCCACCTCCCGCCTTCGAGCCATGGCGGCGGAGTGGGCAATGGCCCTAGCTTCCGACGGTGGTGTGGCGGCAACAGCGGCCGGCAACATTTGCCGACGGGAAGCGGCGGCGGAGCGTGTGGTGGGTGTTCGACGCACACCCAATAGGGACACCACGTGCACTACACCGCGCCGGGGACTGCACCGCCACCGCGGTGTAGCCTCCCAGCTGGAGCTATCCTCTGATGATGGCGGAGTGGCTGAGCGACAACAATGGACCGGTGCCATTGGGGATTGTGGGAGAAGCAGACGAGATAAGCTACAGGGAGGGAGGGGAAAATGCGATGCAGGACTCGCCGGCCATGAGGGTTTATATAGCAGGCCGATAAGCATTGGGATTTTGGGGGACTTCACCGAGTCGGGCGGGAAGCTTGCGCGGGAACCTGCGAGGTTGCGCGGGAACAGGCTCACCGAAGATTCATTGGCACCACTTCGAGCCACCATTTGGCCAAAAGAACGTCGCCGCGCGCTGCGCAAGCTTGCGCGGTAAGCCGGCAGCGGCAGCGGGGTGACAAGACGTGCGAGAGGAGGATGAAAGGCCACGTACGCATATGGTTAATAAACAAACGTTTGTGATTTAATTACCTACTATACCCCCGTCCTGATTTATAAGTAGGATTTAACTAAAAAATATGAATGCATGTGGCCAAAGATTATATAGTTGGATTCATATTTGAACATAGTTTCCAATTATATAATTTTTATAGCATGCATTAACATTTTGTTGGTTAAATTTAAGAGAAAAGTATGGCACAGAATATAAAGGGGACTATAGACCAAGACGGAGGTAGTAGCACACGGCCGCTCTCTACGCAGCAACGCAACTGTCGGCCGGCTTGTAGGCGACCATTTCATGCATATTCAACTGCTCTATGCTTGTGGTTGATTGCAGTTGAGGCGGCCACGGCGCGCTCTGATCGCGTCCCTCCGCTCGCGCTCTGCTCTCGCATCCCTCCGGGTGCTCTGCCCTCGTCCCTCCACGCTCGTGGCCAGTGTTTGGGGCCGGCGCACGATCACCCACGTTCGTGTACATGAGGTTGCGCCGGGAGCGGTGCGACGATGCAGTTACCCGCTGCAAAAAGCGCCATGCAGATGCGTCGAGAATCCAGGCCGCCCGGCCCCCATTTATTCATGCAGCCATTTACCTTCATGTCTCGCGTCACATGACACAATAAGCACACCCACGGTGACACATACAGAAAGGACATCCAGCGGTTCCAATGGCACTCCCCATGGCTCCAATAGCGCTCCCCGTGGCTCCAATAGCGCTCCCAGCGGCCGACGACGACAACGGCGGGCAGTTCACCATGCATCACGTAGTAGACACCCACGTGAGGGGGAAGGCCCTCTCGGTGGTGTACACGAATGATCCGGTCTCGGTGGAGAGCTCCATCCAAACTATGGACCAGTTCCTTGCCGAGGACAAGTACCAAGTGGTCGGCTCGACCTCGAGTACACCATCGGTCGGGCCGAGCATGATCAGAAGGTTGTCGTCGCCTAGTTGTGCGTGCGACATGACGTCCTCGTCTACCTCTACCACCTGGCCATAAGGCCTTGCGAGTGTTTCTCCAGGTTTATCAATAGCTTCGACTATAGTTTCACTACGGTGGACACCACCAACGATCTAAAAGCGCTCAAGGTTTCGGGCTTGAAATGTCGGAATCTTGTCAACATCCAGGACCACTACAAGGTCTGGGGCAGCGACAACAACAAACTGAAATCACTGGTTGACCTCGCCTCGGCCATCATCGACCCCTACTACACGAAGATGAAGGATGAGAGCAAGAAGGACAAGAACGCCTGGCACAGTGTTTGGCATGAGAGACTGGATGAACAAAACGTCAACTACACGGCCAAGGATGCGTACACAAGCTACAAGATGTACAGGCGGATCGTTGACATGAGGAAGTGTTTTCTTCCTGCCCTAGACGAGGGATCGAGCCACAGAGCAGTGGCGGGAGCGTCACAAGAAATAGATGACTAGACGATCGTTTCTCCTACTTTAGAATGCATGCAATTGTTTATTGAGGTGTGTGCGAATGATCTGTATAGTCACTTATATAATTGAATATTTATTTTAGTTATATATATATATATATATATATATATATATATATATATATATATATATATATATGTTATTCTTCTGTGGATATAGCAAATCACACGGCTGATTAGCAGCAATCGTCTTTGTTATTATTGGTCTGCGCACACATTTCTGATTACGGACATGTTTGTCGCGTATCACACACATCTTGTTTAGTTGAACCGTTTCCATTGTGTTGCCTAATCACACAGAGTTCATCCAAGTGAACTGTATGCCATATATCGCACAAACCCTCATTTGGCTGCCCGTTTCTGTTTTTTCTGCATCATCGCAAATAGTTCTTCTAGATTAACCGTTTTCCACTTATCGCACACGCAAATCTAATATGAACCGTGTTTGATGTCGCGACCATCGCAAATGTTTTGCATCTTTTTTGACGGTTTTATTACATCACCGTTTGTGATTGATGCATCGCACACAGTTTCTTCGAAGGGTCTCTGATTCGACTATCGCGTTTGGACCATCCTGCTGTAGTGCCTGGCAACTCCCGCAACCCTAACTCCAACTCCATAAGGACCTATTCGCCAAGAAAAAAATCAGAGAGAAGGAATCATCGTGTTTTACGATACGGAGCTGCCGTCACCTCCTGTTCTTCATCAGGAGGGCTGATCTGGAGTCTGTTCTGGGCTACGGAGAGGGGGATTCGACGTCGTTGTCATCATCAACCTTCCTCCATCACCAATTTCATGATGCTCGCCGCCGAGAGTGAGTAATTCCTTCGTAGGCTTGCTGGACGGTGATGGGTTGGATGAGATTTATCATGTAATCGAGTTAGTTTTGTTAATTAGAGCTTGATCCCTAGTATCCACTGTGTTCTGAGATTGATGTTGTTATAACTTTGCTATGCTTAATGCTCGTCACTAGGGCCCGCGTGCCATAATTTCATATCTGAACCCTTTATGTTTTCATGAATATATTTGTGTTCTTGATCCTATCTTGCAAGTTATACGCACCTATTGCGTGTTATGATCCGCATACCCCAAGGTGACAATAATTGGGATTCTTTCCGGTGATTACCGTAGTTTGAGGAGTTCATGTATTCACTATGTGTTAATGCTTTGTTTCGATTCTCTATTAAGAGGAGGCCAAAATATCCCTTTGTTTCCTTATGGACCTCGCAGCCACGGGAGGGTAGGATAGAAGATATCATGCAAGTTCTTAACACAAACATCGCATGACTATATACGGAATACATGCCTACATTACATTGATGAATTGGAGCTAGTTCTTTGTCGCCTTAGGTTATAACTGTTTGATACGTCTCCAACGTATCTATAATTTTTATTGTTCCATGCTATTATATTATCTGTTTTGGATGTTTTATATGCATTAATATGCTATTTTATATTACTTCTTGGACTAACCTATTAACCTAGAGCCCAGTGCCAGTTTATGTTTTTTCTTTGTTTTTGAGTTTTACAGAAAAGGAATAGCAAACGGAGTCCAAATGAGCTGAAAATTTACAGTGATTTTTTATGAACCAGAAGAGACCCACGGAGCATCGGAGTTGGGCCAGAAGACTTCCGAGGCAAGCACAAGCCTAGGGAGTGCCCGCTGGCTTGTGGGCTCCTCGGGAACCCCCCTGACTTATTTCCAATGCCAAAAATTCCTATAAATAAAGAAACCCCTGAAAAGAAACCTAGAATGGGAGTTCCACCACCTAAAGCCTTTATACCATGAAAATCATTCGGGAACCCGTTCTGACACCTTGTCGGAGGGGGAAACCATCACCGGAGGCCATCTTCATCATCCCGACGGTCTCCATGACGAGGACACTACTAGGATAAGGGCTATAGATGGGATGGACACTAATGGCGCACCCGTCAGGTGGTGCGCCATTAGTATATACTAATGGTGCACCAGCCACAAGGTGCGCCACTAGTAACAATTTTTTTTTAATTTTTCCAAATATTCTAATGGCGCACCGTGGCACAGTGTGCCATTACTAGTGTAACTAGTAATGGCGCCGTGCCACGGTGCGCCATTAGAATATACTTTTTATTTTTTGCAAAACTTCTAATGGCGCACTGAAGCGGTGTGCCATTAGTAACTGTGGTCGACCCCCGCTCCACGGCCGCCGCCCGCACCCCCGCACCTCCCCACTCCACCGCCGCCGACGCCCCACCGCACCTCCCCACTCCACTGCCACCGCCACGACCCCGCCCGCACCTCCCCACTCCAGCGCCGCCCGACCCCCGCACCATCCCCACTCCACCGACGCCGACCGCCCCACCGCACCTCCCCACTCTGCCGCGCCCACGACCACCAGCACCTCCCAACTCCACCGCCGCGACGTCCCACCGCACCTCCCCGCTCCACCGCCACCGCCGCCGACCCCAGCCCGCACCTCCCCACTCCACCGCCGCCGACGACCACCCGCACCTCCCCCGCCCACCTCCCGGCCCGCTCCACCGTCACAAATGAATGCAACTAAAATTGCTAAAAAACAAATTTGATTATATTTTCAAATAACAAATTTGATGATATTTTGAAATAATAAATTTGATGATATTTTTTCATATTCATAAAATTTTTCAAATAACAAATTTGATGATATTTTTAAAAAATTATTACTATTTTATAAAAAAATATTACTGTTATGATTTAAACAAGTTTGAACATATTTAAACACAAATAAATATCAAACAGCATTTTAAATGCATAAATACAAAAAATGGGAAGCCTGGGAATCGAACCCAGGACCTCCTGATGTGTGTTCTGCATGCTGACCAGTCGAGCTAGTGGGCTTGTTCCAATGGAGTGGGGGTTATGTGTAATATAACCTGACCTGTCGGGCTAGTAAATTCTAATGGCGCACCGGGGCGGGATGCGCCATTAGAATGGTTGTACTTATGACGCACTACGGGTGCAGTGCACCATTAGATCCCTCCCCCCAGTTCACTTGTTCCCCTCGCGATGTTGCCTCCCTCCCTCCCTCGCCAGATCCACTTGACCCAAGCCGCCGCCCCCTTGCTCTGCCCCCTCCGTCCGCCGCGCATGAACGCCATCGGTGACGCCGCCGCTGCTGTGGTCTTGCGCTGCCCCGAGGCCGCCGCCCCGACCCCCGCGGGACTCCACCCTCGCCGCCCCCACGCCCCCCGAACGGGATCGGCCGAGCGCGCGCCGCCCGCTCCTCTCCTCTCCTCCTCCCTCCGACGAGCGAGGGCCTCCTTCGGCCCCTGCAGCAGCCGGCGAGCGCGGCCCCGACGCGCCCACTCCGCCTGCCCCTGCCGTCCTCCGCCACCGGCCCCTGCTCTCCTTCGACCGCGGTGAGCAAGGACCCGGACGAGCTCGGACCCCGACCCCGACCCCTTCGCCGACCCCGACCCCGACCCCTCCGGCGACCAGGTACCT
The DNA here is from genome assembly GCA_021605205.1 of Aegilops longissima. Taxonomy (NCBI): domain Eukaryota; kingdom Viridiplantae; phylum Streptophyta; class Magnoliopsida; order Poales; family Poaceae; genus Aegilops; species Aegilops longissima. Next base: position 706,642,353 of record CM038679.1, on the reverse strand, counting down.
CTCCTCCTTCCTCCTTCCTCCCTCTCTCCACCATTCCCCATTCCTTCCAACCGATGCTCCAAACTAAATGTATTGGCAGTGTGTTAACTGAATTTTCGCACTGCATTTTTGTAACTAGGGTTTCTTGGGTAGGACCAGGAGATGTCTTCTGAATTTTTGTTTATCTTGAATATCTTGGGACAATATTTTGGCCATATGGTTAACACACTGAATTTTTCTTTTTGTCTTCTGAGATAGCTAACAGTTCATTCCAATCTTTTGAGATAGCTAACAAAAAGAAGAATACAACAGTGAGGCAAAACCTAGTTACACAAACACTATACTGGAGTAGTATTTCTTAATGATACAAGTTGATGAATAATGTAGCAACGTGAGTGTATGATGTATTGCCATCCATTCACTGAATTTTTTTGACAGTGTGTTAACTGAATTTTTTTGACAGTGTGTTAACTGAATTTTTTTGACAGTGTGTTAACTGAATTTGTTTGACAGTGTGTTAATTGGCCACTTATCTTCATTTCAAAGCCCAAGTTGTAGCCCTTTAGATTGACAGCTGGACAGAAGGTATCTTCTACTACATTTGGAGTATCGTTCTGGCTCACACTATAGTTGTAATTCTACTATAAATTTGCACTATAAATCTATTGAAATTATACTGTTAATACACTGCAATTACATGTCTACTGTATTTACCTCCTCTTCTATACCTTGTACTAGAAGTCAGCAAAAGAATATCAGTTCTACTTTGCCCCCTAGTAGCTCTGGTAGAGTAAGAAACTCCCCTTATAATGATGCTTTTCTCTAGAAAAAAATGATCCTGGATTTTTTTATGGTATTCTTTGTGGTATTAAGATGGAAACCTGGGATACTATTTCTGTTAGGAGATGGTGTTATATTAAGATGCATATATTGTTATGTTACGCAAATTGTATCATCTTGCAACTTAAGTCAGCCTTCCCTTTAAGCAGAAAATTCAGTTAGGAGCTACTATTAAGAGCTACTGTCAAAAACTTGAGCTACTGTCAAAAAATTCAGTTATGGCATCTAGAGTTATGTCAGTTTTGTTTTGTAACTAGAAGACCAAAGTGTTAGGAATTCTGTCCAAACTGTAGTTTTCAGTATTCTGTCCAAACTAAAAACTGTTAAAAAGCATGATGTTTCTTGGATTTCTGTAATGATGATGATGATGGAACACATGGTCTTGGATTTCTGTAATGATGATGGAACATCATAAAGCATTGTACTCCAGTGTGTATGAAGGATACAAAAAATTTAGCAAATCCTCCGATTTTATAAAGTTGTTCTGATATGGGTGAAACTTCACTTGTTTTTAGGCTAGTGTAGGGTGTTGCTTTATTGTGATGCCTCTGAATTACTTGTGATCACATTGAGAAAGACTTGCAAAGATGATGATCATCTTTTAAAGAAAACAATTTCTGTAAACACGTCAGTAACTTTGCTAGTTTGCTGGGTTTTGTCTCCGACCATTGTGTCGTGATGAATTTGCAGGTACCCCGAGAGGCCCTTGAGTTTGCCGGAATGTCGATTAACTTCCGTTCCGGCAAATTCGGGTACTCCATATGTCCTATTTTCAGCAAAGGTCATGCTGAAATTTTCCGTGAATTTTAGCATGACTTTGCTAAAAATCGGACATATGGGGTACTTGCTACTAATGCATGGGCCGGGGTATCTTAGTACTTAATTCAGTAGGATCAACTGCCCCTTTATTCTTGCTGCATTAAACCATAGGTGGAAATAGAGCCAAGTGATTAGTGCCAAGTGATTAGGCCCAACCTAGGTTTCACGGCCATAAGTGTTTTTTCGTTCCTACACCAGCATCATAACAATCACAACAAGTGTTCTGCACCAGCATCATAACAATCACAACAAGTGTTCTGCACCAGCATCATAACAATCACAACAAGTGTTCTGCACCAGCATCATAACAATCACATAACTACATATCAAAAGCAAACTTGTTCATCATTACAAAAGCAAACTTGTTCAACATAACAAAAGAAAACTTGCTCAACCACATAACTACAAACTGAGACACATAATACCACAAACAACTCAATATCCCCAGTAGTAGGGGTCATCCCAATGATCCTCAGCCTCTTGCCATTGCTTCAAACCTTCTTTGATGGTTTCGATTTTCTTTCATGCCTCGTAGGTGACGTACGCATCTTTCGTGGCGTACTCGATGAGGTTGTTTGGCAGTGGGCTGTCCCCCCATAGTTTGTGGTCCAATTTCTTGTTCATCTTCTGCTTCATTTCATTGTAGGATGGGTCGATGAGGCTGGCTGCAAACTCAGCCAAAGACTGCCACTTCTTTCCATTGTTTGGAACTCTCCATTTGCGCTGCATGTCGCATTTAACTTGTCGGGTTGATCTCCAAACCGCATAACTTCAGCTTCTCCTGTCACCTCCAATGGAGAAGCCAACAAAGGTGTACAGCTTCTTCTCCTGCAGGAGCAGGCGGAGTTCCTTGGGCCTGCATCAAATTAATCTGGTGCATCAAATTCATCTACTTCAAAAACTTCAGAAACTACTAATTAGACAGAAACTTCAGAACTTCAGAAATAGTATTGCATCTACTTCAGAACTTCAGAACTATTGCATCTACTTCAGAAACTACTAATTAAACAGAAACTTCAGAACTTCAGAACTATTGCATCTACTTCAGAAACTTCAGAAACTACTAATTAGACAGAAACTTCAGAACTGGATGTTTTTACCATTTGGTTGCCGCGGTGATGTGGTATGCCAGGACGAGATCCTCCATGCATAACTGCAGAACTGCAGCCATTTGCGGAGGTTCGTCTTCCCTGGTATACTCGACATCAACGCCGATCGACCGAGAAAGCATGCCGCCGAGCCTCCTCCTGATCTCGCGGATCCTCTTGTCGGCTTTATCTGGATTGCTGGTGCATACGACATCCAGCGGCTCCTTCAGGTGGATATCAACCTTGAGCGGCACGGTGTAGTCCTGCTTCTGCCCGGGGACCGGAACATCGTCGTCGACCACCAGCGGCTCCTTGCCAGACGCCTCACCACGGTGATGCTTGGCAGACGGAGGGGAGTTGCTCCACGATGCCTCCGCCATTCTCTTGGCAGACGGAGGGGAGTTGCTCCACGATTCCTCCGCCATTGCCCTCTTGGCCAGCGATGGTGGAGGCAGAGGGAGGTAGAGGGAGGAAGATGGAGCGGCAATGGAATGAGGAGGGAGGCAGAGGGAGGAAGATGGAGCGGCAATGGACTGGAAGAAAACCCCCTCTACGTCGTGGGGATTTGCCAGTGGAGGGGAGACGTGGGGAGTTGCCTCGAAAACTCAAACGTCCTGCCCTTTGGCCCTCGAAAACTCTGGAGGGGAGACGTGGGCCCTTTGGTTTCTCCTGTTTCTAAAACAAAACAAAAAAATAACAGCCATATTTTGCTCTAAAATTAATGATCACTGCAACCATATTAAGAGATCAATCTTCAAGCATTAAAACAGCACCAAAACAGTCACTGCAGCCATCCAAAATGGCACCAAAACAGCACCAAAACAACATCAGCCAAAACAGCAAAAAATGCCACCAAAGTATCAACCAAAATGGCACCAGAGTTTTAATGCATTGTATCTTCACCATCAGCCAAAATGGCACCAAAATGGCACCAGATTTTGCATTGTATCTTCACCATCTGCCTCTTCATCACCAAAGTCTCATGCATTTTAACAAAAACTACAGAGAAGGTTGATCACCAATCAAAACAAGGAACATGCGGTAATAGTATAACCTTCATGTCCATTCGCTACTCATCGTCGTCGATACGAAAACAAGGAACTCTATGCCCACTCCTGTTTTCCTCATCATCACTACAACCATAAGTGTTTTTTCATTTCTGCACCAGCATCATAACAATCACAACAAGTGTTCTGCACCAGCATCATAACAATCACATAACTACATAACAAGAGCTTCATTGGTGTCCCCGATTCCCAGCTTCACGGCCAGCAACTCGCACAACACGCAGGCGGCGCCATTGGTGTCTCCGGCGGCGCCATTGGTGTCATCGGCGGCGGCGGTATTGGTGTCTCCGGCACCGGCATGGGCATTGGAGCTTAATGCACCCGGGTGTACGCCGGCCGGCACCTCGCTAGCAAGCGGCCCCTCCGTCAGTTGCACGCCCGCCGTTGGCGGTGCCTCGACATTAGCCGAGCTCGACGCCATCATCACGGTAAATAATTAAGCCTCTCGGCCGAGGACTTCATCTCCTTTTGCCTTTGATTGGGCATCCCTAACGCCCTACATGTTTTCGCATGGCGCCGCCGATGTTCCGTGCACTCTCCTGCACTTCGTGAACGACGAGTTGGTCGATGTCGCCAAGGGCAATATCGTTCAACCGGGCAACCCCGTGTTCCACGGTAAACCGATGCCACCCACCATGTATAGGGTTCAACTGGTTCGGGTGCTGCCAGGCTGCGACGAGTTGTTACCTCCGATTCAACCCGCCGGGGCCGACGAAGAAGATCTGATGACCCTCAGCGCCTGCCTAAGCTGGCCCCTGCTTTGGCCGAAGAGCCAGATTCATTTGGGGGCGGGGGACACCACCCCACAGACAAGACCACATATCGTGCCAGCGCTGCGCCCTTTGCAAGAACGCCGCAACGCTACCGGACATGCCGGACATCCCTATGGCACAGGATCCAGACATGCATATGCCACAGGATCCAGACATGCATATGGCACAGGATCCGGACGACGACGACAACGACGACGATACATTTACCAACGTCGATAAGTACTTTGCCGAACATGGGTACGGTGACGAGTTCGGCGAGCCTCCTTCTCAAGAACCCAACCAAGACGACCGCGATCTAGCTGGTACGGCGGAGAAATCCTATTGCAACAGGCGTCGTCTGGCATTCAGTTCTCAGGAGACGCCTCCAGCTCCCGTCGTCTGGCTTGTGCATAGAGATGTCGTCGTATGTCGTGTACAAGGGTAAGGTTCCCGGAGTCTACGACGACTGGGAGGAGTGTCGGAGACAGGTTCACCGTTTCAGCGGTAACAGTTACAAAGGGTACATCACTAGGGCGGAGGCGGAATCTAGATACGCCCGCTATCTAGCGGGAGAGAGGAGGGAGCGTTGGAGGAACCGGGTGAAGACCAGTTTCATCGCGATGATGCTCATCGTGATGACCGCAGCTCTCTTCTATGTGATGGTAGTTTAGATGATCGATATCGACTTGTAATGTGAAGACAAACTCGCTACTCGCGGTCTCCGAGACTTGTAATGTTCTATCTTCGTTCAGTCTTTTGTATTCGGAGACTAATATGATGAATTATATTCGGAGACTTACCTTCTATTGTATTCGATGAATCTGCTGTTGTTGTGTGGTGCTGTCTATATTCTGTCAAATAATATATTTTGTAACCTGTGAAAAAATCAGAAAAAAAACTAATATTAATACTAATGGCGCACCACACAAGACACTAATGGAGCACTGTAATAATCACACTAATGGCGCATCATCCACTGGTGCGCCATTAGAAAGCCAAAGCACATGGGTACATATGGCCCCTGGGAGGAATTCTAATGGCGCACCGTAGGCAATTCTAATGGCGCACTGCTTGGTGCGCCATTAGAACACCAGATACTAATGGCGCACCAGTTGTGCGCCATTAGAATTTAATTCTAATGGCGTGATGCTAGTGGCGCACCAGTAGTGTGCCATTAGTAGGCAAAACTGGTGCGCCACTAGCATGCCTTTTCCTAGTAGTGGGAAGGAGTAGTTCACCCTCGGGGCTGAGGGTATGTACTAGTAGCTATGTATTTGATCTCTCTCTCTCTCTCTCTCTCTCTCTCTCTCTCTCTCTCTCTCTCTCTCTCGTGTTCTTGATTTGGCACGGTGATGTATAGCGAGCTTTGTTATTATAGTTCGATCTTATGGTGTTTCTCCCTTTCTACCTTCTTCTGATGAATTGGGTCTTGCTCTTTGAGGTTTTGTTATGTTGGATTGAGTATTGGATTTGAGAACACTTGATGTATGTCTTGCGATGGGATATCTGTGGTGACAATGGCATGTTCTATTGATTCACTTGATGTATGTTTTGGCACTCAACTCGCGGATTCCCGAGGTGACATTGGGGTAATCTATCCATAGGGGTTAATGCATGTTTTCTTCCTACGTTCTCCGATAGAAACTTTGGAGTGATTCTTTGTTGCATGCTGAGGGATTGTTATATAATTCAATTATGTTATCATTGTTGAGAGAATTTGCACTAGTGAAAGTTAGAACCCTAGGTCTTGTTTTCAAGCATTGGAATACCCTTTTTGCTCACTTTTGTTACTAATTACCTTGTTGTTTTTATATTTTCATATTACAAAATTCTATATCTATCATCCATATTACACTTGTATCACCATCTCTTCGCCGAACAAGTGCACCTATAAAATTTACCATTGTATAGGGTGTGTTGGGGACACAAGAGACTCTTTGTTATTTGATTGCAGGGTTGTTTGAGAGAGACCATATTCATCCTGCGCCTCCCACGGATTGATAAACCTTAGGTCATCCACTTGATGGAAAATTGCTACTGTCCTACAAAACTCTGCGCTTGGAGGCCCAACACGAGTCTACAAAAAGAAGGTTGCATAGTAGACATCACTGTTACATGATGAATGTCATCCACCATAATTATCCGTCACCAATTCAATGCATACGAGCTTTTCACATATTGATATTTGCTAATTTACTACTATTGTTGCTGTTGTTACAATCGCTACAAAACTGCTACTTTTATTGTTACAGTTACTGTTGCTACTATTACCAATGCTATTAAACTATCATATTACTGTGCTACTGACCACTTTGATGCAGATATTTAGTTCTCCGGGTGTGGTTGAATTGACAACTCAACTGATAATACTTGCAAATATTCTTTGACTCCCCTTGTGTCGAATCAATAAATTTGGGTTGAATACTCTACCCTCGAAAACTGTTGTGATCCCTTATACTTGTTGGTTATCACCGCACTACTGCGTGAAGCGCAAGCCAGAATCCCCACTCCGCGGGATGAAGGATGAGTGTGCCCCCCTCCCCACCCACATACAGGCACCCACAAGCAACCGCGGCTGCGTACAGATCGTGGGCCGCATAGGAAGGAGCTGGTGTCACCCCCACACAACCGCGACGTCTAGATCAAATGACACGTGAAAGACGAGCCCGCGTTGCCGCTGGTGCATAGCTGGTGCGCCCCCATTGCTGGCCCGCGTCGCCTCCACGCCGCCCGATCCCATCAAGGAGGAGCCACTTGTTGGGGAACATAGTAATTTCAAAATATTTCCTACGCACACGCAAGATCATGGTGATGCATAGCAACGAGAGGGGAGAGTGTTGTCCACGTAACCTCGTAGACCAAAAGCGGAAGCGTTAACACAACGCGGTTGATGTAGTCGTACATCTTCACGATCCGACCGATCATGTACCGAACGTACGGCACCTCCGAGTTCAGCACACGTTCAGCCCGATGACGTCCCTCGAACTCCGATCCAGCCGAGTGTTGAGGGAGAGTTTCGTCAGCACGACAGCGTGGTGACGATGTTATGTTCTACCGACGCAGGGCTTCGCCTAAGCACCGCTACAGTATTATCGAGGTGGACTATGATGGAGGGGGCACCGCACACGGCTAAAAGATCAAACGATCAATTGTTGTGTCTTTGGGGTGCCCCCTGCCCCCGTATATAAAGGAGCAAGGGGGAGGCCGGCCGACCCTCTATGGCGCGCCCCCAAGAGGGGAATCCTACTAGGACTCCAAGTCCTAGTAGGTTTCCACCCAAAGGGACAGAGGGGGAAGGAAGGAGAGGGAGAGGGAGAAGGAAAGGGGGCGCCGCCCCCCCCCCCCTCTCCTAGTCCTATTCGGACCAGAGGGGGAGGGGCGCACGGCATGCCCTAGGCCGCCCCTCTCTCTCTCCACTAAGGCCCATCGAGGCCCATTAGTTCCCCCGGAGTTTCTGATAACCCTCAGGCACTCCGGTTTTATCCGAAACTTCTCCGGAACACTTCCAGTGTCCGAATATAGTCATCCAATATATAAATCTTCATGTCTTGACCATTTCGAGACTCCTCGTCATGTCCGTGATCACATCCGGGACTCCGAACAACCTTTGCTACATCAAAACACATAAACTCATAATAAAACTATCATCGTAACGTTAAGCGTTCGGACCCTATGGGTTTGAAACTATGTAGACATGACAGAGACACGTCTCCGGTCAATAACCAATAGCAGAACCTGGATGCTCATATTGGCTCCCACATATTCTACGAAGATATTTATTGGTCAGGCTGCATAACACATATGTTGTTCCCTTTGTTATCGGTATGTTACTTGCCCGAGATTCGATCGTCGGTATCTCAATACCTTGTTCAATCTCGTTACCGGCAAGTCTTTACTCGTTCCGTAATACATCATCTCGCAACTAACTCATTAGTTGCAATGCTTGCAAGGCTTAAGTGATGTGCATTACCGAGAGGGCCCAGAGATACCTCTCCGACAATCGGAGTGACAAATCCTAATCTCGAAATACGCCAACCCAACATGTACCTTCGGAGACACCTGTAGAGCACCTTTATAATCACCCCGTTACGTTGTGACGTTTGGTAGCACACAAAGTGTTCCTTCGGTAAACGGGAGTTGCATAATCTCATAGTCATAGGAACATGTATAAGTCTTGAAGAAAGCAATAGCAACATACTAAACGATCGGGTGCTAAGCAAACGGAATGGGTCATGTCAATCACATCATTCTCCTAATGATGTGATCCCGTTAATCAAATGAAAACCCATGTCTATGGTTAGGAAACATAACCATCTTTGATTAACGAGCTAGTCAAGTAGAGGCATACTAGTGACACTCTGTTTGTCTATGTATTCACACATGTATTATGTTTCTGGTTAATACAATTCTCGCATGAATAATAAACATCTATCATGATATAAGGAAATAAATAATAACTTTATTATTGCCTCTAGGGCATATTTCCTTCAGTCTACCACTTGCACTAGAGTCAATAATCTAGATTACACAGTAATGATTCTAACACCCATGGAGCCTTGGTGCTGATCATGTTTTGCTCGTGGAAGAGGCTTAGTCAAAGGGTCTGCAACATTCAGATCCGTATGTATCTTGAAAATTTCTATGTCTCCCACCTGGACTAGATCCCGGATGGAATTGAAGCGTCTCTTGATGTGCTTGGTTCTCTTGTGAAATCTGGATTCCTTCGCCAAGGCAATTGCACTAGTATTGTCACAAAAGATTTTCATTGGACCCGATGCACTAGGTATGACACCTAGATCGGATATGAACTCCTTCATCCAGACTCCTTCATTTGCTGCTTCTGAAGCAGGTATGTACTCCGCTTCACACGTAGATCCCGCCACGACGCTTTGTTTAGAACTGCACCAACTGACAGCTCCACCGTTAAATGTAAACACGTATCTGGTTTGCGATTTAGAATCATCCGGATCAGTGTCAAAGCTTGCATCAACGTAACCATTTACGGTGAGCTCTTTGTCACCTCCATAAATGAGAAACATATCCTTAGTCCTTTTCAGGTATTTCAGGATGTTCTTGACCGCTGTCCAGTGATCCACTCCTGGATTACTTTGGTACCTCCCTGCCAGACTTATAGCAAGGCACACATCAGGTCTGGTACACAGCATTGCATACATGATAGAGCCTATGGCTGAAGCATAGGGAACATCTTTCATTTTCTCTCTATCTTCTGCAGTGGTCGGGCATTGAGTCTTACTCAATTTCACACCTTGTAACACAGGCAAGAACCCTTTCTTTGCTTGATCCATTTTGAACTTCTTCAAAACTTTGTCAAGGTATGTGCTTTGTGAAAGTCCAATTAAGCGTCTTGATCTATCTCTATAGATCTTAATGCCCAATATGTAAGCAGCTTCACCGAGGACTTTCATCGAAAAACTCTTATTCAAGTATCCCTTTACGCTATCCAGAAATTCTATATCATTTCCAATCAGTAATATGTCATCCACATATAGTATCAGAAATGCTACAGAGCTCCCACTCACTTTCTTGTAAATACAGGCTTCTCCAAAAGTCTGTAAAAAACCAAATGCTTTGATCACACTATCAAAGCGTTTATTCCAACTCCGAGAGGCTTGCACCAGTCCATAAATGGATCGTTGGAGCTTGCACACTTTGTTAGCTCCCTTTGGATCGAAAAAACCTTCCGGTTGCATCATATACAACTCTTCTTCCAGAAATCCATTCAGGAATGCATTTTTTACATCCATTTGCCAAATTTCATAATCATAAAATGCGGCAATCGCTAACATGATTCGGACAGACTTAAGCATCGCTACGGGTGAGAAGGTCTCATCGTAGTCAACCCCTTGAACTTGTCGAGAACCTTTCGCAACAAGTCGAGCTTTGTAGACAGTAATATTACCGTCAACGTCAGTCTTCTTCTTGAAGATCTATTTATTCTCAATTGCTTGCCGATCATCGGGCAAGTCAACCAGAGTCCACACTTTGTTCTCATACATGGATCACATCTCAGATTTCATGGCTTCAGGCCATTTTGCGGAATCTGGGCTCACCATCGCTTCTTCATAGTTCGTAGGTTCATCATGATCTAGTAGCATGACTTCCAGAATAGGATTACCGTACCACTCTGGTGCGGATCTTACTCTGGTTGATCTACGAGGTTCAGTAACAACTTGATCTGAAATTTCATGATCATCATCATTAACTTCCTCACTAATTGGTGTAGGTGTCAAAGAAACTGGTTTCTGTGATGAACTACTTTTCAATAAGGGAGCAGGTACATTTACCTCATCAAGTTCTACTTTCTTTCCACTCACTTCTTTCGAGAGAAACTCCTTCTCTAGAAAGGATCCATTTTTAGCAACAAATGTCTTGCCTTCGGATCTGTGATAGAAGGTGTACCCAAGTCTCCTTTGGGTATCCTATGAAGACACATTTCTCCGATTCGGGTTCGAGCTTATCAGGTTGAAGCTTTTTCACATAAGCATCGCAGCCCCAAACTTTAAGAAACGACAACTTTGGTTTCTTGCCAAACCACAGTTCATAAGGCGTCGTCTCAACGGATTTCGATGGTGCCCTATTTAATGTGAATGCGACCGTCTCTAAAGCATAACCCCAAAATGATAGTGGTAAATCAATAAGAGACATCATAGATCACACCATATCTAGTAAAGTACGATTACGATGTTCGGACACATCATTACGCTGTGGTGTTCCGGGTGGCGTGAGTTGCGAAACTATTCCGCATTGTTTCAAATGTAGACCAAACTCGTAACTCAAATATTCTCCTCGACGATCAGATCGTAGAAACTTTATTTTCTTGTTACGAAGATTTTCAACTTCACTCTGAAATTCTTTGAACTTTTCAAATGTTTAAGACTTATGCTTCATTAAGTAGATATACCCATATCTGCTTAAATCATCTGTGAAGGTGAGAAAATAACGATATCCGCCACGATCCTCAACATTCATCGGACCACATACATCTGTATGTATGATTTTAACAAATCTGTTGCTCTCTCCATAGTACCGGAGAACGGTGTTTTAGTCATCTTGCCCATGAGGCACGGTTCGCAAGTACCAAGTGATTCATAATCAAGTGGTTCCAAAATTCCATCAGTATGGAGTTTCTTCATGCGCTTTACACCGATATGACCTAAACGGCAGTGCCACAAATAAGTTGCACTATCATTATCAACTCTGCATCTTTTGGCATCAACATTATGAATATGTGTATCACTACTATCGAGATTCATTAAAAATAGACCACTCTTCAAGGGTGCATGACCATAAAAGATATTACTCATATAAATAGAACAACCATTATTCTCTGATTTAAATGAATAACCGTCTCGCATCAAACAAGATCCAGATATAATGTTCATGCTCAACGCTGGCACCAAATAACAATTATTTAGGTCTAAAACTAATCCCGAAGATAGATGTAGAGGTAGCGTGCCGACCGCGATCACATCGACTTTGGAACCATTTCCCACGCGCATCGTCACCTCGTCCTTGGCCAGTGTTCGCTTAATCCGTAGTCCCTGTTTCGAGTTGCAAATATTAGCAACAGAACTAGTATCAAATACCCAGGTGCTACTGCGAGCTTTAGTAAGGTACACATCAATAACATGTATATCACATATACCTTTGTTCACCTTGCCATCCTTCTTATCCGCCAAATACTTGGGGCAGCTCCGCTTCCAGTGACCAGTTTGCTTGCAGTAGAAGCACTCAGTTTCAGGCTTAGGTACAGACTTGGGTTTCTTCTCCTGAGCAGCAACTTGCTTGTTGTTCTTCTTGAATTCCCCTTCTTCTTCCCTTTGCCCTTTTTCTTGAAACTAGTGGTCTTGTTGACCATCAACACTTGATGCTCCTTCTTGATTTCTACCTCCACAGCCTTTAGCATTGCGAAGAGCTTGGGAATCGTCTTATCCATCCCTTGCATGTTATAGTTCATCATGAAGCTCTTGTAGCTTGGTGGCAGTGATTGGAGAATTCTGCCAATGACGCTATCATCCGGAAAATTAACTCCCAGTTGAATCAAGTGATTATTATACCCAGACATCTTGAGTATATGCTCACTGACAGAACTATTCTCCTCCATCTTGCAGCTATAGAACTTATTGGAGACTTCATATCTCTCTATCCGGGCATTTGCTTGAAATATTAACTTCAACTCCTGGAACATCTCATATGCTCCATGACGTTCAAAACGTCATTGAAGTACCGGTTCTAAGCCGTAAAGCATGGCACACTGAACTATTGAGTAGTCATCAGCTTTGCTCTGCCAGACATTCATAACATCTGGTGTTGCTCCTGCAGCAGGCCTGGCACCCAACGGTGCTTCTAGGACGTAATTCTTATGTGCAGCAATGAGGATAAACCTCAAGTTACGGACCCAGTTCGTGTAATTTCTACCATCATATTTCAACTTTGCTTTCTCAAGGAACGCATTAAAATTCAACGGAACAACAGCACGGGCCATCTATCTACAATCAAACATAGACAATCAAGATACTATCAGGTACTAAGTTCATGATAAATTTAAGTTCAATTAATCATATTTCTTAAGAACTCCCACTTAGAAAGACATCCCTCTAATCCTCTAAGTGATTACGTGATCCAAATCAACTAAACCATAAACGATCATCACGTGAAATGGAGTAGCCTTCAATGGTGAACATCACTATGTTGATCATATCTACTATATGATTCACGCTCGACCTTTCGGTCTCAGTGTTCCGAGGCCATATCTGCATATGCTAGGCTCGTCAAGTTTAACCTGAGTATTCTGCGTGTGCAAAGCGGGCTTGCACCCGTTGTAGATGGACGAGATCTTATCACACCGATCATCACGTGGTGTGCAGGCACGACGAACTTTGGCAGCAGTGCATACTCAGGAGAACACTTTTATCTTGAAATTTAGTGAGAGATCATCTTATAATGCTACCGTCAATCAAAGCAAGATAAGATGCATAAAGATAAACATCACATGCAATCAATATAAGTGATATGATATGGCCATCATCATCTTGTGCTTGTGATCTCCATCTCCAAGCACCTCCATGATCACCATCGCCATCGGGCGCAACACCTTGATCTCCATCATAGCATCGTTGTCGTCTCGCAAATCTTATGCTTCTCGACTATCGCTACCGCTTAGTGATAAAGTAAAGCATTACAGAGCGATTGCATTGCATACAATAAGCGACAACCATATGGCTCCTGCCATTGTCGATAACTCGGTTACAAAACATGATCATCTCATACAATAAAATATAGCATCACGTCTTGACCATATCACATCACAACATGCCCTGCAAAAACAAGTTAGACGTCCTCTACTTTGTTGTTGCAAGTTTTACGTGGCTGCTACGGGCTTAGCAAGAACCGTTCTTACCTACGCATCAAAAACCACAACGATAGTTTGTCAATTTGGTGTTGTTTTAACCTTCGCAAGGACCGGGCGTAGCTACACTCGGTTCAACTAAAGTTGGAGAAACTGACACCCGCTAGCCACCTTTGTGCAAAGCACGTCGGGAGAACCTGTCTCGCGTAAGCGTACGCGTAATGTCGGTCCGGGCCGCTTCGTCCAACAATACCGCCGAACCAAAGTATGACATGCTGGTAAGCAGTATGACTTATATCACCCACAACTCACTTGTGTTCTACTCGTGCATATGACATCTACGCATAAAACCTGGCTCGGATGCCACTGTTGGGGAACGTAGTAATTTCAAAAAAATTCCTACGCACACGCAAGATCATGGTGATGCATAGCAGCGAGAGGGAGAGTGTTGTCCACACGCCCTCGTGAGACGAAAGCGAAGCGTTAACACAACACGGTTGATGTAGTCGTACGTCTTCACGATTCAACCGATCAAGTACCGAACGTACGGCACCTCCGAGTTCAGCACACGTTCAGCCCGATGACGTCCCTCGAACTCCGATCCAGCCGAGTGTTGAGGGAGAGTTTCGTCAGCACGAAGGCGTGGTGACGATGTTGATGTTCTACCGACGCAGGGCTTCGCCTAAGCACCGCTACAGTATTATCAAGGTGGACTATGGTGGAGGGGGGCACCGCACGCGGCTAAAAGATCAAACGATCAATTGGTGTGTCTTTGGGGCGCCCCCCTGCCCCCGTATATAAAGGAGCAAGGGGGAGGCCGGCCGGCACTCTATGGCGCGCCCCCAAGAGGGGAATTCTACTAGGACTCCAAGTCCTAGTAGGTTTCCACCTAAAGGGAGAGGGGGGGAAGGAAGGAGAGGGAGAGGGAGAAGGAAAGGGGGGCGTCGCCCCCCCCCCCCTCTCCTAGTCCAATTCGGACAAGAGGGGGAGGGCCGCGCGGCCTGCCCTAGGCCGCCCCTCTCTCTCTCTCCACAGGCCGCGCGCCCCTCTCTCTCTCCACTAAGGCCCATCGAGGCCCATTAATTCCCCCGGGGTTTCAGATAACCCTCCGGCACTCCGGTTTTATCCGAAACTTCTCCGGAACACTTCCGGTGTCTGAATATAGTCGTCCAATATATCAATCTTCATGTCTCGACCATTTCGAGACTCCTCGTCATGTACGTGATCACATCCGGGACTCCGGACAACCTTCGGTACATCAAAACACATAAACTCATAATAAAACTGTCATCGTAACATTAAGCGTGCGGAACCTACGGGTTCGAGAACTATGTAGACATGACCGAGACACGTCTCCGGTCAATAACCAATAGAAGAACCTGGATGCTCATATTGGCTCCCACATATTCTACGAAGATCTTTATCGGTCAGACCGCATAAGAACATACTGTTGGAAATATGCCCTAGAGGCAATAATAAAAGCATTATTGTTATATTTCCTTGTTCATGATAATTGTCTTTTATTCATGCTATAATTGTATTATCCGGAAATCGTAATACACGTGTGAATACATAGACCACAATACGTCCCTAGTGAGCCTCTAGTTGACTAGCTCGTTGGTCAACAGATAGTCATGGTTTCCTGACTATGGACATCAGATGTCATTGACAACGGGATCACGTCATTAGGAGAATGACGTGATGGACAAGACCCAATCCTAAGCATAGCACAAGATCGTGTAGTTCGTTTTGCTAGAGCTTTCTCAATGTCAAGTATCTATTCCTTAGACCATGAGATCGTGTAACTCCCGGATACCGTAGGAGTGCTTTGGGTGTACCAAACGTCACAACGTAACTGGGTGACTATAAAGGTGCATTACAGGTATCTCCGAAAGTGTCTGTTGGGTTGACACCGATCGAGACAGGGATTTGTCACTCCGTATGACGGAGAGGTATCACTGGGCCCACTCGGTAGTGCATCATCATAATGAGCTCAAGGTGACCAAGTGTCTGGTCACCGGATCATGCATTACGGTACGAGTAAAGTGACTTGCCGGTAACGAGACTGAACAAGGTATTGGGATACCGACGATCGAGTCTCGGGCAAGTAACATACCGTCTGACAAAGGGAATAGTATACGGGGTTGCTTGAATCCTCGACATCGTGGTTCATCCGATGACATCATCGAGGAGCATGTGGGAGCCAACATGGGTATCCAGATCCGCTGTTCGTTATTGACCGAGAGCGCCCGGTCATGTCGCATGTCTCCGAACCCGTAGGGTCTACACTTAAGGTTCGGTGACGCTAGGGTTATTAGGAAGACTTGTATGTGATTACCGAATGTTGTTCGGAGTCCCGGATGAGATCCCGGACGTCACGAGGAGTTCCGAAAGGGTCCAGAGGTAAAGATTTATATATGGGAAGTTGTCACACGGACGCCGGAAAGTTTTGGGGCGTGCGGTATTGTCTTGGGGCCACCGGAAGGGTTCCGGAGGTCCACCGGGAGGGGCCACCCCTCTCGGGGGGCCACTTGGGCTGCGTGGAGAGGGAGCCAGCCCCTGGTGGGCTGGGCGCACCCCCTCCCTTGGGCCCTTGCGCCTAGGGTTGAGGGGGGAACCCTAGAGGGGGCGCCCCCCCTTGCTTGGGGAGCAAGTCCCCCCTCCCCTTGGCCGCCGCCCCCCTCTAGATGCATCTAGAGGCCGCCCTTCTCCTTCCCCTATAAATAGAGGGGTGAGGGAGGCAGCCGCACCACAAGCCAAGGCGCAGCCCTCCCCTCCCCAACACCTCTCCTCCTCCGTTGTGTGCTCGGCGAAGCCCTGTCGGAGTACTACATCTCCACCATCATCACGCCGTCGTGCTGCCGGTGGAGCTGTCTTCCTCAACCTCTCCTTCCTCCTTGCTGGATCAAGACGGAGGAGACGTCTCCCATACCGTACGTGTGTTGAACGCGGAGGTGCTGTCCGTTCAGCACTTGGTCATCGGTGATATGAATCACGTCGAGTACGACTCCATCATCACCGCTCCCTCGAACGCTTCCGCACTCGATCTACAAGTGTTATGTAGATGCAAACTCATTCCCTTGACTCGTTGCTTAGATGAACTCATAGATGGATCTTGGTGAAACCGTAGGAAAAATTTTAATTTTCTGCAACGTTCCCCAACAGTGGCATCATGAGCTAGGTCCATGCGTAGTTCTCTATTGCACGAGTAGAACACAATTTGGTTGCGGGCGTAGATCTTGTCAACTTGCTTGCCGCTACTAGTCTTATCTTGCTTCCGCGGTATTGTGGGATGAAGCGGCCCGGACCAACCTTACACGTACGCTTACGTGAGACCGGTTCCACCGACTAACATGCACTAGTTGCATAAGGTGGCTGGCGGGTGTCTGTCTCTCCCACTTTAGTTGGAGCGGATTCGATGAAAAGGGTCCTTATGAAGGGTAAATAGAAGTTGACAAGATCACGTTGTGGTTATTCGTAGGTAAGAAAACGTTCTTGCTAGAACCCAATTGCAGCCACGTAAAGATGCAACAACAATTAGAGGACGTCTAACTTGTTTTTGCAGCAATTGTCATGTGATGTGATATGGCCAAGTTGTGATGAATGATGAATGACATATTGTGATGTATGAGATCATGTTCTTGTAATAGGAATCACGACTTGCATGTCGATGAGTATGACAACCGGCAGGAGCCATAGGAGTTGTCTTTATTTTGTATGACCTGCGTGTCATTGAAGAACGTGTAAATTACTTTACTTTATTGCTAAACGCGTTAGCCATAGAAGTAGAAGTCGTTGGCGTGACAACTTCATGAAGACACGATGATGGAGATCATGGTGTCATGCCGGTGACAAGATGATCATGGAGCCCCGAAGATGGAGATCAATGGAGTTTTATGATATTGGCCATATCATGTCACTATTATATAATTGCATGTGATGTTTATTATGTTTATGCATCTTGTTTACTTAGAACGACGGTAGTAAATAAGATGATCCCTTACAACAATTTCAAGAAGTGTTCTCCCCTAACTGTGCACCATTGCTAAAGTTCGTCGTTTCGAAGCACCACGTGATGATCGGGTGTGATAGATCCTTACGTTCACATACAATGGGTGTAAGACAGTTTTACACATGCAAAACACTTAGGGTTAACTTGACGAGCCTAGCATGTACAGACATGGCCTCGAAACACGGAGACCGAAAGGTCGAACACGAGTCGTATAGAAGATACGATCAACATGAGAATGCTCACCGACGATGACTAGTCCGTCTCACGTGATGATCGGACACGGCCTAGTCGACTCGGATCGTGTAACACTTAGATGACTAGAGGGATGTCAAATCTGAGTGGGAGTTCATTCAATAATTTGATTAAGATGAACTTAATTATCATGAACTTAGTCTAAAACTTTTTGCAAAATATGTCTTGTAGATCAAATGCCCAACGCTCATGTCAACATGAACTTCAAGCGCGTTCCTAGAAAACCAAGCTGAAAGATGATGGCAGCAACTATACGGACTGGGTCCGGAACCTGAGGATCATCCTCATAGCTGCCAAGAAGGCATATGTCCTAGAAGAACCGTTAGGTGACCCACCTGCTCTCCCAGCACTGCAAGACGATTTGAATGTTTGGCAGACACGTACTGATGATTACTCCCTCGTTCAGTGCGGCATGCTTTACACCTTAGAACCGGGGCTCCAAAAGCGTTTTGAGCGACACGGAGCATATGAGATGTTCGAAGAGCTGAAACTAGTTTTCCAAGCTCACGCCCGGGTCGAGAGATATGAAGTCTTCGACAAGTTCTATAGTTGTAAGATGGAGGAAAACAGTTCTGTCAGTGAGCACATACTCAAAATGTCTGGGTTGCACAGCCGCCTGTCCCAGCTGGAGATTAACCTCCCGGACGAGGCGGTCATTGACAGAATCCTTTAGTCGCTCCCACCAAGCTACAAGAGCTTCGTGATGAACTACAATATGCAGGGGATGGTGAAGACCATTCCTGAAGTATTTTCAATGCTGAAGTCAGCAGAGGTTGAAATCAAGAAAGAACATCAAGTGTTGATGGTCAATAAGACCACTAAGTTCAAGAAGGGCAAGGGTAAGAAGAACTTCAAGAAGGACGGCAAAGATGTTGCCGCGCCCGTAAGCCGCTTGCCGGAAGAAGTCAAAGAATGGACCCAAGCCTGAGACTGAGTGCTTTTATTGCAAGGGGAAGGGTCACTGGAAGCGGAACTGCCCCAAATACTTAGCGGATAAGAAGGCCGGCAACACCAAAGGTATATTTGATATACATGTAATTGATGTGTACCTTACCGATTACTCGTAGTAACTCCTGGGTATTTGATACGGTGCCGTTGCTCATATTTGTAACTCACAGCAGGAGCTGTGGAACAAGCGGAGACTGGCGAAGGATGAGGTGACGATGCGCGTCGGGAATGGTTCCAGAGTCGATGTGATCGCCGTCGGCACGCTACCTCTACATTTACCTACGGGATTAGTTTTGAACCTTAATAATTGTTATTTGGTGCCAAGTTTGAGCATGAACATTGTATCTGGATCTCGTTTAATGCGAGATGGCTACTCATTTAAATCCGAGAATAATGGGTGTTCTATTTATATGAGAGATATGTTTTATGGTCATGCTCCAATGGTCAATGGTTTATTCTTAATGAATCTCGAGTGTAATATTACACATATTCATAGCGTGAATACCAAAAGATGTAAAGTTGATAACGATAGTCCCACATACTTGTGGCACTGCCGCCTTGGTCACATTGGTGTCAAGCGCATGCAGAAGCTCCATGCTGATGGACTTTTGGAGTCTCTAGATTATGAATCATTTGACACATGCGAACCATGCCTCATGGGCAAGATGACCAAGACTCCGTTCTCCGGAACAATGGAGCGAGCAACCAACTTGTTGGAAATCATACATACCGATGTGTGCGGTCAAATGAGCGTTGAGGCTCGCGGAGGATATCGTTATGTTCTCACTCTCACAAATGACTTGAGTAGATATGGGTATGTCTACTTGATGAAACACAAGTCTGAGACCTTTGAAAAGTTCAAGGAATTTCAGAATGAAGTAGAGAATCAACGTGACCGAAAGATAAAATTCTTACGATCAGATCATGGAGGAGAATATTTAAGTCGCGAATTTTGTACACACTTAAGAAAATGTGGAATCGTTTCACAACTCACGCCGCCTGGAACACCTCAGCGTAACGGTGTTCCGAACGTCGTAATCGCACTCTATTGGATATGGTGCGATCCATGATGTCTCTTACCGATTTACCGCTATCATTTTGGGGATACGCTCTAGAGACAGCTACATTCACTTTAAATAGGGCACCGTCTAAATCCGTTGATACGACACCGTATGAATTATGGTTTGGGAAGAAACCTAAGCTGTCGTTTCTAAAAGTTTGGGGATGCGATGCTTATGTCAAGAAACTTCAACCTGAAAAGCTCGAACCCAAGTCGGAAAAATGTGTCTTCATAGGATACTCTAAGGAAACCATTGGGTATACCTTCTACTTAAGATCCGAGGGCAAGATCTTTGTTGCCAAGAACGGATCCTTTCTGGAAAAAGAGTTTCTCTCGAAAGAAGTAAGTGGAAGGAAAGTAGAACTCGATGAAGTACTACCTCTTGAACAGGATAGTAGTGCAGCTCAGGAAAATGTTCCTGTGATGCCTACACCAACTGAAGAGGAAATTAATGATGATGATCAAGGTACTTCGGATCAAGTTGCTACTGAACTTCGTAGGTCCACAAGGACACGTTCCGCACCAGAGTGGTACGGCAACCCTGTCCTAGAAATCATGTTGTTAGACAACGGAGAACCTTCGAACTATGAAGAAGCGATGGCGGGCCCAGATTCCAACAAATGGCTAGAAGCCATGAAATCCGAGATAGAATCCATGTTTGAAAACTGTTGGGGAACGTAGTAATTTCAAAAAAATTCCTACGCACACGCAAGACCATGGTGATGGCATAGCAACGAGAGGGAGAGTGTACGTCCACGCACCCTCGAGACCGAAAGCGAAGCGTTATAAAACGCGGTTGATGTAGTCGACGTCTTCACGATCCGACCGATCCAAGTACCGAACGTCACGGCACCTCCGAGTTCTGCACACGTTCAGCTCGATGGCGATCCCGGGCTCCGATCCAGCAAAGCGTCGGGGATGAGTTCCGTCAAGACGACGGCGTGGTGACGATGATGATGCTCCACCGACGAGGGCTTCGCCTAAGCTCTGCGACGATATGACTTCACCGGCGTGAGGGCTTCGCCTAAGCTCCGCGACGATATGACGAAGTGGAATATGGTGGAGGGGGCACCGACACGGCTAAGAACGATCCGTAGATCAACTTGTGTGTCTGGGGTGCCCCCTGCCCCGTATATAAAGGAGCAAGGGGTGCGGCCAGCCCAAGGGGCGCGCTGGAGGAGTCCTACTCCCAGGGAGTAGGACTCCCCCCTCTCCTAGTTGGACTAGGACTTGGGGAGGGGAAGAGGGAAGGCGCCGCCCCCCTCCCTGTCCTATTCGGACTAGAGGGGAGGGGGCGCGCCTGCCCCCTGCCGGCCCTTCCTCTTCTCCCTTATGGCCCATCAAGGCCCATTGACCCCGGGGTTCCGTAACCCCGGTGTTCGATAACGTCCTGTTTTCATCCGAACCTTTCCAAGTCAAACATAGGCTTCCAATATATCAATCTTCATGTCTCAACCATTTCGAGACTCCTCGTCATGTCTGTGATCACATCCGGGACTCCGAACAACCTTCGGTACATCAAAACTTATAAACTCATAATGAACTGTCATCGAAACGTTAAGCGTGCGGACCCTACGGGTTCGAGAACTATGTAGACATGACCTAGAACCATTCTCGGTCAATAACCAATAGCGGAACCTGGATGCCCATATTGGTTCCTACATATTCTACGAAGATCTTTATTGGTCAAACCGCATAACGACATATGTTGTTCCCTTTGTCATCGGTATGTTACTTACCCGAGATTCGATCGTCGGTATCCAATACCTAGTTCAATCTCGTTACCGGTAAGTCTCTTTACTCGTTCCGTAATACATCATCTCACAACTAACTTATTAGTTTCAATGCTTGCAAGGCTTATGTGATGTGTATTACCGAGAAGGCCTAGAGATACCTCTCCGACAATCGGAGTGACAAAACCTAATCTCAAATCGCCAACCCAACAAGTACCTTTGGAGACACCTGTAGTACTCCTTTATAATCACCCGATTACGTTGTGACGTTTGGTAGTACCAAAGTGTTCCTCCGGTAAATGGGAGTTGCATAATCTCATAGTTACAGGAACATGTATAGGTCATGAAGAAAGCAATAGCAATATACTAAGCGATCAAGTGCTAAGCTAACGGAATGGGTCATGTCAATCACATCATTCTCCTAATGATGTGATCCCATTAATCAAATGACAACACATGTCTATGGTTAGGAAACATAACCATCTTTGATTAATGAGCTAGTCTAGTAGAGGCATACTAGTGACTATCTGTTTGTCTATGTATTCACACATGTATTATGTTTCCGGTTAATACAATTCTAGCATGAATAATAAACATTTATCATGATATAAGGAAATAAATAATAACTTTATTATTGCCTCTAGGGCATATTTCCTTCATCTCCCACTTGCACTAGAGTCAATAATCTAGATTACAGTAATGATTCTAACACCCATGTAGTCTTGGTGCTGATCATGTTTTGCTCGTGGAAGAGGCTTAGTTAACGGGTCGCAACATTCAGATCCGTATGTATTTTGCAAATCTCTATGTCTCCCACTTGGACTTGGTCCCGAATGGAATTGAAGCGTCTCTTGATATGCTTGGTCCTCTTGTGAAATCTGGATTCCTTTGCCAAGGCAATTGCACCAGTATTGTCACAGAAGATCTTCATTGGTCCCGATGCACTAGGTATGACACCTAGATCGGAAATGAAATCTTTCATCCAGACTCCTTCATTTGCTGCTTCCGAAGCAGCTATGTACTCCGCTTCACATGTAGATCCCGACACGACGCTTTGTTTAGAACTGCACCAACTGACAGCTCCACCGTTAATAAAAACACGTATCCGGTTTGCGATTTAGAATCGTCCGGATCAGTGTCAAAGCTTGCATCGACGTAACCATTTACGACTAGCTCTTTGTCACCTCCATATCGAGAAACATATCCTTAGTCCTTTTCGGTATTTCAGGATGTTCTTGACCGCTGTCCGATGATCCACTCTGGATTACTTTGGTACCTTCCTGCCAAGCTTATCGCTAAGCATACGTCAGTCTGGTACACAGCATTGCATACATGATAGAGCCTATGGCTGAAGCATAGGAACATCTTTCATTTTCTCTCTATCTTCTGCTTTGTGGTCGGGCATTGAGTCGACTCAATCTTACACCTTGTAATACAGGTAAAAACCTTTTTTGCTCGATCCATTTTGAACTTTTTCAAAACTTTATCAAGGTATGTGCTTTGTGAAAGTCAATTAAGCGTCTTGATCTATCTCTATAGATCTTGATGCCCAATATGTAAGCAGCTTCACCGAGGTCTTTCATTGAAAAACTTTTATTCAAGTATCCTTTTATGCTATCCAGAAATTCTATATCATTTCCAATCAATAATATGTCGTCCACATATAATATCGAAATGCTACTGAGCTCCCACTCACTTTCTTGTAAATACAGGCTTCTCCAAAAGTCTGTATAAAACCATATGCTTTGATCACACTATCAAAGCGTTTATTCCAACTCGAGAGGCTTGCACTGACCATAAATTGATCGTTGGAGCTTGCACACTTTGTTAGCACCCTTTGGATCAACAAAACCTTCTGGTTGCATCATATACAACTCTTCTTCTAGAAATCCATTCAAGAATGCAGTTTTACATCCATTTGCCAATATTTCATAATCATAAAATGCGGCAATTGCTAACATGATTCGGACAGACTTAAGCATCGCCACGGGTGAGAAAGTCTCATCGTAGTCAACCCCTTGAACTTGTCGAAAACCTTTCGCAACAAGTCGAGCTTTATAGACAGTTACATTACCATCGGCGTCGGTCTTCTTCTTAAAGATCCATTTATTCTCAATGGCTTGCCGATCATCGGGCAAGTCAACCAAAGTCCATACTTTGTTCTCATACATGGATCCCATCTCAGATTTCATGGCTTCCAGCCATTTTATGAATCTGGGCTCACCATCGCTTCTTCATAGTTTGTAGGTTCGCCATGGTCAAGTAACATGACTTCGAATAGGATTACCGTACCACTCAGTGCGTATTTTACTCTGTTTGACCTACGAAGTTCAGTAGCAACTTGATCTGAAGTTTCATGATCAACATCATTAGTTTCCTCACTAATTGGTGTAGTTGTCACAGGAACCGTTTCTTGTGATGAACTACCTTCCAATAAGGGAGCAGATACAGTTATCTCATCAAGTTCCACTTTCCTCCCACTCACTTCTTTCGAGAGAAACTCCTTCTCTAGAAAGGATCCGAATTTAGCAACGAAAATCTTGCCTTCAGATCTGTGATAGAATGTGTACCCAACAGTCTCCTTTGGGTATCCTATGAAGACACATTTCTCCGATTTGGGTTCGAGCTTATCTGGTTGAAGTTTCTTCACATAAGCATCGCAGCCCCAAACTTTAAGAAACGACAACTTTGGTTTCTTGCCAAACCACTGTTCATAAGGTGTCATCTCAACGGACTTAGATGGTGCCCTATTTAACGTGAATGCGGCCGTCTCTAAAGCATATCCCCAAAACGATAGCGGTAAATCAGTAAGAGACATCATAGATCGCACCATATCAAGTAAAGTACGATTCTGACGTTCGGACACACCATTCCTCTGTGGTGTTCGGGTGGCGTGAGTTCTAAACTATTCCGCATTGTTTCAAATGTAAACCAAACTCGTAACTCAAATATTCTCCTCCACGATCAGATCGTAGAAATTTTATTTTCTTGTTACGATGATTTTCCACTTCACTCTGAAATTCTTTGAACTTTTCAAATGTTTCAGATTTGTGTTTCATTAAGTAGATATACCCATATCTGCTCAAATCATCTGTGAAGGTGAGAAAATAACGATACCATTGCGTGCCTCAACATTCATTGGACCACAAACATCAGTATGTATGATTTCCAACAAATCAGTTGCTCGCTCCATAGTTCGGGAGAACGGCGTTTTAGTCATCTTGCCCATGAGGCACGGTTCGCAAGTACCAAGTGATTCATAATCAAGTGATTCCAGAAGCCCATCAGTATGGAGTTTCTTCATGCGTTTTACACCGATATGACCCAAACGGCAGTGCCACAAATAAGTTGCATTATCATTATCAACTCTGCATCTTTTGGTTTCAACACTATGAATATGTGTATTACTACTATCGAGATTCAATAAGAATAGACCACTCTTCAAGGGTGCATGACCATAAAAGATATTATTCATATAAATAGAACAACCATTATTCTCTGTCTTAAATGAATAACCGTCTCGCATCAAACAAGATCCAGATATAATGTTCATGCTTAACGCTGGCACCAAATAACAATTATTTAGGTCTAAAACTAATCCCGATGGTAGATGTAGAGGTAGCGTGCCGACCGCGATCACATCGACTTTGGAACCATTTCCCACGCGATCGTCACCTCGTCCTTAGCTAATCTTCGCTAATCCGTAGTTTACATTTGAGTTGCAAATATTAGCAGCAGAACCGATATCAAATACCCAGTACTCTGCGAGTATTAGTAAGGTACACATCAATAACATGTATATCACATATACCTTTGATCACCTTGCCATCCTTCTTATCCGCCAAATACTTGGGGCAGTTCCGCTTCGGTGTCGATCTGCTTGCGGTAAAAACACTCGATTTCAGGCTTAGGTCCAGACTTGGGTTTCTTCTCTTGAGCAGCAACTTTCTTGCTGTTCTTTTGAAGTTCCTTCTTCTTCCCTTTGCCCTTTTCTTGAAACTAGTGGTCTTGTTGACCATCAACACTTGATGCTCTTTCTTGATTTCTACCTCATGGCTTTTAGCATTGCGAAGAGCTCGGGAATTGTTTTGGTCATCCCTTGCATATTATAGTTCATCACGAAGCTCTTGTAGCTTGGTGGCGTGATTGGAGAATTCATCAATGACACTATCATCCGGAAGAGTAACTCCCAGTTGAATCAAGTGATTATTATACCCGGACATTTTGAGTATATGTTCACCGTGAACTATTCTCCTCCATCTTGCAGCTATAGAACTTATTGGAGACTTCATATCTCTCAATCCGGGCATTTGCTTGAAATATTAACTTCAACTCCTGGAACATCTCATATGCTCCATGACGTTCAAAACGTCGTTGAAGACCCGGTTCTAAGCCGTAAAGCATGGCACTTGAACTATCGAGTAGTCATCAGCTTTGCTCTGCAGACGTTCTTAACGTCGTCGGTTGCTCATCAGCAGCAGGCACTGGCACCCAGCGGTGCTTCGGGGCGTAATTCTTTTGTGCAGCAATGAGGATAATCCTCAAGTTACGGACCCAGTCCGTGTAATTGCTACCATCATCTTTCAACTTTGCTTTCTCAAGGAACGCATTAAAATTCAACGGAACAACAAGACGAGCCATCTATCTACGATAAACATAGACAAGCAAAATACTATCGGTACTAAGTTCATGATAAATTTAAGTTTAATTAATCATATTAAAAACTCCCACTTAGACAGACATCTCTCTAGTCATCTAAGTGATTACGTGATCCAAATCAACTAAACCATGTCCAATCATCACGTGAGATGGAGTAGTTTTAATGGTGAACATCACTATGTTGATCATATCTACTATATGATTCACGTTCGACCTTCGGTCTCCGTGTTCGAGGCCATATCTGTTATATGCTAGGCTCGTCAAGTTTAACCTGAGTATTCGCGTGTGCAACTGTTTTGCACCCGTTGTATTTGAGCGTAGAGCCTATCACACCCGATCATCACGTGGTGTCTCAAAGACGAAGAACTTTCATAACGGTGCATACTCAAGGAGAACACTTCTTGATAATTTTAGTGAGAGATCATCTTATAATGCTACCGTCAATCAAAGCAAGATAAGATGCATAAAGGATAAACATCACATGCAATCAATATAAGTGATATGATATGGTCATCATCATCTTGTGCTTGTGATCTCCATCGCCGAAGCACCGTCATGATCACCATCGTCACCGGCGCGACACCTTGGTCTCCATCGTAGCATCGTTTGTTGTCTCGCCAACTATTGCTTCTACGACTATCACTACTGCTTAGTGATAAAGGAAAGCAATTACATGGCTTTTGCATTTCATACAATAAGCGACAACCATATGGCTCTGCCGCCGATTGCCGATAACTCGGTTACAAAACATGATCATCTCATACAATAAAATATAGCATCACGTCTTGACCACATCACATCACAACATGCCCTGCAAAAACAAGTTAGGCGTCCTCTACTTTGTTGTTGCAAGTTTTACGTGGCTGCTACGGGCTGAGCAAGAACCGTTCTTACCTCGCATCAAAACCACAGCGATAGTTTGTCAAGTTGGTGCTGTTTTAACCTTCGCAAGGACGGGCGTAGCCACACTCAGTTCAACTAAAGTGAGAGAGAGACACCGCGGTCACCTTTAAGCAACTAGTGCTCAAGCGGTGAAACCAGTCTCGCGTAAGCGTCTGGCGTAATGTCGGTCGGGCCGCTTCATCTCACAATACCGCGCGAACCAAAGTATGACATGCTGGTAAGCAGTATGACTTATATCGCGCACAACTCACTTGTGTTCTACTCGTGCATATGACATCAACGCATAAAACCAGGCTCGGATGCCTTTGTTGGGGAGCGTAGTAATTTCAAAAAATTCCTACGCACACGCAAGACCATGGTGATGGCATAGCAACGAGAGGAGAGTGTCTGTCCACGTACCCTCGTGAGACCGAAAGCGGAGGCGTTATAACAACGCGGTTGATGTAGTCGTCGTCTTCACAATCCGACCGATCCAAGTACCGAGCGACGGCACCTCCGAGTTCGCACACGTTCAGCTCGATGGCGATCCCGGGCTCCGATCCAGCAAAGCGTCGGGGATGAGTTCCGTCAAGACGACGGCGTGGTGGCGATGATGATGCTCCACCGGCGCAGGGCTTCGCCTAAGCTCGCGACGATATGACTTCACCGGCGCAGGGCTTCGCCTAAGCTCATGACGATATGACGAAGTGGAATATGGTGGAGGGCACCGCACACGGCTAAGAACGATCCGTAGATCAACTTGTGTGTCTGGGGTGCCCCCTGCCCCCGTATATAAAGGAGCAAGGGGGTGCGGCCAGCCCAAAGGCGGCGCTGGAGGAGTCCTACGCCACGGAGTAGGACTCCCCCCTCTCCTAGTTGGACTAGGACTTGGGGAGGGAAGAGGAAGAGGCGCCGCCCCCTCTCCTGTCCTATTCGGACTAGAGGGGAGGGGGCGGCCTGCCCTGGCCGGCCCTTCCTCTTCTCCTTATTGCCCATCAAGGCCCATTGACCCCGGGGTTCCAGTAACCCCGTGTTCGATAACGTCCTGTTTTCATCCGAAACCTTTCCAAGTCAAACATAGGCTTCCAATATATCAATCTTTATGTCTCGACCATTTCGAGACTCCTCGTCATGTCCGTGGTCACATCCGGGACTCTGAACAACCTTCGGTACATCAAAACTTATAAACTCATAATGAACTGTCATCGAAACATTAAGCGTGCGGACCCTACGGGTTCGAGTACTATGTAGACATGACCTAGAACCATTCTCGGTCAATAACCAATAGCGGAACCTGGATGCCCATATTGGTTCCTACATATTCTACGAAGATCTTTATTGGTCAAACCGCATAACGACATACGTTGTTCCCTTTGTCATCGGTATGTTACTTACCCGAGATTCGATCGTCGGTATCCAATACCTAGTTCAATCTCGTTACGGTAAGTCTCTTTACTCGTTCCGTAATACATCATCTCACAACTAACTTATTAGTTGCAATGCTTGCAAGGCTTATGTGATGTGTATTACCGAGAAGGCCTAGAGATACCTCTCCGACAATCGGAGTGACAAAACCTATTCTCGAAATCGCCAACCCAACAAGTACCTTTGGAGACACCTGTAGTACTCCTTTATAATCACCCGATTCGTTGTGACGTTTGGTAGTACCAAAGTGTTCCTCCGTGGCACGGAGTTGCATAATCTCATAGTTATAGGAACATGTATAGGTCATGAAGAAAGCAATAGCAATATACTAAGCGATCAAGTGCTAAGCTAACAGAATGGGTCATGTCAATCACATCATTCTCCTAATGATGTGATCCCATTAATCAAATGACAACACATGTCTATGGTTAGGAAACATAACCATCTTGATTAATGAGCTAGTCTAGTAGAGGCATACTAGTGACTATCTGTTTGTCTATGTATTCACACATGTATTATGTTTCGGTTAATACAATTCTAGCATGAATAATAAACATTTATCATGATATAAGGAAATAAATAATAACTTTATTATTGCCTCTAGGGCATATTTCCTTCAAAAACAAAGTATGGACTTTGAGTGACTTGCCGGATGATCGGCGAGCGATAGAAAACAAATGGATCTTTAAGAAGAAGACGGGCGCGGATGGTAATATTACCATCTATAAAGCTCGACTTGTCGCTAAGGGTTATCGGCAAGTTCAAGGGATTAACTATGATGAGACTTTCTCTCCCGTAGCGAAGCTTAAGTCCGTCCGAATCATGTTAGCAATTGCCGCATACTATGATTATGAGATATGGCAGATGGACGTCAAAACAGCGTTCCTTGACGGTTATCTTAAGGAAGAGCTGTATATGATGCAGTCGGAAGGTTTTGTCGATCCTAAGAATGCTGACAAAGTATGCAAGCTCCAGCGATCCATTTATGGGCTGGTGCAAGCATCTCGGAGTTGGAACATTCGCTTTGATGAGATGATCAAAGCGTTTGCGTTTATGCAGACTTATGGAGAAGCCTGCGTTTACAAGAAAGTGAGTGGGAGCTCTGTAGCATTTCTCATATTATATGTAGATGACATACTTTTGATGGGAATGATATAGAATTCTTGGACAGCATTAAGGCCTACTTGAATAAGTGTTTTTCAATGAAGGACCTTGGAGAAGCTGCTTATATATTAGGCATCAAGATCTATAGAGATAGATCGAGACGCCTCATAGGTCTTTCACAAAGCACATACCTTGATAAGATTTTGAAGAAGTTCAAAATGGATCAGTCAAGAAGGGTTCTTGCCTGTATTGCAAGGTGTGAGATTGAGCTCAGCCCAATGCCCGACCACGGCAAAAGATAAAGAAGAGATGAGTGTCATCCCTATGCTTCAGCCATAGGATCTATTATGTATGCCATGCTGTGTACCAGACCTGATGTAAACCTTGCCGTAAGTTTGGTAGGAAGGTACCAAAGTAATCCCGCAAGGAACACCGGACAGCGGTCAAGAATATCCTAAAGTACCGAAAAGGACAAAGGACATGTTTCTCGTTTATGGAGGTGACGAAGAGCTCGTCGTAAAGGGTTACGTCGATGCTAGCCGACACTGATCTGGATGACTCTAAGTCACAAACCGGATCGTGTATATGTTGAATGGTGGAGCGATGGCTGGTGCAGCTGCAAGCGAAGCGTCGTGGCGGGATCTACATGTGAAGCGGAGTACATGGCAGCCTCGGAGGCAGCACATGAAGCAATATGGGTGAAGGAGTTCATCACCGACCTAGAGTCATACCCAATGCGTCGGGGCCGATCAAACTCTTCGTGACAACACTTTGGAGCTATTGCACTTGCCAAGGAGCCAGGTTTCACAAGAAGACCAGCACATCAAGCGTCGCTTCAACTCCATCCGTGAAAATGTTCAGGATGGAGACATAGAAATTTGTAAAGTGCATACGGATCTGAATGTCGCAGATCCATTGACTAAACCTCTTCCATGGGCAAAACATGATCAACACCAGAACTCTATGGGTGTTCGATTCATCACAATGTAAACTAGATTATTGACTCTAGTGCAAGTGGGAGACTGTTGGAAATATGCCCTAGAGGCAATAATAAAAGCATTATTGTTATATTTCCTTGTTCATGATAATTGTCTTTTATTCATGCTATAATTGTATTATACGGAAATCGTAATACACGTGTGAATACATAGACCACAATACGTCCCTAGTGAGCCTCTAGTTGACTAGCTCGTTGGTCAACAGATAGTCATGATTTCCTGACTATGGACATCAGATGTCATTGACAACGGGATCACGTCATTAGGAGAATGACGTGATGGACAAGACCCAATCCTAAGCATAGCACAAGATCGTGTAGTTCGTTTTGCTAGAGCTTTCTCAATGTCAAGTATCTATTCCTTAGACCATGAGATCGTGTAACTCCGGATACCGTAGGAGTGCTTTGGGTGTACCAAACGTCTGGCAACGAATCGGGTGACTATAAAGGTGCATTACGGTATCTCCAAAAGTGTCATTGGGTTGACACGGATCGAGACAGGATTTGTCACTCCGTATGACGGAGAGGTATCACTGGGCCCACTCGGTAGTGCATCATCATAATGAGCTCAAGGTGACCAAGTGTCTGGTCACGGGATCATGTATTACGGTACGAGTAAAGTGACTTGCCGGTAACGAGACTGAACAAGGTATTGGGATACCGACGATCGAGTCTCGGGCAAGTAACATACCGTCTGACAAAGGGAATAGTATACGTGGTTGCTTGAATCCTCGACATCGTGGTTCATCCGATGACATCATCGAGGAGCATGTGGGAGCCAACATGGGTATCCAGATCCGTTGTTGGTTATTGACCTGAGAGCGCCCGGTCATGTCGCATGTCTCCCGAACCCGTAGGGTCTACACACTTAAGGTTCGGTGGCGCTAGGGTTATTAGGAAGACTTGTATGTGATTACGAATGTTGTTGAGTCCGGATGAGATCCCGGACGTCACGAGGAGTTCGGAAGGGTCCAAAGGTAAAGATTTATATATGGGAAGTTGTCAAGCGGACGCCGGAAAGTTTGGGGCGTCTGGTATTGTCTGGGCCACGGAAGGGTTCCGGAGGTCCACGGAGGGGCCACCTCCCGGGGGCCACTGGGCTGCGTGGAGAGGAGCCAGCCCTGGTGGGCTGGGCGCACCTCCCTCGGGCCCTTGCGCCTAGGGTTGAGGGGAACCCAGAGGGGCGCCTTGCTTGGGGAGCAAGTCCCCCTCCCTTGGTCCGCCCCCTCTAGATGCATCTAGAGGGGCCGGCCCCCTTCTCCCTTCCCCCTATAAATAGAGGGGTGAGGGGAGGGCAGCCGCACCACAAGCCAAGGCGCAGCCCTCCCCTCCCCAACACCTCTCCTCCTCCGTTGTGTGCTCGGCGAAGCCCTGTCGGAGTACTACATCTCCACCATCATCACGCCGTCGTGCTGCCGGTGGAGCTGTCTTCCTCAACCTCTCCTTCCTCCTTGCTGGATCAAGACGAAGGAGACGTCTCCCGTACCGTACGTGTGTTGAATGGGAGGTGCTGTCCGTTCAGCACTTGGTCATCGGTGATCTGAATCACGTCGAGTACGACTCCATCATCACCGCTCCCTCGAATGCTTCCGCACTCGATCTACAAGTGGTATGTAGATGCAAACTCATTCCCTTGACTCGTTGCTTAGATGAACTCATAGATGGATCTTGGTGAAACCGTAGGAAAAATTTTAATTTTCTGCAACGTTCCCCAACACATACGTTGTTCCCTTTGTCATCGCAATGTTACTTGCCTGAGATTCGGTCGTCGGTATCTCAATACCTAGTTCAATCTCGTTACCGTCAAGTCTCTTTACTCGTTCCGTAATACATCATCCCACAACTAACTCATCAATTGCAATTCTTGCAAGGCTTAAGTTATGTGCATTACCGAGAGGGCCCAGAGATACCTCTCCGGCAATCGGAGTGACAAATCCTAATCTCGAAATACGCCAACCCAACATGTACCTTCGGAGACACCTGTAGAGCACATTTATAATCACCCAGTTACGTTGTGACGCTTGGTAGCACACAAAGTGTTCCTTCGATAAACGGGAGTTGCATAATCTCATAGTCATTGGAACATGTATAAGTCATGAAGAAAGCAATAGCAACATACTAAACGATCGGGTGCTGAGCTAACGGAATGGGTCATGTCAATCACATCATTCTCCTAATGATGTGATCCCGTTAATCAAATGACAACCCGTGTCTATAGTTAGGAAACATAACCATCTTTGATTAACGAGCTAGTCAAGTAGAGGCATACTAGTGGCACTCTGTTTGTCTATGTATTCACACATGTATTATATTTCCGGTTAATACAATTCTAGCATGAATAATAAACATTTATCATGATATAATGAAATAAATAATAACTTTATTATTGCCTCTACGGCATATTTCCTTCACCGCCGTCCGCGATCATGAAGGCGCGGGGCCGCATCCACCATCACCACCTCGGAGCCGCCTACCCGTGGACACTCAACCGCTGCTTCACCACCGCCGAGACGGCCGCCATGCGCCGCCACCATTGCCTTGACGGTGAGCTTGCCAAGGTCGGCGAGGAATGGTCGCTTAGCGACTCCTCCGCCAACGCTGGCAGAGGCAAGCCCGCCGTAAGAGCTCTGCATTGGCCGTGGCGGCCCTCCGCACCGCCCGGGATGAGGTGGAGCGGCTTCTCTGTGAGCGGCAGGCAACCGCTCGACAAGGTTGCCATGACGACGACGACACGGATGACAACGGCGGTGAGCAGAGCACGACAGCCACGCGTACGAAGTGGTCGTATAGTGTTTATGCCTTTTCTTGTAGTTTTAAGTTAATCGGTCGAAATATCGACCTTTTATTGAAATTATGTTGGAATTTTAATGAAATCCGCCATGTTTGATGATATCCATCTGATTTGTTTAAACTTGATTTGAAATGTAGGCAGTCTTGGACGGCGGCTTCCGCATCCGTGTGCACAGGCTGGTCTTCCTATCGACGGACAGATGCGCTGGCCGGTTTACGGGCCGGCGTTGGAGTTGCCCAAACTAATTAACCAATGTAATATGTAACCAATCCGACGTTTAATCCTTAGTATGGCAAATCGAATGTTTGTCAGGACAATTTATATTTGCGTGAGGATAACAAATTGATCCAAGGTCTTGAAGATCCAGCCACCCTTGAAGCGATCGCATGCCGTGAGGCACTGGCGCTAGCCGAGGACTTGCATCTACACAACTTCATTGTGGCGTCTGACTCACGACAGGTTATCTCAGATATCAACAAGGATGCACGGGGGAGATATGGTGCAATCATCAGCGAGATTCGCCTTCAATCAGAACAATTTCAATGTCTTTTTACTTTCGAACGTAGGGAAGTGAATGTAGAAGCTCATAGTTTAGCTAAATATTCTTTGTCTCTAGATCTGGGACGTCATTTCTGGTTTGGCCAACCCCATGATCTAAACCGTATCCCACATGTTGTGGATTTTGATGAATAAAGACTAGTTCTACCCCTAAAAAAAACAAATTTAATTTGTAAGCACAACAATTTCCTTATACAGAATGAACTAAGATGAATTTACCATGTTCATAACTAAAATTACCATCCGCGACGAACACGAGTTGCCATGATAACCGTTCGTTTTGTCATGTTTAAATATCTGATGTTCAGTGGACATCCGGGTCCACAAACAATATCTTTTTTTATAAAGCTGATTTTTTAACACAGTGCAGATGCAAGCGCATATATATACATGTATACACTCACCCCTATGAACGCATACATTGACATCTTACCCCTATGAGCACCTTCAAAAGACTGAGCCAGCATATCATCTTGAAATTTACGAAGTCGTCGACGGAAACGTCTCCTCCCACGGAATGCACATCGCCGGAAATCATGAAATAAATACAGGAACCAGTGGCGGCTTTAGGAATTTGCAACCGGGCATTCATGTGTATTCATTTTGTCAAAATCATTGTCGATTTTTGAAAATTGTCACTGTTTTGTAAAAATCAACACTGTTTTGTAAAAATCATGGGTATTTATATGAAGACCCAAGAATACCCCTAGCGCCGCCCCTGACAAGAACAAATGCGAGCACCAGGATTTGAACCTCTGATGGGCTGGGATATCACCGTTCCTCTAACCATCCAACCAGATATTGGTTCACTTTTATAAAGCTAATTTGGTGCGTACCTTTCACGGATAAAGTACACATGCATGCACAGTTGAACGGAATTCATTGCAATTTGCAGAGAAATTTTAAGATCGATCACAAGAGCATTCGCGATCGATCATATCGACCCTTGTTTTTGTCGGTAGATGAACAGAATCGCCATAACTTAGATGATAAATAATGATTGATGATCCAAATGTTTGGGATACTAGTTTCGGCCATCCAAAAATAAACGAGCATATATTGGCCAAAGTACTACTACTGTTACAGTTTTACAGTATTACTAGTAGTACATCAAAAGCGCGATCGAACTAGCTCAGGAGGAGTACATGGATGGATTGCTAGTCCCCTACTACTGTACATGCATCAATGGTACAAGTACAAGGCGGCCGGCCGGGGCGCCGTGCCGGCGGATCAGAAGGACGGCACGACGCCGTAGCCAAAGTCGAGCAAGTAGGAGGTGGAAGACGGCACGGCATGGGCCTCCGCGTCCAAGTCGTCGCCGTCGGCGTCCTGGTCGGTGCGCTTGGCGAAGCGGCCCTTGACGCGCGGCCGCGACTCGGCGTAGGCCTTCCTGGACGCGTACCGGATGGTCTTCTCGAACCGGCGGTTCTTCCTCTTCTCCCGGTACCGCATAAGCCTCGCCACCCTGCCCTCCCCGGTCACCGCCACCGGCCGCTCCGGCACCGTCAAGTACCCCATGTCCACCGGCGACGCTTGCTGCATGCCCACGCCGTGGCTCGGCGGCGCCGCGGTGTACGCGGGCATGTACGCCTGCGGCTTGGGACGGGTGAAGTCGATCTCGAAGCTCCCGACGCCGCCGCAGATGGCCTCTGGCACCACGCCGACCTCCGATGAAGAGCCCTGAAAAATTATAGCCCTCTCGATCGATCAGCAAGTTGGTCTACGTACGGCAAGCAAGAAGCCAAGAAGGCGATCGGATCGCGCCAAGGCAAAGGCGAGGCGACTGACGCTGTGCGCGACGGAGGGGGTGGCCGTGTACGAGGAGCTGTAGGTCTGCGGCGGCTTGGCGCCGATCCCGCACGCGAAGTCCAGGTCCACGACGGCCGGTACCGCGCCGGTGGCGACGCCGCTGGGCACGACGCTGTCAGCGTGGGCGAAGCGCGTAAAGTCGACGGCGAGGTAAGGGTCGACGAGGTCGGAGAAGAGGTAGTCCATCTTCCCGCCCTCCTTGCCGGCCTCCACGTTGAGGTTCAGCATCCCCCCGTGCTGGTGCAGCTGCTCGGGCACCTCGTCCTGATCCGCCCGCGCCTCGCCGTCACCGGCGCCGCAGAACATCATGGCCTCGGCCGCCACCGCGGCGGCCTCGGGGGAGCCGATGGGTGCGATGGGCACGCGCACGTGGCGCTCGGCGAGCGGGTTGGCGTGGTGGATGTCGGCGTCGCACGCGGCGCAGAGCACGGCGGCGTCGGCCTTGCACGTCACGGCCGCGGGGCTGACCTCGCAGACCTCGCACACCCAGACGCGCTCGTGGCCCGCCCGCGCGTGCGCCGGGCGCGCGTCGCACCCCGTGCACAGGTACCCGGCGCAGTCCCGGCAGTGCACCGCCGCCGGCGCCGCCCCCTCGCACGCCCCGCACCGCCGGCCCCCCACGCCCCAGTACTTGCGCAGCTCCATCATAACTAACTAGTACCCTATGCGTCCCCGATCGATCCTCCTAGCTCCGACAGGCAATGGCGGGTGAACGCGGTGGGGGTAGTGGGAGGGAAGAGTGATTGATCTGAGGTGAGGGAGGTGGTGGGGGAGGAGGCAGTAGATGTAATAGTGGGTGGGGGAGGGGGACGTGGCCGGAGCGGGGCACGTGGTAGGTTCCGAGCCAAGCGATGGGCTGATGCCGATATGATACAGTGGGGATTTTGGCGGGGATTTGGTGCATGTGAAAGACGGGGAGACATCGCCGTCGGCGAGCTGGCCGCCTGGCTGGGTGCTGGGTGGGCTGGCTGGCTTGGCTTTTCGGGGGAGGCAACCGATACCGGGGTACTAATCCCATCTTATCATGTCCTCCTCCATGCTCACCGTGATGCCGGACCGCTGTCCGTGAACTGTGATGCCATTGCCGGGGAGGCAAACGGCGAGATCGCCATGCCGAGCCGGCCGGGGTGCGCGCGTAGGCCACATGGCCGGGACACGGGGCTGGCTGATTTTGCTACCTCGGGTGATACGCACGCGTCTCCTCTCCAGGATGTAACGTTGAACGTACTATGAATCTGGTTTGTCCGTGCCGACGTGGTATATGCCCCCGTACGTAGTACACCAGTATCGATTCCGACTGGTGGGCCGGCATGGCACATGCATGATTGCACCGTCGTATTCGTATCTCTCCGAAATTTCCTTTGACCCCCATCTGTATCATGGTACCCAATGCTTTGTACAAAGCATTAGCCTTTTTCTTCGAGAAAAAGGAAAATTCCATGACACCCACAATCAAAAACCAGTACAAATACGTTGCAAAAGCCTAGTGGCTAAAAGTTTGAGGGGCCCGGAAAAGACGGTTGTATGCCACGTCCCCTACATTGTACTGGTTTTCTTTTTGCGAAAAAGACTAGTTTTATTACAGAAGTTCATCAGAAATAAAAGCACCTCAAACATGATAAAAATTATATCAAGTTCGCGGATCATCGAATTATCGTTGCCCCGGTGAGAACGAGCCGCGCTGCACAACCGGGGACTATATTATAATCAACTTCAGTTTTATGCCTCGACCATCATAGGTTCTTACTTTTGAAGTAAAACAGTTTCTTTTTAACATATAAAGAGTATTTACATGTACATTTCTCTATGTTAACTTTTGACGCTCGGAATGATAGTTCTTTTCTACCCAAAAACACTTGCTTACAGGCTTTGTTTCGGCTGCACGTTTGAACACCCGGTTGGTCCTACAAAAAATAAATAACTATCACCAGCTAGGCCCTCCATATGCGCCCATGTTTCCAATGCTACAAATAGCTCGTTCCTCAAAAGTTTTGTGCCAAAGGAAAGCACCTCCCGAACCGTTTGGATCCTAGATTACTCCTTATAGTACTACTACCCTGACATAGCTTATTGTCTAAAGTCAAAATTTATCATAAATAAGGGCGGCCACGGGATCTTCAGTGCTCATCACGAAAGGCTCTCTGAAAGCAACCTCTCTCGCTGGTCCTCGGGGCTACCCAATAATTCCCAAAAGCTGGAAAGAGACAAGGATTGGCTTTATGGTTCCGACGCCGTCCGCTGCACCGTTTAGGGGATTAGCCAGTTTAATTAGCGGATTGATTCGATGCGTATCAACGTCACGCCAGCTCTATCGGCCACCTAAAACTGGCCTTGCTTGCGGGCAATGCCCAAAATGCCCTCCTGTGGCCCGAGCCTATCCGAACTGTAGAAAGCAACCGCCGGAAAATGTGCTGTGGAAAACGTTTGTTCGGATCTCGTTGCACACGTTGCTCGTAGGCCTGATCTTGAATTGCTCAAATTTGTTTTTGTTTTGTTTTACATCACAGCGAACGTCCCCTGCAAACTATGTCAGGCAGACCTCCCTTGCATCAGTACTCAAAGGTGACAAAAAAATTGTTGCGTTGGGTCTGAAAAACTGTTTGCGAATTTGAAACTGAAAATTCAACATGGATCGGAAGACCTTCAAAAATACAAACTTCTAGCTGGATTCAAATGACATCATTCTTTAAATGGTGTTTGCATCAGATGTCGGCGGTGGACCGGGAGTCCACAGCGTGGGTGCTCCATGTCCTCACCAACCTAACGAGTTTTACTATTGGGAATTCATGAACTGTTTTTGGTCCAACTTTGTTATGTGTAATATTTGTTACTATATCTTGAATAGTAGGATTTATATCATGATATTTATGTCTTTGGATTGTATTTGGAAGTTGTGTTACCGACTGTACGTCCAAACTAGCGAGTGACCCCGAGGATGGCAAACTATAATATCATTGGGGAAAACTATGGTTCGAGGATCATAAATGTTTGGTAAATGTTATTAAGTTGCTTCGGTGATATCGAGAAAGGGCAACCAAAGATTTTTATATATTCAAGGTCACATGCACAACTACATTAGAGAAAGAACATTAGCTTTGGATCACTAGCACAACTAAATATGCACTATGATGTGTTTGATATTATCCAAAAACATCTCAATATACACTTCCCCACATGCTATTTCAAACAAATTATCTCTAGTTTACTATTTGTTATTCCACTAACACATGTTAATTATTGATCCCTTTAAAGATTGTACAGCTACAAATATTATCACAACTCTATTACATTCACTTGAGGAGCAATGACCAAAATAGCATAAGGAGCTCTATCCTATCCAAACTAGAAAACAAGTGCTTCAAAATGGCTTGGTACCTATTGTGAGAAACGTTTATTCGGGTTACATTGTCCTACATGCTTTCAAAGAACGGATTGCGTTGTACACACAGTACTCCCATATTTTACATTTCAAATATGCATTTTTGTTTTCGACATGAAAACAAACTTTCACTATCCTTTTGCTTCAGTCCTCCAATATGACAAAAAAATGTAGCACTAGGTCCGAAATTTTGGTTTGAATGTGAAACCCAATTTTAACAAGAATTGGGAGATTAAACTCAAACTTCAAGCTGGATTCAAATAACATTATTTTTTAATAAAATGGTGCTTGCACAGGATTCAAAGTGGCGGTTCATCGAGAGTTAATGGCATGTACACTCCATGTCGCCACTCGAATGGCTGCATATTTGATATTTTTCAACACCTCAATATACACTATCATGCATTTTATTTTAATATTTTTATCTCTAATTCAAAATTGGTTATTTAACTAATGTATGTTAATACTAATCTAATTTAACTTATTTTAATTACAAATAATCAAAATTATATTTCTTCCAATTATAAACGCGATAAATTAGCTATTAGCATAATCAGGAGTTATATTCAAACTGATAATTTTTTTATTTTCGCATACCGTTTGAATACAAATTTTGATTAAAAACTCCTGATAAAGATAAATTGGTCTTCTATTAGTGTAAAGCATGTGGATGTTTCACATTAAAAATTTTATAATATCCGAGAATATTCATATCATTATAATTGCGCAATCACGTAAAATAAATAATTTTAACTTTATTGAAAGAATACATCATCTATTTATACTAAACATTTTACATTTTTATATCCTACTTGTTCTCTAAATCTTAACTAGTTTTGAATAAAATCTAGTTGAATATTAACCAATATGTTTTTTTGTATATGACAATATTAAAACATAGTTATA
Source organism: Aegilops longissima (assembly GCA_021605205.1). Taxonomy (NCBI): domain Eukaryota; kingdom Viridiplantae; phylum Streptophyta; class Magnoliopsida; order Poales; family Poaceae; genus Aegilops; species Aegilops longissima. Next base: position 706,601,923 of record CM038679.1, on the reverse strand, counting down.
TGTTCAAACCTATATTCAAATTCCACCATTATATGATTCAGTTTCCATTTTTACAAATACACTGCTGTTATGTTCATATTCTATTTTGCAATTGAAATAATCTCACTATAAAGTTTTACTTTGGAGTTTTTAATTGAATTATGTCAACCAAATAAAATTATAAAAGGTGAAAAATCATATTCATCTACCGATTGATTAGTGCCTCTTAGATTTATTGTAGCATATTATATGTGCTTGTATCAATTTTAGTAGTTTTTAATATCTTTTCAAAGGTACTGGAATGTACATGCCTAACAAATATCCTGGGAGTCGTTTACTTATTATGATTGTGTAGCTTGGTTTTAGAATTTTTTTTAAAAAAATCTAGTGCTCTGTCGTTAAAACCCCACACACTCAACGTAATCGAATGGCATTTTTCACTTATTATTTTATTATCAAATCCTCTCTCGTCTCCTTTGCGATTTATAATTGGTGAGTAAATTTGCTAGCTCTTTGCTCTGTACAAGGTAGTTAACACCAGTTCATGTAACCAAACAACGACTGCATCTTTTTTAATGGTGCTTGAACCGGATCTCAGGATGATGGATTGAAGAATTCCAAGCATGCGCACTCCACGTCCTCACTAAGGCTGGTCATAGTGGGAGTAACATAAGTAGTAACATAGATGCCACATAAGCAAAAGTGATGATGTGTCAAGTAGTTAATGAGGAGAGAGACAAATAGAGTAACATAATATGTTACCATCACCTAGCGGTTCCCAATGCTAAATGAGTCTATGAAGTAATAAATGAAGTGATGCATGACACTACATATATGTTACTACCCACTATAAAGGTAGTAACATAGCCTAGTAACATATACATGTTACTAGTCTAAGTTACTCCCCACTATGACCAGCCTAACCCAGCCAGTGCCGAGAAGTGGACCGGAGGGTATGGCGAAAAGTGTGGTGTTTGGGACTTGTCGATCGGATCAATAGCATAGCAATTAAAGATGATCGAGGTGGGACCCCCCGAAATGATTATCTATCAAACACTAGTCTTAGCGAAAAGTGCTACGTACAAGTGAACGATTTAAATATGAACTAAAAGAGGAAGACCACCTAAAATTCAAACCACCAATTTTGGTGAAAATTTACATCCAACTAATCTTTCTTCCATAAGCCGATATTCTACGGATCAGAAGTGTTTTCTCCACACGGGTTTAAATAGTTTTGCTATATACGAGGAGAACTTAATAAACTCGAACAGAGAAGTAAACAGTAAATCATCCTCATAAGATATGGAGCGGGGTAAACAAGGTACCGTCGGTAGAGAAGATTTTAAAAATGTGTGTATTATATTCCTTGGTTTTCAAAATCTTGGAAACCATAGAGCGAGTTACAAATCCATTCGCAAATCACGGCGTGGAGTTGGGCTGCTGCAACATGCCATAGTATCAACCTGTCATTATTGACTGTATAATCCCTTATGTGAGGAATAAACTTCTGCCCGCCAAAGGAATTATCACATGAAAATTGCACTTGCTTTGGAAATGGACAAAATTTCCTTTTGCCTTTGACAGGATAATGGGCCCTTTGGTAAAGAATTGGGCGAAACGGCGTGCACTGGTGCAGCGCTGTGTACTGTCGCAGTCCGGCCGGAGAATCTTGATCGCTAAATCCCGATGTGGACGCGTCGACTCGCCACGCCCCGGGGGCACAATCGTCAACTCACGCCCGCGATGAATGACGAACCGGATGCCGTCATTTCGGCCAGCATCTGGATCCGTTGAGGGCACCACCATGTGTCTTCCGGTGCCACACGTTCTTCGTGGGCTATGGCTCGATGGGATGTGAGAAGCTACTCAGGGTGAGTTGTCGATTTAAAGACAGGCCAGTTTCTTATAAAAAAAAACTTTCAAATCTATGTATCTTTTATTATTGCAGTACAACAAACATAAAAAAATAGTATAAATTACATCAACCGTAGACCACCTAGCAATGACTGCAAGTACTGAAGCAAGTCGAACACACGCCCCCGTCATCGCCCCTCCCTCTTCGGAACCAGCAAAATTTGTTGTGGTAGACAGTCGAGAAGTCACCATGCTAAGGTCCCATATGATCAGCGCAGCAGAACAACCGCCACCATTGAAAAATAGCGTAGATCAAAAGGATCCAACTTGAAGACACATGAATGTAGAGAAACTACGACCAGGTTCGAGCAAATTTACCAATGACAGATCCCCGGAGACACACCTCCACACGCCCACTGGGGACGCTAGATGCATCACCAGGACGGGGCTCAGGCGGGAAGAAGCTTATTCCATCTTTCAGGAGCCGCCACCGACTTGTCTTCCTAAACAAGACACAAACTCTAACAAAACTCGAAGAAACATCTAAAAAATGAAGCCCTCCCACCGGCAAGTGCAGGGATCCACCATGCTGCCATGGCCCTAAGGCCACCAGAGACGAGGCGGACCAACGCCAACACCGGCGGGAGGCAGAGGAACCCTAGGCTTTTTTAGGGAAGAAGGGGGCTATCACACCAAGCGTACATTATTACTATAGCTCACTATTAGAGCAGATCCCGTAAAAGCTGGCCGGCCCTTAAAATCCCCATCCGATTTACACGATACGCGAAAAAATCAGGCCAAGTAGATCATGTAAAAAAGATCTGGCCCGTAAAAGGTATATATGCAGCCCCTAAAACCCCGGTGTCTCCCCGAAAAAAGTATGTTTTGTGTACTATACTTAAATTATGCAATATGGTACGAAGGATATTCTGCCGTGCCTTCGATGGTACCGCAAAATTGTTTCACATTATCCCGTAAACGAAATTTACGATACCGCGGTTTACATGATATGCCAGTGATGCTCTTAGGCCAGTTTCATTCTGTTCGCACACGATCAGGGTGGGACCAGCGCCAGCCCACCGGGGCAGATGATTGGTTGATCCGCCAACATCTTGGAGGGGGGCCCGCCTCCACATGTCGTTAAGCTTTCTTCACGTGATCTCGATCGGCATTTCTTTTGAAGGAGATTTTGGGTTTGCTTGCCATGATGAATCCCATTATTGTCATCGACAGATCGCTCTCACTTCTCAGATCGACCTTTCCAGACGACTTATCTTGGGCAATCGGATGAGTTCCCATTACGCCATATACTCCTCCCCTTGCTTGGATTTTGGGCACAAAAATCAGATGCTTACAGGTGCAATGTGGACGTGATAGGAGTACTCTGAAAGCACAAAATTGGGAAGGTCCCAACTAACGTCTGACGGAGCCTATACGTTCTCTAGTAACTGGAGCGTTACCGAATAATGATTTTCTTTGTCCGCAGCGTTCTTTTTGAAAAAAGGAATAATTGTTAAAAAAAAATTAGGAATGGGGAATCAAATGGAAAAGGCCGAATCCCAGCCGGGACCGGAGGCGGCATATACAGGGACATAAACGGCTACTGAATCATCTAGTGCAGAAAAGAGACGATAGAAAAGTAGTTGTTGGTTAAAAGGCTTAGTGTCTTCCAAATAATGCATACTTGGCTGAGAAAAATCAATGGAGGAAATACCTTTAACTTAGAAAGAAAAGAAAATAGACTAGTCTTTTTCGTTCACGATGAAGAGTTCTCAGTTACTACGTTACACGGCGACCCGAAGACCGGAATAACTGAGGGCAAGAAAAAAACAGGACAGCGGCGGCCTCTTTTATTCTTGGGATAGTTATCGGCGCACATATAAGCATTGCATTCATATGCTATATTTCCTAATTATAAGAGATAAGCATTGCATAGGATGCCAATGGCTTGGAAGATGAAAATTTTCAGAGATGCATGAATCTCTGAATCTGTTTTGTCCACCCCACTATGCCCAGCGCATTGGGAAGCGACTTCGTGTGCCGTGCATGTCCAGCTGCAGTGGCAGGAAAGCATCCTGCTCCTAACGCTTCCAGTTCCAGGGCGCCGTCAGTCGTGTGGTGGCAACATTATTCGGCCCGGAACCACGAGACGCGAGCCTGGCAAATCCAGCCCGTTGGAAAGCGACTCTCCTCACCGTCTGGACTGAACCTGTCTCGTCTCAGCCTTGTTCAATATTGTTTCTCCGGTTTGCAGTAGCTTCAGACACAGTTTAACAGCACGAGTTGTTGCCTCGTGGATCAAATTCAGACCCGACGTTTCAGTATGGTAGATGTGCCCTGTGCCAATGTTGTAAAAGATTCATGATCCTGCACATGTGTTTCCTCTGAGCCTACCAACTTTTCAGAGTCCCTGTCATCTGTGTACCTGAACTAGTAAAATCGCTGCTCTGGTTTGCACAAGAAACAGAGGTGCTCTCCCAAGGTGTGCTGAGCAACACTGATCAGAAAGACTGGTTCATGTACCGCTACTCTCTTAAAGACCCAGCCCTTTAATCGAAGAGTATAAATCAAGTCTCAGGCCACATGTAAAACGCAATATACTTTATCACTCAGAGACAGATTGGCTACGAAGATTCTGAGGGTCTAAAGCTCGAGCTACAGGGTACCATTCAAGTTCTTATATCGATGTGTTATAAAGTAAACGATAGACATTGCTTAAACTTAACTCTAGCAGCTAACAAGAATAAAAAGTATAATATGGATTCGGAACTCATTGTCCCAGTATATGGACACTATATCACTAATGAATTACGTATCTAGCAACTAGGTAATTAGACCACAATACTAATAAACAAATCAGCAAGAGGTAAACTTTACAGAAACATTCTTGTGGTTCGACCCCTCACTCACCACAAGGATTTTAAGAGGCCAGTACCAATCACATTGTTAATCGTCAAAAAGATAAATAGTAGCATCATGAACAATGTAAACGATACCACAGCTAGACAGATTAAAAAGAGGCAAAACTTGCAGGTTTATTCTTTGAGATCACATCCTTCTTTCTTCACAGGGAATTTAGGAGGCCAAACCATCATAAAGGGGCAGACAATATACAAGGATTCATTCTCTTGTTTGATCTCGTAAACCTTCTTTGCTGCCTTGCATTTGATATCGAAAAGGTAGAGGACATTGTCGTCTGTCTTGATGAAAACATACTCAGAATTGAACCCAACTGCATGTACCTTCAAGAAATAATCATCCACATCTTCAAACATGTGAATCGGTATCATATGATTACCACAAATCTCACGCAAACAAATGGTATTCACAAGGGACCAGTTGGCGAACGCCATTGCTTGTTGAAATGTGAGATGGGCCTAGAGCCCATATAACAATTTCAGATTTGATCTCTAAGGGCCCATGTAGGTGGCATGACAAGGTGGTGGGAAGTTTAGTCCCACCATGCTAGTGGAAGGAAAGTTGGAGTGGTTTATAAGGATGGCTCTTCTACATGCTATTGGAGCTTGAGAAGAGAAGAGGCCCTCGCGCGCTCCTCCTCTCGCCTCGCCTCGCCTCGCCTCGCGTTTATTTACAATTTGTAACTTCCACCCCTATTCATTTGTCATTTGGGATAATTTCCCATATAAAGAAAGAAAAAGAGTCAAAGAAAGGATGGGAGATGTTTCCCATGTCAAATAAAAAAAGAGAGGTGAAAGATACTATAACAATGTGTATCAGACTGCCTGTTTCCCACTTGAGCATCCAAATCTGGATCAATACCAGCAAAAACATCTCGGAACAATGTTCTAGCGCCATGCCAAAGCTCTCGACGAGAGCAGGTCTCCGAAACCACGCCCTTCTGGTTCCTGTACGGGGTGAGGGGCGAATAGGTTTTTGGGCAGCGATTACGCGACTGCTCGCTTCCGATCGTCTACTTCCTCTACGTCCGCGTCGCCTTCATCATCACCATGTCCACCGACCCCGACCGTGCCGCCGCCGAGAAAGCTAGATTTGTCTACAGTTTGCTTAGTACGTGCATGTTTAGATCAAAGTCAGTACGTCATCAACTTAGTCAATGCCATGCTAGTGATTTACTCGTTGATTAATTTAATCGAGAAATTGCCTATTTACTCAACAATCCAAAAACCTATTATGTGTAGGAATTTTTCGGCAAGTGGCTTTGCCGCAGCACTGAAACCGGATAAGTTTACCGGTACGTATTTTAAGCGTTGGCAGACAAAGACCACTTTATGGCTCACGGCTATGAACTGGGTCACCGGTGTGTCCACGGGAACGATTGCTCCTGAACAGGAGAAGGCGTTCAGGGAGGCAACCACTGTGTTTCTCGGAGCAGTTCTTAGCGTGATCGGAGATAAACTGGTCGACGCATATTTACATGTGCATGTCGCCAAGGACTTGTGGGAGGCGCTCGAATCTAAATTCGGGGCCGCCGATGCAGGGAGCGAGATGTATATTATAGAGCAGTTCCACGACTACAAGATGGTTGAGAACCGTCCTGTACTGGAGCAGGCTCATGAAATAATATGCATTGTTAAGGAGCTTGAGCTTCTGAAGTGCGAGTTACCGGGCAAGTTTGTCGCGGGCTGCATAATCGCTAAGCTCCCCAATTCCTGGAGGAACTTTGCCACCACTCTGAAACATCAGAGGCGTGAATTCTCTGTGGAGGATGTCATTGGCCATCTGAGTGTTGAGCATGAAGGAAATATGCCCTAGAGGCAATAATAAAGTTATTATTTATTTCCTTATATCATGATAAATGTTTATTATTCATGCTAGAATTGTATTAACCGGAAACATAATACATGTGTGAATACATAGACAAACAGATAGTCACTAGTATGCCTCTACAAGACTAGCTCATTAATCAAGATGGTTATGTTTCCTAACCATAGACATGTGTTGTCATTTGATTAATGGGATCACATCATTAGGAGAATGATGTGATTGACATGACCCATTTCGTTAGCTTAGCACTTGATCGTTTAGTATGTTGCTTATGCTTTCTTCATGACTTATACAAAGTTCCTGCAACTATGAGATTATGCAACTCCCGTTTACCGGAGGAACACTTTGTGTGCTACCAAACGTCACAACGTAAATGGGTGATTATAAAGGTACTCTACAGGTGTCTCCAAAAAGTATATGTTGAGTTGGCATGATACGAGATTAGGTTTTGTCACTCCGATTGTCGGAGAGGTATCTCTGGGCCTTCTCGGTAATACACATCACATAAGCCTTGCAAGCATTGCAACTAATGAGTTAGTTGTGAGATGATGTATTACGGAACGAGTAAAGAGACTTACCGGTAACGAGATTGAACTAGGTATTGGATACCGACGATCGAATCTCGGGTAAGTAACATACCGATGACAAAAGGAACAACGATATCGTTATGCGGTTTGACCGATAAAGATCTTCGTAGAATATGTAGGAACCAATATGGACATCCAGGTTCCGCTATTGGTTATTGACCGAGAATGGTTCTAGGTCATGTCTACATAGTTCTCGAACCGTAGGGTCCGCACGCTTAACGCTTCGATGACAGTTCATTATGAGTTTATAAGTATTGATGTACGAAGGTAGTTCGAGTCCCGGATGTGATCACGGACATGACGAGGAGTCTCGAAATGGTCGAGACATAAAGATTGATATATTGAAGCCTACATTTGGACATCGGAAATGTTCCGAGTGAAATCGAATTTACGAGTACCGGAGGTTACCGAACCCCGGGAACTATATGGGCCATAGTGGGCCTTGGTGGAAAGGAGAAAGGACCAGCCCTAGGTGGCCGCGCGCCTCCCCCCTTCCCCTAGTCCTACTAGGACTAGGAAAGGTGGGCCGCCCCCTCTCTCTTTCCCCTCCGGTGAATCCTATTCCAACTAGGATTGAGGGGAATCCTACTCCGGAGGAGTAGGACTCCTCGCGCGCCTCCTCTTGGCCGGCCGCCCCTCCCCTTGGCTCCTTTATATACGGGGCAGGGGCACCCTAGAACACACAAGTTGATCTACGGATCGTTCCTTAGCCGCAGCGGTGCCCCTCCACCATATTCCACTTCGGTCATATCGTCATGAGCTTAGCGAAGCCCGCGCCGGAGAAGTCATATCGTCGCGGAGCTTAGGCGAAGCCCTGCATCGGTGGAGCATCATCATCGCCACCACGCCGTCGGTTGTGGAACTCATCCCCGCACTTTGCTGGATCGGAGTCCGGGATCGCCATCGAGCTGAACGTGTGCGTAACTCGGAGGTGCCGACGCTCGGTGCTTGGATCGGTCGAATCGTGAAGACGCACGACTACATCAACAGCGTTGTTATAACGCTTCGCTTTCGGTCACGAGGGTACGTGGACGGACACTCTCCCTCTCGTTGCTATGCCATCACCATGGTCTTGCGTGTACGTAGGAAATTTTTTGAAATTACTACGTTCCCCAACAGTGGCATCCGAGCCTGGTTTTATGCGTTGATGTCATATGCACGAGTAGAACACAAGTGAGTTGTGGGCGATATAAGTCATACTGCTTACCAGCATGTCATACTTTGGTTCAGCGGTATTGTGAGATGAAGTGGCCCGGACCGACATTACGCGTACGCTTACGCGAGACTGGTTTCACCGCTTCGAGCACTAGTTGCTTAAAGGTGACCGGCGGGTGTCTGTCTCTCTCACTTTAGTTGAACCGAGTGTGGCTACGCCCGGTCCTTGCGAAGGTTAAAACAGCACCTACTTGACAAACTATCGTTGTGGTTTTGATGCGTAGGTAAGAACGGTTCTTGCTCAGCCCGTAGCAGCCACGTAAAACTTGCAACAACAAAGTAGAGGACGTCTAACTTGTTTTTGCAGGGCATGTTGTGATGTGATGTGGTCAAGACGTGATGCTATATTTTATTGTATGAGATGATCATGTTTTGTAACCGAGTTATCGGCAATCGGCAGGAGCCATATGGTTGTCGCTTATTGTATGAAATGCAACGCCATGTAATTGCTTTACTTTATCACTAAGCAGAGCGATAGTCGTAGAAGCAATAGTTGGCGAGACGACAACGATGCTAAGATGGAGATCAAGGTGTCGCTACCGGTGACGATGGTGATCATGACGGTGCTTGGAGATAGAGATCACAAGCACAAGATGATGATGACCATATCATATCACTTATATTGATTGCATGTGATGTTTATCCTTTATGCATCTTATCTTGCTTTGATTGACGGTAGCATTATAAGATGATCTCTCACTAAAATTATCAAGAAGTGTTCTCCCTGAGTATGCACTGTTGCTAAAAGTTCGTAGTACCCAGACACCACGTGATGATCGGGTGTGATAAGTTCTACGTCCATCTACAACGGGTGCAAGCCAGTTTTGCACACGCAGAATACTCAGGTTAAACTTGACGAGCCTAGCATATGCAGATATGGCCTCGGAACACGGAGACCGAAAGGTCGAGCGTGAATCATATAGTAGATATGATCAACATAGTGATGTTCACCATTGAAAACTACTCCATCTCACGTGATGATCGGTTATGGTTTAGTTGATTTGGATCACGTAATCACTTAGACGACTAGAGAGATATCTGTCTAAGTGGGAGTTTTTTAATATGATTAATTGAACTTAAATTTATCATGAACTTAGTACCTGATAGTATTTTGCTTGTCTATGTTTACTGTAGATAGATGGCTCATGCTGTTGTTCCGTTGAATTTTAATGCGTTCCTTGAGAAAGCAAAGTTGAAAGATGATGGTAGCAATTACACGGACTGGGTCCGTAACTTGAGGATTATCCTCATTGCTGCATGAGAAGAATTACGCCTGGAAGCACCGCTGGGTGCCAGCCTGCTGCAGGAGCAACGCCAGAAGTTGTGAACGTCTGGCAGAGCAAAGCTGATGACTACTCTATAGTTCAGTGTGCCATGCTTTACGGCTTAGAACCGGGTCTTCAACGACGTTTTGAACGTCATGGAGCATATGAGATGTTCCAGAGTTGAAGTTAATATTTCAAGCAAATGCCCGGATTGAGAGATATGAAGTCTCCAATAAGTTCTATAGCTGCAAGATGGAGGAGAATAGTTACGTCGGTGAGCACATACTCAAAATGTCTGGGTATAATAATCACTTAATTCAGCTGGGAGTTAATCTTCCGGATGATAGTGTCATTGATGAATTCTCCAATCACGCCACCAAGCTACAAGAGCTTCGTGATGAACTATAATATGCAAGGGATGACTAAGACAATTCTGAGCTCTTCGCAATGCTAAAAGCATGGAGGTAGAAATCAAGAAAGAGCATCAAGTGTTGATGGACAACAAGACCACTAGTTTCAAGAAAAGGGCAAAGGGAAGAAGAAGGAAACTTCAAAAGAACAGCAAGAAAGTTGCTGCTCAAGAGAAGAAACCCAAGTCTGGACCTAAGCCTGAAATCGAGTGTTTTACTGCAAGCGACCGACATTGGAAGCGGAACTGCCCCAAGTATTTGGCGGATAAGAAGGATGGCAAGGTGAACAAAGGTATACGTGATATACATGTTATTGATGTGTACCTTACTAGAGCTCGTAGTAGCACTGGTATTTGATACTGGTTCTGTTGCTAATATTTGCAACTCAAACAGGACTACGGAATAGACGAGCACGGCAAAGGACGAGGTGACGGCGCGTGGGAAATGGTTCCAAAGTCAATGTGATCGCGGTCGCACGCTACCTCTACATCTACCTTGGGATTAGTTTTAGACCTAAATAATTGTTATTTGGTGCCAGCGTTGAGCATGAACATTATATCTGGATCTTGTTTGATGCGAGACGGTTATTCATTTAAATCAGAGAATAATGGTTGTTCTATTTATATGAGTAATATCTTTTATGGTCATGCACCCTTGAAGAATGGTCTATTCTTGTTGAATCTCGACGGTAGTGATACACATATTCATAATGTCGAAGCCAAAAGATGCAGAGTTGATAATGATAGTGCAACTTATTTGTGGCACTGCCGTTTAGGTCATATCGGTGTAAAGCGATGAAGAAACTCCATACAGATGGACTTTTGGAATCACTTGATTATGAATCACTTGGTACTGCGAACCGTGCCTCATGGGCAAGATGACTAAAACACCATTCTCCGGTTGTATGGAGAGAGCAACAGACTTATTGGAAATCATACATACAGATGTATGTGGTCCGATGAATGTTGAAGCTCGTGGCGGATATCGTTATTTTCTCACCTTCACAGATGATTTAAGCAGATACGGGTATATCTACTTGATGAAGCATAAATCTGAAACATTTGAAAAGTTCAAAGAATTTCAGAGTGAAGTTGAAAATCATCGTAACAAGAAAATAAAGTTTCTACGATCTGATCGTGGAGGAGAATATTTGAGTTACGAGTTTGGTCTACATTTGAAGCAATGCGGAATAGTTTCGCAACTCACGCCACCGGAACACCACAGCGTAATGGTGTGTCCGAACGTCGAATCGTACTTTACTAGATATGGTGCGATCTATGATGTCTATTTCCGATTTACCGCTATCGTTTTGGGGTTATGCTTTAGAGACGGCCGCATTCACGTTAAATAGGACACCGTCAAAATCCGTTGAGACGACGCCTTATGAACTATGGTTTAGCAAGAAACCAAAGTTGTCGTTTCTGAAAGTTTGGGGTTGCGATGCTTATGTGAAAAACTTCAACCTGATAAGCTTGAACCCAAATCGAAAAATGTGTCTTCATAGGATACCCAAAGGAGACAATTGGGTATACCTTCTATCACAGATCCGAAGGCAAGACATTCGTTGTTAAGAATGGATCCTTTCTAGAGAAGGAGTTTCTCTCGAAAGAAGTGAATGGGAGGAAAGTGGAACTTGATGAGGTAATAGTACCAGCTCCCTTATTGGAAAGTAGTTCATCACAGAAATCAGTTTCGTAACACCTACACCAGTTAGCGAGGAAGATAATGATAATGATCATGAAACTTCAGATCAAGTTGTCACCGAATCAGAGATCAACCAGAATAAAATCCGCACTGAGTGGTACGGTAATCCTATTCGGGAGTCATGCTACTAGATCATGGTGAACCTACGAACTATGAAGAAGCGATGGTGAGCCCAGATTCCACAAAATGGCTTGAAGCCATGAAATCTGAGATGGGATCCATGTATGAGAACAAAGTATGGACTTTGGTAGACTTGCCCGATGATCGACAAGCCATTGAGAATAAATGGATCTTTAAGAAGAAGACTGACGCCGATGGTAATGTAACTGTCTACAAAGCTCGACTTGTTGCAAAAGGTTTTCGACAAGTTCAAGGGGTTGACTACGATGAGACTTTCTCAACCGTAGCGATGCTTAAGTCTGTCCGAATCATGTTAGCAATTGCCGCATTTTATGATTATGAAATTTGGCAAATGGATGTAAAAACTGCATTCTTGAATGGATTTCTAGAAGAAGAGTTGTATATGATGCAACCAGAAGGTTTTGTTGATCCAAAAGGTGCTAACAAAGTGTGCAAGCTCCAACGATCAATTTATGGTCTGGTGCAAGCCTCTCGGAGTTGGAATAAACGCTTTGATAGTGTGATCAAAGCATATGGTTTTATACAAACTTTTGGAGAAGCCTCAGATTTACAAGAAAGTGAGTGGGAGCTCAGAGCATTTCGATATTATATGTGGACAACATATTGTTGATTGGAAATGATATAGAATTTCTGGATAGCATAAAAGGATACTTGAATAAAAGTTTTTCAATGAAAGACCTCGGTGAAGCTGCTTACATATTGGGCATCAAGATCTATAGAGATAGATCAAGACGCTTAATTGACTTTCACAAAGCACATACCTTGATAAAGTTTTGAAGAAGTTCAAAATGGATCGTGCAAAGAAAGGTTTTTACCTGTATTACAAGGTGTAAGATTGAGTCGGACACAATGCCCGACCACAGAGAAGATAGAGAGAAAATGAAAGATGTTCCTATGCTTCAGCCATAGGCTCTATCATGTATGCAATGCTGTGTACCAGACACTGACGATGCTTAGCTGTAAGCTTGGCAGGAAGGTACCAAAGTAATCCAGAGTGGATCATGGACAGCGGTCAAGAACATCCTGAAATACGAAAAGGACTAAGGATATGTTTCTCGATATGGAGGTGACAAAGAGCTAGTCGTAAATGGTTACGCCGATGCAAGCTTTGACACTGATCCGGACGATTCTAAATCGCAAACCGGATACGTATTTTTATTAAACGGTGGAGCTGTCGGTTGGTGCAGTTCTAAACAAAGCGCCGTGGCGGGATCTACATGTGAAGCGGAGTACATAGCTGCTTCGAAGCAGCAAATGAAGGAGTCTGGATGAAAGAGTTCATTTCGATCTAGGTATCATACCTAGTGCATCGGGACCAATGAAGATCTTCGTGACAATTGGTGCAATTGCCTTGGCAAAGGAATCCAGATTTCACAAGAGGACCAAGCATATCAAGAGACGCTTCAATTCCATTCGGGACCAAGTCCAAGTGGGAGACATGGAGATTTGCAAAATACATACGGATCTGAGTGTTGCAGACCGCTGACTAAGCCTCTTCCACGAGCAAAACATGATCAGCACCAAGACTCCATGGGTGTTAGAATCATTACTGTGTAATCTAGATTATTGACTCTAGTGCAAGTGGGAGACTGAAGGAAATATGCCCTAGAGGCAATAATAAAGTTATTATTTATTTCCTTATATCATGATAAATGTTTATTATTCATGCTAGAATTGTATTAACCGGAAACATAATACATGTGTGAATACATAGACAAACAGATAGTCACTAGTATGCCTCTACAAGACTAGCTCATTAATCGAAGATGGTTATGTTTCCTAACCATAGACATGTGTTGTCATTTGATTAATGGGATCACATCATTAGGAGAATGATGTGATTGACATGACCCATTTCGTTAGCTTAGCACTTGATCGTTTAGTATGTTGCTTATGCTTTCTTCATGACTTATACAAAGTTCCTGCAACTATGAGATTATGCAACTCCTGTTTACCGGAGGAACACTTTGTGTGCTACCAAACGTCACAACGTAAATGGGTGATTATAAAGGTACTCTACAGGTGTCTCCAAAAGTATATGTTGAGTTGGCATGAATCGAGATTAGGTTTTGTCACTCCGATTGTCGGAGAGGTATCTCTGGGCCTTCTCGGTAATACACATCACATAAGCCTTGCAAGCATTGCAACTAATGAGTTAGTTGTGAGATGATGTATTACGGAACGAGTAAAGAGACTTACCGTAGCGAGATTGAACTAGGTATTGGATACCGACGATCGAATCTCGGGTAAGTAACATACCGATGACAAAAGGAACAACGTATATCGTTATGCGGTTTGACCGATAAAGATCTTCGTAGAATATGTAGGAACCAATATGGACATCCAGGTTCCGCTATTGGTTATTGACCGAGAATGGTTCTAGGTCATGTCTACATAGTTCTCGAACCCGTAGGGTCCGCACGCTTAACGTTTCGATGACAGTTCATTATGAGTTTATAAATATTGATGTACCGAAGGTAGTTCGGAGTCCCAGATGTGATCACGGACATGACGAGGAGTCTCTAAATGGTCGAGACATAAAGATTGATATATTGGAAGCCTACATTTGGACATCGGAAATGTTCCGAGTGAAATCGAATTTATCGAGTACCGGAGGTTACCGAACCCCGGGAACTATATGGGCCATAGTGGGCCTTGGTGGAAAGGAGAAAGGACCAGCCCTAGGTGGTCGCGCCTCCCCCTTCCCTAGTCCTACTAGGACTAGGAAAGGTGGGCCGCCCCCTCTCTCTTTCCCCTCCGGTGAATCCTATTCCAACTAGGATTGAGGGGAATCCTACTCCCGGAGGAGTAGGACTCCTGGCAGCGCCTCCTCTTGGCCGGCCGGCCCCTCCCCTTGGCTCCTTTATATACGGGGCAGGGGCACCCTAGAACACACAAGTTGATCTACGGATCATTCCTTAGCCGTGTCGGTGCCCCCTCCACCATATTCCACTTCGGTCATATCGTCATGAGCTTAGGCGAAGCCTGCGCCGGAGAAGTCATATCGTCATGAGCTTAGGCGAAGCCCTGCATCGGTGGAGCATCATCATCGTCACCACGCCGTCGTCTGACGGAACTCATCCCCGACACTTTGCTGGATCGAGTCCGGGATCGCCATCGAGCTGAACGTGTGCAGAACTCGGAGGTGCCGTGACGCTCGGTGCTTGGATCGGTCGGATCGTGAAGACGTACGACTACATCAACCGCGTTGTTATAACGCTTCCGCTTTCGGTCTACGAGGGTACGTGGACGGACACTCTCCCCTCTCGTTGCTATGCCATCACCATGGTCTTGCGTGTACGTAGGAATTTTTTTGAAATTACTACGTTCCCCAACAGAGCAGAATTCGAGGGCAAAGGACTCGCACGGAAAAGGGGCCGAAGGGACTTCTGTTGCCAACATGGTGAACCAGAGGAACTTCAACTCCCACAAGTTCAAGGGAAAGAACGGTGTCCAACAGAATACCGACTTCAAGAAGAAGGGTAAGAAGACCTTCAAGAAGAACAAGAAGGATGAGGGCTGCTTTACTTGTGGTTCGACTGAACATTGGGCCAACAAGTGCCCAAACAAGTTTAAGAAGTCAGGACAGGACTCCAAGTCTGTCAACATGATTGTGGGCAACAATGAGAATGGTGCATCTGGGTACGGTAATTTATTTACTGTTTTTTCAGTGTTTCAGCCTACCGATTGGTGGGTGGATACAGGTGCAGGTGTTCATGTGTGTGCTGACATTTCATTGTTCTCTTCTTACACTAGTGCAGAACCGGGCAATAGCACCGGTTCGTAAGGCCCTTTAGTGCCGGTTACATAACCGGCACTAAAGTGTGGTCACTAAAGCCCCCCCCCCTTTAGTACCGGTTCAGCATGAACCGGTGCTAAAGGGCAACCACGTGGCACGAGCCAGCTCCGGGGCGGAGTTTTAGTACCGGTTGGTAACACCAACCGTACTAAAATGTTTGAGGGTTTTGGTTTTATGATTTCTTTTTCATTTAATTTTGTGTTTTCCATTTTAATTCTTTTTCGTTTCACCCGCAGATATATATATAATAACTCATGCATGCTCGCATCATACATCATCATATATAATAACAAGTCCTACTAGCTAATTAATCAAGCATCATCATACAACTTCTACTCGTTATTAATAATAAGTCATACGATCATCATCCTCATAGTCATCGAACCGAACCCTACATAATTGTTCTTAGCACATGATCATCGAGATCAGGTAGGATCGGACCTAAACACACTTAAGGTAAAATAGCATAAAACAATATAGACCCTGACTCTCCATTATGAAGAATGGAGATCATCATGTCTCCAATTCTTGCGCCTCGCTTCCTTTTGCTTCCAAGAAGCTCCTTACGACTGTCCATACATTTTTTCCATCCTTTGATTGTCATGTCTCCACTTGTTTTAGAAACCGTATGGACAGTTGAGATTCAGAGGATGACCTGGATATATGTTCAAAACACGAAGGCTGCCGCCATTCGATACATCAAATGAGGCACACAATCCTCTGGGATTCTCTGTTGAAAAACATAGTAATAACTTCGTAGTTAGCAATGATGTACTAGTTTTAGAAGTATGCAAAAAGATGCACGGATGTCGTAATAGTAATAAAACTTACCAGGGCATCTCCATGGTAGTTACCGTAGTTCAACACGTGCACTAGTGGCTTAATTATACTCGAATTGTAAAAGATGAAAATTACACGTTCAAATAGTTGAAGTCATGCTTAATTATGAAAAAAAACACTTGTCGTCGTTGCGTACCATTTCAACTTCGAAAGTCTCCTCGAGCTTAATGCTGAAGCGCCGACCATTGTCCAGGTGAGGCCTGTCGCACTCACCTTGATCGTCGTGGCACCAGTCGCACTCCCCCGGGAGACTTTCGTCCTCCGATGATGACATTTCCTATACGTTCATAATTGAAAGACTAAATTAAATCATTATTATTCAACTAATCATATGCATATGCCTTGCATAGTGCTCTCCAATTTGAGCATTCAATAAGAAAAATCAAATCGCAAAATTAAGTAGTTCTAACTAAGTCCATTAAACACTTTCTAAGTAGTTCAAATCTAATTCATCTAACATTCGACATTAATCTAACATTTATATAAACTCAAAATATATAAAAATTAAATAAACAAAAAACTCATTAACCTAGTTATATTAATTATTGAACTAGTTCAAATCTCATATACCTAAATTTTCTTACTAAAAATAAACTAGTTATATTAATTATTGAACTAGTTCTAATCTCTAGTTCGACAGTTTTTCTATCTAGCTAGCTAATTCATCTAATATTCGACATTAATCTAACATTCGACATTAATCTAACATTCGACATTAATCTAGTACGTACGTATGTGTGTGTGTGTGTGTGCGTGTGTGGTATATATATATGTGTGTGTGTGTGTGTGTGTGCGGCCAGGCGCGCCCGCCTCAGACCATCTTGAAGGGGCGCCGGCGTTCGGGCGGCGGCGGGACGGACGAGGCGCTGTGGCGTCGGGCGACGACGGCGGCGGCGGGTACCCGCAGGAGAGAGATACGTCGGACGGCGGCGGGACGACGACGACGGACGAGGCGCGGGCGGCGTTCGGGCGGCGGCGGGGACGACGACGATGACGACGGGCGACGGGCGGCGACGACGGGAGCGGCGCGCGAGAGAGGTTGACGAAAGAAGTGGGGAGATGTAACTGAAATTCGTAAGTGCTGTATATATAGGTGAGCCTTTAGTACGGTTGAAGCCACCAACCGTACTAAAGGCAGTGCAAAGAGGCGGAAGAGCAGGTTTTAGTACGGTTGGTGGCTCCAACCGGTACTAAAGGGCGATTTTAGTACCGGTTGGAGCCACCAACCGGTACTAAAGGCCTCAGCTGCCACCCCAAAGTTTAGTCCCACCTCGCCAGGCGAAGGGCAGCCGCACTGGTTTATAAACCCAACAGCGGCTACTTCTTCGAACTCCTCTATATAGCAGGCTTGTGGGCCTAAATTCTGCGCGCTGCCCTGTGAGTCTGCTGGGCCTTTAAGGCCTGTGATTGCACTCCTGTGGCCTAGCAGGCCCACAGGCAGCGCTAACTTTTTTGTAGTTTTTTTATTTTCTGCTATTTTTTCTTCTATTTCTTTCTGTGTAGTTTTTTGTATAGTTTTTTCTTTTCTGTTATATTTATTTTCTTCTATTTATTTGTGAGTAGTTTTTTCATCTAGTTTGCCAAAATTCAACATTTTCAGAGTTCATTTTGTAGTGATTTTAAATTTCACGGTCATTTTGTAAACGATTGAAAAATAGCAAATATAATTTTTTTCCTTTTCTGCTTTATTTTTTCTTCTATTTATTTCTGAGCAGTTTTTTCTTTTCTGCTATATTTATTTTGTTCTATTTATTTCTGAGTAGTTTTTCATCTAGTTTGCCAAAATTCAACATTTTCAGAGTTCATTTTGTAGTGCAAAACTTGATGGTCAAAGTCTGGAGTTATAACCAAAGTTAAAAAAAAGAAATGCCGACGTGCAATTAGTTTTTGCCATAACAGAAGAAGTCCGGAGTTGTAATAAGTTATTAAAAATAAAAAAGAGGTGCAATGCTCGTTAATTTGCTTCAAGCCTTTAAGAATAGTGTAAACTGCACTGCGCATAGCTCCGTGCAATCTACCATATTCCGCAAGGCTTAAAGCTAAGCAACGTGAGTGCCTCTTCTTCATCGTCTCTGCACTCAGGGCTTATAAACCGCTCCTAGTCCCTCTCTCTTGGCGAGGTGAGATTAAAAAACAGCTTCCTAAGCAACTGTAGTACTGGTCACCCTTTAGTACCGGTTGGAGCCACCAACCGGCACTAAAGGTGGTGCGCTTAAAACAGTTATGGCAAATAAAGGCAGAAATGGTTGAAAGTTGATGGCGTCGCTTTGAATGGTGCATACTGAATGCACAAAAAGTCTGGAGTTGTAATAATTTAAAAAAAATGAAATGCCTTTGTATAACAGATGAGTTTAATTTCGTCCGAAACCTGAATACTTCGAAAGAGATTGTCCAGTTTGTGAACGAAGTGCATCTAGTTTTTGCCGTAACCCTCTCTACTTTTTTGAACAATCTATGTGGGTGAAATGATGATACCATGCCAAGTTTCAACTTTTTCATAGTTCATTTGTAGCGCTTTTCAATTTCCAGGTCATTTAGTTCTCAAAACAAATCATTGAATGCATGAAAAATAGCAAATGAAGGCAGAAATGGTTGAAAGTTGATGGCGTCGCTTTGAATGGTGCATACTGAATGCAAAAAATATAAGAGCATTTACATCATGATCTTATATTTCTTTACAGTCTAAATTCTCAATATGATCATATAACATCAAAAAAAATACTTTGATCATCAATGATCTTTGTGTGTACAATCTGAATTGTCAATATGAGTCATCAACGATTTATAAACCGATGAAGACTCATATTGAGGCCACAAATTCTACACATAGAGTTCAATGAAGACCAAGTGCTTATGATAGTTTGAGAAATAACATATTTAAGGTGGTAAAAGGCTTGTTAGGGAGCGAGGTGGGACTAATTAAAACATCCTGCCATTAACGTTATTAGTACCGGTTCGTGGTACGAACCGCACTAAATGGTGATGGTGGGGCCATAGCTCGACCGCAGAGCTGACACAGCCTCTTTAGTACCGGTTCGTGGCATGAACCGGTACTAAAGGTTCGCCACGAACCGGTGCTATTGATCGGCCCCACGAACCGGCACTAATGTATACATTAGTACCGGCTCAAATTCAAACCGGCACTAATGTGCTTCACGTATGACCCTTTTTCTACTAGTGTTACCAGGTCACAGGCCACGGGTCCGTATTGATGGGGAATGGCGCGAGTGCTTCTATTCATGGTGTTGGCACGGTCGATCTGAAGTTTACTTCGGGAAGGATCGTGCAGCTCAAGAACGTGCAACATGTCCCCGCCATCAAGAAGAACCTCGTTAGTAGCTCCCTTCTATGTAGAGAAGGGTTTAAGTTGGTATTCGAGTCTAATAAATTAGTTGTTACTAAGTACGGACTATTTGTTGGAAAAGGTTATGAGAGCGGAGGGATGTTCAGCCTTTCCCTCGCAGATTTTTGTAATAAAGTCGTGAACCATATTCATTCGAATGTTAATGAATCTGAAGTTTGGCATTCACGTCTTTGTCACATTAGTTTTGGTGTTATGACGCGGCTAGCCAAGTTGGATTTAATCCCGAGTTTCACTTTAGCCAAAGGTTCTAAGTGCCTTTCATGTGTGCAAGCTAAGCAACCTCGCAAGCCTCATAAGGCCGCGGAGGAGAGACACCTGGAACCATTAGAACTCATACATTCTGATCTTTGTGAGATGAATGGTGTGTTGACTAAAGGTGGAAAGAGATACTTCATGACATTGATAGATGATTCCACTAGATATTGCTATGTTTATCTGTTAAATACTAAGGATGAGGCTCTACACTACTTTAAAATCTATAAGGCAGAAGTTGAGAATCAACTTGAAAAGAAAATTAAACGAGTTCGGTCAGATCGTGGTGGAGAGTACTTCTCGAGTGAGTTTGATTCCTTCTGTGCGGAACACAGCATTATTCATGAGAGGACGCCTCCCTATTCACCCCAGTCAAATGGGTTGCCGAGCGGAAAAACGGTACTCTAACTGATTTGGTTAACGCCATGTTAGATACATCAGGTTTATCCAAGGCATGGTTGGGGGAGGCTATATTGACGGCATGTCATGTCCTGAATAAATTTCCGACAAAGGATAATGAGATCACTCCCTATGAGAAATGGGCAAAGAGAAGGACGACACTCTCGATTTATAAGACTTGGGGCTGTTTGGCGAAAGTCAATGTGCCGATCCCCAAAAGCGTAAGCTTGGACCCAAGACTGTGGACTGTGTTAATTTGGGCTACGCTAAGAACAACGTTGGCTATAGATTTCTAGTAGTGAATCTGAGGTACCGACCGAAGGTCGGTACAATTATGGAGTCTAAGGATGCTACATTCTTCGAGGATATTTTTCCTATGAGAGATATGCAAAGCACTTCTAGAAAGGAATCTGAGGAGACTCTGAACCTGCCATCCCTATGGAATATTATGAACAAACACATGATGAAAATCCTGAGGAGGATGACGAGGAAACCCTTGGTAGGGGCAAGAGACAAAGGACTGCAAAGACCTTTGGTGATGATTTCTTCGTGTACCTCGTGGATGATACTCCCACTTCTATCTCAGAAGCGTATGCCTCTCCAGAAGCTGACTACTGGAAGGATGCGGTCCATAGCGAGATGGATTCCATCATGGCTAACGGGACATGGGAGATCACTGAGCGTCCCTATGGTTGCAAACCATTGGGACGTAAGTGGGTGTTCAAGAAAAAGCTTAGGCCCGATGGTACGATTGAAAAGTACAAGGCTAGGCTCGTGGCCAAGGGCTATGACCAGAAAGAAGAGGAAGATTTCTTCGATACTTATTCACCTGTGGCTAGACTGACCACCATTCGAGTATTACTCTCGTTGGCGGCCTCACATGGTCTTCTCGTCCATCAAATGGATGTTAAGATGGCTTTTCTGAATGGAGAGCTAAATGAGGAAATCTACATGCAACAGCCAGATGGCTTTGTGATAGATGGTCAGGAAAAGAAGGTGTGTAAGTTGCTAAAATCTTTATATGGCCTGAAGCAAGCACCTAAGCAATGGCATGATAAGTTCAATACAACTCTGACATCTGTTGGTTTCGTTGTTAATGAGGCTGACAAATGTGTATACTATCGCCATGGTGGGGCGAAGGAGTTATCTGTGCTTGTATGTTGATGACATACGATATTCGAACAAACCTCAAAGTCATTGAGGAGGTCAAATCGCTTCTATCTCGAACTTTGAGATGAAAGACCTTGGTGTGGCTGATGTTATCTTGAACATCAAGCTATTGAGCGATAATGAGGGTGGGATCACACTTCCGCAATCCCATTATGTTGAGAAGGTGTTGAGCCGTTTTGGATATTTGACTGCACACCATCTCAAACACCATATGATCCTAGCGTGTTGATTCGAAAGTCCAAAGGCATGGCTAAAGATCAATTGAGATACTCTCAAATCATTGGTTCATCGATGTACCTAGCGAGCTTAACGAGGTTCGACATCGCGTTTGCTGTGAGCAAACTGAGCCGGTTTATTTCAAACCGGTGATGTACATTGGCATGCTGTTGAAAGAGTCATGCGCTATCTAAAAGGTACTATGAACTATGGACTTCACTATACCGGAGACCCGCCGGTACTTGAAGGGTATAGTGATGCGAATTGGATCTCTGATGCTGATGAGATGAAGGCCACAACTGGGTATATGTTTACTCTTGGAGGTGGCGCTGTTTCGTGGAAGTCTTGCAAGCAAACGATCTTAACGAGATCGACAATGGAAGCAGAATTAACAGCATTAGACACTTCTGGTGTTGAAGCAGGATGGCTTCGAGATCTTTTGATCGACTTGCCATTGGTTGATAAACTGGTTCCAGCTATCCTTATGAACTGTGATAATCAATTTGTCATCACCAAGGTGAAGAGTTCAAAGGACAACATGAAGTCCAATAAACACATAAGAATGAGATTAAAAGCTGTCAGAAAATTAAGAAACTCCGGAGTGATAGCGTTGGATTATGTCCATACGGCTAAGAATCTAGCAGATCCCTTTACGAAAGGGCTATCGCGTGTAGTGATAGATAGTGCATCAAGGAGATGGGTATGAGACCCACATGAGTTGCCATGGTGGTAACCCAACCTATGTGATCGGAGATCCCGTGAAGTAGGACCTGGGAAAACAAGCCAGTGGTGGACTGAGGAGAGTAACTTTACTAACCCACTCCGTTGGAGATGCAATACTCTCGGAAACTGTATGGAAGGATGACTACTGTCTTAATGTGTTCCAAGGCTTATACGTATAAGCAAGATGCTATCCTACAGAGCGATCTTTGGAGGAACACACCTATGTGAGTCCGACTGCTAGTCACAGTCTATGAGATTGGGGTGATCTATAGTAAGCTCATGAATAGGCCAGGAGTGTGACTTATATGCTCCACCCGAGGGGTCAGCCTTCGGCAGCCCAGTACTAGTAAGACATGTGGTGAAACTTTTACGCCTAAACCGACAATTCAAGGCACAGTCCATTGTTCAGTTGTGAAGGAGTGTAGCTACTTGTTCTAGGTGAAGCTCAACCTTAACAGGTCTTCACCAAACACTAGTATATCAAAACAGCGTTTGGAACAAAGGACAAAGTGGGCGCTGAGATCTGGTGGGGATTGTTGAATGTGAGATGGGCCTAGAGCCCATATAACAATTTCAGATTTGATCTCTAAGGGCCCATGTAGGTGGCATGACAAGGTGGTGGGAAGTTTAGTCCCACCATGCTAGTGGAAGGAAAGTTGGAGTGGTTTATAAGGGTGGCTCTTCTACATGCTATTGGAGCTTGAGAAGAGAAGAGGCCTCGGCGCTCCTCCCTCCGCCGCCTCGCCTCGCCTCGCCTCGCCTCGCCGCCTCGCTCGCCTCGACTACGCCGCTGGTTGCGGGAATGAGCCGAGCCGAGTCTGCCGATCACTAACGGAGAGGTGCCACGATCCGAGACGTCGAATCGTGGGCTGTCACGACTCGGACGTGGGTCAAGCCCACGTCTCTCCACGCTGCTGCGTTTATAACATCTGCTCACGCGCACGCCCACCGCGTTCCTTTGCTGTTGCTGCCGGTGACTCCATCCCGTCCGCCGCATACACGGTCGACGGAGAGCAGGTTTCCGAAACCACGACCTTCTGGTTCCTGTAAGGGGCGAATAGGTTTTTGGACAGCGATTACGCGACTGCTCGCTTCCGATCGTTCTGCGTCGCCTTCATCATCACCATGTCCACCGACCCCGACCGTGCCGCCGCCGAGAAAGCTGAAGCCGACAAGAAGGCCGCCGAGGACGCCGTTGCTGCCACCAAAGCCGCGGCCTCTGATGGCCTCTTGGAGGGTATAACTCGTTTATCCCGCTCCTGATTAATTTCATATTAGCAGTATGTGTAGATTTGTCTACAGTTTGCTTAGTACGTGCATGTTTAGATCAAAGTCAATACGTCATCAACTTAGTCAATGCCATGCTAGTGATTTACTCGTGAATTAATTTAATCGAGAAATTGCCTATTTACTCAACAATGCTATCCATCCTATGAAGCCAAATGCGAATCTGAAAGTCCTTGACATGAGTCAGATGAACCCCGAAATCATCGGCATGCGACAGCCTGCCACGCCACGGAGACACCTCTTCTCGGAGGTTGACCAACGAAAAAGACAACGACACAAGATCTATCATTAATAACTTTTCTACAATCTTGCTCACAGAGGTCAGATTATAGATCTTCCCGTCAGCAATCAAACTAGGGAATTGTAGTGAGATGCCGGTGATTTCAGTTACAAAAGAAAAGTAGATGGCCCAGATATCGTCTTGTAACACATACACATGCACAGCTGTCTGCTGCCTTATGGAGGCCAGCGCCAAATAGATGAAGGACAGACCATCGCCTCCACCGTTGAGGATGATGTCACGTTCGTAGTACGTGAATCTGTCCTGGAGGCTGTTGTCGGGAACTGGTGGGAGGATGGTCGTACATCTCTCAGGACACAGAGGGCAGCGCACAATTAGTTTTTGGTCGTCGGTGTCTATTGCCCCACTTTACTTCTCCATTTGATCATTTGCCCCGAGAGGCTACCGGTGGGGCGGGGTCACTGCCATTGAGACAATCGAAGGCAAATCATCCAACTCCTTGTAAAGTGGGGAATCATCCAATCCCCCCCCCCACGAAGGATGTGAGGAGGAGGTCGTTCCAGCAATCCACGACAGCGATGTCGGGGCCGCCGCTGCCCAAGGTGCCCAAATCAAAGTTAGCGCGGTGGACGACGGCGACGAGCTCGGGGGGCTGAGGCATCGGCACGAACAACGGGGGCTTGTTGCATGTTGTGTAGCCGTAGAAGCCGAGCAGTCTGGGTGGGTGGAGATTGCGGAAGCGGTGGAGGAACACGGGGTCGGAGGCGAGGCCGAGCCAGCGCTTGCAGACGAGAGCGGCGCCGACGAGGCTGGTTGGGAAGGCGACGCGGAGGAGGATCTTGCTGAGTAGATTGTCGTCATCGAGAACGGCCGAGGTGGCCGCTGCGGCCGGCAGCGGCGATTGCAGCGTCCCGAATCCTTCCATATTTTGGTGATTTGAGATGGAATTTGGGGCAAGAAAAAAAAAGGAGAATGGGGTTTTATTTTTTTTGCGATGGGTTTTCTTAGATAAAACACCCTTACGTATTTTATTTGTGTTTATTTAACAATCCACGTACAACGGCGAAGAAAGCAATCCCGGACTCCCGGAAAAACCAAAAATTACACTGAGGTCCAAAGTAGTATTATCTTTTGAACGCCCATAACGCCTACACGTGTGGGTGTTAAAGGATCTAGCCACACGTTTTGTGTAGTGTCTAAGAGGACCAGCCCACACGCCTACGTGTGGGCAAAAAAACTAGCGCCCACACGTCTTTTTTTTTCTCACGGTCCCTCTCACACGCCTACGTGTGGGTAAAATGGATAACGCCCACACAACTTCTCTCAGCCACCTACCTCATAGTCCCGCACGCTCCGCGGGACAGTCACCACGCGTCCCCGCAGTTGCCATGGTCCGGACCCTCTTCAATGTCCGTTTAACTGCAGTTTTTTTTTGCAAACTCAAACACTTGTATTACTCAATCACAGTATCAATACAATCCTTAGCAACTATCTCCAAAACTTGAAGAGGACCTGACCCTAACCAAGTCATAGTTCTATTATTGGAACGACCAAAAGACACTAGCTTATCACTCGCCTTATTCTGTGAACGAGCAATATGAGTAATACAAGCTTGATGAAGGTTTAGTAAACCCCTAATCTTATTAACCAACGACGAATAAAGTGATAGATCAGCATCACCACAAGTGATCATAGCTACGGCAATAGAGGAGTCCATCTCAACTTGAATCGGTAGAGAAGTACGTTGGACCGCCGAAGATAGCCCCCCCAAGCACACATAAAGTTCAGCCTCCAGTGCGTCTCGGCAAAACTGTAATGCCCTGCAAGCAGAGAAGATTATTTTGCCAAACTCATCCCTGAAGATCATGCCAGCACCCGCATTATCACATGCCACAAAAGCTCCATCTGTGTTTAGTTTAATCCACCCATGCTTAGGCTTCTCCCATCCAGGCAGCTTTGCCGTGTGAATATCACTTTGGCCTCTTTTCTCCATTGTAATATATGTCTTCCTTTCACTGGATCGGCACCACTGTCAATCGTGATGGCCATAAGAGAAGCAAGATAACTCTGCAGATATCTTACGGATGCATCCATCTGCGGCGCCGTTTATAATGCACCACTTCATTGCGAATATACCAAGCTCTCCAGAAAACAAGCAGAATCATACACCGTTCCATATCACTTCTAGGAGCTAACAGTTGCCATGTCACTGAATTACGATTGCCATGTCGAGCAACTACAGTTGCCATGGTTGCTCAACTGCAGTTGCCATTTTGGATAACTGCAACTGTTGCCATGTATGATCTGGTTTACTATAGTTGTCATGATTTGAAAACTTTAGGGGTTGCCATCTACTAACACTAGGCAGTTGTCATGTATAGTCTGGTTTACTATAGTTGCCATGATTTGAAAACTTTAGGGGTTGCCACCTACTAACACTAGGCAGTTGCCATGTATGGTCTGGTTTACTACAGTTGTCATGATTTGAAAACCTTAGGAGTTGCCACATACTAACACTAGGCAGTTGCCGTGTAGAGCTACAAAAAGACATGGCAAAACAACATGTTCGGGTAAAAAGAGAGTTGCCATCTGCTTACAAGCACACTATGGCAGTTGCCGTGTACCCTGCAAAACACATGGCAACTGACGTGCTCGTGTAAAAGAAAGAGAGTTGCCATCTGCTTACAAGCACACTAGGGCAGTTGCCATGTACACTGCAAAACACATGGCAACTGGCAGCTTTGGGTGTGGGAGAGGAGACGGGCGTGTGGGCGAGATGGCAAATGCCCACACACCAGCCCTTGTGCGTGAGTGAAAACAGACGTGTGGGTGAACTGCTAAACGCCTACACACTGGCCCCCCGTGTGGTGAAACGAACGTGTGGGTGACCGGATGAATGCCCACACACCAGCCCAGTCCTACGTGGCACCACAAACATGTCAAGATTCGTGCAACCACAAACGGACGTGGATCCACGCGTGTGGGCGAAATGCAAACGCCCACACGTGTGTGCTTAGTATTTCCGTATCTTTTTCACCATCGTTCTAGCATCTTGTTTCCTTCACCGTCGAGTCGCTGCACAAACGGATGTGTCGCAGAGGATGCCTTGGAGCTGCCACCATGATAAATAATCTTGTATGAGTAACGCACCACACAACGGGATATAGAAGCAGAGAGTAACTCTTAAAAATACTCCCCCCTCTCAAAATACGCGACTCCGCTTTATATTAACTTTAATACAAAATTAATACTCCTACAAATTTGAGTCATTTATTTTGGGATAGAGGGAGTAGCAGAGAGTGTTGTCATGCGGCCTTGAGAGATCAATCCCACACAATTTAACGGTTCAAGGAGCACCATCAGCCTGGAGAAGGAAGCTTGGCACAAAGAAAACGACGCCGGCGAGTAAGAAGACCGAAGCGGAGACCGGCGTCGGTGATCCCAGACCCTGCAGAACACGCCACCGACGTCACAACACACCAAAGCGGAGATCTCATTAACCAGGGCATGCAAACTTCAGCTGCATGGTGTATCACAAGAGCTAACATGTTGTATAACATATAGTGATATGACATGCAAACGTGAATCCCAGGCGACGGCAATGTTGGCCGCGGTGGACGACAGTGGGCGGCGATGAAGGGGTGCTTTTGCCTCGGATGCGGGGAGGAGAAGACGGGGGGTGCCTAGGATCTCCGCTGATTTTTTTTTAGCAAAAGAAGGGCTCCCCCTTCCGATTTGATTGCGGGAAACCAAAACAAGTTTGAGTTACAAGGAACCAGTTCAACACACTACTCCGTGATGTGAGGGAATTTCTCTGGTGGAATTAACCGGGGAGGGGGAGGTCCTGGTGCTCGGCTTGGTCGAAGGCTGCAGAATCTAGTGTCTTCCGTCATCTGTCGTCCTCGTCCAAGCAGTTGTGGGCAAGGATGGCTAGTGATAGCCGTAGCTAGCCAAGGGGGAGGACTCATGGTGAGTGTGAGTCTGAGGAGACTGGGAAGGGGGCAAAGGAGGTGGAACGAGGAAGTGGCCGTGGTTGTGGTAGGAGGTGGGCTGCAGTGGGCAGAGCTGAGGCATGGGCGGGGTTGCGGGCGGACGGCGTTGGCGGCAGCCACCGCGCCAGATCATGACTCCATGGTTGGATATAGGAAGTGGGGGAGGAATGGGGAAAACACAGGCGTTTTCGCGAAATCATGAAGCGGAGTAGTTGGCATCTTTTTGTATAAGTGCCACAGCTCGCGTCGCATCTGTTAGATGAAAATTGGACGATCAAAATTGATGGATGGCAGATACACCATCATCATTAAATAAGACTTTTATCGGAGCAGGCCCATCTTACAATTTCACAATAGTTCTTGGAGACGCGCTACAATAGACTGTTAATCTACAACCCGCTTCCTTCTCTCTCTCTCTCTCTTATCCAACTTAACAGAAATATAATAGTTTAATTTTACATCATGCTGACTGTACCTTATTAACTTTGCTCTTATATCTACAGTGTAGGAACAACTTAGAGCATGGCCATGCATGATCAGAAGTCAGGAAAAGGTTCAGATGGGGAAGCGGGATCCTCGGTACGAGGCGGATGTTTGGGTAGAAAAAGTATGGTCTGATGCATAAGCTAAAAAAGTTAAAGTGGAGAGTAAGGATGCATATGTAGTGAGAGTCTACTTTCTATTTTTTGATAAGGCCCACTAATTGTAGTTTGCATTGGCGAGAAAAAATGAATATAAATGCCTCGCGCTACTTTTTGTCATAGGGTATCTGTATCCATATACCCCATTGTACATGCCCTTATGAGATCTTCAGGGTCCTTACCTTGGTAAAAAAAGTCCAGTCGTTGTTAATAAGATGAGAGTCCTTTAATTTAAGGATTTGTCTACGGCCGGTCAACAAAGACTTCGCGAAATGTCAGCCATCTAAGGTCAACGTACAACATTTTGGCATTGGATTTTGTATATTACAGCATCTCTAAGGCGGATCAAGAACTGTCCAGACCGCATGGTCTGGACCACGAAGCCATCCCAACACCGATTTGTATTGGTCCATGGGGCAGTCCGGACGCGATTTCTTCCGCAAATAGGAGACAAAAGTGTGGGAGGTTAGCGGGAGTCCGGACACCCAAAACTTAGGACTCCGACACCCCCGGCCCTCCCAATCCCCCATCCCAGTCCATTTTCCTTCCACTTCGCTTCTTCTCCCCTTGCTTTGCATCCGCACCCTCCACCTCTTTTACCACTGTTGTTCGTCTCCGGCTGCCACAGAGGCATTGCCGGACGTTTGCAACCAGCACCGACGCGCCCGCTCGCCATTCCGACGGAGCTTTTAGCCTTGGAGCCGTTTGTACCCAGGTACACTTCGTTCCCTATTGACGACCTCCATGGCGGACACCATGCCCGGAAGGTGTTCGGTCAAATGTCATTGAGCTTATTTTCAAATGCTATGTCGTATTTTAGAGTACGAAGGATGGTGAGCTACTCGGCCATGGAAGATGGGTTGTTGTGCGATCCATGGCTAGTCGTATCCGTGGTTTCATGGGCAGGACCAGAGAGCCGCCCTTCTGGGAGAAAGTCCATGAAAAGTTTCACACAGGAAAGCACATTGCGCCCTACGACGTGTACATCATGTGATCACGCAATGTGAGATCGTTGTCGTATCACTGGGACGCTATCCAGGTCAGCGTCATCAAGTTTTGCAACTTGGTTAGTTAGATTGAGGCAAGGTGGCCATTGCACACGGGCATGGAGGAGATATTAAGTTTTACTTCCTCTTGCTAAACTTGTTGATTGATTCATTCACTCAATGTTGGTCTATACATTATATGTAGCCCGCACACACCGCCGTGCTATACCACATGTCAGAGGGATGGCCATTTACATGCACACACTATTGGATGAAGCTGAAGGGGAAGTATGTGTGGAAGGACATGATCCGTTCCTGAAAAACTTGTTGGACATCC
This sequence comes from Aegilops longissima, assembly GCA_021605205.1. Lineage (NCBI taxonomy): Eukaryota > Viridiplantae > Streptophyta > Magnoliopsida > Poales > Poaceae > Aegilops > Aegilops longissima. The sequence continues at coordinate 706,571,775 of CM038679.1, read as the reverse complement.
GGGATCTAGTCGAATTTGAGACATTGTTGTACTATACTTAATTTGCATGCTATGCGTGGATGATTAATGCTATTTCTATCTGAACTTTGATGGCATGAATTTCGTCCGGATAGTTAAAATGCGGTTTGAAATGTATGTGGCTAGCGTTGGATGGCTGTGTCCCGGATCCGTGTCCGCGGACTGACGCATCCTGTCCGTGGACGGATGCAGGAGGTTTTTTGCGGGTTGCGGTTGGAGATACCCTTAGCTAGCTTACGATTTTGTTAGGTAGTACTGACCTTCCCTGACTCGTGACCATTACATGGGCCTGCAATTCGGTCCATTTTTTTTTTCCTTCGCGTCACGTATTGTGTTCCTTTCTTTATGGGTACCTCTTGTTTCTTTTAGATTATCATCATGTATTTATTTTATGAAAAAAATGTAAAATATCAAAAAAGATAAAAGGAAAACGAAAGATATAATTCCATTCATGCTCTTTGTACCATCTCGCTCTCTCTTTATTTTCTTATCATTCTTAAAAAACAATTTGTATTGTAAAAAAGATTTTTCATGTTACCAAAATAAAACAAAAAACAAACAAAAAAAATGAGAAATGAAGACAATTTAAGTGGGTGTGTGGGTCCCACGGACATGCAACTGTGGGCGCACGGCCGACCAATGTGCAACGAGTAGTTGCATCTAAAGGGTGACAATCAGTGATGAGAGCTGCAGTTGCGTGCCTAATGGCATGCATGCAACTGCCCCCTCCCCTCTCCCCCGGAGACACTTGCAGCTGCAGGTACAACAAAGACATGCAGTTGCAGTCGAGGGTGACATTGCACTTGTATGTCTAGTGGCAGACATGCAACTCCCCTAGACAAAAAACACCGCTAACTCTTGTAGTTGCATGTCTAGTGGTAGACATGCAACTTCCCTCCTCACCCTCCGACAGAAAACGTCACAAAGTGGTAGTCGCGTTGAACACATGGAGTTGTAGTCAAAGGGCAAAATTTGTAGTTGTGTGCCTAATGGCAGACATGTAACATCCCACTCCGGCAACGAAAACACCGTTGAGTTGTAGTCGCATTGAACTCATGCAGTTGAGGTCGACGGGAGGGGGGGGTGACAATTGCGGTTGCGTGCCTAGTGGCAGACATGCAGCTGTCACTCCCTCCAACAGAATAACACTAGAGTGCAATCGGGGACGACACTTGTAGTTGCTTCCTAATGATAGACATACAAATAGAAAACAAAAATAAATGATGAAAAACACAAATGCAAAATAAAATAAATGTCACAAGGAACACATAAAAATGTTAAAAAATACTTACAAGAAAATAAAAATAAACGAGAAAATTAAATAAAAAGCAAAGCAAATAAAACCAAAAAAACCAAGCCATAAAACACTAGGGGTGGACATTTAACTAGCCTACATCCCTCCCATTCGAGTTGCAGTCGTATTGTACCGATTCAGTTGTAAGCGGGACGACGCGCGTAGTTTCAACTATACTGGTGAACATGCAATGCCCTCTAGGAGGCCCATCTCTTGAGACCATCTTTGCATCTTCTTTAATGGGCCAAAATCGCTTGGTGCCACCACATACATACAGGGCTAATTCTCCACCAGGTAAACAGTTCCTCACCACCAATTTTTCATTCATTCGTCAATTAAGTGGCAAGATGAAACTTTTAACAAGTACTAGAAGAACGCCCGTGCGTTGCAACGGGGCCACATTAACTTTAAGAGTTCAATATTATGACATTGGCGACCTTTTTTACCATCAAATCCTCACACACGCACACTCTCCCTCCCTCGTCCTCACTCTCTCTCCCCTCTCCCTCTCTCTAACACACACACACACATATCCATCTTATTGGGTACGGGACCATAATCCATCTATTTCACACACACATGCTAGTGCATAACAATATGAATTATGTGTATTATATTTGCCACCAGAACTGAGGGAATTAATTTCATGTAAATCGGCCAGCGACAGCTCCAATAATACGCGGAGGAGGTGGCCCGGGTCAGCGTCGGTGCCGTCCGGCACGGGCCACGGGCCTGCTTCCAACTGCACGTGCAATGCACGTCTTCACAAATATTATAACCACATGTGAGAAATCACATACTAACACGATCTTGCAATCAATTTGTAATTAAAGAAGCAAAAAGTCTTTTTTCTTAAACCAGAATTCCTTATGCTGGAGTTTAAACAAACCCCACAATAACATGACCAATTTTTTTTGCTCTACTTATCACCTAATTAAGCAAATGCATGACTTATGAAACGGATAAGAAATCATGTTAACTTGGAACTAAAATTCCAACAAACGAGTGAGGAACAAACCTTGTTATCATTGTTCAAGTCTGAACCTCCCCTATTTGTTAGTGAGTAAAGTAGTTCTACTTTACTCACTGATGGCGTCGAGAGAGGCCAGAACGACCTCTCTGGAGCGGTGGCGAGGAGGGCTTTCCCTTGGTTGGAACGAAGCCAACCATGGACCCCGCCACCAAAATGACCATGTCCAGTATCGTCTTGCTCATCTTCTCCGTCATCTTTGACACACAACTTCCGCACCCTGAACAACCAAGATCGGTAGTGATAAATTAGTGATGAACAAGTAGTAAATCATACAAGATGGAAATTAAGTGATACTGTCAGTTGAGTTACTACCTCTTAAGGTTCTTGTCGACTCCTCCACGCTTCACCGGACCTGCCTGGCTGTTCCCGTCAGCTCCACCGGTGCCGCCCAAGCGTTTTGCTCGCGCCGGTGCCGCCCAACCTGCACGGCAGTGGATTCAGAGTTATTGCCTTGTCGTAAAAAAGACACAAGGGATAGAGCAGGCCGGAGCATTACCTACCTGGCTGGCGTAGGCCTTTCTGCACACGACGATGCCTTTGACGAGGTGGCTGGTGCCCACGTCAATGGCCTTGGCGAGCACACCGTTGTAGCTCTCCATCCATGGCAACAAGTAGTTCCAGTACCCGTCTGCAGAGCAAACCGAGGGACAGCAGCAGCGTGGCGTGGAAACACCATTTCACAAAATAAGTCCAGCTCCAGTAGCTAGCTTGGTTCAAGTGAAGATTGACCAAAATCATATCAAGAAATATGGAGAATCACTATACAAGGAAAAAGGGGAAGGGGGTTTCATGATAGGGACCTTCAGGTCATGGCGTGGATTGCATATCTCCTCATTGTCCATGAAACGTTGACCTAGAAACTCGCAAACCTTGTCGCTGACCAATCGTATAGAACCAAAACCCACGGTGCATCCCTAGGTAATCTCCAGTTTCAGCCTCAAGAAGTATACCCTCCATTTCTCCTATATGTCTTTGAACAAACTCACTGAATTTGACCTAGAAAGAGTGACTTTTTAAGCTTAAAATGAGACAACACAAGGATAAAGAACAGAACCATATTTTGCAAAAAACATGTGAAATATTAACAACTATATTAAAGCAATAACCTTTCCAAGAAAACATATCCCCTGAGAATCCTTTCTAGCTTGGTTAGGAAGGTCCATCTGAACAGCCAGACTGCGAACTTCATCCTGCAAAAGATGAGCTCCATTTACAGATAAATACACCGCCAGATCCTGAAAATATATCACCTTTGTTATACACCCCAGTGGAAAAAGAAGCCTTCTAAGCTGGGGCTGAGAGAGATGTGAGAGGAAATAAGTTTGATCCTTGATCTGAAACAACAATCAGAGTCTGAAAGGTGGTTTCGACTAACCAATATTTATTTAAACAGAAGAACCATATATTTGTTTCACTGTATCACAACTTTCCTTCTAGGATGAATAATAGAACTCAATTGGCATCAAATTCAGTAACACTGAAGCTAAGCAAACTATTTTAAAGCACCTCGTCTTCGAAAGTTGGAGCACCGATGGCTCTTTAGCGTTCTCAACGTGTGGATGGACTACATGTGCATAATGTCCTGAAGCTATGTAATCAAATCCCAAATTTTCAATTGCTTCTAAGAAAGCTCCTGCAGAAAATGATTGAAAAAGAATAAGCACATGAACACAGTTCAAAGACTATACCTCGATGCACAATCAAATTTCAGTAATAGAAGTGTGCACATCCATACCAAACTTTATTCTTGTGTTGCCAAGAACATCAGGGTTCGTAAAGGTCCGCTGCGGTACTCATTAATCATATGAGACACCTAGATATAAAATCCATTATAGTTTCTTAGAATGCAGAAAACATATGGGATGTCTGCGAGGATCAGGCGCAAAAAGTTTGAAGTGAAGCTTACCACATGGTTCCAGTACTCACCAGATAGATGTACCACCTCCAATGGCACGTCAATCTACAAAAGACAGCCATTAGATCAGTCAGTTCGTGCAGCCAGAGCTAGTTTACATATGCTGCACACTGGCCATTCAATGAAACAGCATGCACCGGATGAATTTTCTGAAATATACCTTGTCACACACAACCTGTGCATACTTCAAATCGTCATCCCACGGGCTCTCGGACCAAAAGTTCCTGAAATCTTCCTACAGATTAATCACGCCGAGCTTATTAAGTGATCCCGTACCGTAGCATTGCAGAGCATAGCGACAGGGGAGTGTGTACGGACCTGGAACCAGATCTTGAGGTAGAAGGCGGTGCAGTTGTGCCCGGCTGCGTGGAGGAGGCGGAGCGCGACGCTGCTGTCGACCCCGCCGCTCAGCAGCACCGCCACCCGCAGCGGCGCCCTCCCCGCTGCCGCGCACCGCACGAGGTGCTCCTCGCTGATCTGGACCACCCGAGCGCGCAGCTGCGGGCGCGTTAGGCGGGAGGCTGCGGCGGCGCCGAGGACGAGAGGCGCGGAACGACCGGGGCAGCCGGGCGGGGCGGGGAGCCACCAACGGCCGCGGCGTTCGTGGCGGCGCGCGGTGCCGGGGAGGGCGGCGGTCGGCAGGAGGTGGCGGCCCGCTGGAGCTTGGAGATCGAGATGGGATCGGCAGGCAGATTTTTTTTTGGCACGGTTTTTTTTCGTGGGAGGGTTGCGAGTTAACGGAGGTGGGAGGATGACGAAAAAAACGGGAGGTGGGAGGATGACGAAAAAAACCCAGCGAAATTAAACCGCGCAGACTATTCACCAAGTCGTCCATTAGGAGTAGAGATAAGAAGAAATTCTTAAAAACAAATATAATGAGGAAAGGAAACTCTATGCACAATGACAAGAAGAAAACGGCGTGGCAAAGCACATTGTTCCTTCCAGTTTTAATCAATTTCGCAACAAATTAACCACCAAACGCAGTGCCTTATGATATTTTTTCCTGTTAAAACACAAGGTAGCTCTAGTTGGAGCATAGTAGCCAGTGGGATTAAGGGTTACCTTTTTTTAATTATTCCTAGCGGTCTAGCTCATGCGGATTGAAACCGGAAATCTAAGCGGTGGCAATTAATGGCTAAGCGTCGCACATGCTAATGAGATCACTCCCTATGAGAAATGGGCAAAGAGAAGGACGACACTCTCGTACTTGCGCACTTGGGGCTGTTTGGCGAAAGTCAATGTGCCGATCCCCAAAAAGCGTAAGCTTGGACCCAAGACTGTGGACTGTGTTAATTTGGGCTACGCTAAGAACAACGTTGGCTATAGATTTCTAGTAGTGAAATCTGAGGTACCTGACCAGAAGGTCGGTACAATTATGGAGTCTAAGGATGCTACATTCTTCGAGGATATTTTTCCTATGAGAGATATGCAAAGCACTTCTAGAAAGGAATCTGAGGAGACTCCTGAACCTGCCATCCCTATGGAATATTATGAACAAACACATGATGAAAATCCTGAGGAGGATGACGAGGAAACCCTTGGTAGGGGCAAGAGACAAAGGACTGCAAAGACCTTTGGTGATGATTTCTTCGTGTACCTCGTGGATGATACTCCCACTTCTATCTCAGAAGCGTATGCCTCTCCAGAAGCTGACTACTGGAAGGATGCGGTCCGTAGCGAGATGGATTCCATCATGGCTAACGGGACATGGGAGATCACTGAGCGTCCCTATGGTTGCAAACCATTGCGACGTAAGTGGGTGTTCAAGAAAAAGCTTAGGCCCGATGGTACGATTGAAAAGTACAAGGCTAGGCTCGTGGCCAAGGGCTATGACCAGAAAGAAGAGGAAGATTTCTTCGATACTTATTCACCTGTGGCTAGACTGACCACCATTCGAGTATTACTCTCGTTGGCGGCCTCACATGGTCTTCTCGTCCATCAAATGGATGTTAAGATGGCTTTTCTGAATGGAGAGCTAAATGAGGAAATCTACATGCAACAGCCAGATGGCTTTGTGATAGATGGTCAGGAAAAGAAGGTGTGTAAGTTGCTAAAATCTTTATATGGCCTGAAGCAAGCACCTAAGCAATGGCATGATAAGTTCAATACAACTCTGACATCTGTTGGTTTCGTTGTTAATGAGGCTGACAAATGTGTATACTATCGCCATGGTGGGGGCGAAGGAGTTATACTGTGCTTGTATGTTGATGACATACTGATATTCGGAACAAACCTCAAAGTCATTGAGGAGGTCAAATCGTTTCTATCTCAGAACTTTGAGATGAAAGACCTTGGTGTGGCTGATGTTATCTTGAACATCAAGCTATTGAGCGATAATGAGGGTGGGATCACACTTCTGCAATCCCATTATGTTGAGAAGGTGTTGAGCCGTTTTGGATATTTGGACTGCACACCATCTCAAACACCATATGATCCTAGCGTGTTGATTCGAAAGTCCAAAGGCATGGCTAAAGATCAATTGAGATACTCTCAAATCATTGGTTCACTGATGTACCTAGCGAGCGCAACGAGGCCTGACATCGCGTTTGCTGTGAGCAAACTGAGCCGGTTTATTTCCAAACCGGGTGATGTACATTGGCATGCTGTTGAAAGAGTCATGCGCTATCTAAAAGGTACTATGAACTATGGACTTCACTATACCGGAGACCCGTCGGTACTTGAAGGGTATAGTGATGCGAATTGGATCTCTGATGCTGATGAGATGAAGGCCACAACTGGGTATATGTTTACTCTTGGAGGTGGCGCTGTTTCCTGGAAGTCTTGCAAGCAAACGATCTTAACGAGATCGACAATGGAAGCAGAATTAACAGCATTAGACACTTCTGGTGTTGAAGCAGGATGGCTTCGAGATCTTTTGATCGACTTGCCATTGGTTGATAAACTGGTTCCAGCTATCCTTATGAACTGTGATAATCAGACTGTCATCACCAAGGTGAAGAGTTCAAAGGACAACATGAAGTCCAATAAACACATAAGAATGAGATTAAAAGCTGTCAGAAAATTAAGAAACTCCGGAGTGATAGCGTTGGATTATGTCCATACGGCTAAGAATCTGGCAGATCCCTTTACGAAAGGGCTATCGCGTGTAGTGATAGATAGTGCATCAAGGGAGATGGGTATGAGACCCACATGAGTTGCCATGGTGGTAACCCAACCTATGTGATCGGAGATCCCGTGAAGTAGGACCTGGGAAAACAAGCCAGTGGTGGACTGAGGAGAGTAACTTTACTAACCCACTCCGTTGGAGATGCAATACTCTCGGAAACTGTATGGAAGGATGACTACTGTCTTAATGTGTTCCAAGGCTTATACGTATAAGCAAGATGCTATCCTACAGAGCGATCTTTGGAGGAACACACCTATGTGAGTCCGACTGCTAGTCACAGTCTATGAGATTGGGGTGATCTATAGTAAGCTCATGAATAGGCCAGGAGTGTGACTTATATGCTCCACCCGAGGGGTCAGCCTTCGGCAGCCCAGTACTAGTAAGACATGTGGTGAAACTTCTTTACGCCAAACTGACAATTCAAGGCACAGTCCATTGTTCAGTTGTGAAGGAGTGTAGCTACTTGCTCTAGGTGAAGCTCAACCTTAACAGGTCTTCACTGAAACACTAGTATATCAAAACAGCGTTTGGAACAAAGGACAAAGTGGGCGCCTGAGATCTGGTGGGGGATTGTTGAAATGTGAGATGGGCCTAGAGCCCATATAACAATTTCAGATTTGATCTCTAAGGGCCCATGTAGGTGGCATGACAAGGTGGTGGGAAGTTTAGTCCCACCATGCTAGTGGAAGGAAAGTTGGAGTGGTTTATAAGGGTGGCTCTTCTACATGCTATTGGAGCTTGAGAAGAGAAGAGGCCCTCGCGCGCTCCTCCTCCGCCGCCCGCCTCGCCTCGCCTCGCCTCGCCTCGCCTCGCCTCGCCTCGCCTCGACTCGCCGCGCCGCGGGTTGCGGGAATGAGCCGAGCCGAGTCTGCCAGTCACTAACGGAGAGGTGCCACGATCCGAGACGTCGAATCGTGGGCTGTCACGGACTCGGACGTGGGTCAAGCCCACGTCTCTCCACGCGGCTGCGTCTATAACATCTGCTCACGCGCACGCCCACCGTCGTTCCTTTGCTGTTGCTGCCGCCGGTGACTCCATCCCGTCCGCCGCGTACACGGTCGACGGGAGAGCAGGTTTCCGAAACCACGACCTTCTGGTTCCTGTACGGGGCGAGGGGCGAATAGGTTTTTGGACAGCGATTACGCGACTGCTCGCTTCCGATCGTTCTGCGTCGCCTTCATCATCACCATGTCCACCGACCCCGACCGTGCCGCCGCCGAGAAAGCTGAAGCCGACAAGAAGGCCGCCGAGGACGCCGTTGCTGCCACCAAAGCCGCGGCCTCTGCATGGCCTACTGGAGGGTATAACTCGTTTATCCCGCTCCTGATTAATTTCATATTAGCAGTATGTGTAGATTTGTCTACAGTTTGCTTAGTACGTGCATGTTTAGATCAAAGTCAATACGTCATCAACTTAGTCAATGCCATGCTAGTGATTTACTCGTGAATTAATTTAATCGAGAAATTGCCTATTTACTCAACAATGCTATCCATCCTATGAAGCCAAATGCGAATCTGAAAGTCCTTGACATGAGTCAGATGAACCCCGAAATCATCGGCATGCGACAGCCTGCCACGCCACGGAGACACCTCTTCTCGGAGGTTGACCAACGAAAAAGACAACGACACAAGATCTATCATTAATAACTTTTCTACAATCTTGCTCACAGAGGTCAGATTATAGATCTTCCGTCAGCAATCAAACTAGGGAATTGTAGTGAGATGCCGGTGATTTCAGTTACAAAAGAAAAGTAGATGGCCCAGATATCGTCTTGTAACACATACACATGCACAGCTGTCTGCTGCCTTATGGAGGCCAGCGCCAAATAGATGAAGGACAGACCATCGCCTCCACCGTTGAGGATGATGTCACGTTCGTAGTACGTGAATCCGTCCTGGAGGCTGTTGTCGGGAACTGGTGGGAGGATGGTCGTACATCTCTCAGGACACAGAGGGCAGCGCACAATTAGTTTTTGGTCGTCGGTGTCTATTGCCCCACTTTACTTCTCCATTTGATCATTTGCCCCCTGAGAGGCTACCGGGTGGGGCCGGGGTCACTGCCATTGAGACAATCGAAAGGCAAATCATCCAACTCCTTGTAAAGTGGGGTAAATCATCCAATCCCCCCCCCCCACGAAGGATGTGAGGAGGAGGTCGTTCCAGCAATCCACGTACAGCGATGTCGGGGGGCCGTCGCTGCCCAAGGTGCCCAAATCAAAGTTAGCGCGGTGGACGACGGCGACGAGCTCGGGGGGCTGAGGCATCGGCACGAACAACGGGGGCTTGTTGCATGTTGTGTAGCCGTAGAAGCCGAGCAGTCTGGGTGGGTGGAGATTGCGGAAGCGGTGGAGGAACACGGGGTCGGAGGCGAGGCCGAGCCAGCGCTTGCAGACGAGAGCGGCGCCGACGAGGCTGGTTGGGAAGGCGACGCGGAGGAGGATCTTGCTGAGTAGATTGTCGTCATCGAGAACGGCCGAGGTGGCCGCCATGGCGGCAGCGGCGATTGCAGCGCCCCGAATCCTTCCATATTTTGGTGATTTGAGATGGAATTTGGGGCAAGAAAAAAAAGGAGAATGGGGTTTATTTTTTTGCGATGGGTTTTCTTAGATAAAACACCCTTACGTATTTTATTTGTGTTTATTTAACAATCCACGTACAACGGCGAAGAAAGCAATCCGGACTCCGGAAAACCAAAAATTACACTGAGGTCCAAAGTAGTATTATCTTTTGAACGCCCATAACGCCTACACGTGTGGGTGTTAAAGGATCTAGCCACACGTTTTGTGTAGTGTCTAAGAGGACCAGCCCACACGCCCACGTGGGCAAAAAACTAGCGCCCACACGCCTTTTTTTTTTTCTCACGGTCCCTCTCACGCCTACGTGGGTAAAATGGATAACGCCCACACAACTTCTCTCAGCCACCTACCTCATAGTCCCGCACGCTCCGCGGGACAGTCACCACGCGTCCCCGCAGTTGCCATGGTCCGGACCCTCTTCAATGTCCGTTTAACTGCAGTTTTTTTTTGCAAACTCAAACACTTGTATTACTCAATCACAGTATCAATACAATCCTTAGCAACTATCTCCAAAACTTGAAGAGGACCTGACCCTAACCAAGTCATAGTTCTATTATTGGAACGACTAAAAGACACTAGCTTATCACTCGCCTTATTCTGTGAACGAGCAATATGAGTAATACAAGCTTGATGAAGGTTTAGTAAACCCCTAATCTTATTAACCAACGACGAATAAAGTGATAGATCAGCATCACCACAAGTGATCATAGCTACGGCAATAGAGGAGTCCATCTCAACTTGAATCGGTAGAGAAGTACGTTGGACCGCCGAAGATAGCCCCCCCAAGCACACATAAAGTTCAGCCTCCAGTGCGTCTCGGCAAAACTGTAATGCCCTGCAAGCAGAGAAGATTATTTTGCCAAACTCATCCCTGAAGATCATGCCAGCACCCGCATTATCACATGCCACAAAAGCTCCATCTGTGTTTAGTTTAATCCACCCATGCTTAGGCTTCTCCCATCCAGGCAGCTTTGCCGTGTGAATATCACTTTGGCCTCTTTTCTCCATTGTAATATATGTCTTCCCTTTCACTGGATCGGCACCACTGTCAATCGTGATGGCCATAAGAGAAGCAAGATAACTCTGCAGATATCTTACGGATGCATCCATCTGCGGCGCCGGTTTATAATGCACCACTTCATTGCGAATATACCAAGCTCTCCAGAAAACAAGCAGAATCATACACCGTTCCATATCACTTCTAGGAGCTAACAGTTGCCATGTCACTGAATTACGATTGCCATGTCGAGCAACTACAGTTGCCATGGTTGCTCAACTGCAGTTGCCATTTTGGATAACTGCAACTGTTGCCATGTATGATCTGGTTTACTATAGTTGTCATGATTTGAAAACTTTAGGGGTTGCCATCTACTAACACTAGGCAGTTGTCATGTATAGTCTGGTTTACTATAGTTGCCATGATTTGAAAACTTTAGGGGTTGCCACCTACTAACACTAGGCAGTTGCCATGTATGGTCTGGTTTACTACAGTTGTCATGATTTGAAAACCTTAGGAGTTGCCACCTAGTAACACTAGGCAGTTGTTGTGTAGCGCTACAAAAAGACATGGCAAAACAACATGTTCGGGTAAAAAGAGAGTTGCCATCTGCTTACAAGCACACTAGGGCAGTTGTCGTGTACCCTGCAAAACACATGTCAACTAACATGTTCGTAAAAAAAAGGGAGTTGCCATCTGCTTACAAGCACACTAGGATAGTTGCCATGTACACTGCAAAACACATGGCAACTGGCAGCTTTGGGTGTGGGAGAGGAGACGGGCGTGTGGGCGAGATGGCAAATTCCCACACACCGGCCCTTGTGCGTGAGCGAAAATAGACGTGTGGGCGAACTGCTAAACGCCCACACACCGGCCCTCCCGTGTAGTGAAACGGACGTGTGAGCGACCGGATGAATGCCCACACACCAGCCCAGTCCTACGTGGCACCACAAACATGCCAAGATTCGTGCAACCACAAACGGACGTGGATCCATGCGTGTGGGCGAGATGCAAACGCCCACACGTGTGTGCTTAGTATTTCCGTATCTTTTCACCATCGTTCTAGCATCTTGTTTCCTTCACCGTCGAGTCGCTGCACAAACGGATGTGTCGCAGAGGATGCCTTGGAGCTGCCACCATGATAAATAATCTTGTATGAGTAACGCACCACACAACGGGATATAGAAGCAGAGAGTAACTCTTAAAAATACTCCCCCCTCTCAAAATAAGCGACTCCGCTTTATATTAACTTTAATACAAAATTAATACTCCTACAAATTTGAGTCATTTATTTTGGGATAGAGGGAGTAGCAGAGAGTGTTGTCATGCGGCCTTGAGAGATCAATCCCACACAATTTAACGGTTCAAGGAGCACCATCAGCCTGGAGAAGGAAGCTTGGCACAAAGAAAACGACGCCGGCGAGTAAGAAGACCGAAGCGGAGACCGGCGTCGGTGATCCCAGACCCTGCAGAACACGCCACCGACGTCACAACACACCAAAGCGGAGATCTCATTAACCAGGGCATGCAAACTTCAGCTGCATGGTGTATCACAAGAGCTAACATGTTGTATAACATATAGTGATATGACATGCAAACGTGAATCCCAGGCGACGGCAATGTTGGCCGCGGTGGACGACAGTGGGCGGCGATGAAGGGGTGCTTTGCCTCGGATGCGGGAGGAGAAGACGGGGGTGCCTAGGATCTCCGCTGATTTTTTTAGCAAAGAAGGGCTCCCCTTCCGATTTGATTGCGGGAAACCAAAACAAGTTTGAGTTACAAGGAACCAGTTCAACACACTACTCCGTGATGTGAGGGAATTTCTCTGGTGGAATTAACCGGGGAGGGGGAGGTCCTGGTGCTCGGCTTGGTCGAAGGCTGCAGAATCTAGTGTCTTCCGTCATCTGTCGTCCTCGTCCAAGCAGTTGTGGGCAAGGATGGCTAGTGATAGCCGTAGCTAGCCAAGGGGGAGGACTCATGGTGAGTGTGAGTCTGAGGAGACTGGGAAGGGGGCAAAGGAGGTGGAACGAGGAAGTGGCCGTGGTTGTGGTAGGAGGTGGGCTGCAGTGGGCAGAGCTGAGGCATGGGCGGGGTTGCGGGCGGACGGCGTTGGCGGCAGCCACCGCGCCAGATCATGACTCCATGGTTGGATATAGGAAGTGGGGGAGGAATGGGGAAAACACAGGCGTTTTCGCGAAATCATGAAGCGGAGTAGTTGGCATCTTTTTGTATAAGTGCCACAGCTCGCGTCGCATCTGTTAGATGAAAATTGGACGATCAAAATTGATGGATGGCAGATACACCATCATCATCAAATAAGACTTTTATCGGAGCAGGCCCATCTTACAATTTCACAATAGTTCTTGGAGACGCGCTACAATAGACTGTTAATCTACAACCCGCTTCCCTTCTCTCTCCTCTTCTCTCTTATCCAACTTAACAGAAATATAATAGTTTAATTCTTACATCATGCTGACTGTACCTTATTAACTTTGCTCTTATATCTACAGTGTAGGAACAACTTAGAGCATGGCCATGCATGATCAGAAGTCAGGAAAAGGTTCAGATGGGGAAGCGGGATCCTCGGTACGAGGCGGATGTTTGGGTAGAAAAAGTATGGTCTGATGCATAAGCTAAAAAAGTTAAAGTGGAGAGTAAGGATGCATATGTAGTGAGAGTCTACTTTCTATTTTTTGATAAGGCCCACTAATTGTAGTTTGCATTGGCGAGAAAAAATGAATATAAATGCCTCGCGCTACTTTTTGTCATAGGGTATCTGTATCCATATACCCCATTGTACATGCCCTTATGAGATCTTCAGGGTCCTTACCTTGGTAAAAAAAAGTCCAGTCGTTGTTAATAAGATGAGAGTCCTTTAATTTAAGGATTTGTCTACGGCCCGGTCAACAAAGACTTCGCGAAATGTCAGCCATCTAAGGTCAACGTACAACATTTTGGCATTGGATTTTGTATATTACAGCATCTCTAAGGCGGATCCGCAACTGTCCAGACCGCATGGTCTGGACCACGGAAGCCATCCCAACACCGATTTGTATTGGTCCATGGGGCAGTCCGGACGCGATTTCTTCCGCAAATAGGAGACAAAAGTGTGGGAGGTTAGCGGGAGTCCGGACACCCAAAACTTAGGACTCCGACACCCCCGGCCCTCCCAATCCCCCATCCCAGTCCATTTTCCTTCCACTTCGCCCTTCTCCCCCTTGCTTTGCATCCGCACCCTCCACCTCTTTTACCACTGTTGTTCGTCTCCGGCTGCCACAGAGGCATTGCCGGACGTTTGCAACCAGCACCGACGCGCCCGCTCGCCATTCCGACGGAGCTTTTAGCCTTGGAGCCGTTTGTACCCAGGTACACTTCGTTCCCTATTGACGACCTCCATGGCGGACACCATGCCCGGAAGGTGTTCGGTCAAATGTCATTGAGCTTATTTTCAAATGCTATGTCGTATTTTAGAGTACGAAGGATGGTGAGCTACTCGGCCATGGAAGATGGGTTGTTGTGCGATCCATGGCTAGTCGTATCCGTGGTTTCATGGGCAGGACCAGAGAGCCGCCCTTCTGGGAGAAAGTCCATGAAAAGTTTCACACAGGAAAGCACATTGCGCCCTACGACGTGTACATCATGTGATCACGCAATGTGAGATCGTTGTCGTATCACTGGGACGCTATCCAGGTCAGCGTCATCAAGTTTTGCAACTTGGTTAGTTAGATTGAGGCAAGGTGGCCATTGCACACGGGCATGGAGGAGATATTAAGTTTTACTTCCTCTTGCTAAACTTGTTGATTGATTCATTCACTCAATGTTGGTCTATACATTATATGTAGCCCGCACACACCGCCGTGCTATACCACATGTCAGAGGGATGGCCATTTACATGCACACACTATTGGATGAAGCTGAAGGGGAAGTATGTGTGGAAGGACATGATCCGTTCCTGAAAAACTTGTTGGACATCCGGGATCTAGTCGAATTTGAGACATTGTTGTACTATACTTAATTTGCATGCTATGCGTGGATGATTAATGCTATTTCTATCTGAACTTTGATGGCATGAATTTCGTCTGGATAGTTAAAATGCGGTTTGAAATGTATGTGGCTAGCGTTGGATGGCTGTGTCCCGGATCCGTGTCCGCGGACTGACGCATCCTGTCCGTGGACGGATGCAGGAGGTTTTTTGCGGGTTGCGGTTGGAGATACCCTTAGCTAGCTTACGATTTTGTTAGGTAGTACTGACCTTCCCTGACTCGTGACCATTACATGGGCCTGCAATTCGGTCCATTTTTTTTTTCCTTCGCGTCACGTATTGTGTTCCTTTCTTTATGGGTACCTCTTGTTTCTTTTAGATTATCATCATGTATTTATTTTATGAAAAAAATGTAAAATATCAAAAAAGATAAAAGGAAAACGAAAGATATAATTCCATTCATGCTCTTCGTACCATCTCGCTCTCTCTTTATTTTCTTATCATTCTTAAAAAACAATTTGTATTGTAAAAAAGATTTTTCATGTTACCAAAATAAAACAAAAAACAAACAAAAAAAATGAGAAATGAAGACAATTTAAGTGGGTGTGTGGGTCCCACGGACATGCAACTGTGGGCGCACGGCCGACCAATGTGCAACGAGTAGTTGCATCTAAAGGGTGACAATCAGTGATGAGAGCTGCAGTTGCGTGCCTAATGGCATGCATGCAACTGCCCCCTCCCCTCTCCCCCGGAGACACTTGCAGCTGCAGGTACAACAAAGACATGCAGTTGCAGTCGAGGGTGACATTGCACTTGTATGTCTAGTGGCAGACATGCAACTCCCCTAGACAAAAAACACCGCTAACTCTTGTAGTTGCATGTCTAGTGGTAGACATGCAACTTCCTCCTCACCTCCGACAGAAAACGTCACAAAGTGGTAGTCGCGTTGAACACATGGAGTTGTAGTCAAAGGGCAAAATTTGTAGTTGTGTGCCTAATGGCAGACATGTAACATCCCACTCCGGCAACAAAAACACCGTTGAGTTGTAGTCGCATTGAACTCATGCAGTTGAGGTCGACGGGAGGGGGGGTGACAATTGCGGTTGCGTGCCTAGTGGCAGACATGCAGCTGTCACTCCCTCCAACAGAATAACACTAGAGTGCAATCGGGGACGACACTTGTAGTTGCTTCCTAATGATAGACATACAAATAGAAAACAAAAATAAATGATGAAAAACACAAATGCAAAATAAAATAAATGTCACAAGGAACACATAAAAATGTTAAAAAATACTTACAAGAAAATAAAAATAAACGAGAAAATTAAATAAAAAGCAAAGCAAATAAAACCAAAAAAACCAAGCCATAAAACACTAGGGGTGGACATTTAACTAGCCTACATCCCTCCCATTCGAGTTGCAGTCGTATTGTACCGATTCAGTTGTAAGCGGGACGACGCGCGTAGTTTCAACTATACTGGTGAACATGCAATGCCCTCTAGGAGGCCCATCTCTTGAGACCATCTTTGCATCTTCTTTAATGGGCCAAAATCGCTTGGTGCCACCACATACATACAGGGCTAATTCTCCACCAGGTAAACAGTTCCTCACCACCAATTTTTCATTCATTCGTCAATTAAGTGGCAAGATGAAACTTTTAACAAGTACTAGAAGAACGCCTGCGTGCTACAACGGGCCACATTAACTTTAAGAGTTCAATATTATGACATTGGCGACCTTTTTACCATCAAATCCTCACACACGCACTCTCCCTCCCTCGTCCTCACTCTCTCCCTCTCCTCTCTCTAACACACACACACACATATCCATCTTATTAGTGCGGGACCATAATCCATCTATTTCACACACATGCTAGTGCATAACAATATGAATTATGTGTATTATATTTGCCACCAGAACTGAGGGAATTAATTTCATGTAAATCGGCCAGCGACAGCTCCAATAATACGCGGAGGAGGTGGCCCGGGTCAGCGTCGGTGCCGTCCGGCACGGGCCACGGGCCTGCTTCCAACTGCACGTGCAATGCACGTCTTCACAAATATTATAACCACATGTGAGAAATCACATACTAACACGATCTTGCAATCAATTTGTAATTAAAGAAGCAAAAAGTCTTTTTTCTTAAACCAGAATTCCTTATGCTGGAGTTTAAACAAACCCCACAATAACATGACCAATTTTTTTTGCTCTACTTATCACCTAATTAAGCAAATGCATGACTTATGAAACGGATAAGAAATCATGTTAACTTGGAACTAAAATTCCAACAAACGAGTGAGGAACAAACCTTGTTATCATTGCTCCGAAGTCTGAACCTCCCCTATTTGTTAGTGAGTAAAGTAGTTCTACTTTACTCACTGATGGCGTCGAGAGAGGCCAGAACGACCTCTCTGGAGCGGTGGCGAGGAGGGCTTTCCCTTGGTTGGAACGAAGCCAACCATGGACCCCGCCACCAAAATGACCATGTCCAGTATCGTCTTGCTCATCTTCTCCGTCATCTTTGACACACAACTTCCGCACCCTGAACAACCAAGATCGGTAGTGATAAATTAGTGATGAACAAGTAGTAAATCATACAAGATGGAAATTAAGTGATACTGTCAGTTGAGTTACTACCTCTTAAGGTTCTTGTCGACTCCTCCACGCTTCACCGGACCTGCCTGGCTGTTCCCGTCAGCTCCACCGGTGCCGCCCAAGCGTTTTGCTCGCGCCGGTGCCGCCCAACCTGCACGGCAGTGGATTCAGAGTTATTGCCTTGTCGTAAAAAAGACACAAGGGATAGAGCAGGCCGGAGCATTACCTACCTGGCTGGCGTAGGCCTTTCTGCACACGACGATGCCTTTGACGAGGTGGCTGGTGCCCACGTCAATGGCCTTGGCGAGCACACCGTTGTAGCTCTCCATCCATGGCAACAAGTAGTTCCAGTACCCGTCTGCAGAGCAAACCGAGGGACAGCAGCAGCGTGGCGTGGAAACACCATTTCACAAAATAAGTCCAGCTCCAGTAGCTAGCTTGGTTCAAGTGAAGATTGACCAAAATCATATCAAGAAATATGGAGAATCACTATACAAGGAAAAAGGGGAAGGGGGTTTCATGATAGGGACCTTCAGGTCATGGCGTGGATTGCATATCTCCTCATTGTCCATGAAACGTTGACCTAGAAACTCGCAAACCTTGTCGCTGACCAATCGTATAGAACCAAAACCCACGGTGCATCCCTAGGTAATCTCCAGTTTCAGCCTCAAGAAGTATACCCTCCATTTCTCCTATATGTCTTTGAACAAACTCACTGAATTTGACCTAGAAAGAGTGACTTTTTAAGCTTAAAATGAGACAACACAAGGATAAAGAACAGAACCATATTTTGCAAAAAACATGTGAAATATTAACAACTATATTAAAGCAATAACCTTTCCAAGAAAACATATCCCCTGAGAATCCTTTCTAGCTTGGTTAGGAAGGTCCATCTGAACAGCCAGACTGTGAACTTCATCCTGCAAAAGATGAGCTCCATTTACAGATAAATACACCGCCAGATCCTGAAAATATATCACCTTTGTTATACACCCCAGTGGAAAAAGAAGCCTTCTAAGCTGGGGCTGAGAGAGATGTGAGAGGAAATAAGTTTGATCCTTGATCTGAAACAACAATCAGAGTCTGAAAGGTGGTTTCGACTAACCAATATTTATTTAAACAGAAGAACCATATATTTGTTTCACTGTATCACAACTTTCCTTCTAGGATGAATAATAGAACTCAATTGGCATCAAATTCAGTAACACTGAAGCTAAGCAAACTATTTTAAAGCACCTCGTCTTTCGAAAGTTGGAGCACCGATGGCTCTTTAGCGTTCTCAACGTGTGGATGGACTACATGTGCATAATGTCCTGAAGCTATGTAATCAAATCCCAAATTTTCAATTGCTTCTAAGAAAGCTCCTGCAGAAAATGATTGAAAAAGAATAAGCACATGAACACAGTTCAAAGACTATACCTCGATGCACAATCAAATTTCAGTAATAGAAGTGTGCACATCCATACCAAACTTTATTCTTGTGTTGCCAAGAACATCAGGGTTCGGTGTGCGTCCGTTGCGGTACTCATTAATCATATGAGACACCTAGATATAAAATCCATTATAGTTTCTTAGAATGCAGAAAAACATATGGGATGTCTGCGAGGATCAGGCGCAAAAAGTTTGAAGTGAAGCTTACCACATGGTTCCAGTACTCACCAGATAGATGTACCACCTCCAATGGCACGTCAATCTACAAAAGACAGCCATTAGATCAGTCAGTTCGTGCAGCCAGAGCTAGTTTACATATGCTGCACACTGGCCATTCAATGAAACAGCATGCACCGGATGAATTTTCTGAAATATACCTTGTCACACACAACCTGTGCATACTTCAAATCGTCATCCCACGGGCTCTCGGACCAAAAGTTCCTGAAATCTTCCTACAGATTAATCACGCCGAGCTTATTAAGTGATCCCGTACCGTAGCATTGCAGAGCATAGCGACAGGGGAGTGTGTACGGACCTGGAACCAGATCTTGAGGTAGAAGGCGGTGCAGTTGTGCCCGGCTGCGTGGAGGAGGCGGAGCGCGACGCTGCTGTCGACCCCGCCGCTCAGCAGCACCGCCACCCGCAGCGGCGCCCTCCCCGCTGCCGCGCACCGCACGAGGTGCTCCTCGCTGATCTGGACCACCCCGGGCGCAGCTGCGGGCGCGTTGGGCGGGGAGGCTGCGAGCGGCGCCGAGGACGAGAGGGCGCTTGAACGACGGGGCAGCCGGGCGGGGCGGGGAGCCACCAACGGCGCGCGGCGTTCGTGGCGGCGCGGTGCCGGGAGGCGGCGGTCGGCAGGAGGTGGCGGCCCGCTGGAGCTTGGAGATCGAGATGGGATCGGCAGGCAGATTTTTTTGGCACGGTTTTTTTCGTGGGAGGGTTGCGAGTTAACGGAGGTGGGAGGATGACGAAAAAAACCGGAGGTGGGAGGATGACGAAAAAAACCCAGCGAAATTAAACCGCGCAGACTATTCACCAAGTCGTCCATTAGGAGTAGAGATAAGAAGAAATTCTTAAAAACAAATATAATGAGGAAAGGAAACTCTATGCACAATGACAAGAAGAAAACGGCGTGGCAAAGCACATTGTTCCTTCCAGTTTTAATCAATTTCGCAACAAATTAACCACCAAACGCAGTGCCTTATGATATTTTTTCCTGTTAAAACACAAGGTAGCTCTAGTTGGAGCATAGTAGCCAGTGGGATTAAGGGTTACCTTTTTTTAATTATTCCTAGCGGTCTAGCTCATGCGGATTGAAACCGGAAATCTAAGCGGTGGCAATTAATGGCTAAGCGTCGCACATGCTAATCATTCGAACTAACTTCTTCCGACGGGTGCTCGAAGCTGCAGTCTTGCATGGCTCGGAGCAGCTCAGGCTTGAGCAAAAAGTCCCTGAAGCCGAAGTTGCGGATTCCGGTGTAGCCCCTGCGCGCATAGACCACCCGTCAGAAAGGGAGTAAAAAGGGATGGAAAGAAGAAAAATCCAAAGTAGTTGAATGAATAATTACTCCTTGGGGGTTGCATGCCCATTGGCGGGCTTGGCGGTGGCGTCAATGACCTTGTGAGTCCTTTGGGTGCTTGAAGCCGCAGTCCTGGATGGCCTTGAGCACAAAGCCCCTGAAGCCGGAGCTGTGGATTCCGATGTAGCCTCTATATGCATAGGCCGTCCATCAGAAAGGGAACAAACAAAGGGACGGGAAGAAGAAAAACAGGAAGTTGAAGTGGAGCTAAGGCTCCATGGCACCTCTTATCTGATCTATATCACAATCCGCACGGGCACATTTTTTTTTGTTATCCCAAACAAAAAAACATATGAACTTCAAACTTTGCAGGGAAACAAATCATTCTAACTACAATGTGAAAAAATTATTATGAATTTTTTTGTGCATCATAAATATTTACAATAGCCTTTTTACTAAAAATATATTTTATTTTGTATACTTATGCCGGACCAAAAAATCCAAAAGTATTTCACACATTGAAGTTCTAATGTTTGGTTGACCTGCAAAGTTTAAATTCTATATGTTGTTTCATTGAAGAGAACAGTTTGTTTAATTCACATCTAGATGTTTTTTTTAAGGATGTCACATCTAAGCTCCCACAAATATATAATGCAGCAACAAGAAACAAAAAAAAAACTAGGACAAAGAAAATAGACCACAAACAGAATGGACATCAAAGGAGGATACCACCCTATCATACCACATCACAACCATTTTAATAGCATGTTGGCACGCAAGGTAAACCATTATAAGCTCCTAGCTAATTAAGCATGGCATAAGCACCTATAATCTCTACTTGTCATTGGAAACATGTTTATTCATAATAAGCTGAATCAGGAACGATGAACTCATCATATTTACAAAAACAAGAGAGGTCGAGTTCATACCAGCTTCTCTCATCAATCAGTTCATCATATATCGTCATTATTGTCTTTCACTCGCACGGCCGAACGGTGTGTATAATAATAATAGTGCACGTGCATTGGACTAAGCTGGAATCTACAAGCATTCAGTTTGAGGAAGAAGACAAGGTAATATGGGCTCTAAGTTAAATCAACAATCATATATATGAGAGCCACTAAGCATTTTCATTATGGTCTTCTCCCTCGGCCCCCAAAAAAAAAAGAAAAAAAATAAAACTATTCACACGGGAAAGCTCCCAACAAGTAAAAAGAAGAACGAGAAATCTTTTTGGGTTTTCATTTTAATTACTACTACAATCATGGGAATTAAACTAACTATTTTTTTTGGTTTTCCTTAAGGTTAATCAAACACTCAAGAAGAAAGCTACAAAAGAAATTAAACTAGCATGGATAGTACAATGAAAGAGCATGAGCACCGACAACTAGAATAAGTGTGTGAACATGAATGTAATGTCGGTGAGAAATACGTACTCCCCCAAGCTTAGGCTTTTGGCCTAAGTTGGTCTATGGCCATGGATAGCCTGACTGATATCTGAAGTTATAACTGGGGTCGTACTGAGATGCAACAGCCATTGCCTCCTGAGATGCGGCATGTTGGCGAGCTGCCTCCGCTCTCCTCTCGTGTTCGGTTGCCTCCTCCCTGGTTACAACATATCTTCGTTTTGCCTGGTAATCAAAAAGGGAAGGATCAGGGAGAGTAACGTGGACAGCGCGACGTCTGTCAAAGATTAGTCGATACTGGAGGAATTGTTCATTCCTCACAAGAAAACGATGACTGACCATAGCGCCATAATCTAAATAAGCGGGAAGCAACTCCCTATCACCCTCATGTGTATGTATACCAAGATAATTAGCAACACGGGACGCATAAATCCCTCCAAATAAATCTCCAACTAAACCATTATTATGCAACCTACGTGCAACAATTGCCCCCAAGTTGCAATCCTTATTACCTAATACGACACTTTTGAGGACACAAAGATCAGGGACACACATGTGACATGCTTCATCTTTACCATTAATGCATCTACCAATGAAGAGAGCAAAATAATGTATAGCAGGAAAATGAATGCTGCCTATGGTAGCTTGTGCTATGTCCCTAGATTCTCCCACAGTGATACTAGCTAGAAAATCTTTATATTCAGATTTACGGGGTTCAATAACCTTACCCCACTGTGGGAGTTTGCAAGCAGTAGTAAAATCTTCTAAGTCCATGGTATATGATTGATCATAAATATCAAACATGACATTTTGAGAATTACGCGAAGATGTAAATTTAAACCTTCTCACGAATGAATCAGTCAAATCGTAGTACTGAGGACACTTATCTTGCATGAAGTCCTCAAGTTCGGCATTACGCACATATGCATCAAATTCATCCTTGATGCCTGCATTGACCATAAACTCTTCTGACGGCCATTCACAAGGCCGCACATCAGCTTCCCTTGGTGGTTCATCGTCTTGCTCACGCATAGCACGCCTGGGTTCCTTCTTTGTTGAAGAACCACCTTGGTACATTTTCCTAGACATATTTCTTCCTCTGAATTTTTTTTTGAAATTGTTAGTAACTCAAAATAAAAGGAATCAAACTAAACAAGATTGATAGCAACTACTCCCACAAGTGTCTAGAGCCTATATCATGCATTAGAATTACTTGGGACCTCATAAATTTGACATGCAAGCTCAAGAACAGGGTCAGCTATGCAGCAAAAATTTGCAATGAATAAAGCAATAGAACAAAAACTAATTGGACCATTGGAGGAGTCACATACCAAAGAACAATCTCCCAAAGCAGTTTTGTGAATGACGCTTTGAGCAAGGAGATCAAAAATCGCAGCAAAATGAGCTAGAACTCGTGCTTGAGCTGGATGAGGATTTTTTTGGGAGGAAGATGGAGTGTGTGGGTGCAGGAATAAGTGAAGGGAGGCCACCGTGGGCCCACGAGGCAGGGGGCGCGCCCAGTAAGAGTGGGCGCGCCCTGGACCGTTGTGGCCAGGTGCTTGCCCCCGATGTGTTCTCAGTGCCTAAAATCCTCAAATATTCCATAAAAAATCATACTAAATTTGCAGCGCATTTGGAGAACTTTTGTTTTCGGGACATTTTTTATTGCATGGATAATTCAGAAAACAGACAGATAATACTATTTTTGCTTTATTTATTCTAAATAACATAAAGTAAAAAGAGGGTAGAGAAGGTTGTGCCTTCTAGTTTCATCCATCTCATGATCATCAAAAGGAATCCACAAACAAGGTTGATCTGGTCTAACCCAGCGACGGCTGAGACCAGCCCGAGAGCCGGGACCCGAGGACGTAGAGTTTCGTCATCTAACCCAGCTTGCACGTTAAAGGGGGGGTGCCTGAGCATCGCGACTCAGGGCTCCTACCGGCTCTCCGGCCCTCACCCTCTGGTCTTGTCCATGGCATCGCGACCTGGCTTGCCAGCGACGGCTGAGACCAGCCCTAGAGCCGGGACCCAAGGACGTAGAGTTTCGTCATCTAACCCAGCTTGCGCGTTAAAGGGGGGGTGCCTGAGCATCGCGACTCAGGGCTCCTACCGGCTCTCCGGCCCTCACCCTCTGGTCTTGTCCATGGCATCACGACTTGGCTTGCCAGCGACGGCTGAGACCAGCCCGAGAGCCGGGACCCGAAGACGTAGAGCACCGACATCTGGCAAAATTTGCAGGAACACACTCGAAGATAAGGCCCAGAGCCAGGCGCAACCCTCCTTGAGGTAGGGCCCCGTGAGCCCTGCGTTGGCTCACGGGTACCCCAACACACCTCGCGAGGCCTCTCGCGTCTCTCCCAAGCAACTAATGGCAGAACTAACGATCGCCACGGAGAGCTCTTGTTCCTTTTGTGGTGAACCTGCAGGGTCCCTCCAAGGAGCACGAAACGACCTCGCCACGCAATCTCTTGCCGGCCTAGGCATGGACCTAGCGCCGCACCAGGAAGCATTGTCCTGACCCTCGAGATAAGTCACCCCCGGACACACTAGTTATCGCAACACCATCCCCACACTCAATGCAACCCCGTGTTAGCAACGTCGCTCTCCTTTCTCACCGAATGATGGCTGCTTGAGCGCCAAGGGGGACCCCCTGAGCATCGCGACTTAGGGGCTCTTACCGGACCTCGGGCCACTCACCTCCTGGCCTTGACCACGGCATCGCGACCTGGCATACCAGCGATGGCTGAAGCCGCCTTGAGACTGGGACCTGTCGGCGCAGAGCATCAGGCCCTCGTGAGGACTGAAAGGTGGAAACTGAGCTAGAACGGAATGAGCATCTCACACTGCTTCATAAAAAGGATTATATTGACGGATGGAGCTGCAAACATCTTACAAGCCCTCGTGGGGTATATTCTTGGCCCCTCGCAGGAACAAAAGGCGCGCATCCTAAGGAATCCTAACTACAGGGGGCATCGCGGCAGATGCCATCATCAACAGTGGGCCACCCGGTCCGGCGCCAACCCCATCCAGATCAGGGGCGGCGACGACCTGACGAGCCCGCCCTGCTCCGGGAGCGGCGCAGGCTCGGAGGCTCGTAGCAGTCGTCGCTCGTCTCCGGCGTCGCGAAGAGCTCGGCGGAGCCGCTGGATCCTCCGGCGCCTTCGTCGCCTGAGGAGCGGCCAAGGGGCGTCGGCCAGCCTCATCTCACCGCAGCAGATCCCGACCACCTCTCCGGGGCAGCACTCCAGCCGACGACCCTCGCGTCAAGACCTTGAAGGACACCATCAAGCACCATCGCACTCCGGTGGATCATGAGGCGCCCACGTCCTGCAGACCGGCGACCTCGCCCAGCCTCGAGTCATGAAGACCTCGCCCGGGCAACTACGTGACCTCTGCCCGGTCGCGAGGGTGCCGCAGCGGCGCGGTTGCAGCCAGAGTCCCAGGGGTTCCCCTACCGGACGACGGAGGCGAAGAAAGAAGGAAGACGGATCCAAGATTTAGGGGCGTGGCGACATGAAGCACGAACTCCGGCAGGAGCCTCGGCGTGGACTCCGGGGAAGGGGGGGGAACGACACCTTCGTGACCCGCCGGCGTCGGCGGCGGCGCCGCTCGTGGCGCCCGGCATCGCCTCCTTCAGAGCCGCCAATGTGCGCGTACAAGGGAAGAGGGAACCCTGGTGGCGGCCGCTCACACCACGACATGGGCGCCTCCTGGCGAGCGCTCTTGCCGTGACACCAGAGGGCAAGCCGCTTCTTTGGGGGGAGCAGGTCAGGATCCTCTTGAGGAGCCTTTCCCTTCTCTTTCGTGGAGAACCGGCGGATCGGAGCCATGGCAACCAGGCGAAACGAGGAGGAGGAGAAGCGAAGGATAGACTGGAAGGGCGCGTTCCGTGCATTTTATAGCCGGCGAAGGCCAACCGTCGGCCTCCATGATCACCGTAATCATGACCGACTCGCATGCGGGACTTGACGAATCCGGTGGTTACCGAGGCATCGTGGGAAGCGATGCGCGACGCGTCCAATCAACAGCCACGCTGGCGCCCAAGGCCGCAGGCTGTTAGGGCCCGCGATGCCGCGACTTGACCTTCGCCTCTCGCTCGGCCAAGTTCGGGCGCGCCATGGGCCGGGGCTCTGTCGGCGTTCGGGAACGGGGTCCCAGACTTGCTGCTGCGGCCTGCGGCGTGGCTCGAAGGAGGCCCAGACGGCCCATCTTCATCAACGCAAGCTCAAGACCCTCACGAGGGGCCAAGCCTCATGGGCGGACGACAAGGAGCTTCTCGTGCACGGCCTCGTCAGGCTGGCTCATGAGGAGGCGGAGAGTTCAAGGCAGGGTACCTCGCGAGGTGCCCGTGGACGCAAGCCATGGCGACCAAGGGCGCCGATCGGGCGCCAGCCCATGCAGTGTCCTCCCTTCCTCTTTGGTGCAAAGGGAGCAAGCGCAGGCGAGAGTATCAAGCAAAGGCATCCATTTCGGTGCAACGAGACCAAGACCAGCCCAACGGCAGGAAGGGAGTCATTGTGGAGCCCAAGCAGGCGTCATCACCAGAGCCTTTGGCAGGCGAGGACCAACTTTAGTCAGGATAAGTGTACCCGCTGTTCCCCTTCAAAATGGCCAATTGTTGGCGCCCTTCCCGCTCAATATCTGGGAAGAGGCCCAGGGCCTTCGCCTATAAATAGGAGTAGCCACCCCCAGGACCAAGATCCGAATCCTCATCAAGAAACTAGTAGTTAGAGCGACTGAACCCCACCAAGCAGTTCATCGCACCCGCCAAGAACAGACCCTCGCGAGGCTGTTCTTCCTTGTATTGTTCCTCATCAGCCCAAGAGGCAATCTACCACACCACACACTGGAGTAGGGTATTACACCACAATGGTGGCCTGAACCAGTATAAATCTCGTGTCTCTTGTGCTGTTCCGTTTAGTAGTTTAGGTCCCAGCGATTCGGCGAGGTGCGAGACGGTGGAGGGTTGGATCTCCGCGCGCACCCCAGTGTTCGAACCTCAAGGGTCTGCCGGAACCCGAAATCCGACATTTGGCGCGCCAGGTAGGGGTGCGCCGGAATCTGCCTTTCGTCGCCTCGTTCTTCCCCGACCACCGCAACCATGTCTGACGCCCGTCGGGCCCGCGCCGAGCGCCGAGCCGCCCTCGCCTCCCATGTCACCCAGACAGCTCCCGTCGGCGGGCGCCCTCGTCGTTCCCCGTCACCTGCCGTCAACGCCGCCACCGGCCCAACGGGGAACGAGCAGCAAGCATCGTCCCAGCACCCGTCCATGAGGCGGGACGGCCGCACCGCCACGCCTTCGCTCACCCCCGCTGGTTCTTCGTCACGCGCGCCCCGCGCGGCCATGGAGGCCCGAGCTGCACTCATCGCGGCAAACGAGCTCCTGCGCTACCGCCCCGTCGACGACGTCTATGAAGAATGGCTCGACCGAGTCGCCGAGCTCGTCCGCGCTGCAGGAGGCGCCCCCGCACCGTCCGTCTCGCTGCACCGCACCCCGCCCCGCGCGGGCGATGAAGCTCCCGGGGCGCCTCAGCCGCCTCCTCCTCAAGAAGGCGCCCTGGCCCCAAGGCGCGCGGCCCCTGGGCGGAACCCGCTCCGCCAGGCGCCGGCGCGGCAAGAGCAGAGCTGTCAAGAAGTTCCTCGCCCACAAGAAGCTGCCCAGTGCTCCCGCTCCAAGACGTCAGACCTGCGCTGCCCCCCCAGCTGGGCGCAGGGAGGCCCGCAAGACCAAGCTCTCGTCGTCCGAGGCCCCAGCTGCCACGGTGGGCTGCTGCGCCTTCACCTCCGAAGCTGCGCGGGCGTGGCCCGCCAAGTTCAAGCCAGACCTGCCTCCTCGCCACGACGGCACAGCTGACCTACAGAGTTCCTCCAGCTCACGAGATGGGCATCGAGGCTATAACGGGATGAAAAGGTCATGGCGAACTAGTTTCCCATGGCGCTCAAGGACGGAGCCCGCACCTGGCTCCTGAATCTGGCCCCAGGCACGATCTCTTCCTGGGCCGAGATGCGCACCCGCTTCATCGCCAACTTCCAGGGTACTCGCGACCGGCCACCCGCCGTGAGCGACATGCGCCGAATCAAGCAGCAGCCAGGGGAAACCCTGCAAAAGTACATCCAGCGCTTCAACAATGCACGCCTCAAGATCCCCAGGGTAACAGAGGAGGCCATCATCTCTGCCTTCTCCGACGGCGTGCGCGACGTCAAGATGAAGGAGGAGCTGGCGATGCATGAAGATCTGTGCACCTCCTTGGAGCTGTTCAACTTGGCGACCAAGTGCGCCAGGGCTGAGGAGGGGCGCCTCTCCCTCCTCGAGCTGCCTGCCGCGGATCTCGAAGAAAAGAAGTCCAAGGCCAAGGACGTGAAGCGCAAGGGGGCTGCCGTACTCGCGGCCGAACCAGACACCAAGCGAGGCAGAGATCAGCCCGAGTCCTCCAAGGGCAGTCGGTACTGCGTGTACCACGACCTCCACACCCACAACACCAATGAATGCCAAGAGCTCCGGGCGTCGGGCGAAGGAAGGGTCGACAGACGCCCGAGCGCAGCGACCGGGCTACGGCCGAGGAGGAGGAAGGAATGCAGACGCTGGGAAGACCATGCCCGCGCCAAAGGTGGCGCGACCAACCTCGCGAGGACCGTTGGCAAGACCCGCCTCGCGAGGGAGGCTGGAGGGATCAGCCTCGCGAGGATCGCCCGTAGGGGAACGCAGGCCTCCCTCCGTTGCTGCCGCGGCCAAGGAGAATTGAGGACTGTCATCAGGACGAGGGGGCTGGGGGCTTCTAGGAACCGCGTGCGATCGCCTGCATCCTGGGCGGAGCTCAAGCCCCAGCCTCTCAGCGCATCTTCAAGCAGTTCGCCCGCGAAGTGAATGCAGTCCTCCCAAGCTCGAGGCGCGCGCCTCTCGGGTGGTCGGCGTGCGCCATCACGCTCAGCTCAGCGGATCAGCTTAAGTCGCGCCACAGCCGGAGTTCTCCGATGCTTTGTTCCCCAATCATTAGCAACGGCTGGTCACCAAGACCCTCATCGACGGGCGGGCAGGACTCAACGTCCTTTCCATGGAAACATTCAACAATCTTCAAGTGCCTTACAGTCAGCTTCAGCCAACCAAGCCTTTCTTCGAGTCACCGACGGCTCCACGGTCCCGATCGGGAAGGTCCGCCTTCCTGTCACCTTGGGGCTCGCGACAACTACCACACCGAGCTCATCGACTTCGACGTCGCCCACATTCGCTTTGCCGCACAACGCCATCCTCGGGTACCGGCGCTGGCCAAATTCATGGCCAGAACCCACCACGGCTATAACGTCCTCAAGATGCCGAGAAGCGGCAGGTTCATCACGGTGCCCTGTGAAGAGAGAGACGCAGTGTGCTCCCTGGAGCGAGCCTTTCAGGCCGCATCGCTAGAAGACCCAGACCACAGCAGCAGGAGGCCTCCCGAGGCCGCACCCAAGAAGAAGAAGACATCGACCGGCTCGGCTCCTCAAGAGGCAGGCCCCTCAGGGCGCGCGCCCGGCCAGGGGGAGCCTCCTTCCATCGCATAGGAAAGCGCGCCCGGCGCCCTCCTTAGGCCGGGCTCGGGGGCTCTCCCCTGGAGGGCCGCCGACCTCGCCAAGGTCACGAGGGAGGCGCTTGGGCACCACGTGGAGGCGTGCTTCGAAGCACGTTTCCCGCAAGCAGGAGCAAGGCAAGGAGGGCCGAACCCTCAGGAGTTCGTCAGCAAGGCCATTCAGGAGCTACAGGAGTCAAGGGTCATGAGGGGCAGCCGCCGCCTACCCGCTGTGGCCCCCCATCTAGGCGAGGATGGTGCGCTGCAGCGTCTGCATCGACATACCAGGCTCAACCGAGCAGCGCCTCAAGAGCGCCTGCCCTCGCGAGTGGGACGTTGCGAGGCCCGCCCCAACCACACGCGGCGCATGCCTCACGGCCGCCAAACGCGGTTGCTGCGCACCAGCATCTCATGAGGGCCATCCCGAGGCTCGAGAGGTCAGCACGCCGCAGCCCCGGGCGGAGATGGAGATGGCCCCGAGGAGCCGCCAGCGCCTCAGATCCTCCCGAGGCCCCGGGCACGGGGCTCGTGAGGATCGGCTCCCGCAGCCCACCGAGTCTGCTACACCAACACCCCTTCGTCCCCAACATCACCAGGTGACATCTTTAAGTTTTGTTTCCGGCTGGGAGCGCCTTCAGGTCTGCATTATTCCCAGGCCGCGTGGGTCCGTCCCTGCGACACGTATCCCTTTTATTTCATGTCATTAGCCTATCCTGTTGGGGGCGCCCCTCGGGCTGCATCATCCCCAAGCCGCTCGGGCCTGTCCCAGCGGCATGTATCCTTCTTACGTTTTCCTTAGGATTATGCTCTCGCTCCACCATGCTTGTTATTTGGTGCCTTTTCCTGGGTGACGGAATCTTGCACGTTAAAGGGGGGGTGCCTGAGCATCGCGACTCAGGGCTCCTACCGGCTCTCCGGCCCTCACCCTCTGGTCTTGTCCATGGCATCGCGACCTGGCTTGCCAGCGACGGCTGAGACCAGCCCGAGAGCCGGGACCCGAGGACGTAGAGTTTCGTCATCTAACCCAGCTTGCGCGTTAAAGGGGGTGCCTGAGCATCGCGACTCAGGGCTCCTACCGGCTCTCCGGCCCTCACCCTCTAGTCTTGTCCATGGCAGCGTGACCTGGCTTGCCAGCGACGGCTGAGACCAGCCCGAGAGCCGGGACCCGAGTACGTAGAGTTTCGTCATCTAATCCAGCTTGCGAGTTAAAGGGGGGGTGCCTGAGCATATCGACTCAAGGCTCCTACCAGCTCTCCGGCCCTCACCCTCTGGTCTTGTCCATGGCATCTCGACCTGGCTTGCCAGCGAGGGCTGAGACCAGCCCGAGAGCCGGGACCCGAAGACGTAGAGCACCGACATCTGGCCAAATTTGCAGGAACACACTCGAAGATAAGGCCCAGAGCCAGGCGCAACCCGCCTTGAGGTAGGGCCCCGTGAGCCCTACGCTGGCTCATCAGGGGCGGCGACGACCTGATGAGCCCGCCCTCCTCCGGGAGCGGCACAGGCTCGGAGGCTCGTAGCAGTCGTCGCTCGTCTCCGGCATCGCGAAGAGCTCGACGGAGCCGCTGGATCCTCCGGCGCCTTCGTCGCCTGAGGAGCGGCCAAGGGGGCGATCGGCCGGCCTCTGTCTCACCGCAGCAGGATCCCGACCACCTCTCCCGGGGCAGCACTCCAGCCGACGACCCTCCGCGTCGAAGACCTTGAAGGACACCACCGAAGCACCATCGTACTCCAGGTGGATCGTGAGGGCGCCCCTCGCCCTGCAGACCCGGGCGACCTCGCCCCAGCCTCGAGTCATGAAGACCTCGCCCGGGGCAACTACCGCGACCTCTGCCCCGGTCGCGAGGGTGCCGCAGCCGGTGTGCTGCAGCCAGAGTCCCAGGGGTTCCCCCTGCCGGACGATGTGAAGCACGAACTCCCGGCAGGAGCCCTCGGCGTGGACTCCGGGGGGGAAGACGCACACCTTCGTGACCCGGCGGCGTCGTCGACGGCGCCGCTCGTGGCGCCCGGCGTCGCCTCCTTCAGAGCCGCCAATGTGCGCGTACAAGGGAAGAGGGAACCACGGTGGCGGCCGCCACACCACGACATGGTCGCCTCTGGCGGCGCTCTTGCCTCGACACGGAGGGCAAGCCGCTTCTTTGGGGAGCAGGTCAGATCCTCTTGAGGAGCCTTTCCCTTCTCTTCCGTGGAGAACCGCGGATCGGAGCCATGGCAACCAGATTTAAACGAGGAGGAGGAGAAGCGAAGGATAGGCGGAAGGCGCGCGCCGTTCCGCACTTATAGCCGGGCGAGGCCAACCGTCGACCTCCACGATCACCGTAATCATGACCGACTCGCATGCAGGACTTGACGAATCCGGGTGGTTACCGAGGCATCATGGGGAAGCGGTGCACGCGTCCAATCAACCGCCACGCTGGCGCCTAAGACCGCAAGCTGTTAGGGCTCATGACGCCGCAGACTTGCCCTTCGCCTCTGCCGGCCAAGTTCGGGCGCGGCGCCAGGCAGGGGCTACTGCCGGTGTTCGGGAACGGGGTCCCCAGACTTGCTCGCCACGGCCTGCGGCGTGGCTCAAGGAGGCCCAAGACGGCCCATCTTCATCAACGCAAGCTCAAGACCCTCGCGAGGGGCAAGCCTCATGGGCGGACGACAAGGAGCTTCTCGTGCACGGCCTCGTTAGGCTGGCTCATGAGGAGGCGGAGAGTTCAAGGCAGGGTACCTCGCGAGGTGCCCGTGGACGCAAGCCATGTCGACCAAGGGCGCCATCGGGCGCCCGTCATCGCAGGCCAGCCAGCTGTGTCCTCCCTTCCTCTTTGGTGCAAAGGAGCAAGCGCGGCGTAGAGTATGAAGCAAAGGCATCCATTTGATTGCAACGAGACCAAGACCAGCCCAACGGCAGGAAGGGAGTCATTGTGGAGCCCAAGCAAAGGCCATCATCACGAGCCTTTGGCGGCGAGGACCAACTTTAGTCGGGATAAGTGTACTCGCTGTTCCCCTTCAAATGGCTAATTGTTGGCGCCTTCCGCTCAATATTTGGGAAGAGGCCAGGGCCTTCGCCTATAAATAGGAGTAGCCACCCCCAGGACCGAGATCCGAATCCTCATCAAGAAACCAGTAGCTAAAGCGACTGAACTCCACCTAGCAGTTCATCACACCCGCCAAGAACAGACCCTCGCGAGGCTGTTCTTCCTTGTATTGTTCCTCATCAGCCCAAGAGGCAATCTACCACACCACACACTGGAGTAGGGTATTACACCACAATGGTGGCCTGAACCAGTATAAATCTCGTGTCTCTTGTGCTGTTCCGTTTAGTAGTTTAGGTCCCAGCGATTCGGCGAGGTGCGAGACGGTGGAGGGTTGGATCTCCGCGCGCACCCCAGTGTTCGAACCTCAAGGGTCTGCCGGAACCCGAAATCCGACAATATCAAGAATAACAAAGTCCGTTAAGATAGTGACGTTTGCAACCACAACAGGCACATCCTCACAAATACCGACAGGTATAGCAGTTGATTTATTAGCCATTTGCAAAGATATTTCAGTAGGTGTCAACTTATTCAATTGAAGTCTAAGATATAAAGAGAGAGGCATAACACTAACAGTGGCTCCAAGACCAGATAAAGCAGTTTTAACATAGTTTCTTTTAATGGAGCATGGTATAGTTGGTACTGCTAGATCTCCAAGTTTCTTTGGTATTCCACCTTTAAAAGTGTAATTAGCAACCATGGTGGAAATTTCAGCTTCCGGTATCTTTCTTTTATTTGTAATGATATCCTTCATGTATTTAGCATAAGGATTTACTTTAAGCATATCAGTTAAGCGCATACCTAAGAAGATAGGTCTAATCATTTCAGCAAAGCGCTCAAAATCCTCATCATCCTTTTTCTTGGATGGCTTAGGAGGAAAAGGCATGGGTTTCTGAACCCATGGTTCTCTTTCTTTACCGTGCTTCCTAGCAACAAAGTCTCTCTTATCAACAACAGGTTCAATCTCTACATCATTATTATTGCTAGGTTGAGCATCAACATGAACATTATCATTAACATTATCACTAGGTTCATGTTCATCACCAGATTGTGTTTCAGCATCAGAAACAGAAATATCATTGGGATTCTCAGGTGTGTCTATAACAGGTTCACTAGAAGCATGCAAAGTCCTATCATTTTTCTTTTTCTTCTTTTTAGAAGAACTAGGTGCCTCTAAATTATTTCTCTGAGAATCTTGCTCAATTCTCTTAGGGTGGCCTTCAAGATACAAAGGTTCCTGAGTCATTCTACCAGTTCTAGTAGCCACTCTAACAGCAAAATCATGTTTATTATTTAATTCATCGAGCAAATCACTTTGAGCTTTAAGTACTTATTCTGCTTGAGTGGTAACCATAGAAGCATATTTGCCAATGAGTTTAAGTTCACCTTTAACTCTAGCCATATAATCACTCAAGCGTCCTATCATGAAAGCATTACTCTTTAATTCTCTACCAACATAAGCAATAAAACTTTCTTGTCTAGCCATAAAGTCCTCAAATTCATCTAAACATTGGCTAGGAAATTTAATAGACGGGATTTCAACTTCATCATATCTATTGAGAGAATTTACCTTTACTAGCTGTGTCGGGTTATCAAGACAATGTGTTTCTTTGATAGGCGGTATATTAAGACCATGTATTTCTTCAATAGGAGGTAAATTCTTAACATCTTTAGTTTTAATACCTTTTTCTTTCATAGATTTCTTTGCCTCTTGCATATATTTAGGACTGAGAAATAGAACACCCCTCTTCTTCGGAGTTGTTTTAAGAATAGGCTCAGGAATTGGCTCAGGAGTTGGCTCAATTGGCTCATGAATTGGCTCAGGAAGATTCCAATTATTTTCATTAGTCAACATATTATTCAATAACAATTCAGCTTGGTCGACTGTTCTTTCCCTGAAAACACAACCAGCACAACTATCCAAGTGGTCCTTGGAAGCATCGGTTAGTCCATTATAGATGATATCAAGTATTTCATTTTTCATAAGAGGATGATCGGGCAAAGCATTAAGTAATCAGATAAGCCTCCCCCAAGCTTGTGGGAGACACTCTTCTTCGATTTGCACAAAACTGTATATTTCCCTCAAGGAAGCTTGTTTCTTATGAGCAGGGAAATATTTAGCAGAGAAGTAATAAATCATGTCCTGGGGACTACGCACACAACCAGGATCAAGAGAATTAAACCAAGTTTTAGCATCACCCTTTAATGATGTCGGTGTACTAGAGTAGGGGTACCCTAGTATCCCGAACTCGTGCACGGGCAGTTGCAGCCCCCCGCGGCAAGGCTTGCCGGGTGGCCGCCAAGGTCCTCCGTGGTTCCTTTGGAGCCATTCAAGAACAAAGTATTCAAGCCAAGGAGACAAGGCCCCGGCAAGAGGAGCTTGCCGGGAAGGCCACCCAAGGCATCTAGGAAACAAGACCCCGGCAAGAAGAGCTTGCCGGGAAGGCCAACCAAGGCGTCTCAAGGAACTTGCCGCGACGCGCCATGCGTCCCGGCAAGGCCCGGTGAGCGACAAGCTTCCGGACGCAACGAGGCAACAACCGCGGCAAGGCGCTTGCCGCGGCAAACTACCAATCTGTACCTGCGCTCCAGACATCCACCAACGTGTCGCATACTGGGCCTTTCCAGCGCGTGGCAAGAGGCTGTCTTGCCAGCGGAGCGGTGGCAAGCGGCGCCGACAAGATTGCCATCGTGGCAGCGGTGGCGCCTCGACGGTCCCTTTCTGCGACTGTTTGGGCGGCGTGAGCGGGCATTTAATGCCTTTGTCCCCTGCCGTCAGAGTTAGGTATGATGCACTGTACAAGTAGTTGTACCAACCGCAACTCATTTTCCCTTTTTGCCCTTGTCTACGTTGCCACCTGTCGGAGACCCCTTGAGCGTATAAAAGGAGGCCCATGCGCAACGTAGAGGGGGGGTTCGAACACTCTCACGCTCGGTCTCGTTAGCAGCTGGTGTGTACTGTAGCACTCAGCGCTCCCGAGCAAGAACACAATACAACTCAGACATGCAGCAGTAGGAGTATTATCTCTCCGGAGAGCTCCGAAGCTGGGTAAACTGCTCGTGTGCTTCGCCTCGATCTGCTCTTCATGCGATCTCCGCCCCCCGCCGAACCGAAAGGGGTCCGGTCCGCCGGCCCCATAGGTGTTCGTGGGTCAGATCAGCTTCCCCTACAATTTTTTAAGTTATCTTCCTCGAACGACCGTACTTTGTATGGAAAACCTGTGCGCGGAGGAACCAACTCGTAGCTAGCTGCGCCCTTACTTTGTTTCGAGTCCGCTCAACAACTTAAGTGAGCTGCAACTAGTTGCGACAAGGTTCCTTGTCGGTAGCGGCACCGCCAGCAGGCTGCTGACGTCCCGCACTCAGCGCTCGCGGCAAAGGTGCCTGCGCCGACAAGTTCCCTGAAAGCGTAGGGCAAAAACATACAAAGGGAGGACTCAAGTAAAGGAAATAACATAGCAATCACTACCCGAAATAGAGTTATATTACAAGATAGCTTGTCGCAGCTCTAATAGATTGTTCTCATGACATGACCAGCAGCGACAAGGAAAAAAGAAAATGGGCGGCCTAATCTACGCGATCACCCTCAACCCTCTTGATTCCGCTCACCCTGTCCACAATGGGTGCGACAAGGGTCTTGAGCGCTTCCACATCAGCTTCCGGCGGCAAGGTCTTGAGGACGTTGGTGAGGTTGAGGCCTGGATTGCGGAAGGCCACCTTCATCAGCACCTTCTGAAGAGCTCCCGCGCAGATCTGGCGCGACTCGTCGGCTAGCTGCTTTGGGATCTCTTCCCGGAGTCGTTGGAGGTCCGTCGCCACGCCCTTCAAGAACAAGCTGAGCTTGGCGCTGGGTTGGAGGTGCTCGTTGGAGGAATACCCAAGATCATCCATCCCCAGTTGCGCCAGCTCCCCGTCGATGACTGCGGCCGTATCCACGAGACCCTCGGTCCAGTGCTCCACATTCTTCCTGAAGGTGTTGGCAGCAGCCCTCGCCAGCAGCGCCTCGTCGGCCTTGATCTTCTCCTTCAAAGCCACCTCCTGCTCCCTGGCGCCATCCAGCGTCTGGGTCAAGGTGGTCAGCTTCAACTCAAGATCTGCGTTGGAGTCCTTGGCGGCGCTGAGCTCCTTGCTCCTCTCGGCGAGACGGCCCTGCAGCTCGCCAAGAGTATAGGCATCCTTCTCGCGCTCATGCTTGAGCGCAGCAAGCTCCTCGCCGCTCGCCTTGAGGTCGTCTTCCATCTGCGTCACCTTCGTCTCCAGCTCCTTCTTGGCGGCCTCGGCAGCTGCGGCAGCATCCTTTGCTTCCTTGAGAGCCCCGCCAAATGTTTGCTCGCGCGCGGCAAGCTCCTCCTCATGGTTGTCAAGGTTAATCTTGCGCTGCACCAATTCGCCTTCCTGCGCAGACAGTTTCTCAGCAGCAAGCCGCTGTTGCTCTTCAACTTCAGCCTTCTCGAGGACGAAGGCTTTGCGTTCCTCGACGAGTTGCTCCCGCTCCTCTGCCATGGACCGGAGAGCTTCCTGGTGGAGGCCCCGGAGCTCCTCCGCGCACTTCTCGATGTCTGCTCCCGCCTTCGCGACAAGCGCTTCTCGGGATTCCAGCTTAGCTTGCCGGGCGCGGTAGAGCGACAACAACTTCCGCAACAGTTGCTCCTCCTCAGACTCGCCGCTGCTGCTGCTTGGCGCGTCGACCAACGTCAGCCCAACAGAGGCGAGCAACTCTTCGTCAAAGGTCTCTCCTTCGACCGGCGCCCTGGAGCTCGACGCCCAGGGGAGCTTGATGAAGACGCCATCGCCGGCCTTCAAGTAGGCGCCGGGCTGGGGCTCTTCGGAGCCTGACGCTGCAGCAGCGGCGGAGGGATCGGCGGTCGGCGTAGCGCCTGGCGCTCCTGCGGCCTCGGGGCCGTCAGTGCGATCGCCGGACCCCTCGCCAGCTTCTGCGGCGGCAGCTTTGGCGGCCTCTTCGCCGGCGGGATCATCAGCGCCGGCTTCCTCTTCGGCGACAGCGGCATCATCAGTATTGCCGCGCACGTCCTCCTCGCCGACGACCTTGGTCTCCATTGGCTCTGTGGCAGATGGATCTGATGACCGGAAAAGAAAGAAAAGTCAAGCAAATATCCAAAAAGAAGATCAGAAGAAAAAGAACATAAGGGAAGTTTTCAAGCAAGAGGATTACCTGTGCTAGGATCTGCAGCCGTGTTCTCAACCACCGGAGGGTCGCTGGTGCTATCCCTTGCCGGAGAACTGCCCCTTGCCGGAGAAGCCTCCCTTGTCGGAGAGCACTCCCTTGCCGGGGGATCCTCCCTTGGCGGTGTAGTCGAAGCAGATGGCATGTCAGGAGCGGCTTCAGGGCACTCCTGGTGGGGCTTCTCTGCTCCTACACAAACCAACAGTTAGATATCAGCAAAGAAAGAGCACCCATGCACGCCTAACAGCAGGAAGTAAACCATATACTTACGATGGGGGCTGCGCTGGGGGCTGCTTTGAGGAAGAGTTGCCGCGTCCGGCAAGGTGGTCTCAGACACACGCCCTGCTGCTGCGGTGGGTTCGTCCTCGATGACAATCACCGGGACCTTGGCTCTCTTCGACGCTCTCTGGGCCAGCGTCCTGGAAAGGAATAGGTTCAGAATGAAGCAAATCAGATACAAGACAAAGCAACAAATTGAAGAACTACAAGTGCAGCAAAGAATCTTACTCTTCTTCTTCTTCCTCTGAGCTGAGCGCGGAGAGATCGAATTCCGGGTCGCCTCCGGTGCGACGAGCCGGAAGAGTAGGTTCCCTTGGCTGCTTGGCGGGTGCAGGAGCTGTGGTCCCGGAAGGCCCCGCTCCAGTTGTCGCAGCAGCGTGAGGTGCTCCCGCGGCAACAGTGCTTGCCGCGGTGGAGCGCGTCGCGCTGCGCGACGGCTGTTGGCCCGTCTGCCGACCCGCTACTTCCCCGGCCATGCGGAGACGCCTTCTTGGTGGAGCTGGGGGCTCCGCCCGCGGCAAGCTGTCTGAAGGTGGGGAGGAGGCGCCCTCGGCGGGCTCGCTCGACTCAGCTTCAGGCTCGGCAGGCTCTTCCTCGCCGGCAAGCTCCTCTCGATCGACAAGGCTTGCCGCCTCTTCCTCCTCCACGGTGAATCCAAACTCGCCCGCGGCAGCGGCTGCTGCCGAATCTTCTAGCCTGGTGGCGATGCGCTGCATCTCATCGTCAGTGGTGTCGTGCGTGAGGCTCTTCTGCTCATCGGGGCGGACCGGCACTTCTACCAAGCTGTCGAAGAACGCCCGCACGACGTCATCTGTAGGCTCTTGCCAGGTTGGGACAATTCCATGCGAGTCGCACAGCGGCATCATTGCACGGATGCGGTCGAGTGAGGAATTGTTGCACAATGGAACGACACCCCTCGGCAACCTGAACCATTCGGGATGATCAGGATCGTGCTTGAACAGTTCCAAGAGCATCGCGTCCAATTCCAAGACAGTGAAGTTGAAGTTGAGGCCCGGACGCAGCCTCATGATATCCGCCGCATTTTGGAACTCCCAGGCAGGTCTCCTCCTCTCCTGCAGGGGGGCGATGCGGCGACGAAGAAAATCCGCGCCAACAGCGCCTACAGTGAGTCCGGCAAGCCTAAGGCGTAGGATCCGCGTGACGGCAATCTTCAGCCTAGCGTCTTCCGGGGCCACGCTACTCCAATCGTTGCCGCGCACTATTGGGGTTTGGCGCTGGGCAGTAAATGGCTGTGGGTTCTCCTCGACAATCCAGCACCAGTCTGCTCTCCATTCCTCCCACTTGCTGCGGAGCTCTCCCTCCAGATAAGCTTCCTTATTGCCGATCCTCGAGATCCAAGCGATCCCGCCGGCAAGAGGCTCCCCTCTCTCAACTCGGGGCATGAAGAAGTGGCGGAAAAGGGCTACGTTGGGATGGACTCCGACAAAGTTTTTGCAGAGATGTGCGAAAACTGCCATGGTCAGGACAGCATTGGGGGTGAAGTCAAGGAGGCGGAACCCGTAGGTGTTCATGATATCACAGAAAAATTCAGAGAAAGGCGGGCAGAGCCCGCAGTAGAAGAACAGCGCGAAGAAGGGGTATCCAGTCGGAGCCAGTTCCGAAGCAGCAGCTGAGAGTACCTTCGTGCGCGGATGCGCTCGCGTCTCCGTCGACCAGAAGAGGTAGTAGTACTCCCTCAGCTCCTTAGCGGCGAGCTGGGGGGGAAGATTGCCCGCTCTTTCCGCAGCGCTGCTAGCCGCTGCGCCTCGGCCGACTTCACGGCCTTCCCCTTGTCGGCTTTCGGAACCATGGCGGAGGTGGTGGGGGAGATCAGCGGCGTTGGTGATGCTGGTGGCGATGGGGGGCGGAGCGCTGCTCTCTTTTCAGCCTTGGGAAGAAGGGGGGAGCAGCGGAGGTTTTTCGAGATTGGAAGAAGCAACTGGCAAGGTGGGCGAACTGCCCCTGCTTCCTCTGCTTATAAAGAGGGAGGGGGCGGACGTTCCGCTTTTCCGAATAAAGAAACCACCCACGATCTCTCCCACGATGCCGCATTCGACGCGTGCCCTTCGTGGGAGACGTGGTGGGTCCGGAGCGAGTTATGGCGCAACCCAGGCCGTGTGTGCCCGTGCCCTGTTTTGGGCCTGGCCCAACAGCCTCGGCACCGTGTGTGGCCCAGGCCCGGGGGCTCCTGTCGGTGTACTAGAATAGGGGTACCCTAGTATCCCGAACTCGTGCAGGGGCAGTTGCAGCCCCCCGCGGCAAGGCTTGCCGGGTGGCCGCCAAGGTCCTCCGTGGTTCCTTTGGAGCCATTCAAGAACAAAGTATTCAAGCCAAGGAGACAAGGCCCCGGCAAGAGGAGCTTGCCGGGAAGGCCACCCAAGGCATCTAGGAGACAAGACCCCGGCAAGAAGAGCTTGCCGGGAAGGCCAACCAAGGCGTCTCAAGGAACTTGCCGCGACGCGCCATGCGTCCCGGCAAGGCCCGGTGAGCGACAAGCTTCCGGACGCAACGAGGCAACAACCGCGGCAAGGCGCTTGCCGCGGCAAACTACCAATCTATACCTGCGCTCCAGCACATCCACCAACGTGTCGCCCTGGGGCCTTTCCAAGCGCGCGTGGCAAGAGGCTGTCTTGCGCCAGCGGAGCGCTGGTGGCAAGCGGCGCCGACAAGATTGCCATCGTGGCAAGCGGTGACGCCTCGACGGTCCCTTTCTGACTGTTTGGGCGCGTGAGCGGGCATTTAATGCCTTTGTCCCTGCCGTCGAGTTAGGTATGATGCCTTCGTACAAGTAGTTGTACCAACCGCAACTCATTTTCCCTTTTGCCCTTGTCTACGTTGCCACCTGTCGGAGACCCTTGAGCGTATAAAAGGAGGCCCATGCATAGCGAGAGGGGGTTCGAACACTCTCACGCTCGGTCTCGTTAGCAGCTGGTGTGTACTGTAGCACTCAGCGCTCCCGAGCAAGAACACAATACAACTCAGACATGCAGCAGTAGGAGTATTATCTCTCCGGAGAGCTCCGAAGCTGGGTAAACTGCTCGTGTGCTTCGCCTCGATCTGCTCTTCGTGCGATCTCTGCCCCCCGCCGAACCGAAAGGGGTCCGGTCCGCCGGCCCCATAGGTGTTCGTGGGTCAGATCAGCTTCCCCGACAAATGAGAATGGAAATATTTTAAGGATATAGTAATAGCGGGATTTCTCATTATTAGTGAATAGGGTGGCTATATCATTCAACTTAGTAAGATGTGCCACAACAGTTTCAGATTCATAGCCATAAAAAGGATCAGATTCAACTAAAGTAATTATCTAAGGATCAACAGAGAATTCATAATCCTTATCAGTAACAAAGATAGGTGAAGTAGCAAAAGCAGGGTCATATTTCATTCTAGCATTCAGATTTTTCTGTTTAAGTTTTGCTAGTAACTTCTTAAGATCAGATCTATCATTGCAAGCAAGAAGATCTCTAGTAGTTTCTTCATCCATAACATAACCCTCAGGAACAACAGGTAATTCGTACTTAGGGGGAGAACCTTCATCATCACTATCATCAATAATTTCATCTTCAATAATTTCATTCTCTCTAACCCTAGCAAGTTGTTCATCTAGAAATTCACCTAATGGCAAAGTAGTATCAAGCACAGAAGTAGTTTCATCATAAGTATCATGCATAGTAGAAGTGGCATCATAAAAAACATGCGACATATCAGAATTCATAGCAGTAGCAGGTTTAGGTGTCGCAAGCTTACTCAAAACAGAAGGAGAATCTAGTGCAGAGCTAGATGGCAGTTCATTACCTCCCCTCGTAGTTGAGGGAAAAATCTTAGTTCTTTCGTCTTTCAAGTTCCTCATAGTGATCAGTAGATATAAATCCCAAGTTACTCGAAGAATAGAGCTATGCTCCCCATCAACGGCGCCAGAAAATAGTCTTGATAACCCACAAGTATAGGGGATCACAACAATTTTCGAGGGTAGAGTATTCAATCCAAATTTATTGTTTCGACACAAGGGGAGCCAAAGAATATTATCAAGTATTAGAAGTTGAGTTGTCAATTCAACCACACCTAGATAACTTAGTATCTGCAGCAAAGTAGTATGATAGTAATGGTAACAGTGGTAAAAGTAACGATAGCAGTTTTGTAGTAATTGTAATAGTAGCAACGGTAAAGTAAATAAGCAAAGCACAATATGTGAAAAGCTCGTATGCATTGGATCAGTGATGGATAATTATGTCGGATGCAATTCCTCATGTAATAGTTATAACGTAGGGTGACACAGAACTAGCTCCAGTTCATCAATGTAATGTAGGCATGTATTCCGAATATAGTCATACGTGCTTATGGAAAAGAACTTGCATGACATCTTTTGTCCTACCCTCCCGTGGGAGCGGGGTCCTAGTGGAAACTAAGGGATATTAAGGCCTCCTTTTAATAGAGTACCGGACCAAAGAATTAACACATAGTGAATACATGAACTCCTCAAACTACAGTCATCACCGAGAAGTATCCCGATTATTGTCACTTCGGGGTTGTCGGATCATAACACATAATAGGTTACTATAGACTTGCAAGATAGGATCAAGAACTCACATATATTCATGAAAACATAATAGGTTCAGATCTGAAATCATGGCACTCGGGCCCTAGTGACAAGCATTAAGCATAGCAAAGTCATAGCAACATCAATCTCAGAACATAGTGGATACTAGGGATCAAACCCTAACAAAACTAACTTGATTACATGGTAAATCTCATCCAACCCATCACCATCCAGCAAGCCTATGATGGAATTACTCACGCACGGCGGTGAGCATCATGAAATTGGTGATGGGGGATGGTTGATGATGACGACGGCGACGAATCCCCCTCTCCGGAGCCCCAAACGGATTCCAGATCAGCCCTCCCGAGAGAGATTAGGGCTTGGCGGCGGCTCCGTATCGTAAAACGTGATGAAACTTTCTCTCTGATTTTTTCCTCGCGAAAGGGAATATATGGAGTTGGAGTTGAGGTCGGTGGAGCACCAGGGGGCCCACAAGGCAGGGGGCGCGCCCGGGGGAGGGGGCACGCCCCCACCCTTTGTGGACAGGGTGTGGGCCCCCTGGCCTTGATTCTTTCGCCAGTATTTTTTATATTTTCTAGAAGTTATCTCCGTGGATTTACAGGTCATTCCTAGAACTTTTGTTTTCTGCACAAAAATAACACCATGGCAGTTCTGCTGAAAACAGCATCAGTCCAGGTTAGTTTCATTCAAATCATGCAAGTTAGAGTCCAAAACAAGGGCAAAAGTGTTTGGAAAATTAGATACGTTGGAGACGTATCAGTGGTTTTTCTTTCTTGCACTAACAGAGCTTATGAGATTTCCTGTTGAGTTTTGTGTTGTGAAGTTTTCAAGTTTTGGGTAAAGATTTGATGGACTATGGAATAAGGAGTGGCAAGAGCCTAAGCTTGGGGATACCCATGGCACTCCAAGATATTCAAGGTAACCAAAAGCCTAAGCTTGGGGATGCCCCGGAAGGCATCCCC
Source organism: Aegilops longissima (assembly GCA_021605205.1). Taxonomy (NCBI): domain Eukaryota; kingdom Viridiplantae; phylum Streptophyta; class Magnoliopsida; order Poales; family Poaceae; genus Aegilops; species Aegilops longissima. The sequence goes on along the minus strand of CM038679.1, from coordinate 706,528,337 downwards.
TCTTTCGTCTTCGTCTATCGGTAACTTTACTTGGAGCTATATTTTTATTCGTAACATGATATGCATTTTGCTTGGAGCGTCTTGTATGATATTAGTCTTTGCTTTTTAGTTTACCACAATCATCCTTGCTATACACACCTTTTGGGAGAAGCCCACTTGATTTAGAATTTATTAGAATACTCTATGTGCTTCACTTATATCTTTTGAGCTAGATAGTTTTGCTCTAGTGCTTCACTTATATCTTTTTAGAGCACGGTGGTGGCTTAATTTTGTAGAAATTGTTGATCTCTCGTGCTTCACTTATATTATTTTGGGAGTCTCTTAGAACAGCAAGGTATCTGCTATGGTTATAACATTAGTCCTAGAATGATGGGCATCCAAGTTGGGTATAATAAAAACTATCATAGAAAGTGAATTGGATGCTATGATCAATTTGATGCTTGATAATTGTTTTGAGACATGAGGATGGTGATATTAAAGTCATGATAGTTGGGTGATTCTGAATTTAAAGATACTTGCGTTGAAGTTTGTGATTCCCGTAGCATGCACGTATGGTGAACCGCTTTGTGATGAAGTTGGAGCACAATTTTATTTATTGATTGTCTTCCTTATGAGTGGCGGTCGGGGACGAGCGATGGTATTTTCCTACCAATCTATCCCCCGAGGAGCATGCACGCAGTTCTTTGTTTTCAAAGGCTTGTAGATTTTTGCAATAAGTATATGAGTTCTTTATGACTAATTTTGAGTCCATGGATTATACGCACTCTCACCTTCCATCATTGCTAGCCTCTCTTGCGCCGTGCAACTTTCGCCGGTACCATACACCCACCATATACCTTCCTCAAAACAGCCACCATACCTACCTATTATGGCATTTCCATAGCCATTCCGAGATATATTGCCATGCAACTTTCCACCATTCCGTTTATATGACACGCATCATCATTGTCATATTGCTCTTTGCATGATCATGTAGTTTACATCGTATTTGTGGCAAAGCCACCTTCATAATTTTTCATACATGTCACTCTTGATTCATTGCATATCCTGGTACACCGCCGGAGGCATTCATATAGAGTCATATCTTGTTCTAAGTATCGAGTTGTAATCTTGAGTTGTAAGTAAATAAAAGTGTGATGATCTTCATTATTAGAGCATTGTCCCAGTGAGGAAAGGATGATGGAGACTATGATTCCCCCACAAGTCGGGATGAGACTTTGGACCTTATATAAAAAAGAGAAAGGCCAAATAAAAAAAGAGAAAGGCCAAATAAAAAAAATGAGAGAAAAAGAGAGAAGGGACAATGCTACTATCCTTTTTACCACACTTGTGCTTCAAAGTAGCACCATGATCTTCATGATAGAGAGTCTCCTATGTTGTCACTTTCATATACTAGTGGGAATTTTTCATTATAAAAACTTGGCTTGTATATTCCAATGATGGGCTTCCTCAAAATGCCCTAGGTCTTCGTGAGCAAGCGAGTTGGATGCACACCCGCTTAGTTTCTTTTGTTGAGCTTTCATACATTTATAGCTCTAGTGCATCCGTTGCATGGCAATCCCTACTCACTCACATTGATATCTATTAATGGGCATATCCATAGCCAGTTGATATGCCTAGTTGATGTGAGACTATCTTCTCCTTTTTTTTGTCTTCTCCACAACCACCCTTCTATTCCACATATAGTGCTATGTCCATGGCTCACACTCATGTATTGCGTGAAAGTTGAAAAAGTTTGAGATTACTAAAGTATGTAACAATTTCTTGGCTTGTCATCAGGGTTGTTCATGATTAAATACTTTGTGTGATGAAGATAGAGCAACAGCCAGACTATATGATTTTGTAGGGATAACTTTCTTTAGCCATGTTATTTTGAGAAGACATGATTGCTTTGATTAGTATGCTTGGAGTATTACTATTTTTTATGTCAATATGAACTTTTATTTTGAATCATTTGGATCTGAACATTCATGCCACAATAAAGAAAATTACATTGAGAATTATGCAAGGTAGCATTCCACATAAAAAATTCTATTATTATCTTTTACCTCCTCGAGGACGAGCAGGAATTAAGCTTGGGGATGCTTGATACGTCTCCGACGTATCTATAATTTTTTATTGTTCCATGCTATTATATTATCCGTTTTGGATGTTTATGGGCTTTACTTTACACTTTTATATCATTTTTGGGACTAACCTACTAACCGGAGGCCCAGCCCGAATTGCTGTTATTTAGCCTATTTCAGTGTTTCGAAGAAAAGGAATATCAAACGGAGTCCAAATTGGATGAAACCTTCGGGAGCGATCTTTTTGGAGCAAATGCAAACCTGGAGACTTGGAGTGGAAGTCAAGCAACAAGAGAGGCGGCCACGAGGGTGCCCGGCACGCCCCCGATAGGTGGGCGCAACCCCACCCTTGTGGGCCCCTCGAGCGTCCACCGACCTACTTCTTCCTCCTATATATACCCACGTACCCTGAAACCATCAGAATAGACCACGAAAACCTAATTCCACCGCCGCAACTTCCTGTATCCGCGAGATCCCATCTTGTAGCCTTCCATGATGCTCCGCCGGAGGGGGAATCGACCGCAGAGGGCCTCTACATCATCTCCAAGGCCCTTCCGATGAGTTGTGAGTAGTTTACCACAGACCTTTGGGTCCATAGTTATTAGCTAGATGGCTCCTTCTCTCTCGTTGAATCTCAATACAAAGTTCTCCTCGATCTTCTTGGAGATCTATTCGATGTAACTCTTTTTGTGGTGTGTTTTTCGAGATCCGACGAATTGTGGGTTTATGATCAAGTTTATCTATGAGAAATATTTGAATCTCCTCTGAATTCTTTTATGTGTGATTAAGTTATCTTTGCAAGTCTCTTTGAATTATCAGTTTGGTTTGGCCTACTAGATTGATATTTCTTGCAATGGGAGAAGTGCTTAGCTTTGGGTTCAATCTTGCGGTGTCCTTTCCCAGTGACAGCAGGGGCAGCAAGGCACGTATTGTATTGTTGCCATCGAGGATAAAAAAGATGGGGTTTATATCATATTGCAAGAGTTTATCCCTCTACGTCATGTCATCTTTCTTAATGTGTTACTCTGTTCTTTATGAACTTAATACTCTAGATGCATGCTGGATAGCGGTCGATGTGTGGAGTAATAGTAGTAGATGCAGGCAGGAATCGATCTACTTATCACGGACGTGATGCCTATATACATGATCATGTATAGATAATCTCATAACTATGCGCTTTTCTATCAATTGCTCGACAGTAATTTGTTCATCCACCGCAATACTTATGCTATCATGAGAGAAGCCTGTGACAGCCTTGATTTTGCCTTCTCTCTTTTTACCGGACTTGCCTTGTCTCTCTTTCCGGACATGGTTTTCATCGTGGTTTTTGCCCTGATTTGATTTGGATTTTTGGATCAATTCTAATCGACTTGTCACTTGGGCATATCCTTGGCTTTCACCCAAGTGACCTATCTACCTTATTCCTCCCACAAATTCCCAAAATAATAAAATGAATATTTTTCCTAAAAGGAAAACATTCATTTTTCTCTCTTAAGTTCATTTCAGATCTTTGTGCTCCATAGCAACCTCAATTTTTCTTGCTCAGAAAAATCTGAGATAATTCCTAAATATTCTTAGGACCATGGCACATCTTCCCATGCGAAAATATTGCATTACTTTTTGTAATATTTTTGCTGTAGAAAATCTTTTCACTTCTGGACCAGAAATACACTTTGTACAGCAAGTGCATTTTTCCCTAAGATTTTAGCCTTGATCTTTCTTGAGCTTAAACACCCTACTAAGAAACCCTAAACCCTAGGAGATCAGCCCTAATGGCCTTCTAGAAGGTGGCCAAACTTGGTGACCAAGTTTCTATAAAGAAACTTGTCAGCTAAGTGGCGTCACTTCTGGTCGACCTGTGCATGAGCCATCAACTCCCTTACACTAAACACTGCATGGTCGAGAGCATAGACAAGGTTTGGCCGCTCCTGGGCGTCGTTTTGACCATGCTAGCCTGGTGACCGTGCATGGACACGGTGCCTGGCATGCGTCTCGACGTGCTCTGGCTGGCGCCTTGCGCTCTGTTTTGCGCGTGCACATTCCAGCGCTCGCCGCCGACTGCCGCACCGCGCCACAACCCTCGACCCATCACCCATGACCCCTCCCTGTCGCTTGCCGACGTCGGAGCCGCCACGGCAAGACCAGTCAAGTCGCGGCCAAAACGGCACAGTGCGCGCGTGTGCTTGTCCCCATCTCAAACCGCCTCATGTGCTCGTCCGCGAGCGTGGGCAGGCGCCGGCGTTGACGCTGCACCCTGTCCCCTTGCATTGGAGCCTCTCATGGATGTTCTCCACATTTCCAGAGCGCTCCGGCGGCGACACGTTCCCCCCTCCGCTCCGGCTATATATGGCGCTCCCCTCCTCGCTCGCTAGCCACACACCACTGCACACCACCTCCACGAACACATAGACGAGCAGAAGCCCGGTCGGGCAGGCCTCTGGCCGTCGCCCCGACGAGAGGACTCCGACGATCCCCGCAGTCCAGCCGCCGCACTCCGGTGCCTCTCAAGCTCAAGCAACTGCTTGGGCGGGGCATTGGGGGTCCGCTGGTGCTTCCTAGACCCCGTGGAGCCCTCGGAGCCGCCTCTCGCCGCCGTCTTCTTCCCCTCCGGCGAATCCCGTCCGCCACCGAAGCTTGCGAGCTCAACTGCGACCAGCTCCGGCCACCTCTCACCAAGCCACGGGTACGGGCAGGTGCGCCACGACCCCAGCTTCAATCCTATCCCTCTCGTTTAGACCCAAACCCCCTCGTCGCCGGTGAGAGCTCTGGCGAAGCCCCGCCTCCCTCTGATCTCTCTCTCTCTCCTGATGCACGGGACCCACCTCTTGGTCTCACCACTCGCGCTCGAAGCGGTACGAGTGGAGGCGTATTTCTGTTTTACGCCTTCGACGTCACCCCCCAGGAATTTTTGTTTAATTCAAATTTATTCAGAAATTTGACCAAACTTTGACCAGCCATAATTTCTAAACCACAAGTCCAAATAAATTGATTCTTTTTTGCATTCTCTTTGTTACAGAAATCTCTAGCAGCACACCAAAAGGTGGATTTTTCCTTGCTGTCTAGAATTTCTGGTGATTTTCAGAATGTGTTTTGACATTTATCTTTGTGGTTTTAAAATATTTTCAGAAGGAGGATCTTGCCTTGAAGCTAACCAGGAGGGGTGTGACCCTCCTCTGCACTAAGGCAAGCCTCAACATCATTTGGATGGTGTTATTTCAATATCTATGAATTTCTTCTTGAATATGAGTCTTTATTTGCATTTAAAATTTGATAAATTAATATGGTTAATTGCTAGTTGTTTTATGATGCTTGATATGCTTGTTTTAGCTTCTGGTTGAGTTCATAGAATTGTTTGGCTAAGTAGAGTAAGATTTTGCACTAGATATTTTGTTATGGAAAGTTATGGTAGCTATTTTTGCTAGTAATAATTTTCAACTAAATGATGAACTAATAAAAATGTTGTTTGTAGATAAAAATGACTTATAACCAGAGAAGTTTCTGCTCTTAGTAGTGCAACTTAGTTATATTGCTTGTTTTGATCCATGCTTAAGAGTTGCTTGCTCTGTGTGACGAGTAGTTGCATGATTTCCGGTGATGCCATGTTAGTAATAAAAAGTTTTTCTGAAAGTTAATACTTGATGTTGATCACATCATGGTGCCACTGAATCGGGTTTTTAATTCAGTGCGACCACATTTACCTAATGGGAAGGTCTTGATTCGGTCCTTTGTCGTGGCTCTCACCGGTGCCTCCCGCAAGTGAAGGTTATGGGCGTGCATACCCTGGCCCGGTAGGCAGACACAACCTTGTGTGATCATTTTGTTTTTATGGTACCTTGTCCCCATTTGGGACCATTCTGCCACGACGGTGGCCGTTGGTGTCTTTGGTAGACACAGGGCCAACCAAGACCTAGGCCTGAGAGGGAGATGGTCGGAGTGGCCGGGGAGAGTGCATGGCAAAGGGAGGGTTTCGTCGGAGTACTTTGGTCCACCCAAATGGGAGTACGAGGCCATGTATTCTGTAGTCTGGGTAAAGTGCGCTACCTCTGCAGAGTGTATTTAATCTATTGATAGCCGCGCCCTGGGTTATGGGCAAGACTCGGGAGTAAGTCACACCATGGATCAAGTTTTATAATTAATCTTGCAAACTACTAATTGTTGTGATGCCTTGTTTCGTGGTGAACCTTGAACACTCGGGGTGTTCATGAGTGATTGGTTTGAGGTGTGACCCCGGTGTGGTCACCGTTTGGTTACGAGGTAACCGTCTGGTAAGCGAGTCCGTGTGACTCGGTGCGCTTTTTGGTTGCGCTGCATAGCTTTGCATTTGTAGTAATTTCTTGCATTAATTTAACTTGATTAATTATCATGACATTGTCTGTCATCGTGCTTATGTTTGTTGTGAGCTTGCAAGTACATTCAATGTACTGACCTGGCATGTCATGCCAGTTTTCAGGCAAGTTGATTCGCATCGGAGCGCATCTCGTGTCTAGGCCGTGTCCACGTTGGTGTCCCTGTGCCATGGAGTTCTGCTACGTCGTTCTTCTACTGCCGCGTAGTTTCGTGTGATCGAGGCCCCAGCGATGTTCATTAAATAATGTACATACTGTCCAGAAGCACCGTGTGTGCCGCTTGGCCTTGAATCTCGATGTAATATCAGACCTTTGTACCATGCTAGTATCAATAAAATGGTTATTTCTGTGCCATGTTGTTGTGTATTGCCAGAAGACTCGATCTCTGGGCTGGCAATGCAGGGTAAACCGGTTGCTCAGAGCCAGGGTGCCACAAAGCCACTAGTGAAACCTATGGCCCCCTGGTCTATCTTTTATCATATAAGTTTGCCATCTACTTTTATTTGCATCTTTACTTTTCCAATCTATATCATAAAAACACAAAAAATATTTATCTTATCATATTATCTCTATCAGATCTCACTTTCCCAAGTGGCCGTGAAGGGATTGACAATCCCTTTATTGCGTTGGTTGCGAGGTTCTTGTTTGTTTGTGTAGGTGTGTGGGACTTTTGAGGAGCCTCCTACTGGATTGATACCTTGGTTCTCAAAAACTGAGGGAAATACTTACGCTACTATTGCTGCATCACCCTTTCCTCTTCAAGGAAAACCAACGCAAGCTCAAGACGTAGCAAGCACCTGTGGGTCCTTTTCAAAAAAACAACAAAACAAAGACCAGAATAACTGAGGGCAAGAGATAGGCTACACGTACACTAGTGGGTGAGCCCCGTGGAATGCTATGCACAAATTCCTCCTCCTGAATCAGAGCGAGAGACGTTGTCGGTGTCAAAACCGGTGGATCTCGGGTAGGGGGTCCCGAACTGTGCGTCTAAGGCTAATGGTAACAGGAGGCGGGGGACACAATGTTTACCCAGGTTCGGGCCCTCTCTATGGAGGTAATACTCTACTTCCTTCTTGATTGATCTTGATGAATATGAGTACTAGAAGAGTTGATCGACCACGAGATCGTAATGGCTAAACCCTAGAAGCCTAGCCTATGAGAATATGATTCTCGTCCTACGGACTAAACCCTCTGGTTTATATAGACACCGGAGGGGGCTAGGAATACACAAAGTCGGTTACAGAGAAAGTAATCTACATATCCGAATCGCCAAGCTTGCCTTCCACGCAAAGGAGAGTCCCATCCGAACACGGGAAGAAGTCTTCTATCTTGTATCTTCATACCCAACAGTCCGGCCAATGTATATAGTCCGACTGTCCGAGGACCCCTTAGTCTATGACTCCCTCAGTAGCCCCTAAACCAGGCTTCAATGACGATGAGTCCGGCGCGCGGATTGTCTTCGGCATTGCAAGGCGGGTTCCTCCTCTGAATACTTCAAAGTAGATTTCGAACACAAGAATCGCGTCCGGCTCTAAAAAACAAGTTCTACACACAACCATAGAGAGTATAATATTTCACGAGTCCAATCTACTGACAACTTTTTGTAGCGTGACATCACGCCATTGCCCGGTCATTATTCGAACCGTTTTTTTAGCCTGCCACTCCGTATTTTGAGGTGCGCTTTCATTGACACGTCTTGTCAAAGCAGAGATCGTGTCCCCTTATCATGGGATTCTCATGAATACGGGCATGGGTAACCCAACTATGTCATCTGCACGGCGCTTGGGGAATAGGCGAATTTTAAGGTGAGCAGGGAGGCGCATGACTTTTACTGCCTTTATAAAGGGATAAGGATCACCTTTTTTCACCCACGCCTTCTCCTTCCTCTGCCTATCCATTCTCAAGCTCCAGCGCCCAAGCTCTCGCCTTCTCCGCACAAAAAAGCACTCCAATCATGTCCGGATCCGGAGCAGGAGGCAAGTGGATGACCTCCTCTGTCAAGGAGAAGGACATCAAGAAGCTCCGGGAGGACGAGTATTTGGCCAAGGGAATCGCTCACCGGCTTCCTGCCAAAGGACAGATCGTCCCTACCCCGGAGCCACATGAGAGGGTTGTGTTCCTCACACACTTCGTCCGCGGGCTCGGATTCCCTCTCCACGCGTTTGTCCATGGACTGGGATTCCCTCTCCAGCGTTTGTCCGTAGACTGTTGTTTTACTACGGGCTAGACTTCCATGATTTGGCCCCCAACTCTATCCTGAACATATCGGCATTTATTGCCATGTGCGAGGCCTTCCTCCTCATCCCACCCCACTTTGGCCTATGGCTGAAGACCTTCAATGTGAAGCCGAAGGTGGTGAGCAGCCAACAAGCAGAGTGCGGAGGCACCATGGTGGGCAAGATGCCCAATGTCACCTGGCTTAAAGCCTCCTTTGTGGAGACTGTCAAAGGGTGGCAGTCGGGGTGGTTCTACATCACCGAGCCGCGCGGCACCAATTGGGCGGTGGCTCCCGCATTCGGATCCGGAGTCCTGATGCGGCTCATCTCCTGGCAAGAGAAGGGCCTGACCTGGTCTTCTCTGGACGAGACGACGCCACTCCAAACTCCCGTTCAGAGCATGACAAACAAAAGAGTCAAGCTCATCAACGTGATCCAGGTTATGCTCGTTCGCCGGATCCTTCCGTGCCAACACCGGACTTGCTATCTGTTGGAGTTCGATCCGGCCAAGCACCCGACGCTACTGGAACTCTTCGGCATGACGCACGAAGACATCTAGAAGGTGCTCTTCAAGGCCGGCGAGACGCCACCGCCCACGGACGAGGATCGTGGGCATGACTTGACTCACCCTGCAAATCCGGTAAGTTCTTTCATGTTTTCAAGGTATACCCTTTTATTTGTGAGGGAGTCCTGGATTAGGGGGTCCTCGGATAGCCGGATTATATGCTTATGCCGGACTGTTGGACTATGAAGATACAAGATTGAAGACTTCGTCCCGTGCGGAAGGCAAGCTTGGCAATTCGGATATGTAGATTTCCTTCTCTATCACCGACTCTGTGTAACCCTAGCCCCCCTCTGGTGTCTATATAAACCGGAGGGTTTAGTCCGTAGGACAACAACAATCATAATCATAGGCTAGCTTCTAGGGTTAGCCTCTACGATCTCGTGGTAGATCAACTCTTGTAATACTCATATCATCAAGATCAATCAAGCAGGAAGTAGGGTATTACCTCCATAGAGAGGGCCCGAACCTGGGTAAACATTGTGTCCCCAGCCTCCTGTTACCATTAGCCTTAGACGCACAGTTCGGGACCCCTACCCGAGATCCACTGGTTTTGACACCGACATTGGTGCTTTCATTGAGAGTTCCACTATGTCGTCACCATAAGGCTTGATGGCTCCTTCAATCATCCATAATAATGCGGTCCAAGGTGAGGTTTTCCTCCCTGGACAGATCTTCGTATTCGGCGGGTTCGTACTGTGGGCCAATTCGCTTGGCCACCTGGAGCAGATCGGTAGCTACGCCCCTGGCCATCAGGTCAGGTTTGTAAGCCTGAACTACACTGCCGACATCCGCGGAGACTTTATCTTTGATGGATTCGGTCCCATGACAGGTGCGCCCTACAGTTGCGATGAGTATGACTTAGATCTTCCATCGGACGTTGTTCATGACACCACACCTACAGCTGCCCCGGCTTTGAACCCTGCCATGGAGGCCGCACACTCAGTGGCGATAGAGCCGAACAAAGACCTCACTTCCAAGGAGGTCTGTGTCTTCGGACCCTCGGACTCTTCTCCGGCCATAGGCTCCGAACCGCGTGCATCCGTGCCCATCGGACCTGACTGGGCACTCGCCCTTGGGCGACGTGATAAACTCATTAAAATCTCTCTCCCTGTCAGGAGACCCTTGGCCGAACTATGTTCGGCTTGAGTGGGAAGCGGACGACGAAGGAATTCGTTACCCACCCACCACCCACTTAATAGCCACTGTCGATGACTTAACCGACATGCTTGATTTCGACTCCGAAGACATCGATGGTATGGACGTCAATGCCGGAGAAGAACATGAACCACTGCCCACAGTATGCTGGACTGCCACCTCATCATATGATATATATATATATATATATATATATATATATATATATATATATATATATATATATATATATATATATATATGGTGGACACACCCAACGAAAACGATGGCGAGGATCAAAAGGATGCAACGGAGGGTGACCCTCTCGAGAAGCAATCTAAGCGTCGACGTCAGTGGCGCCGCTCTAAACCCCACCATAGCAAAAATAGTGATACCAGCACAAGAGAAAATAGCACTTTGGATGATGACGAAGACGAAAACAATCCCGCCCAGCCAAGCTTCTAGCAAGCCGGAGGGGAGGATGGCAAAGCTAGCCCTGATGAACATGCAATGGATGGAGACTCGGAGGATGACAATTACATGCCCCTCTCCGAAGACGAGGTGAGCCTTGGCGACGAAGAATATATCGTGCCTGAGGATCTCATCGAGCAGGAGCGCTTCAAGCGCCGGCTTATAGCCACTGCAAAGAGCCTGAAGAAAAAATAGAAGCAACTTCAAGCTGATCAAGATCTGCTTACTGACAAATGGACTGAGGTCCTGGCAGCCGAGGAATATGGACTCGAGCTCCCAACCAAAAGTTACCCGAGGCGTAGGTTGTTACCTCAATTCGAGGATGAGGTCCTAGAGCCTATACTACCAGCGCAGGTTGCGGCTGACCGGCCACCTCGTGGCCGAGACAAAGCGGCGTATCAACCTGAACACCAGCCCGCACCCCGTCGACAATAAATTAAAACACAAAGGCCTGGAGCTACACGCATGACCTGCGAGGCGAATTGAAAAACAAAGCAGAACAATCAAGATCGATCTACGGATCGCGGGGGCGTGCCCCAACACGTGACGATGACCGCCACGCCGGATATACTAAATACACATCCGTCCGGGCCGAATACAGCAGACTAGACTCATCTGAACGGCGTCGCAACGTAGCCCGGCACATTGTTGAATTTTCTTACGATCCTACATATAATTATTATGAGAGAGGGAAATATGGTTATAGAAATTTTCATGTTACTAAATTACCTCTCGTTATGTTGAGATTGCTATTGTTCCTTTCCGCTTCCTTGCATATGCTAGTTTTTTATTGCTATGATAATTTGTTTGCCTATAATATGCCTATGCATAGGAAGTATGTTAGACATAAGTGTGTTGTCACATGTTTTATGATGCTCTCTTTGTGCCTCAATTCTTGTCTTTCTTGTGAGCATCATTGAAATCTCAATGCCTAGCTAAAAAGGCTTTAAAGAAAAGCGCTTGTTGCGAGACAACCCAATATTTTTCCTTGCTGCTTAGTAATAAATAATCCATCTAGCCTCTGTTTAGATGTGGTTTTATGCTTTAATTAGTATTTGTGCCAAGTTAAACCTATTGGATCTTCTTGGATGATAGTTATTTGATCTTTCTGTAATTTCCAGAAACTTTGCACTCAGTGCCTGAAATGTTAAAAATCACCAGAACGTGATAAAATACTGATTCCAATTTCTGCTGATCAATAAACAAATTTTATAGGTCGTCTAATTTTGGTAGAATTTTTTGAGTTCCAGAAGTTTGCGTTAGTTACAGATTACTACAGACTGTTCTGTTTTTGACAGATTCTGTTTTGCGTGTGTTGTTTGCTTATTTTGATGAATCTATGGCTAGTAAAATAGTTTATGATCCATAGAGAAGTTAGAATACAGTAGGTTTAACACCAATATAAATAAAGAATGAGTTCATTACAGTACCTTAAAGTAGTCTTTTGTTTTCTTTCTCCAACGGAGCTCACGAGATTTCTATTGAGTTTTGTGTTGTGAAGTTTTCATGTTTTGGGTGAATTCTTTTGATGGATTATGAAACAAGGAGGGGCAAGAGCTTAAGCTTGGGGATGCCCATGGCACCCCCAGGATAATCCAAGGACACCAAAAAGTCAAAGCTTGGGGATGCCCCGGAAGGCATCCCCTCTTTCGTCCACTTCCATCGGTAATTTACTTGGAGCTATATTTTTATTCACCACATGATATGTGTTTTGCTTGGAGCGTCTTGAATTATTTGCGTCTTTGCTTGTTAGTTTACCACAATCATCCTTTCTGTACACACCTTTTGAGAGAGCCATACATGAATTGGAATTTGATAGAATACTCTATGTGCTTCACTTATATCTTTTGAGCTTGATAGTTTTGCTCATAGTGCTTCACTTATATCTTTTGAGCGTGATAATTTTTGCTCTATTGCTTCACTTAGATCTTTTAGAGCATGGTGGTGGATTTGTTTTAAAGAAACTTGATCTCCCATGCTTCACTTAGATTATTTTGAGAGTCGTTAATAGCATGGTAATTTGCTTAATGTTAATATACTTGGAATTCAAGATATGTGAAACTTTCTTTTGAGTGCGTTGAATACTAAGATTAGTTTGATGCTTGATAATTGTTTTGAGATATGAAGATGGTGATATTAGAGTCATGCTAGTTCAGTAGTTGTGAATTTAAAGAATACTTGTGTTGAAGTTGGTGATTCCCGTAGCATGCACGTATGGTGAACCGTTATGTGATGAACTCGGAGCATGATTTATTTATTGATTGTCTTACTTATGAGTGGCGGTCGGGGACGAGCGATGGTCTTTTCCTACCAATCTATCCCCCTAGGAGCATGCGTGTAATACTTTGCTTTGATAACTTCTAGATTTTTGCAATAAGTATATGATTTCTTTATGACTAATGTTGAGTCCATGGATTATACGCACTTTTTCCCATCCTTCCACCATTGCCAGCCTCTCCAATACTGCACACTTTTCGCCGGTATCATACACCCACCATATACCTTTCTCAAAACAGCCACCATACCTACCTATCATGGCATTTCCATAGCCATTCCGAGATATATTGCCATGCAACTTTCCACCGTTCTGTTTATTATGACACACTCCATCATTGTCATATTGCTAGCATGATCATGTAGTTGACATCGTATTTGTGGCAAAGCCACCATTCATAATTCTTTCATACATGTCACTCATGTTTCATTGCATATCCCGGTACACCGCCGGAGGCATTCATATAGAGTCATATTTTGTTCTAAGTATTGAGTTGTAATTGTTGAGTTGTAAGAAAAATAAAAGTGTGATGATCATCATTATTAGAGCATTGTCCCAAGTGAGGAAAGATGATGGAGACTATGATTCCCCCACAAGTCGGGATGAGACTCCGGACGAAAAAAAGGCCATAAAAAAGAGAAAAGGCCAAAAAAAAAAGAAATGCGAGAAAAAGAGAGAAGGGACAATGTTACTATCCTTTTACCAGACTTGTGCTTCAAAGTAGCACCTTGATCTTCATGATAGAGAGTCTCTCATTTTGTCACTTTCATATACTAGTGGGAATTTTTCATTATAGAACTTGGCTTGTATATTCCAATGATGGGCTTCCTCAAATGCCCTAGGTCTTCGTGAGCAAGCGAGTTGGATGCACACCACTTAGTTTCTTTTGTTGAGCTTTCATATACTTATAGCTCTAGTGCATCCGTTGCATGGCAATCCCTACTCACTCACATTGATATCTATTGATGGGCATCTCCATAGCCCGTTGATACGCCAAGTTGATGTGAGACTATCTTCCCTCTTTTTGTCTTCTCCACAACCACCATTCTATTCCACATATAGTGCTTTATCCATGGCTCACGCTCATGTATTGCGTGAAGATTGAAAAAGTTTTGAAAATGTTAAAGTATGAAACAATTGCTTGGCTTGTCATCGGGGTTGTGCATGATTTAAATACTTTGTGTGGGGAAGATGGAGCATAGCCATACTATATGATTTTGTAGGGATAACTTTCTTTGGCCATGCTATTTTGAGAAGACATAATTGCTTAGTTAGTATGCTTGAAGTATTATTATTTTTATTTCAATATGAACTTTTGTCTTGAATATTTTGGATCTGAATATTCATACCATGATTAAGAAGATTTACATTGAAATTATGCCAAAGTATCACTCCGCATCAAAAATTCTCTTTTTATCATTTACCTACTCGAGGACGAGCAGGAATTAAGCTTGGGGATGCCTGATACGTATCCAACATATCTATAATTTTTTACTGCTCCATGCTACTTTATCTATTGTTTTGGACTAATATGGGATTTATTTTCCACTTTTATATTATTTTTGGGACTAACCTATTAACCGGAGGCCCAGCCCAGAATTGTTGTTTTTTGCCTTTTTCAGTGTTTGAAGAAACAGAATATCAAACGGAGTCCAAACGGAATGAAACCTTGAACGTGATTTTCTCACGAACGTGATCCAGAGACTTGGACCCACGCCAAGGAACAACGGAGGCGGTCACGAGGTGGGGGCGCCCCCACCTAGGGCGCACCCCGCCTCGTGGGCCCCTGTTGCTCCACCGACGTACTCCTTCCTCCTATATATACCTCACGCACCCCCAAGCGATCGAACAGCGCCAAAACCTAATTCCACCGCCGCAACTTCCTGTATCCACGAGATCCCATCTTGGGGCCGTTCCGAGCTCACGGAGGGGCATCCACCACGAGGGCTTCTACATCAACACCATAGCCTCTCCGATGAAGTGTGAGTAGTTTACTTTGGACCTTCGGGTCCATAGCTAGTAGCTAGATGGCTTCTTCTCTCTTTTTGGATCTCACTACAATGTTCTCCCCCTCTCTCGTGGAGATCTATTCGATGTAATCTTCTTTTTGCGGTGTGCTTGTTGAGACCGATGAATTGTGGGTTTATGATCCAGCTTATCTATGAATAATATTTGAATCTTCTCTGAATTCTTTTATGTATGATTGAGTTATCTTTGCAAGTCTCTTCGAATTATCCATTTGGTTTGGCCAACTAGATTGGTAGTTCTTGCATTGGGAGAAGTGCATGGGTTTGGGTTCAATCTTGCGGTGTCCTTACCCAGTGACAGAAAGGGTTGCAAGGCACGTATTGTATTGTTGCCATCGAGGATAACAAGATGGGGTATTTATCATATTGCAGGAATTTATTCCTCTACATCATGTCATCTTGCTTAAGGCGTTACTCTATTTTTAACTTAATACTCTAGATGCATGCTGGATAGCGGTCGATGAGTGGAGTAATAGTAGTAGATGCAGAGTCGTTTCGATCTACTTGTCACGGATGTGATGCCTATATACATGATCATACCTAGATATACTCATAACTATGCTCAATTTTTTCAATTGCTCAACAGTAATTTGTTCACCTACCGTAGAATACTTATGTTCTTGAGAAAAGCCACTAGTGAAACCTATGGCCCCCGGGTCTATTCTCATCATATCAATCTCCATAACTTTTATACTTGCTTTGTTTTTAATTTGCTTTTTACTTTTCACTTTGCATCTATATACCAAAAATACCAAAAATATTATCTCTATCAGATCTCACTCTCGTAAGTGACCGTGAAGGGATTGACAACCCCTAATCGCGTTGGTTGCGAGTAGCTATCATTTTGTGCAGGTACGAGGGGCTTGTGTGTGGCCTCCTACTGGATTGATACCTTGGTTCTCAAAAACTGAGGGAAATACTTACGCTACTGTGCTGCATCATCCTCTCCTCTTCGGGGAAAACCAACGCAAGCTAAAGACGTAGCAATTGTAAGTGCATCTAGTGCCACCCCTAGTTGGTTTTGGAGTATTGACGAAAAACTTGGTTGAGGGACTAATGTGTTTGTGAGAATTGCAGGATAACACAGGTAGTAGTCCCTCATTGATTCGGTTTACCTACCGGAGATGACCCCTAAAAATGTCTGAAGACATTGAAGACAATGTTGGTCAGTGAAGATATTCACATTGAGGACTATGACATGACAATACATTGCATGAAGACTATGGAGAGCGAAGACTTAGTTGTTTCGTAGTTTCCTTTTCTTCTTTGTTGAGTCATAGGAACAACCGCACTATTAAGTGGGGTCCAAGTGAACAAAGTCAGAGTGACTGAAGTGATGCTCAACCAAATCCTATATCTTCGAGCGAAGACAATGAGAGCAAATCTTATCCTGAGTCGGATAAGTCAGCTTTACTTGTAGCCCAAGTCAAGCTGTCAAGTGTGTTTGAAATCTGATCGTTGGACACGTGTCAGTTCCTTAGTGACCCATGGTCATTCCGGACAAATCAGGTCGGGTTGCCTCCTGGCTATAAATGGCCCACCCCGTACACCATAAATTGGTGCCTGCTCAGAGTTAGTGCACGGGTTTTGTCGATTGAGAGCAACCCACCTCCGAGGCATTTGAGAGAGAGATCCTTGCGAGGACAAAGCCCAAACCACACAGAGCCCAAAGAGTGTTTGGCATCACTGAAGTTTTTCTATCCGCGTGATCTGAAGACTTGTTACACTTGAGGACTGCGAATCCTCCAGCCGGTTAGGCGTCGCGTTCTGAGCATCGAAGAGTCATTGTGGATTGCTGGTGAACGAAGCTTGTGAAGGTTCGGACGTCTACCTTGAAGACTTACCAAAGTGATTGGGAGAGGACTAATTGTCCTTAGCTCAAGGGGAATAAAGTGAAGACGCGGTCTTCTGAGTTGAATCTCAGCCTCCCTAACCAGACGTAAAGTTGTCACAGCAACTGGAACTGGTCCAACAAATCACTGTCCTCTCCAAGCAACTGGTTCTATCTCTTACATCTCTTTACTTACAGTTTGCCCTTGTGAAGTCATTACCTGCTTGCATTATCTATTTGACTTCACTGTGTGATGAGTGCTGTTGTTTGGCTTCACAGTATCTTCCATCCTGATCCATACTATCTAGCTGCTAATAGTCTTCGTGCTTTCACTTCATTGAATACTTGACTATGGCTTGTCTAGTGTAGTCTACCTTCCGATGCATGTCAATAGGTTCATTTCTATCGTTTGTCTTCTAAACTCCCATGTTTTGATGAGTTTCATAAAAATCGCCTATTCACCCCCCTCTAGTCGATAACTACCACGTTCATCATTTATATGCTATTTTATATGATTTTTGGGACTAACCTATTAACCTAGAGCCTAGTACCAGTTTTTGTTTTTTCCTTGTTTTTGAGTTCTACAGAAAAGGAATACCAAACGGAGTCCAATTGACGTGCCAATTTTTGATGATTTTTTATGCACCAAAAGAAGCCCCCCGGAGTAAAAGAGTTGGGCCAGAAGAGTCCCGAGCCATCCACGAGGGTGGAGGGCGTGCCCCCCTATCTCGTGGACGACTCGGAGACCCCCCTGACGTGAGTCCGACGCCAAAAAATTCCTATAAATACAGAAACCTCCAGAAAATAACCTAGATCGGGAGTTCCGCCGCCGCAAGCCTCTGTAGCCACCAAAAACCAATCGGGTCCCTGTTCCGGCACCCTGTCGGAGGGGGGATCCACCACCGGTGGCCATTCATCATCCCGGCGCTATCCATGACGACGAGGGAGTAGTTCACCCTCGGGGCTGAGGGTATGTACCAGTAGCTATGTGTTTGATCTCTCTCTCTCTCGTGTTCTTGATTCAGCACGATCTTGATGTATCGCGAGCTTTGCTATTATAGTTGGATCTTATGATGTTTCTCCCCCACTACTCTCTTGTAATAGATTGAGTTTTCCCTTTGAAGTTATCTTATCGGATTGAGTCTTTAAGGATTTGGGAACACTTGATGTATGTCTTGCATGTGCTTACCTGTGGTGACAATGGGATATTCACGTGATCTACTTGATGTATGTTTTCGTGATCAACTTGCGGGTTCAGTGGCCTCGTGAACTTATGCAGAGGGGTTGGCACACGTTTTCGTGTTGCCTCTCCGGTAGAAACTTTGGGGAACTCTTTGAAGTTCTTTGTGTTGGTCGAATAGATGAATCTGAGATTGTGTGATGCATATCGTATAACCATACCCACGGATACTTGAGGTGACATTGAAGTATCTAGGCGACATTAGGCTTTTGGTTGATTTGTGTCTTAATGTGTTATTCTAGTATGAACTCTAGGATAGATCGAATGGAAAGAATGGCTTCGTGTTATTTTACTACGGACTCTTGAATAGATCGATCAGAAAGAATAACTTTGAGGTGGTTTCATACCCTACAATAATCTCTTCGTTTGTTCTCCGCTATTAGTGACTTTGGAGCGACTCTTTGTTGCATGTTGAGGGATTGTTATATGATCCAGATATGTTATTATTGTTGAGAGAACTTGCACTAGTGAAAGTATGAACCTTAGGCCTTGTTTCCTAGCATTGCAATACCGTTTATGCCTACTTTTATCATTAGTTACCGTGCTATTATTATATTTTAAGATTACAAAAACCTATATCTACCATACATATTGCACTTGTATCACCATCTCTTTGCCAAAATAGTGCACCTATACAATTTACCATTGTATTGGGTGTGTTGGGGACACAAGAGACTCTTCTTTATTTGGTTGCAGGGTTGCTTGAGAGAGACCATCTTCATTCTATGTCTCCCACGGATTGATAAACCTTAGGCCGTCCACTTGAGGGAAATTTGCTACTGTCCTACAAACCTCTGCACTTGGAGGCACAACAACGTCTACAAGAAGAAGGTCTTGTAGTAGACATCAAGCTCTTTTCTGGCGCCGTTGTACGGGAGGCGAGGTAAGCGGCACTAACACCCCGTCAACTAAGCTCTTTTCTGGCGTCGTTGCCGGGGAGGTGAGTGCTTGAGGGTATATCTTTAGATCTTGCAATCGAATCTTTTAGTTTCTTGTTTTATCACTTGTTTAGTCTATAAAAGAAAACTACAAAAAAATGGAATTGAGGGTGCCTCATATGCTTCATCTTTTTAATGTCTTTCGTGAAAATAAGGATTCCGATAATTGTGCCGAAGTGTTAGAACAAGAATGCATTAAAATGTTTGGCACTAAAATTTTGAATGATGAGCATGATTGCAAAGTTGTTAGTATGAATTCCTTGAATATCCATGATGCTAATGAAATGCAAAGCCACAAGCTTGGGGATGCTATGTTTGATGAAGATGATATTTTTTTGTCTCCCAAGTTTTGATGAGCAAATTTATTTTGATGATAGCATGCCTCCTATTTATGATGATTATATTGATGAAAGTGGGGTTGGAAGAGTGTCAACTTTAGTATGTAATGATCCCACTATTTTGGAGGGTGTTGATTCACATTGTGATAATTATGAAGGTGGATTTGGAGAGGTCATGACTTTATTTAGTGATGAATCCACTATTCCGGAAGAGGTTCCAATTTATTATGAGAACAAAGTTGCTATCTATGATGATTATTGTGATGACATGTATGCTATAAATTTTAATGATAACCATGAAACTTGTCATCATGATTTTAATTTTCAATTGGATTATGCCTCACATGATAGTTATTTTGTTGAGTTTGCTCCCAGTACTATTCATGAGAAGAAATTTGCTTGTGTGGAGAGTAATAAAAATTATATGCTTATGCATCATGAAAAGAGTGTTTTATGTGATAGTTATATTGTTGAATTCATTCATGATGCTACTGAAAATTACTATGAGGGAGGAACACATGCTGTTAGGAATTACAATAATATCAAGTTTCCTCTCTATGTGTTGAAAATCTTGAAGCTATGCTTGTTTTGCCTTCCTATGCTAGTTGATTCTTGCTCCCATAAGTTGTTTGCTCACAAAATCCCTATGCATAGGAAGTGGGTTAGGCTTAAATGTGCTAGTCATATGCTTCATGATGCTCCCATTATTTTTCAATTCTTATCTTTTATGTGAGCATCATTGAAATCATCATGCCTAGCTAAAAAGGCATTAAAGAAAAGCACTTGTTGGGAGACAACACAATATTTACCCCTACTTTTTTTGTGTGTCCACATGATTAAGCTACTGTAGTAATCATGTTTTATAGCTTTTGTTTCAATAAAGTGCCAAGTAGAACCTTTGGGAAGACTTGGATGAAAATTAATGTGATCTTGCTGTAAAAAACAGAAACTTTGCGCTCACGAGATTAGCTGTCATTTTTTACAGAAGAGTGATTTTAATTTGATTATTTTTGCAGAAGATTAACAGACAAATTCCTCATGTCCACCAATTTATTTCAGAATTTTTGGAGTTACATAAGTATTCGAGAGTTACAGATTACTACAGACTGTGCTGTTTTTGACAGATTCTGTTTTCTATGTGTTGTTTGCTTATTTTGATGAATCTATGAGTAGTATCGGAGGGTATGAACCATAGAGAAGTTGGCTTACAGTATATATGACACCAATATGAATTTAGAATGAGTTCACAACAGTACCTAAGTGGTGGTTTTATTTTCTTATACTAACGGAGCTTACGAGTTTTCTGTTGAGTTTTGTGTTGTGAAGTTTTCAAGTTTTGTGTAAAGATTCGATGGACTATGGAATAAGGAGTGGCAAGAGCCTAACATTGGGGATACCCAAGGCACCCCAAGCTAATATTAAAGGACAACCAAGAGCCTAAGCTTGGGGATGCCCCAGATGGCATCCCCTCTTT
Organism: Aegilops longissima; assembly: GCA_021605205.1. Lineage (NCBI taxonomy): Eukaryota > Viridiplantae > Streptophyta > Magnoliopsida > Poales > Poaceae > Aegilops > Aegilops longissima. The sequence continues at coordinate 706,507,416 of CM038679.1, read as the reverse complement.
CGTCTTCGTCTATCGGTAACTTTACTTGAGGCTATATTTTTATTCACCACATGATATGTGTTTTTCTTGGAGCGTCTTGTATGATTTGAGTCTTTTATTTTTAGTTTACCACAATCATCCTTGCTGTACACACATTTTGGGAGAGACACACATGAATCCGAATTTATTAGAATACTCTATGTGCTTCACTTATATCTTTTAAGCTAGATAATTTTGCTCTAGTGCTTCACTTATATCTTTTTAGAGCACGGTAGTGGTTTTATTTTATAGAAATTATTGATCTCTCATGCTTCACTTATATTATTTTGAGAGTCTTTTAGAACAGCATGGTAATTTGCTTTGGTTATAAAATTAGTCCTAATTAATATGATGGGCATTCAAGACGGGTATAATAAAAACTTTCATATAGAGTGCATTGAATACTTGATGATTGTTTTGAGATATGAAGATGGTGATATTAGAGTCGTGCTAGTTGAGTAATTGTGAAATTGAAAAATACTTGTGTTGAGCTCTGCAAGTCCCGTAGCATGCACATATGGTAACCGTTGTGTGACAAATTTGAAGCATGAGGTGTTTCGTTGATTGCCTTCCTTATGTGTGGAGGTTGGGATCGCGTGATGGTTAACTCCTACCAACCCTTCCCCTAGGAGCATGCACGTAGTGCTTGGTTTCGATGACTTGTAGATTTTTGCAATAAGTATGTGAGTTCTTTATGACTAATGTTGAGTCCATGGATTATACGCACTCTCACCCTTCCACCATTGCTAGCCTCTCTTGTGCTGCGCAACTTTCGCCGGTACCATAAACCTATCATTACCTTCCTCAAAACAGCCACCATACCTACCTATTATGGCATTTCCATAGCCATTCCGAGATATATTGCCATGCAACTTTCCACCGTTCCGTTTATTATGACACGCTTCATCATAGTCATATTGTTTTGCATGATCATGTAGTTGACATCGTATTTGCGGCATGACCACCATTCATAATTTTTATACATGTCACGCCTGATTCATTGCACATCCCGGTACACAGCCGGAGGCATTCAAATAGAGTCATATTTTGTTCCAAGTATCGAGTTGTAATTCTTGAGTTCTAAGTTAATAAAAGTGTGATGATCTTCATTATTAGAGCATTGTCCCATGTGAGGAAAGGATGATGGAGACTATGGTTCCCCCACAAGTCGGGATGAGACTCCGGACGAAAAAGAAAAGAAAAGAGGCCAAAGAAGCCCAAATAAAAAAAGAGGCCAAAGAAGCCCACCAAAAAAAACAAAAAAAGTGAGAGAAAAAGAGAGAAGGGACAATGTTACTATCCTTTTTCCACACTTGTGCTTCAAAGTAGAACAATGATCTTCATGATAGAGAGTCACTTATGTTGTCACTTTCATATACTAGTGGGAATTCTTCATTATAGAACTTGGCTTGTATATTTCAATGATGGGCTTCCTCAATTTGCCCTAGGTCTTCGTGAGCAAGCAAGTTGGATGCACACCCACTTAGTTTCTTTTCATACACTTATAGCTCTAGTGCATCCATTGCATGGCAATCCCTACTCACTCACGTTGATATCTATTGATGGGCATCTCCATAGCCCATTGATATGCCTAGTTGATATGAGACTATCTTCTCATTTTTGTCTTCTCCACAACCACCATTCCATTCCACCTATAGTGCTATGTCCATGGCTCGTGCTCATATATTGCGTGAAAGTTGAAAAAGTTTGAGAATACTAAAGTATGAAACAATTGCTTGGCTGAAACCGGGGTTGTGCATGATTGGAGCATTTTATGTGACGAAGATGGAGCATAGCGAAACTATATGATTTTGTAGGGATGAGCTTTCTTTGGCTATGTTATTTTGAGAAGACATAATTGCTTGGTTAGTATGCTTGAAATATTATTGTTTTTATGTCAATATTAAACTTTTGTCTTGAATCTTATGGATCTGAATATTCTTGCCACAATAGAGAAGATTACATTGATAAATATGTTAGGTAGCATTCCACATCAAAAATTCTGTTTTTATCATTTACCTACTCGAGGGCGAGCAGCAATTAAGCTTGGGGATGCTTGATACGTCTCCAACGTATCTATAATTTTTGATTGTCCCATGCTATTATATTATCCATCTTGGGTGTTTTATATGCATTTATATGCTATTTTATATGATTTTTGGGACTAACCTATTAACCTAGAGCCCAGTGCTAGTTTCTGTTTTTTCCTTGTTTTTGAGTTTTACAGAAAAGGAATACTGTAACACCCCCAGTGTCATGCTACAGTAACCCACTGTGATTAAGCTAATCATTTTTCCAAACAGTGCTTAATCACCTTTAATTCAAATCTCATTTGAAATTCCACTTTGGAATCAAATTCAATTTGCAAGTGATTTTTGAAGTTGCACAAAAGTTGTTGCAAAATAGTCCATCATTTAGTAAAAATTTCCATAACAAATGATTGTTAAGGAAAACAACATCACCTCCAAGCTAAGATGGACTATAGCAAATTAAAACAGTGCCACTCAACAAATTAATTGCTTATCCATCATTTTGCAAATTCCATCTAATTCAAACTTCTTCCAAACTTTTTGTGGCTGTGTCAAACATTGCACTGTAATTATGTGGCCAAGTCCCACATTTTACAGAATCCTTTTGGCAGCTCCACAAATTTGCAAAGCATTCTGTAAAAAGAGAAAAGAAATAGATGTGCAAAAAAAATAAAGAAGAAGGATAAGGGAACCCCCCCTGCCCCTGGGCCTAAGGCCACAGATACAGGCCCAGCCGGCCAGGCCCAGCTCACCGCCCCGGTCGTCTCCCCCACTGTTCCCCCGGTGCACGTCGCTACAGGAGGCTGGTCGCCGCCGAACCACCTCGCCGACGACGACCCCCCCGCGAGAGGATAAGGCCTCCACACCCCCGGACGCCTCGAGTCCTCCCCCTCACCTACCGCCACTCCCGCCTCTCCGTCCCCTTCCCTCTCCCTCTCGGCCTTCCCTCATCGGATCCCCCGCCTCACCGAACCCCTCCTGTCGCCGCCTGCCGTCGTCCGCGCGCTCCGGCGCCACCCCGGGCTGTGCCAGGGCGTTCAGTAGCTGCTCGGGCCTCGGCCTTGTCCTATCGCCCAACAGCAGGAGCCGGAGAGGCCCCGCATCTTCGGCTTCGAGGTCGCCTCCCCGTCGACCACCGACGCGCCCCCGTCTGCGTCGAGCTCTGCTGCTACTAAACTGACCACAGGCCACCGTGAGCCGCTCGGTGAGCTCCTCCCTCCCTCATTTCCTCTCCTCGCGCCTTGTGCATCACCGTAGCTTGCTCGCCGCCGCGCCATTTCTTTTTCTATCCGCCGCCCGAACTCGTCGCTGCCGTCGCTTCCGACCACCATAGCCGGCGCCGTTGGGTTAGAACGACGCGGTGATGTTCCCGCGTTTGAATGAGCCCGAACGCGTGCGCAAATTCGCACCGCAGCTGCCTCCCCGTAGCGCACCTGCGAGCTCCGCCGCCGACGTGCTCGCCGCCGTCGCCGTAGAGCCTCCCTGGCCGCGAGACCGCCACAGTTCGACGCGGTTTGGTCTCCGCTTTAGAACGCGCCCAAGTGCGCGCAAAACGGTGGCCGGAGCACTTTTTCCGGGCACATCCGAGGCCGCGCCGCCGCAGTTTTGGTCGCCGGCGTCGAGTCTCCGGTCGTCGCCAACGTGACCTGACAAGTGGGCCCCCTGTGACACTGCCGCTGGGCCCTGCGGATCCTAGTTGACCCAGTTGACTCGGTCAACTGCTGACTGGGCACTCTGCCCACTGACATGTGGGCCCCGCGCTAATTAACAGGTTTCATAAATAAATAAAATGTTAATTAATCTGTTAATTCATTTTAATCACTAATTAGTCACTGACTGGTGGGGCCCACACCCCTAATTAGTTTTGATAGTCAATTTAATCAACTGTTAGTGCCGCAGTCGCCGACAGGTTTGACCTCAGTCAACCGTCCTGTTGACAGCCGACAGCACCTCTACGTCATGCTGACGTCATCCGCTACTGTTCTAGATAATGTTGATTTAGATAATAAAATAATTCCAGTAAATGGTTTAATCTTTGAAAATTCATAGAAAATAAACCGTAGCTCGGTTGGAAAAACTTTATACATGAAAGTTGCTCAGAAAAACGTGACGAATCCGGATACGTGGTCTGTTCATCTGTCACATGCCCCTAGCATGCTGAACATGGAACTTTCCCCCTCCGGCCATTTGTCTGACACAGGTCCGGAACCGGGAAAATATTCCCGGTTGCCTTTCCCCCCTCGCCGGTATCGGTAGCACCACGTTAGAACACGTCTAGCTCTGCTTGTTGTCCTGTTATGTTATGTTTGCTTTATATTTACTGTTTCTTCCCCCCTTCTATCCGGTAGACCCCGAGACCGATGTTGCCCCTGTGATCGACTACGTCACCGACGACCCCTCCTTGCCAAAGCAACCAGGTAAGCCCTCCCTTTGATCATCCCGATATCGCACATTCCTTTCTCTCATGCTTGCATTAGATTTTTCTACTGTTATTGTTTGCTCCTATTCTGATGCATAGCCTGCTTTTGTATCTGCTGTTGTACCTTACCTGCTTATCCTAAATTGCTTAGTATAGGTTGGTTAGTGATCCATCAGTGACCCCCACCTTGTCCTTGTTGCCCCTGCTTCATCATTGAAGACCCGATCAACGGGACCGAAGACCAGGCCCCGGCACCGCACATCACTTTCCCCTTAGTTGCTCAACACTACTGGGTTACTATCGAGTACCGAGGGTGAACCTCTTCAGCACTTCTGATGTTAACCCTGTAGTGTAGTCATTCGGTCGTGGTCATCGAGGGTGATTTCCTCCTTAACCACTTCCGATACGACTCTGTCGTGCAACCCCTCAAGTGTGAACCTCGGGGGTGATTCCTCTTACGTTCACCTTGATGATTACATCTAGTGGAATTCATCGGGGGTGATTCCTCGGGTTTTCCCCTTGATGTTTGGACACACGGATACTTGGACTTTACCTCTGTTACTTGGAAAGACGGGTCGACCCTGAGGGGTGCCCGCGCGAGCTTAATTGCGGGTGATGTGGAGTCGGGTTGACCTGGAGGGTGTCCGCGAGATAAATATGAGGTGTGGCCTGGCATTCCTAGCCCTTGGCGCAAGTCCTCGAGACGGGGCAACGGGGTCACATCTTTCGTGAGTCTCTGCTTGTTACCGCGCGTTCCTAATCCACTATGATTTGGATATTTGATCCGAGGGGCCTCTGGCCTGATAGCACTAACCATCACGTGGGCATAGTATGGGCGTTCTGCGTCCTATACATCAGCCGAAGCTTAATAGACGTCAGCGACTGAGCGGCGCGCGCTGGGTTGGACTGCGTAAGCGCCTGCCTTGTTGAAGGAGGTAGCTAGGTCTGACCGGCCGCCCACGCAACGTGTAGGAGTTCTCGGGGAGATGGCCCATGACCCCTGGGGGCATAGGTTTAGTCCGGCGTGCTGGCCTCTCTATTAAGCCTAGGTCGGGTTGCGGCGTATTGTTTGGCCGAGGCCAGGCATGACCCAGGAAAGTGTGTCCGGCCGGAGTTAAGCCAGCGTGTTCGGTAAGTTGGTGCACCCCTGCAGGGAAGAAAACATCTATCGATAGCCTGTCCTACGGTAACGGACACTTGGAGTTGTATCCCGATCGATACAACTAGAACTGGATACTTGAGATGAGACATGGATATGAGCAATGGATTGCGATGAGAATTGGATTGTGATGATAACTGGATAGTATGGCTCGGGGATGCCTTTCTCGCAGGGAGTAGAGAAAGGATCTCTGGCCGAGGTTGATAACACTTCTACTACTTTACTTTATGCTACTCTACTCCCTCCTGTTGCTGCAAGATGGTGGGTTCGAGAAGATGCTAGTCTGCGACAGGACTAGGCCTTCTCTCTATTCTGGCATTTCTGCAGCCCAGTCCACATATACAGCCATCCTTTGATAATGTTGCATATGTAGTGTAGATCCTTGCTTGCGAGTACTTTGGATGAGTACTCACGGTTGCTTTGCTCCCCCTTTCCCCCTTTCTTCTTCTTTCCGGTTGATGCAACCAGATGTCGGAGTCCTGGAGCCAGATGCCACCGCCGATGCATACTACTACGTGGAGACCGTCGACGACCAGGAGTAGTTAGGAGGATCCTAGGCAGGAGGTCTTGCCTTTTCGATCAATGTTGCTTTTGTGCTAGCCTTCTTAAGGCAACTTGTCTAACTTATGTCTGTACTCAGATATTGTTGCTTCCGCTGACTCTTGTGTTTTCGAGCTTATGTATTCGAGCCCTCGAGGCCCCTGGCTTGTAACATAAAGCTTGTGTTATTTTATTTTTTGTGCCTAGAGTTGTGTTGTGATATCTTCCCGTGAGTCCTTGATCTTGATCGTACACATTTGCGTGTATGATTAGTGTATGATTGAATCGAGGGCGTCACAAGTTGGTATCAGAGCCGACTGCCTGTAGGAACCCCTTTCCAACTCCTTGGCCGAAGTTGAGTCTAGTCTTTGAAAAACTGAATTACTAACCTGGCTGTGTGGCTTACAGGCCCACGTCACCAAATGGATGGTATTAGGATCTTTTACTCCTCGTCTATACTCTGGGACTCTGATCTCTCTTCTACTCGGGTTAAATGGTTTTTCTAACTCTAACTCTAGGTTCTCGTAAATACTTTCTCCCGAAGAGCTCTCACTCAAGATGATTGCTTGGTGCACCAGAAGATTCTGAAGATACTCTTAGATGTTTTTGCGAGACCCTTATACCCTTCGCCATTGCGATCCCTACCACCAATAAATCCTTATGCGTAACTACCTCGTTGTCTTTCATACTTTCGTCCCCGATTGCTCTTATTATTATAAGATGCCCGAATTACTCTCTGTTGTCCCGAGAATCCGTTGAGCCTACTGCCTTGCAGTTCTTTGCCACATGAATACCCCTACGGATAATTACTCGCGCTTGCGAGTATCCGTTAAATCCTGATTGTTCGTGGTTTCACAAAATTCTTTGGAATATTATTCAATCTTCGAAAATCCTTAATAACCTATTGCTCTTGCTCCGCCTTGTCTGCTTGCATTGTGAATGCTTTCCATATGTCTGGCAATATTCAGTAGTATCCTTTGTCATCTGAATTCGAGCATTTGATTTGATTTGTTTGTGAATGCTCGCGATCACCAGTCCTATTTAAAATCCTTCCCTTGGTTCAGACGTCACTCCGGACATGAGCTGGTGTTCGGCAAAACAAGCCTTGCTTCATTGTCGATCTATGTCTATTCAACTTATTCGTCTTTGATCAGAGCCTCTGCTTCTGATCCACCGTTTTCGAAACCATAATTCCTTTGCATTTGAGTTTTGAATTAGTTAGTGAAGGAAATATGCCCTAGAGGCAATAATAAAGTTATTATTTATTTCCTTATATCATGATAAATGTTTATTATTCATGCTAGAATTGTATTAACCGGAAACATAATACATGTGTGAATATATAGACAAACAGAGTGTCACTAGTATGCCTCTACTTGACTAGCTTGTTAATCAAAGATGGTTATGTTTCCTAACCATGGACAAAGAGTTGTTATTTGATTAACGGGATCACATCATTGGTTGAATGATCTGATTGACATGACCCATTCCGTTAGCTTAGCACCCGATCGTTTAGTATGTTGCTATTGCTTTCTTCATGACTTATACATGTTCCTATAACTATGAGATTATGCAACTCCCGTTTACCGGAGGAACACTTTGGGTACTACCAAACGTCACAACGTAACTGGGTGATTATAAAGGAGTACTACAGGTGTCTCCAAAGGCAGATGTTGGGTTGGCGTATTTCGAGATTAGGATTTGTCACTCCGATTGTCGGAGAGGTATCTCTGGGCCCTCTCGGTAATGCACATCACTAAAGCCTTGCAAGCATTACAACTAATGAGTTAGCTGTGAGATGATGTATTACGGAACGAGTAAAGAGACTTGCCAGTAACGAGATTGAACTAGGTATTGGATACCGACGATCGAATCTCGGGCAAGTAACATACCGATGACAAAGGGAACAACGTATGTTGTTATGCGGTTCGACCGATAAAGATCTTCGTAGAATATGTAGGAGCCAGTATGGGCATCCAGGTCCCGCTATTGGTTATTGACCGAGAATAGTTCTAGGTCATGTCTACATAGTTCTCGAACCCGTAGGGTCCGCACGCTTAAGGTTTCGATGACAGTTATATTATGAGTTTATGAGTTTTGATGTACCGAAGGAGTTCGGAGTCCCGGATGAGATCGGGGACATGACGAGGAGTCTCGAAATGGTCGAGACATAAAGATCGATATATTGGACGACTATATTCGAGTTCGGAAAGGTTCGAATGATTCGGTATTTTCGAGTACCGGAGAGTTACGGAATTCGCCGGGAGAAGTATTGGGCCTTATTGGGCCCTGCGGGAAAGAGAGAGGGCTGCCTAGGGCAGGCGCGCGCCCATGGCCTAGTCCGAATTGGACTAGGGGAGGGGCGGACCCCTTCCTTCCTCCTTCTCTCTTCCCTTACTTGTCTCCTACTCCCAATACATGGAAGGACTCCTAGTTGGACTAGGAAAGGGGGAATCCTACTCCCGGTGGGAGTAGGACTCCCCATGGCGCGCCCCTACTAGGGCCGGCCTCCTCCTCCCTCCCTCCTTTATATACGGGGGCAAGGGGGCACCCCAGGACACACAAGTTGATCTACGAATCGTTCCTTAGCCGTGTGCGGTGCCCCCCTCCACCATATTCCACTTCGGTCATATCGTCGCGGAGCTTAGGCGAAGCCCTGCGCCGGTGAAGTCATATCGTCGCGGAGCTTAGGCGAAGCCCTGCGTCGGTGGAGCATCATCATCGCCACCACGCCGTCGTGCTGACGGAACTCATCCCCGACGCTTTGCTGGATCGGAGCCCGGGGATCGTCATCGAGCTGAACGTGTGCAGAACTCGGAGGTGCTGTACGTTCGGTACTTGGATCGGTCGGATCGTGAAGACGTACGACTACATCAACCGCGTTGATATAACGCTTCCGCTTTCGGTCTACGAGGGTACGTGGACGGACACTCTCCCCTCTCGTTGCTATGCCATCACCATGGTCTTGCGTGTTCGTAGGAAATTTTTGAAATTACTCGTTACCCAACAGATGGCATCCGAGCCTGGTTTTATGCGTTGATGTCATATGCACGAGTAGAACACAAGTGAGTTGTGGGCGATATAAGTCATACTGCTTACCAGCATGTCATACTTTGGTTGGCGGTATTGTGAGATGAAGCGGCCGGACCGACATTACGCAGACGCTTACGCGAGACTGGTTTCACCGCTGCGAGCACTAGTTGCTTAAAGGTGACCGGCGGTGTCTGTCTCTCTCACTTTAGTTGAACCGAGTGTGGCTCGCCCGGTCCTTGCGAAGGTTAAAACAGCACCAACTTGACAAACTATCGTTGTGGTTTTGATGCGAGGTAAGAACGGTTCTTGCTCAGCCCGTAGCAGCCACGTAAAACTTGCAACAACAAAGTAGAGGACGTCTAACTTGTTTTGCAGGGCATGTTGTGATGTGATATGGTCAAGACGTGATGCTATATTTTATTGTATGAGATGATCATGTTTTGTAACCGAAGTTATCGCAACGGCTGGAGCCATATGGTTGTCGCTTTATTGTATGAAATGCAAACGCCATGTAATTGCTTTACTTTATCACTAAGCAGTAGCGATAGTCATAGAAGCAATAGTTGGCGAGGCGACAACGATGCTACGATGGAGATCAAGGTGTCGCTACCGGTGGCGATGGTGATCATGGCGGTGCCGGAGATGGAGATCACAAGCACAAGATGATGATGACCATATCATATCACTTATATTGATTGCATGTGATGTTTATCCTTTATGCATCTTATCTTGCTTTGATTGACGGTAGCATTATAAGATGATCTCTCACTAAAATTATCAAGAAGTGTTCTCCCTGAGTATGCACCGTTGCCAAAGTTCGTCGTGCCCAGACACCACGTGATGATCGGGTGTGATAAGCTCTCGTCCATCTACAACGGGTGCAAGCCAGTTTTGCACACGCAGAATACTCAGGTTATACTTGACGAGCCTAGCATATGCAGATATGGCCTCGGAACACGGAGACCGAAAGGTCGAGCATGAATCATATAGTAGATATGATCAACATAAGATGTTCACCATTGAAAACTACTCCATCTCACGTGATGATCGGTTATGGTTTAGTTGATTTGGATCATGTGATCACTTAGATGACTAGAGAGATGTCTGTCTAAGTGGGAGTTCTTAAGTAATATGATTAATTGAACTTTAATTTATCATGAACTTAGTCCTGGTAGTATTTTGCAGATTATGTTGTAGATCAATAGCTCGCGTTGTTGCTTCCCTATGTTTTTATATGTGTTCCTAGAGAAAATTGTATTGAAAATGTTAGTAGCAATGATCGGATTGGATCCGTGATCTGAGGTTTATCCTCATTGCTGCCTGAAGAATTATGTCCTTAATGCACCGCTAGGTGACAGACCTATTGCAGGAGCAGATGCATACGTTATGAGCGTTTGGCTAGCTCAATATGATGACTACTTGATAGTTTAGTGCACCATGCTTAACGGCTTAGAATCGGGACTTCAAAGGCGTTTTGAGCGTCATGGACCATATGAGATGTTCCAGGAATTGAAGTTAATATTTCAAGCAAATACCGAGTTGAGAGATATGAAGTCTCCAACAAGTTCTATAGCTAAAAGATGGAGGAGAATCGCTCAATTAGTGAGCATGTTCTCAGATTATGCAGGAACTTCAATCGCTTGAATCAACTGGGAGTTAATCTTCCAAGATAAGATAGTGATTGACAGAATTCTCTAGTCACCATCACTAAGTTACTAGAACTTCGTGATGAACTATAGTATACAAGGGATGACGAAAACGATTCCCGAGCTCTTCGTGATGTTGAAATCGACGAAGGTAGAAATCAAGAAAGAGCATCAAGTGTTGATGATTAACAAAACCACTAGTCTCAAGGAAAGGGCAAAGGAAGAAGGGAACTTCAAGAAGAACGGCAAGCAAGTTGCTGCTCAAGTGAAGAAGCCCAAGTCTGGACCTAAGCCTGAGACTAAGTGCTTTTGCTGCAAAGGAACTGGTCACTAGAAGCGGAACTACCCCAAGTATTTGGCGGATAAGAAGGATGGCAAAGTGAATAAAGGTATATTTGATATACAGATTATTGATGTGTATTTTACTAGTGTTCGTAGCAACCCCTCGGTATTTGATACTGGTTCAGTTGCTAAGAGTAGTAACTTGAAACGGAGTTGCGAATGAAGCAGAAACTAGTTGAAGGGAAGTGACGATGAGTGTTGGAAGTAGTTCCAAGATTGATATGATCATCATCGCACACTCCCTATACTTTCGGGATTAGTGTGGAACCTAAATAAGTGTTATTTGGTGTTGAGCATAAATATGATTTGATCATGTTTATTGCAATACGGTTATTCATTTAAGTAAGAGAACAAATTGTTGTTCTGTTTACATGAATAAAACCTTATATGGTTACACACCCAATGAAAATGGTTCATTAGATCTCGATCATAGTGATACACATATTCATAATATTGAAACCAAAAGATGCAAAATTAATAATGATAGTGCAACTTATTTGTGGCACTGCCGTTTAGGTCATATTGGTGTAAAGCGCATGAAGAAAACTCCATGCTGATGGACTTTTGGAATCACTTGATTATGAATCATTTGATGCTTGCGAACCGTGCCTTTTGGGCAAGATGACTGAAACTCCGTTGTTCGGAACAATGGAACAAGCTACTGACTTGTTGGAAATAACACATATATACCGATATATGCGATCCAATGAGTGTTGATGCTCGTGGCAAGTATCGTTATTTTTCTGACCTTCACAAGATGATTTGAGTAGATATGGGTATATCTACTTGATGAAACATAAGTCTGAAATAGTTGAAAGGTTCAAAGAATTTCAGAGTGAAGTGGAAAATCATCGCAACAAGAAAATAAAGTTTCTGCGATCTGATCGTAGAGATGAATATTTGAGTTACGAGTTTGGTCTTCAATGAAAACAATGTGGAATAGTTTCACAGCTCACGCCACCTGGAACACCACAACGTTATGGTGTGTCCGAACGTCGTAACCGTACTTTATTTTGATATGGTGCGATCTATGATGTATCTTACCGATTTACCACTATCGTTTTGGGGTTATGCATTAGAGACAGCTGCATTCACGTTTAATAGGGCACCATCTAAATCCGTTGAGATGACACCGTATGAACTATGGTTTAGTAGTAAACCTAAGCTGTCATTTCTTAAAGTTTGGAGTTGTGATGCTTATGTGAAAAAGTTTTCACCTGATAAGCTCGAACCCAAATCGAATGCGTCTTCATAGAATACCCAAAGGTAACTATTGGGTACACCTTCTATCACAGATCCGAAAGCAAGATATTTGTTGCTAAGATGGATCCTTTCTAGAGAAGAAGTTTCTCTCGAAAGAAGTGAGTGGGAGGAAAGTAGAACTTGATGAGGTAATTGTACCTTCTCCCTTATTGGAAAGTAGTTCATCACAGGAATCAGTTCCAGTGATTCCTACACCAATTAGTGAGGAAGTTAATGATGATGATCATGAAACTTCAGATCAAGTTGCTACCAAACCTCGTAGGTCTTCAGAGTAAGATCCGCACTGAGTGGTACGGTAATCCTATTCTAGAAGTCATGTTACTAGACCATGATGAACCTACGAACTATGAGGAAGCGATGATGAGCCCAGATTCCGCGAAATGGTTTGAGACCATGAAATCTGAGATGGGATCCATATATGAGAACAAAGTGTGGACTTTGATGGAGTTGCCCGATGATCGGCAAGCCATATTATATAAATGGATCTTCAAGAGGAAGACAGATGCTGATAGTAGTATTACTATCTACAAAGCTCGACTTGTCGCAGAAAGGTTTTCGACAAGTTCAAGGTGTTGACTACAATGAGATTTACTCAACTGTAGCGATGCTTATGTCTGTCCGAATCATGTTAGCAATCGCCACATTTTATGAAATCTGGCAAATGGATGTCAAAACTACATTCTTTAATGGATTTATTAAAGAAGAGTTGTATATGATGCAACCAGAAGGTTTTGTCAATCCTAAAGGAGCTAACAAAATGTGCAAGCTCCAGCGATCCATCTATGGACTGGTGCAAGCATCTCGGAGATGGAATAAACGCTTTGATAGTGTGATCAAAGCATATAGTTTTATCTGACTTGCGGTGAAGCCTGTATTTACAAGAAAGTGAGTGGGAGCACTACAGCATTTCGATAAGTATATGTGAATGACATATTGTAGATCGGAAATAATGTAGAATTATTCTGCAAAGCATAAAGGAGGTTTTAAAAGGAGTTTTTCAAAGAAAAACCTCGGTGAAGCTGCTTACATATTGAGCATTAAGATCTATAGAGATAGATCAAGACGCTTGATAAGTTTTTTCAATGAGTACATACCTTGACAAGATTTTGAAGTAGTTCAAAATGGAACAGTCAAAGAAAGAGTTCTTGCCTGTGTTACAAGGTATGAAATTGAGTAAGACTCAAAACCCGACCACGACAGAAGATAGAAAGAGAATGAAAGTCATTCCCTATGCCTTGGCCATAGGTTCTATAAAGTATGCCATGCTGTGTACCAGATCTATTGTATACCCTGCACTGAGTTTGGCAAGGGAGTACAATAGTGATCTAGGAGTAGATCACTGGACAGCGGTCAAAATTATCCTTAGTGGAATAAGGATATGTTTCTCGATTATGGAAGTGAAAAAAGGTTCGTCGTAAAGGGTTACGTCGATGCAAGTTTTGACACCGATCTGGATGACTCTAAGTCTCGATCTAGATACATATTGAAAGTTGGAGCAATTAGCTAGGGTAGCTCCGTGCAGAGCATTGTAGACATAGAAAATTGCAAAATACATAACGGATCTGAATGTGAAAGATCTGTTGACTAAGATTATCTCACAAGCAAAACATGATCACACCTTAGTACTCTTTGGGTGTTAATCACATAGCGATGTGAACTAGATTACTAATTCTAGTAAACCTTTTGGATGTTGGTCACATGGCGATGTGAACTATGGGTGTGAATCACATGGTGATGTGATCTAGATTATTGACTCTAGTGCAAGTGGGAGACTGAAGGAAATATGCCCTAGAGGCAATAATAAAGTTATTATTTATTTCCTTATATCATGATAAATGTTTATTATTCATGCTAGAATTGTATTAACCGGAAACATAATACATGTGTGAATATATAGACAAACAGAGTGTCACTAGTATGCCTCTACTTGACTAGCTTGTTAATCAAAGATGGTTATGTTTCCTAACCATGGACAAAGAGTTGTTATTTGATTAACGGGTCACATCATTGGTTGAATGATCTGATTGACATGACCCATTCCGTTAGCTTAGCACCCGATCGTTTAGTATGTTGCTATTGCTTTCTTCATGACTTATACATGTTCCTATAACTATGAGATTATGCAACTCCGTTTACGGAGGAACACTTTGGTACTACCAAGCGTCACAACGTAATTGGGTGATTATAAAGGAGTACTACAGGTGTCTCCAAAGGCATATGTTGGGTTGGCGTATTTCGAGATTAGGATTTGTCACTCCGATTGTCGGAGAGGTATCTCTGGGCCCTCTCGGTAATGCACATCACTAAAGCCTTGCAAGCATTACAACTAATGAGTTAGCTGTGAGATGATGTATTACGGAACGAGTAAAGAGACTTGCCAGTAACGAGATTGAACTAGGTATTGCATACCGACGATCGAATCTCGGGCAAGTAACATACCGATGACAAAGGGAACAACGTATGTTGTTATGCGGTCTGACCGATAAAGATCTTCGTAGAATATGTAGGAGCCAATATGGGCATCCAGGTCCCGCTATTGGTTATTGACCGAGAATAGTTCTAGGTCATGTCTACATAGTTCTCGAACCCGTAGGGTCCGCACGCTAAGGTTTCGATGGCGGTTATATTATGAGTTTATGAGTTTTGATGTACGAAGGAGTTGAGTCCCGGATGAGATCGGGGACATGACGAGGAGTCTCGAAATGGTCGAGGCGTAAAGATCGATATATTGGACGACTATATTCGGAGTTCGGAAGGTTCGAATGATTCGGTATTTTTCGGAGTACCGGAGAGTTACGGGAATTCGCCGGGAGAAGTATTGGGCCTTATTGGGCCCTGCGGGAAAGAGAGAGGGCTGCCTAGGGCAGGCGCGCGCCCATGGCCTAGTCCGGGTGGACTAGGGGAGGCCGCACCCCTTCCTTCCCTCCTTCTCTCTTCCCTTACTTGTCTCCTACTCCCAATACATGGAAGGACTCCTAGTTGGACTAGGAAGGGGAATCCTACTCGGTGGGAGTAGGACTCCCCATGCGCGCCCTACTAGGCCGGCCTCCTCCTCCCTCCCTCCTTTATATACGGGGCAGGGGGCACCCAGACACACAAGTTGATCTACGGATCGTTCCTTAGCCGTATCGGTGCCCCCTCCACCATATTCCACTTGGTCATATCGTCGCGGAGCTTAAGCGAAGCCCCTGCGCCGTGAAGTCATATCATCGCGAGCTTAGGCGAAGCCCTGCGTCGGTGGAGCATCATCATCGTCACCACGCCGTCGTCTTGTGGAACTCATCCCCGACGCTTTGCTGGATCGGAGCCCGGGATCGTCATCGAGCTGAGCGTGTGCAGAACTCGGAGGTGCTGACGTTCGGTACTTGGATCGGTCGGATCGTGAAGGCGTCGACTACATCAACAGCGTTGATATAACGCTTCGCTTTCGGTCTCACGAGTGCGTGGACGGACACTCTCCCCTCTCGTTGCTATGCCATCACCATGGTCTTGCGTGTTCGTAGGAAATTTTTTGAAATTACTACGTTACCCAACAGTTAGCTGTTCTATAACCTGACCTCCTTGAATTCTTTCTTCTTATGGTTGAGTACCAATACTCACATCAGATCCATTGTGGACCTCCAGGTCCTTTGTTGGCTTTTATCTGATAGCATCCTTCATATTCAGTAACCTTGTGAGCCTTTCCTCGGATACACAATGCCTTTGGAAAATTGTATCCCACGCTCTTGTCAACCATACTCTACTTTTGAGCTTGAGTACTCAAGAGGTTTGTGGTATATGTTCCTAAGATGCCCCTATGGGTTGAACCTACGCCTCTCCTAATCCGTTTAAACCCGAGAGTCTTCAAGAGTCTTACTCTTCTGGTGTTTTGCCAGATAAAATCTCAACACTACGGCTTCATCGAAAACGAGAAGTGAATGGAAAGTTATGCATTGAGAAGTGGGAGTCGACCTTGAACCTTTGTGTTCATGCCCATGGACCCGATGTGGAACTTATCATGGAAGCTTCTTGTTATAATAATAATCCCCTTGTGATAAGTCCATCTGTTATCTATATTTGGTCCTTTGCAACTGTGGTTTCGACCATATTGTTCTTCTTTGATCCCATTTCTCGGACAAGATAAAGTACTTGTCTTCTTCAGATCGTTTCACCTGTTCAACCTCTACATTGATATACCTTTGAGTATTAACCTTTGGTATCTCGAGAATATCATGGAACTACATAACTTCTTATGAGTTCTTGATCAACTATTATTTCTCGCCGATTCCAATTTTCCACGGGTTCTGAGTATTTAGACACTCGAGAACACCGATAACTGATTCGAGTCTACACTTTCCTTTCCATTGTTATGTTAACCTTTCTTGTAAAGTAACATATTTGAGCAGTAATAATTTGCTGCTTATGTAAATGCCTCGATATACAACTCTGTCAGTAAGACCCTGTTACTATTGTTGATGACATTCCAGTAACCACCGATGGACGTGAACCTTGCCGATTGGTCCACCTCGTTCAACGAGCAGGAATATGGTTCTCTTCGTCCCTCGCCCTTGGTACCAACGTGGTTGCCAACATAACTGACACTATCCTCCGACAAAGCTTGCTATCATAACCGTGTAACATGTCACCGCTCTTTCTACTTTTAACCCATATGGTGGGCCCATAACCCACAGTTCCACAGGATCGAAACCTGGCTCTCCTGTACACCCTTGTTTCTAAGGTTATTTCTCACACTTGGCTTCATATGAAAATCCCGAGCCGCCTTCCGAGAGGCGATCTATTCTGGTATCAGACATGATACTTATTACCATTGCTCTGAACCTCTTTCACCCCCCTTGTTTCACGCAACAAACGATTGTCTACCAGGTTGAAGCTTCTTATTGCACCTCACCTTGCTCTCGATGACTTTCTTGAATTTTAACTCGAGAGATGCCTCTATGCCACGTTCACTCACATAGTCCCCACGTACCTATCTTGTGTTGAGCTCCTTCCTTCCCGAGTCTTTCCCCTTACTCCACCTCTTAAATCTCGGGACGAGATTTCTTGTAGTGGAGGAGATTTGTAACACCCCCAGTGTCATGCTACAGTAACCCACTGTGATTAAGCTAATCATTTTTCCAAACAGTGCTTAATCACCTTTAATTCAAATCTCATTTGAAATTCCACTTTGGAATCAAATTCAATTTGCAAGTGAATTTTGAAGTTGCACAAAAGTTGTTGCAAAATAGTCCATCATTTAGTAAAAATTCCATAACAAATGATTGTTAAGGAAAACAACATCACCTCCAAGCTAAGATGGACTATAGCAAATTAAAACAGTGCCACTCAGCAAATTAATTGCTTTTCCATCTTTTTGCAAATTCCATCTAATTCAAACTTCTGCCAAACTTTTTGTGGCTGTGTCAAACATTGCATTGTAATTATGTGGCCAAGTCCCACATTTTACAGAATCCTTTTGGCAGCTCCAAAAATTTGCAAAGCATTCTGTAAAAAGAGAAAAGAAATAGAAATGCAAAAAAAATAAAGAAGAAGGATAAGGGAACCCCCCCCCTGCCCCTGGGCCTAAGGCCACAGAGACAGGCCCAGCCGGCCAGGCCCAGCTCACCGCCCCGGTCGTCTCCCCACTGTTCCCGGTCTGGCGTCGCTCTAGGAGGCTGGTCGCCGCCGAACCACCTCGCCGACGACGACCCCCCCGCGAGAGGATCAGGCCTCCACACCCCCGAACGCCTCGAGTCCTCCCCCTCACCTTACGCCACTCCCGCCTCTCCGTCCCCTTCCCTCTCCCTCTCGGCCTTCCCTCATCAGATCCCCCGCCTCACCGAACCCCTCCTGTCGCCGCCTTCCGTCGTCCGCGCGCTCCGGCGCCACCCCGGGCTGCGCCAGGGCGTTCAGTAGCTGCTCGGGCCTCGGCCTCGTCCTATCGCCCAACAGCAGGAGCCGGAGAGGCCCCGCGTCTTCGGCTTCGAGGTCGCCTCCCCGTCGACCACCGACGCGCCCCCGTCTGCGTCGAGCTCTGCTGCTACTAAACTGACCACAGGCCACCGTGAGCCGCTCGGTGAGCTCCTCCCTCCCTCCTTTCCTCTCCTCGCGCCTTGTGCATCACCGTAGCTTGCTCGCTGCCGCGCCATTTCTTTTTCTATCCGCCGCCCGAACTCGTCGCTGCCGTCGCTTCCGACCACCATAGCCGGCGCCGTTGGGTTAGAACGACGCGGCGATGTTCCCGCGTTTGAATGAGCCCGAACGCGTGCGCAAATTCGCACCGCAGCTGCCTCCCCGTAGCGCACCTGCGAGCTCCGCCGCCGACGTGCTTTCGCCGCCGCCGCCAGTAGAAACCTCCACGCCGCAAGACCGCCCGCGATTCGACGCGGTTTGGTCTCCGCTTTAGAACGCGCCCAAGTGCGCGCAAAACGGTGGCCGGAGCACTTTTTCCGGGCACATCCGAGGCCGCGCCGCCGCAGTTTTGGTCGCCGGCGTCGAGTCTCCGGTCGTCGCCAACGTGACCTGACAAGTGGGCCCCCTGTGACACTGCCGCTGGGCCCCGCGGATCCTAGTTGACCCAGTTGACTGGGTCAACTGCTGACTGGGCACTCTGCCCACTGACATGTGGGCCCCGTGCTAATTAACAGGTTTCATAAATAAATAAAATGTTAATTAATCTGTTAATTCATTTTAATCACTAATTAGTCACTGACTGGTGGGGCCCACACCCCTAATTAGTTTTGTTAGTCAATTTAATCAACTGTTAGTGCCGCAGTCGCCGACATGTGGGTCCCACTGGACCCACAGGTCATGTTTGACCTCAGTCAACCGTCCTGTTGACAGCTGACATCACCTCTACGTCATGCTAACGTCATCCGCTACTGTTCTAGATAATGTTGATTTAGATAATAAAATAATTCCAGTAAATGGTTTAATCTTTGAAAATTCATAGAAAATAAACCGTAGCTCGGTTGGAAAAACTTACATGAAAGTTGCTCAGAAAAAAGTGACGAATCCGGATCGTGGTCATTCATCATCACATGCCCCTAGCATGCTGAACATGGAACTTTCCACCTCCGGCCATTTGTCTGACACAGGTCCGGAACCAGGAAAACATTCCCGGTTGCCTTTCCCCCCTCGCCGGTATCGGTAGCACCACGTTAGAACACGTCTAGCTCTGCTTGTTGTCTTGTTATGTTATGTTTGCTTTATATTTACTGTTTCTTCCCCCTCTTCTCTTCGGTAGACCCCGAGACCGATGCTGCCCCTGTGATCGACTACGTCACCGACGACCCCTCCTTGCCAGAGCAACCAGGCAAGCCCTCCCTTTGATCGTCCCGATATCGCCCATTCCTTTCTCTCATGATTGCATTAGATTTTGCTACTGTTATTGTTTGCTCCTATTCTGATGCATAGCCAGCTTTTGTATCCTAAATTGCTTAGTATAGGTTGGTTAGTGATCCATCAGTGACCCCCACCTTATCCTTGTTGCCCCTGCTTCATCATTGAAGACCCGATCAACGGGACCGAAGACCAGGCCCCGGCACCGCACATCACTTTCCCCTTAGTTGCTCAACACTACTGGGTTACTATCGAGTACCGAGGGTGGACCTCTTCAGCACTTCTGATGTTAACCCTGTAGTGTAGTCATTCGGTCGTGGTCATCGAGGGTGATTTCCTCCTTAACCACTTCCGATACGACTCTGTCGTGCAACCCCTCAAGTGTGAACCTAGGGGGTGATTCCTCTTACGTTCACCTTGATGATTACATCTAGTGGAATTCATCAGGGGTGATTCCTCGGGTTTTCCCCTTGATGTTTGGACACACGGATACTTGGACTTTACCTCTATTACTTGGAAAGACGGGTCGACCCTGAGGGGTGCCCGCACGAGCTTAATTGTGGGTGATGTGGAGTCGGGTTGACCTCGAGGGTGTCCACGAGATAAATACGAGGCGTGGTCGGGCATTCCTAGCCCTTGCCGCAAGTCCTCGAGACGGGGCAACGGGGTCACATCTTTCGTGAGTCTCTGCTTGTTACCGCGCGTTCCTAATCCACTACGATTTCGATATTTGATCCGAGGGCCTCGGCTGATAGCACTAACCATCACGTGGGCATAGTATGGGCGTTCTGCGTCGTATACATCAGCCGAAGCTTAATAGGCGTCACCGGTGGCGGTAGCGCGGGTTGGACTGCGTGGCGCTGCCTTATTGAAGGAGGTAGCTAGGTCTGCTCACCGCCGCCACGCATAGCGTGAGGAGTTCGGGGTGATGGCCCATGACCCCTGGGGCATAGGTTTAGTCGGCGTGCTGGCCTCTCTATTAAGCCTAGGTCGGGTTGCGGCGTATTGTTTGGCGAGGCGGGCATGACCCAGAAAGTGTGTCCGGCGGAGTTAGCGAGCATGGTCGGTAAGTTGGTGCACCTGCAGTGAAGAAAACATCTATTGATAGCCTGTCCTCTGATATGAGACACTTGGAGTTGTATCCCGATCGATACAACTAGAACTGGATACTTGAGATGAGACATGGATATGAGCAATGGATTGCGATGAGAATTGGATTGTGATGATAACTGGATAGTATGGCTCTAGGATGCCTTTCTCGCAGGGAGTCGAGAAAGGATCTCTGGCCGAGGTTGATAACACTTCTACTACTTTACTTTATGCTACTCTACTCCCTCCTGTTGCTGCAAGATGGTGGGTTCGAGAAGATGCTAGTCTTCGATAGGACTAGGCCTTCTCTCTATTCTGGCATTTCTGCAGCCCAGTCCACATATACAGCCATCCTTTGATAATGTTGCATATGTAGTGTAGATCCTTGCTCGCGAGTACTTTGGATGAGTACTCACGGTTGCTTTACTCCCCCTTTCCCCCTTTCTTCTTCTTTCCGGTTGATGCAACCAGATGTCGGAGCCCTGGAGCCAGATGCCACCGCCGATACATACTACTACGTGGAGACCGTCGACGACCAGGAGTAGTTAGGAGGCTCCCAGGCAGGAGGCCTTGCCTTTTCGATCAATGTTGCTTTTGTGCTAGCCTTCTTAAGGCAACTTGTCTAACTTATGTCTGTACTCAGATATTGTTGCTTCCGCTGACTCTTGTGTTTTCGAGCTTATGTATTCGAGCCCTCGAGGCCCCTGGCTTGTAACATAAAGCTTGTATTATTTTATTTTTTGTGTCTAGAGTTGTGTTGTGATATCTTCCCATGACTCCTTGATCTTGATCGTACACATGTGCGTGTATGATTAGTGTACGATTGAATCGATGTCGTCACAAATACCAAACGGAGTCCAATTGACTTGACAATTTTTGATGATTTTTATGGACGAAAAGAAGCCCCCGGAGTAAAAGAGTTGGGCCAGAAGAGTTCCGAGCCATCCATGAGGGTGGAGGGCGCCTACCCCAGGCGCACCCCTATCTCGTGGACGACTCGGAGACCCCCCTGACGTGAGATCGACACAAAAAATTCCTATAAATATAGAAACCTCCAGAAAATAACCTAGATCGGGAGTTCCGCCGCCGCAAGCCTCTGTAGCCACCAAAAACCAACCAGGACCCTGTTCTGGCACCCTGCCGGAGGGGGGATCCATCACTAGTGGCCATCTTCATAATCCCGGCGCTATCCATGACGAGGAGGGAGTAGTTCACCCTCGGGGTTGAGGGTATGTACCAGTAGGTATGTGTTTGATCTCTCTCTCTCTCTCTCTCTCTCTCTCTCTCTCTCTCTCTCTTGTGTTCTTGATTCGGCACGATCTTGATGTATCGCGAGCTTTGCTATTATAGTTGGATCTTATGATGTTTCTCCCCCTCTACTCTCTTGTAATGGATTGAGTTTTCCTTTTGAAGTTATCTTATCGGATTGAGTCTTTAATTATTTGAGAACACTTGACGTATGTCTTGCATGTGCTTATATGTGGTGACAATGGGATATTTACGTGATCTACTTGATGTATGTTTTCGTGATCAACTTGCGGGTTCAGTGACCTTGTGAACTTATGCATAGGGGTTGGCTGCGTTTTAAATCTAGACTCTCCGGTAGAAACTTTGAGGCACTCTTTGAAGTTCTTTGTGTTGGTTGAATAGATGAATCTGAGATTGTGTGATGCATATCGTATAACCATACCCACGGATACTTGAGGTGACATTGGAGTATCTAGGTGACATTAGGGTTTTGGTTGATTTGTGTCTTAAGGTGTTATTCTAGTACGAACTCTAGGATAGATCGAACAGAAAGAATAGATTCGTGTTATCTCTTGAATAGATCGATCAGAAAGAATAACTTTGAGGTGGTTTCGTACCCTACAATGATCTCTTCGTTTTTTCTCCGCTATTAATGACTTTGGAGTGACTCTTTGTTGCATGTTGAGGGATAGTTATATGATCCAGTTATTTTATTATTGTTGAGAGAACTTGCACTAGTGAAAGTATGAACATTAGGCCTTGTTTCCTAGCATTGCAACACCGTTTACGATCACTTTTATCATTAGTTACCTTGTTGTTTATATATTTTCAGATTACAAAAACCTATATCTACCATACATATTGCACTTGTATCACCATCTCTTTGCCGAAGTAGTGCACCTATACAATTTACCATTGTATTGGGTGTGTTGGGGACACAAGAGACTCTTTGTTATTTGGTTGTAGGGTTGCTTGAGAGAGACCATCTTCATCCTACGCCTCCCACGATTGATAAACCTTAGGTCATCCACTTGAGGGAAATTTGCTATTGTCCTACAAACCTCTGCACTTGGAGGCCCAACAACGTCTACAGGAAGAAGGTTGTGTAGTAGACATCACCCGATCCCGAGATCAAGGTTTCCCTCGGAGCAATCGGATTATGTAGAGGAGCCGCGACGATTCCTTCAAGAAAGAGGCGACGCCCGTAGGCGACATCGTCGTTGGCTTGGCAGAGCCAAAGCAGGTTTTCACCCTAGGAAGTCCTCAAAGCAACGAGGCGAGGCACAACAAGCCAGCACTGCACACCCACCCCTCCGGTTGTTGCACCCTAACCACCACACCGCCCGCACGATCATGACAGCTAGCTCACAGCCGAGCCGTGTGCTCCGCCCATGAGCCCACGCCTCCCATCTACAGGGCCGCCGCCCCGACACCCATGGACCCAACACCATCCTCAACTGAAGCTTGCAGCCATGGCAGGCAAAGAGACGGGCGGAAAGGGACCTCCTTCCCAGCCCCTGGATGCCCCCAGGTCTGGGGCCCACCCCCGGGCCGGCCGCACTCGACCGCCACCGCCCTGTTCTGCCAGGCCATGCAAGGACGAGCTCCCCGGTGCACCACCTAACGGGAGGTAAGGATGGTTCCGTGGCCCTCCCGTTGTCGGATCTAGCCCTTAATGGTGGCCACCGCTGGGAAAGGTCCAGCCCTATGCCACGACATGTGCAAGCTCAACAGGGGCTGGATTGGAGCCACACTCGGACCGGCGCCGTGGCTGGAGAAGATGAACCTCACCAGCGGCCGCCATCCACTACCAGCCACACAACCGGACGGCGAGGTGCAGCGGCAACCTGAGTCGCCGCCCGCCGAGCTCCCGCGTGTGCCAACCCACCCAGGCCACCACTGGACCTGCGCCACTCATGGCGCAGCCGCCGCCAGATCTGGGCGCGCCCAAACGCAGCCGACGGCAACACCGGAGCCACCCCCGCCGCCACAGAGCCGCCCGCGCGAGCACCTTGCCCAGGCATCGCTGCCCTGCTCCCGGATGCCACGCCGCGCGCCCCGCCCGTCACGCCGCCCCGCACCACACGCGCCACATGGAGAGGGAAGCGCCCCCACCACCACTGGACCCGCGCCACTCATGGCGCAGCCGCCGCCAGATCTGGGCGCGCCCAAACGCAGCCGACGGCAACACCGGAGCCACCCCCGCCGCCACAGAGCCGCCCGCGCGAGCACCTTGCCCAGGCATCGCTGCCCTGCTCCCGGATGCCACGCCGCCGCGCCTCCGCCGGTCACGCCGTCCCGCACCACACGCGGCCACATGGAGAGAAGCGCCCCCCCGCTAACCCCACCGCCGGAGCCGACTGGGCTTCGCCTAGACGAGCTCGCAGGCGGCAGCGGGGGAGGGGAGAAGGGGAGGAGGAGGGGGTCACGGCGGCGGCAGTGCTAGGGTTTCTCCCGTGACACGCATCGCCGGAGGAGGAGGGGGGCAAAGTGTTATAGCAGCTAATATCTGTAGTTAGCAACATTGCTGAGTTGATACAGAATGGCAGGTAGTTCTCGTTATTATGTCCGTGACACAAAAGGTTTCCTTTACTCAAAGAATCCATCTGATCCCACTTCACCTGCACCAGAAATGTACATGATGTCCACCATATTAACTAGGACTCTGCCCAATTGAGCCTATAAGCTAGATAAATAAAAGCTGACCATGCGTGATTATATTATATCCTTATGCTGATCACCTATAAGCTTCCGGGATACAATGAAGGGATACTGGAAAGCATATAGCAACATGCCCATCCTGTAAGGGCAAAAAATATTACCAGAAGGAAACAATCAAACTTGGACACGGCCAGGAACCATAACAGGGACTACACCCCTACAGGGAGCAACACTTTGTTTTCAAAACACAGGGGAGCAACACATGGAATAGATGATCATCGGCAGCATCATAAACAATCAAACTTGGACACAACCCAGGAAGGCAGGTACCATATGAATAATTCTATCTCGAATAGAGAATATCAATCTGGAAATGCGAACTTACACAAGCATACTAGTAGAGCTACAAAAGGAATAAAACTATCATCTAAAACAAGCAGGCTGGAGATCGATATGCAGATCTAGTGCTTTAGAATTCAGAATATAGAAGTTATGCTGGTCTCGAGGAAGCGCTGGTAGTCAGTACAGAAGCAAGCATGTAAAGGCTAGAAACCTGCATAAGTGCACACGGGTTGGTTATGCCACCTAATAAGTTACAACCACGTGACAAACTGCCAGTGTTGAGTGCCGTGCATTTGCCACTATTGTAGGCCACACATCTGATTTCCTGCTACCTTGAATCCTTTGATTGGTTATGCCACTTGATATTCCACTGTTTCAGTTACCTGATAAAATACAAGGGCAATTAGATTACATTGTACAGCCACAATAGTAAATAGTTATTATTTTTGCAATGACAAACGACTTTAAACGATATTTCTCCAAAATCTGGACACAAGGTCACCCTCTGCTTTTTCAGCGTAAAAGGGGTAGAGAAAATGCCTCGAGCTGAGGTCTGAGTACCAAGCGCTGTTGGAGTGCAATTTTTTAGAATCATCTAAGCAAATTCTCCAACTGATATGTACTATTCGTTAAAAGGCTCGATATTTCCACTCTTCTAAATAATCTATTTCTATTCCCACCAAACATAAAGAAGAAAAGAAAAGTTAATATGGCTGATAAATGTAGTATACAACTATATATAAACCAAATGTTGATAAAAGAAGTACTATTTCGAGAGGGGCGATTAGGTGCTCGGGCTCAGATGAGCCCGAAATCCCGTGCGTTGATTGCTTTGTTGGGATCCTGAAAAACAGGCCTGACTCCTCAGAGCTCCTTCGCGAGAAAATCAGGATACAGAGAGAATACAAGGGGAACAAGGCATTGAGGTGGGCCACTTCCGTATGCGCAGAGGCACCCACTTGACTAGTCCGTCGCCATATTTTCATGAGCCGCGGACCATGACGTCTCTAAATATCTGAGCGAAGGTCCATGGTGGACGGACAACTGATTATGAGATTATGAGCCATCGAGGAGATTTGCGTCGAGAGGTGTGACCTGATTCAGTGGGCGAGGTGAGTTCCCCTTCCAGATGGAGGTCGGCCGGATGGAGTTCTTGCTGGATCCAGTTGACAGGTGAGTTCCCCTTCCAGATGTACCCACACGGAAATTTGCGTCGGGGATTGATTCAGCTCATCCGCTGTCGCTGATTCGTGTGTGCGCTGTAGGTTTCCGCTGAGAGACGAGTTCGCTGACTGCCTTGAACACCTGGATCCAATGGTGCTTGCGGTGTGCTGCGGCGAGGGGCGCTGGAGCCAACGGCACAGAGGACTCGAATGCCGCCTCAGGCTGCGCACAAACGATGGGTGGCTGCCGTCCACGCGGGACGGCGGGAGTGTCGGAGACTATCGGTGGGTAGGAGGAAGAGTTCTGCACATTCTACTGGGAAGGTGAATCTGGAAGAGGTAATGTCCTCAATTTCGTTTTCTAGTTCTGAATGCCGATTCCTTGAAAAAGAATGTTTGGTTATTTGTTACTGTATTTCAGAAGCTTACATTCAGCTTGGTATGAACAAGATTAGTTCTGTGAGTACATAGTCAATCATTAACTGGCTTCATACTTGCAAAAAGGGATCTTCCAATTTTTTGCATATATCCATGCTGTGTGCTAATAGTGATTGTCGTTAGGAAACGGCATTGGGAATTAATGGTCATAAAATTAAATGTTGCCGCTGATCATGATTAACACAAATGTAAATATGTGTAACATCTGCGAGATGCTCCATGTGTTTGTTCAATATCGGTCAAACATGTGAGATTATTAGGCTATAATGTGGTGTAGTGATGTAGACCTCTGACATTTGTTTTGTTTGGCTGAACAAATTATTATCATCCCTGAATTAGAGTAATATTTCGCAAACCCTGGTATTTGCAGGCTGAGGCTCGGTAGCTCCCTCTCTGACAGAACCCCATGCGCTTCGTGGATGAGTGCGCTGAATAAATCGATTCAGAATTTTGTGGAGGAACCAACAAAAGGTGTGACGAGTGCTCTAAAGAAATTGATTAGGAAATTTGTGGAGGAACCAACAAAAAGTGTGATCAGGTCTGAGCTGGGACCAAACTTTGACTCCCTCGGCGAGGCGCATGACTTCTACAATTTATACTCGTGGGAAGTGGGATTCGGGATAAAATATGGTAAAAGCAGATTGAACACGGAGAGAACAAAATCAACGCAGAAAATTGTGTGCGGATTCTCGGTGAGTGATGTGATCTCAAACTGCACATAATGTCTAATTTCTGTCAGTGTGTTCTGGTGAATTGGGTGCAGTTGTAGTTTAATACTGGATTATCTTTGCAGGGAAGCCTGAAGCTGATAACAACCGGTCTTGCATATGTGAGCGCCTGACGCTGATCAATCTCTTGATTGCAGCAGCCCAACAGTTCGTTTATAACAGAGCATTGTGAGGAGAAAGTGCATTGGCGGTCACAAAACGTTGTGAACTACATGCTCACAGTGGACGAGTTTGCAAATACCTGGACTATAGATATTTTTTTTATCAAAGGAGGGCTTTGCCCCTTCTGATTTTCATTACTGAAAACCACTGAGTTTTACAGGCGAGATAAAAACGAAAAAGAAAAGAACAGAAAAAAACAGAGCTACCAAAACCACCAGGTATCCCTAGCAGCAGGGCCAGCCATAATTCTAACAACCTGAGTTCAAGATAACCCCTAAGTTCAAACTGCCAAATCATCATTACAACTAGAGCAAAAGAAGCAAAAGGACACCAGGGTTCTGTCAGCAGGAGCAACAAACATCAGGTTCACCATCGCAAGAGAACCTTCATTCCAGCCTTGCCACATTGATCTTCCATCCTTGCTTGGCAGTGAACACCTCATTTGCTGCCTGTTCTAGTACCCTTGCTCCCAGCTCCAGTGATTTTCTTGACGACTCCTTTATCTGCAGGACGGACCAGAACACACATACACGACACAGCTATATGAGATCAGGACCAAGTGGGTGAAGTCTTATTTCAAGGGTGTTTTCTGCATAAAAATGACAAGCACACAACGCAGCAAAGAGTGCCAATAATATGTTGAAGATATATATGCCTCCTGCTAGTCCAGTCCGACGCACATGTTTGTGAGGCAGTACATGGGGCTCCAGTTTGACCAAGAACATGATAAGAGCTACGAGGAAAAAATAACAATGATTGCAAGTCAGTGTCTTCCCTTCCCTGTCATTTGATCATGTGCTTCGGAGTGCTCTAACAATTTGCCCCTTGTGCAGAGAGGTGTTGTGCGGCGTACAAACCTTGCGATCGATAGGCATTACAAGCAAGGTTTATAGTCGAGCCATGTTCGAGCAGTTTGGTCAGTTCCTTATTGAGGTAACTGCATATAATGCGAGTGATATTGAGAAGGGAAAGAAGTATTTGATGACATGTAACAATGCGACCAAACGGAAGAAGTTGGACAGAGTAGCCTACGAGGTGACAATAAAAGATGACGGCACTGAATACGAGTGCGAGTGCGGACAATTTGAACACATGGGGATTCATTCCTGCCATGTGCTCAGGGTAATGGTCATGTTCCATATTTTGCTGCTGCCCATACTAATTAACATGTGAAAATGACCACACATTTGAATGAGGAAGCTTACACCGACTATCTGTTTTTGAATGCGCAGGTAATGGACGTGAACTTGGCTGAAATACCAGAGATGCACATTGTTAAGCGGTGGTCAAAAGACGCAAGGGATATACTACCCGGACATTTGGTCCATTATCAGAAGGATGAAGCAGTGAACCAGTCATTCACTTGCAGCCTTGCAGGCACTCCACACTATACCTACAAGTGATGGATCTTGTTAGAATGGGTGATGTGAGTGCAGGAGCTTTTGGTCGCATGCCAAGGGCATGAAAGCACTAATGCTGAGTTGTGCTCCTTTGGACGAGAAGAGGAATGGGCTCGGTTTTGAAGATCGGCAGGCAACACAATCTGCTGGCAGGAATGCTCGCCAGATCGTTGCAGTAGGAGATGGTTCTCCTACTGAAGAGCATAGTTTGGGATTATCTGGTAGTGTGAATGCACTGCACGGACTAGCGCCGCAGCAAGGCAGAGGGGAGCTGGTAGGCCGACGAACAGCCGTGTCAATGATCCTTACGAGGGTTTGAGCTAGCGGACGAGATTCTGCAGCATCTGCTGAAGGCAAGAGCACAAGAGACACAACTTTCCCTGAACATGCAGAGGCCTCGAAGCAGCCTCACAAACCCGGGAAGTGCAAGAATTGTGGAGTTGAGGAGCACAGGCGTAACACTTGCACAATGCCTATGGGTGGCGATTAGGGGAATGCACTAGATTGATATTGTATGATTCCATTAGCGTTTGGGGATTTTCTGTTGTGTTGTTTGAGCAATGTTCCATGCTTGTTCTTCTAGGCTGTAACTGTGTAAGGGACTGATGGAGCTGTAGCACAATAAGAAGGGGTGTGTGCTTCTAGTATGAGAGCTTACTGAGCACATTGGGCTCCGTTTGTACGGACGTCCATCCACTAGTAGAAAAAAGGTCTAATGTGAAACTCATTAGTCCCGGTTTGCAATTGAACCGGCACTAATGTACCATTAGTGCCGGTTCCAACGGCCAGGCGGGCGGTGCTCATTAGTACCGGTTCGTGCCACGAACCGGTATTAAAGAGGTGGTGGCCTTTAGTACGGGTTGGTGGCTCCAACCGGTACTAAAGAGGTCTTTAGTACGGTTGGAGCCACCAACCGGCACTAAAGTGGTGGCCTTTAATGCGGGTTGGTGGCTCCAACCGGTACTAAAGACCCGCCCCCTTTTGTATCGGTTGGAGCCACCAACCGGTATTAAAGGTGGTGCGCTGCTACCCGCAGTGCACAATGTTTAGTCCCACCTCGCTAGTTGAGAGGAGCTCGCACCGGTTTATAAGCCCCGCCGCGGCTACCGTGTCGAGCTCCTCTCTAAGCAGGCCTTTGTAGGCCTATTGCAAGTCTTCTGCCCTATGGGGCCTACTGGGCCGTACGGGCCTGCATCCTGGCCCAACTAGAGATTGGGTTTCTAGTCGTATGCAGGCGGTGCCAGCCCAGTAGACGGGCTGATTTTGCTTTATTTCAAAAATAAAAATAAAAAAAATCCTTACCAACCGGGACTAAAGGTCCCCCAGACCACGGCGCGCCTCGTGCCACGTGGTGGGCCTTTGGTCCCGGTTCGTGTTGAACCGGTACTAAAGGAGGGGGGGGGGCCTTTAGTCCCCACTCTTTAGTACCGGTTCCAGAACCGGTACTAAAGGTCCTTACGAACCGGTACTAAAAGTCGTTTTTCTACTAGTGATCGGTGGCAGGCTGGCAGCTCAGGGAGGCCTAGAAAAGGCGCTGGACCATGAACTGAAGTTCTGTTCCGTCCTTGCCGGTATGCTAACTGCCCGACATAATGACTGGGGTGCCTTCTTTCTCTTGAGAGAATACGAACGGAATACTACTTGTAATACATGTTGTGGCTCGAATCCCCATGAAGCTGCATGGTTGTGATATAGGGAGCATCTGAGCACGGGCTCAGAATATGATTTTCGTACTATTTCTTACTTTTTAAACTGTACAGGTGTATTTGTGGTCAAATCAAAGACAATATGGCTAGAACCGAGCATACACAACAATAGTTCAACCACCCTGAAAATCAACATGGATTAACATCCTTGTGCTTCAAAAAGTTAAAAATTCGGACTCGAAGCATCAAGAATCCAAATCTTGAGTTATATATAGCGGTGTTATTACGTCAACGGCAGGAATTTGCTGAGTAAATCTGAAAGGTAGCAGCGAATAAAATCAAAATATCCAATATAGAGAACATTCTTATTCTCTAGCACGACAAGACAGAAGTACGTAGTAACTAATATGTATAATTGGGATGAAGATAGTCAGCTGTTGTGCTAATTTAAACTAAAATTCACAATCAGAAACGAGCATGCACATGATGAACATCGTAAACGAGATAAAGTATTAGCTCAGTTAACTGCAGGAAACTAGACCACAACACTAAACAGATCAACAAAAGGCAAACCTTGCAACATTATTATTCCGGATCTCATCCTAACTTTATCGCAGGGAATTTAGGAGGCCAGACCATCAAAAAGGGAGTGACACTGAAATAGTGTTTATCGCTTGGTGTCAGCTTGTAGACCTGCCTTGCTGCCTTGCGTTTAATATCCAAAAGGTAGAGGACACCATCCAACTCCATGAGAACAAACTCAGAATTGTCCCAAACTGCATGCATTGTAAGATCAGAATCACCAACATCCTCGAAGATGCGAGTTGGTGTCATGTGATTGGCACATATGTCACGCAAACAAATAGTATCCACAAGAAACCAGCTGTGGACGAGGTTGCTATCCATCCTGATAAGCCAGATGCGAAGCTGGTAGTCCTTTACATGGGTC
Source organism: Aegilops longissima (assembly GCA_021605205.1). NCBI lineage: Eukaryota > Viridiplantae > Streptophyta > Magnoliopsida > Poales > Poaceae > Aegilops > Aegilops longissima. The sequence goes on along the minus strand of CM038679.1, from coordinate 706,475,823 downwards.
AGATGAACCCCAGTACCGTGCGTGAGCGACAGACCCATTGTCCAACCATCTTCAGCTTCAGGTAGGTTAACTAGTGAGAAAGATGAAGACACAAGATCTAGCACGAATAACTTAGCAATCTCACCCACAGTGACCAGATTGTAGATCTTCATGTCAGCGATCAAACTGGCGGTTATCAATTCGACCTTCGGGATTTCAATTACTACCGAAGTGTGGATGACACAGATATCGTCTTGTAACACATACAGATGCACAATTGTCTGTTGGTCCTTAACTCCTTATAACCTAATGCCAAACAGAAGAAAGACAGGGCATTGTCGCCACCGTTGGGGAAGATGTCATCATCCCAGTAGCCTACGAAGCCGTCATCGAGATTGAAGAAGGTGGGGACTGGTGGGAGGATGGTCGTATTTCTCGTAGGGTACAGGGGCCAGCGCACCGTTCTTGTGCCCTGCTCCTGCTCGTCGAGGGAGGTGAGGAGCAGGAGGCCGTTCCAGCATTGAGGCGCTTCCACGTGGCCGATCAAGGAGTCTAAATTGAAGCTGCCGCTATGGAGGACGGCCTGGAGCTCAGGGGGCTGAGGCATCGGCACGAACCGCGGTCCATTGTTATACATGCTGAAGACGTAGACGCCGAGGAGGCTGGGCGGGTGGAGCTTGCGGAAGCGGCGGAGGAAGGCGGGCTCGGAGGCGAGGCTGAGCCAGCGCTTGCAAACGAGGGCAACGCGAACGAGGCTGGTGGGGAAGGTGACGCGGATGATGATCTCGCCGAGGAGATCATCGTCATCGATCACGGCCGAGATGGCCGCCTGGGGCGATTGCGGCATCTCCTGCCCTTGCATATTTTGGGCCAAGAGAAATAATTTGGAAGGGTTAGGGTTCTGGTCATGAAGACACCTTATAATATACGATTCGAGTTGTACACAGATCGTATTTCACCACTTCACCAGCAACGGATCCTTACGGATATGTTAATTAATTAGCCGATGGTGCAGCTTCGCTTGATCTGTTACTCTACCTATTTCATTCAGAATATTCCATTCAATTTGTTCCGTTCTAGAATAGTACTCCTATGTGCTAACTATCTTTCTTAATAAGGATATATACCCTCCGTTACATAATATGTGTCGTGGTTTTAGGTTAAATTAATATTTTTCAACCAAACATCGTATTAGTATTTTTTTTGTTCAACCAAAGACCCATCCATCCGTCCGTCCTGCTGGCTACTATGAGCGCTACAACGTCACAATGGAGGATGACCAACGCTTCTCCTTCTCCGATGCCAACACCAGGATCGTGGCGCTCATCGTGAACTTTGGGGATTTCAAATGGCTCCGCATCCTTCTGCGCTTCCCCAACCCCGCTACGGCATGCACGTCCTTCTCATCATCACTCTGTTCAAGAACTTAGACACAGGTGCAGAAACATTCAGGCAAAACAGCATGCGGTCGCTAACTTGGCTTATCTTCCCAGCAACGTTCAGATGGAAAGCTCAACGTTGGAATGTTGGATGTGTACAGAGCTTCTCCCCTAGCCAGCATTCCCTCGCGCGATCGTCATCACGTTAGGCGTCTGGCATTATAGATTATATAACCATATAAAGTTTAAGTACCACACTGAAAACATTACCGCTGCTTTCCAAGCTGCGTCCACCCCTGTGTGATTTTTGGATTTGCTTTGTCACTGATGGCCCTTTCAAATCTTCGGTAATTGGTCCATTGAAGTCAGAGTATTTAACAGAAAACTACCACAATTTGATTGACCCTGACGAAAAATTACCACTTAATATGTTTTTTTCTAAAAACTACCACTCTACGTTTTTTTATGCAAAAAATTTACCAAGTCTGACAATTGCCAGATTAAACCCGACTATGATAGACTGGGCCAACACGCCAGGACTGAAAAAAATTAACCACCGTTAACATTGACCGTCAATATATGAGGCCCATATGTCAGTTCTATGGACGACAGCTAAGCGTCCGAGATGACATAGCCTGCATGGACGTCAGCGTGTCTGACCACAATGACTCCCCCAAGGAGAGCCGGGGGACAAACACTTTCGTGCCTCTAAATTAACAATTTGAACCAAATCTAAACCCAGTATCTACTTGTTCTTCTGTGCCAACACATGAGCAATTGATCAAAGTTAAACTGTTGAATACCACAAGAAAAGTCAACTTCATTTTATACCGGTTACAACTAACTGGTTCTTTTTCTAGTCATGTATAGTTGGCAAGTGGCTTGATTGATTGGCCATCTCACCGCTTGCACCGTGCATCAGATGGAAGACAAATACGGCAAGGAATTAAACCACTGTTGGGTATTCCGGCAAAACTTATTCAACGTTAGTTTTGCACAAAACATATACTTTATATGGCGAACAAATAGTTGTGATTTGGTCACGGTATCGATCAAGGAAAAGCTGGCTTCTTGACTCAATTCCTTACACCATCCAGTGGATGGAGATAGGAGTACAACATTCCATCCATTTGACCGAAACCAAAATACAGCATGATCAATCCTTTATTGCCCACTCTCTAAACATCTCATGAAATTAATGATTGCTGCCGCTTGTCGCCAGAGGGTGGAGGTAACTCCACCTGCGAGCAGACGTTCTTGCACTCGTCCTCGTTTAGCCAACAAGGACTATCAGGGGTCGCCAAACAGCAGAAGCATTTGTCGTCTTTGCCGTCATGGCATATACTCAGCTTGCACTCTTTGGGCAGTACATTGTAGTATGCACCATCTAGATGGCGGCTGCCTGCATAAGATGGAATGGATCGGAGAAGATGCTTATTAGCATCGCATATGCTGTGTGAGATGGATAATCCTTTGATCGATGGATCACTCGCGTATGAATGAACTTACAGTGTGTAGAGAACGCATGGCATACAAGGAGCACGAGGAATAAGATGAGCGCCGCCTTGCCTCTCATCTGGCTGCCGGATCTGCAGCACATCATTCTCGAATGTTGATTGTGTGGTAGATCTACGAATATATACTGCTCATGTGGTTGAGTCCAACCTTGCGCTATATATAGCACATCATGCATCTATCTAATGAATTCTAGCTTTCTTTGGCAGTGATATTATTTACTTGTTATGGCTTGCCACATAAAGAGATCCAACATTGAAAAGATGCTAGTTCTTATTTTGGTCGGCAATTCACATGCACTGGGAATGACGAATAGGTTCTTTGTTTTTTGGTAATAAAATATGGATATTCATTGTTTCATTTATATACACTATTTTTAAAATTGTGAACTGCCATAACCATCACATCTGAGGCGCAGATGATACACATTTGACTCCCTTCCGTCTACATAAGCTTTATCAGATTGTCTTTCGTAGAATAAGCCCATATTGCAGCAGATTTACAAATCAAATATTTTATTTTCATAGAAGGATCTTTAGTTTACTTTATTCTTTTAATTAATTCTTAGTCGACTTAGAATTAGTTAAGTCTGAGTCTGATGCGAGAGGTGTCGAATCTACTGGCACCATGATTCATGCTCCTGGCCACTGAGCCACTAATTTTTCATACTTTCGTAGAACAGTTCGCCGTAGCCTCATAGTTGCGTTGCACAGGGTGAAGCAAATGCCATTCGACGCAGACCAAACCTCAAGGCGAGATCCGTTCTGGTGGCCTGATGTTTCACCACAGATTTTTCAGAGTCGGATAGAAACAGCCTCTTGTCACACACGAGATATATGTGAAGTAGAGGGTTTGAACCTTGTTGTGTGTGTGTGTGTCCTTAAATTGCACTATATATTGTTTGTGGGCTTGCTGGCTTCTCTTTTTTCTTTTTGTGAATTTTTCTATGTCCTTTATAGAGGGGTATTCTTTTGCCCATTGTGCAACTAAGAAGGAGCAACTAAGCAGACACCCCTGAAAAACTAAGCATATGTCGGCAAGATTCCGTCCCAGGAGGGGGTCACCCGAGGTGGGGAGGTGTGGTGAAGTCCATTTCATCGACAATTGGGGCGGCAGACGGAAGGTAGGATGGCTACTGGCAGTTAGCTTTAGCAGCAAGGAGAGATTATCAAGCGAGAGATGGGGGTCGGGCGGGAGGAGAGAGAAAGTATGAAGAGTGACTTCTCTTGGATTAAATTTGGACTAGTGGGGGTTAGTTTTGGGGGACAACTAATTTTTCACGGGAGTAAACGTAGGAAGGGTACCTAGGGCTATTTGCCTATACAATTTTAATTAGAGCATGGTTAATAATATAGCCAACAGTCAGCTATAAGTAATTATGATGTCATCTAGAGCCAACCTAATAGCCGGCTTGTACAATAGTAAGTTTTAAATATGTACTACTTTACTAATAGTTGATCCACCTTACAATCTCACAAAGTGTCTTGCATCTCGTGCTATAGCCAGCCCTTATTCTACAACCTGCTTTTCTTCTCTCTCCTCTTCTCCCTCCTCTAAATAAATAAAGATATACTAATATTTTAGTGCTTATAGCCTGTCATCTTATTGTACTTGCTCTTAGGGGATTAAAGAATTTTAGGCGACTGCTAGAGGGGATCTTTGTGTTTGCTCTCCCTTTCCATCGCCAGCTGGCCTTATATGGAGGAAAATCTAAAGTTCGTACGGCACCTAAACAATGGCCGGCTTCGCAAGAATTAAATTGAAACTTTAGACTTAAAGTGGATCCACAAGTCTCGTCTCACACCAGAAAACAAGTTATCCTACATAATTACATCTTTGATTTTTTTTACACCGTTTACTTCTCTGATCTTGTTGGTACTAGCACAGCCAACTCTTTCACGTTCGAGGTTCCCGCTCTTCATGTCCGTTGCATAAGCCTTGCCCCTGATAGCCTCGTTTCTCCATCAAGCGTGGCAACCAACTCCTTTCGTCTAGGAGTACTAGTTTTCCTAGACGCCACAACAAAAGGGAGAAATCTCTACTCCTAAAGGGAAAGTGGGTAGCTTTCCCTTCATGATTTTTTTCTGCCTCGTCTCCCACCACCATCTATTTCTTTTGATTTATTTTTGCCTCACCTTTTGTCACCATTTTCATCGGTTTTTCCCCCTCACATTAAAAAACCAAATCCCATTAAATGGGAGATCTTGTTTCGTGATTGCTTTGGTAGGTATTCATTCAATTAATTCATGTAAATAATAAGTAATTAAGAATTCAGAAATCACATCATATATGTGATCACTTTCCTAAAAGACAGGCGTAATATTTTTTTCTCGAAACCTTACAAAACAAAATAAGATATTTCTCAATAACAAACCGCTATTCGCGTGCGCATAGTAAATGACAACCACAATTTTCCTAATACAATAAAAAATAACATATCCTTTTTCTTATCTGATGGAGTTCAAGATGGTTGTATGCATCCGCGCCCCCTGCGGAGGGACGCCGTGCGTGATACCATGGAGGACGTCATGGCCGGGCCTGACACCGACTCGATGATCGAGAAAGCTAGGGCATGGAGCATGGCATTGAGGACGGTCCTGGCGGCAAGCGGGTCATCGGACCGCACGATACATGCGTCCGTGGACGCGGTCATGTTATATTTCTTCTCCAATCATACAGAGTGTCAGGCAAGCTACATTCTTGAATCAAGTGTGTCCACTTAAATGTCAAGAATTTCGTTAAGAAAATGTGTCCTACAATACTCGGTAGGCCTTGCATAAATGAATCCACTACAAATATATACTTCTAAAGGGAGATCTTGTTTCGTGCTTTCTTTGGTTGGTGGTGATTAAATTAAATCACGTAAGTAATAAGTAATTCAAAAATCAGAAATCACACCATATATGTGAGATCACTTTCCTAAAAGACAAACATAATAATTTTCTCGATAACCTCCAGAACAAAATCAGATATTTCTCAATAACAAATTGTTAACCCCGTGCACATATTAAATAACAACACAGTTTTCCTTATACAACCAAAATAAACACATCCTATCTAATGGAGGAGTTCAAGACGGGTGTATGCATTCGTGACCCTGCGGAGGGACGCCATACGCGACACCATGGAGGACGTCGTGGATGGGCCTGACGTCGGCTCGATGCTCGAGAATGTCAGGGCGTCGAGAACGGTCGTGGCGGTAAGTGGGTAGTCGGACCGCACATGGCCTTCGTGGACGTGGTCATGTTATATTTTTTTCAGTCATACAGAGAGCCAAACATATTACATTCTTAAATCAAGTGTGTCCATTTAAATGACTAGAAATTCGTGAAGGAAATATATCCCACAATACTCGGTAGGCCTTCCAGAAATGAATCCACTACGAAAGCGTCTTTACCACAAGTCTCAATCGAATAACACAAGAGGGACGTCAAATATGTAATTCTCTATTATCAAAGGGATTAATTTTGCAGTCGTCGTTCGTAACAGCCGTAAATGCAAAAATAATGTGGAAATCGAGCGCTGAATCAATTTGAAAATCAAACCATTAATGTAGTTAATTAGGTCCATTTAAATATGATTTTCCCGCACCGAATCAATTTGGAAACCTAGTCATTAATGCAATTAGAAGTAGTGACTTTTCCCAATAGGCAGATAATTAATTTATTTGGTTGACAATTAATTGGGCATGCAAGGAATAGGGTAAGTAGTGAGTTATTTGTGTAATTAATTAATGAAGCAAACAGCTAAACGCGTTGAATCATTTTGAAAGCCCTTGCGGGTTTGGAGGGTCAACAGTCTCTCACTAACATGGCCGAGCACCACTTGCCAACATGTGCAACGGCCACCATGCGCTCACGACATGGGTGCCCAAGCGTCCACCAAGATGGATGACGACCATGCTCTGCAAGATGTCCACACGCCGATGGTTGCCGAAACGTTCGCCGGTGAAGACAACATGACACTACATTGGCCAGGTGGTTCATGATATAGTAGAATGGAAGAGTGCTTCAAGAATAAGAAGGAAAAAGAAAGAAAGTGTATTGCAGGAAATAAGTATGATCGAGAACTAAAGCTGGTGAGGAAGGAGAAAGAAGAAGATGAGGCGTTGTTGTAGTGTTGCTAGTTGGCGCGAACAACACCGGTTGGCGAAGAGGATAGGAGTAGAATGTGTAGCCGAGGAAGGCGGCACACTTATACATCATAATACAAAATTGCATAATTCAATGAACATATAATGTCATTTCATCATGACATTGACGGGTTGAAATGAAGGCGTTGCAAACTCTAAATAGATGCGGGATATAAGAAATGGGAGAAAAATATTGGCACGTATTGCGACACAATTAGAAACCCTAGAAAAGATGAAATTTTACTGCGTGCATTTGTAAAGTTGAATGGACCTTTGAATACGATCTCTATACTTATTTGTTATTTTGTGTCAATAATATGTGTTAGTTTACCCACTCTATTAGTATATTGTAAATGAGAAAAAATTTGTTCCCGTTACAATGCATGGCGAAGGTGAGGTGGACGTCATCTGATTTTAACGAAGAGGTCCAGCGAGAAATGTCTTGTTACAACAAGAAACCAAGCGGCAAGGGGATGGTTCGACAGGAAAAGAGAAGGGTGTGTCGTAGGGTGGGATTTTTGTGTTGGGTCCAGACATGGCGAATAGTCCGGGCAACTATATTTCTCCCCCACATATGTTCTGGATTTGGGGAGCCTACTAGGTGCCCGTTTGATATCCGAACACACCCGGATGTATGTGGGAGAAATAAGTTTCAACCTTGAAGATGACCTTAGTCATTTGTTTGATTTGTTTATATATATACATTACAACCCGTAGCAAAGCACGGCATTCTACTAGTTTAACGATAGCTGCCCGGCCGAAGAGAACGTGCATGTTCCTCTAGTAGTATCTTGTATATTTTGGAAGCGCTATTAGCCATCTTATTATCCCTTCCACTGTGCATTTGCTGGAAGAAGACAAATACAACAAGGAATTGATTGAACCGGTATTAATTGCTGCAAAATCATCCAGCTATTGTTTCGCGCAAATTTATTTAATTTTGCAAATAAACAACAGTACTTTGGTCACAGCTGAAATCAGGGAAAAGCTCGATTTCCTGACTCAGTTCCTTACACCATTTTTTGGAAGGAGATACAAAATTAGACGACCCATTCGATTCATTAAAAACAAAAACACGGCGTGATCTCTTATTGCCGTCGTTGCAAAGATCTCACGGCACTATTTGATTGGTGCCGGCAGAGGAGGATGGTGGCAGCTGCACCTGCGAGCAGACCTTCTTGCACTCGTCCTCCTTGAACCAACAAGGACTGTCGGGCGTCGCCAAGCAGCAGAAGCAACTCTTGTGTCCTCCGATTTCATGGCACACGCTCAGCTTACACTCCTTGCGTTGCGCAGTATGTCGTGCCAGTCGTCTGGCTGATGGATTTTTTTTTTTTTGGAAAAGGAGGATTCCCCGGCCTCTGCATCAGAAAGATGCATACGGCCATCTTATTAACCAAATAAAGTAGTACCAACATGGTTCAAAAGGTCTTTAAAAGTAATAAAAAAAGCACAAAAAGCTCACACAGAGCCAAAAGGGCTAGAAACACCAACTAGCCAAGAAAAGACGCCATAACCGGCCGGCTAAAACTAGATAGGGATACTAAATGCCTATCCTATTACATGACCGCCATACAAACCGGTTGAAGATATCCCGAGCTACCATCTCCCAGCGGAAAGACCCAGTAACCAAATGCTCCCTGGCCTCCGTCTGGGTGAGTAGCGACCACGAACGGATCAGGGCCGTAGTTCGGAATATGTCCTGCAAAAAATGTACACATGATATTCTGTTAAAAACCAAATCATTTCTGCAAGTCCAGATAGTCCACAGCAAAGCACAAACTCCAACCCGAATATGTCTTGCTAAGTCAGGCTCAATCCCATTAAGCCATGTCCCAAATAACGCATTAACATAATTCGGTGGATTGATATTAAAAGCAATGTGGACCGTCTGCCAAAGTACCTTGGCCAACGGGCAATCAAAAAAGAGGTGTTTGATAGTCTCATCCCGATCGCAGAAACTACAACTAGTATGTCCTGTCCAATTACGCTTTATCAAGTTGTCCTTAGTTAAAATAACTTGTTTATGGACAAACCACATAAACACTTTTATTTTCAAAGGAACTTTGACATCCCAAACATGCTTGGACGTAGGAATGGAGTTCGAATTAATAACATCAATATACATTGATTTAACCGTGAATACTCCAGACTTAGTCAATTTCCAGCGTAATTCATCGGGTTGTTGTGAAACCTGGACGTCATCAGTCTCCTAACTAGACGGAGCCATTCTTCCCAACGATTGCCCGCTAGCGTTCATCAGAACTGAATATTAAGGGGGGTAGATTGAAAGGCCGATGCGACGAACACCTCACGTCGTTGAACAATGCGGTACAAAGACGGGTATTGGATGGCCAAGGGTGTCTCGCCGAGCCAAGTATCCTCCCAGAAACGTGTACTCGTGCCGTTTCCAGTAACAAACTTCGTCCTATTAAACAAGGCCTGTTTGACTTTCATCAGGCCTTTCCAGAAGGGAGAATCGGTCGGCCTGACTGTAACCTGGGACAAAGTTTTTGTCTGGAGGTACTTGCTGCGAAGGATTTGAGCCCACATAGCATCATTCTCCGATGAGAGCTTCCACAACCACTTGCTAAGAAGGCATTTATTCTTAACTTCTAGATTCTCAATACCTAGACCCCCATGGTCTTTCGGTCTACAGATGATATCCCATTTAGCAAGCCGATTTTCTTTTAAGCTCATCACCCTGCCAAAAGAAACGCGATCGATAGAAGTCCAGTCTCTTCCTGACACCAACTGGGACCTCAAAGAACGATAGGAGAAACATTGGCATACTCGTGAGCATCGAATTAATCAGGATTAATCGGCCTCCGTATGACATGAGCTTACCCTTACAACAACTCATTTTCTTCTCAAATCGGTCCTCGATGCACTTCCATTCTCTGTTTGTCAGCCTACGATGGTGGATTGGAATCCCCAAGTAAGAGAAGGGTAACTCTCCCAACTCACACCCAAAAAATTGCCTATAAGCATCCTGTTCATCTTTGGCCCTACCAAAACAGAACAACTCGCTCTTATGAAAGTTAATCTTTAACCCGGTCAATTGTTCAAATAGGCATAAGACAAGCTTCATATTTCTCGCCTTGGCCAAGTCATGCTCCATAAAGATGATTGTATCATCAGCGTACTGAAGGATGGATACACCTCCATCAATAAGATGAGGTACCAATCCACCTACATGACCATTTTCCTTAGCCCTTCCTATCAAAATTGGTAACATATCCACCACAATGTTAAACAAGATAGGGGACATTGGATCTCCTTGTCTTAGGCCTTTATGTGTCTAGAATTAATGACCTATGTCATCATTAACTTTAATTCCCACACTACCTTTTTGCGTAAATGATTCAACCTGTCGGCGCCAGGCTTCATCAAAACCTTTCATACGCAATGACTGTTGGAGGAATGGCCATTTGACCTTATCATACGCTTTCTCGAAATCCACCTTAAAAATTACTCCATCTAATTTTTTGGAATGGATTTCATGGAGTGTTTCATGCAGGACGACCACCCCTTCAAGGATATTTCTGTCCGGCATGAAAGCAGTTTGGGACTGTTGCACCACAGAATGCGCAATCTGTGTGAGTCTGTTAGTCCCGACCTTGGTAAAAAATTTGAAACTAACATTGAGGAGACAGATCGGCCTGAATTGCTCAATTCTCACCGCATCCGTCTTCTTGGGAAGCAGTGTGATAGTCCCAAAATTCAAGTGAAATAATTGAAGCTATCCAGAGAACAGATCATGGAACATAGGTAGTAAATCCCCCTTAATAATGTGCCAGCACTTTTTATAGAACTCTGCCGGGAATCCATCCGGTCCGGGAGCCTTATTGTTTTTCATCTGTGCAATAGCATCAAACACCTCCTTCTCCGAGAACGGGGCAACCAGAATATCATTATCGGCAGCCGATAGCTGAGGGACATCCTCAGTCCTGGACTCATCGAGGGACACACAATTATCCTCCGGAGGTCCAAATAACTGCTTATAATAGTCGGTAATATATGTTTTTAGGTTATCCTGACCTAAAATAGTGCCCTCGTCTTGCTCAAGCTGAAAGATACGCTTCTTTCTGTGCTTGCCATTAGCTATCAAATGGAAGAACTGAGTATTCGCGTCCCCTTGGACCACTTTGCGGACTTTAGCACGCAAAGCCCACTTCAATTCTTCTTCGCGGAGCAGTTCTTTCAACCTCTTCTCCGCCTCATTTTTAACCTGAAGCTCAGTTGGCGATAAAATATTGGATTCGGCCTGTATGTCCAGGGCCTGTGTAAGAGCAAGGAGTCTATCATTTTCAATCTTATACACACCACTGAGGTGCTTAGCCCAACCCCGTAAGAAACTTCGCAAATGCCTAATCTTATTCTGCCAATGCTCTATCGCAGTCTTGCCTCCGACACCTCTATCCCATTCCCTGGCAATTAAGTCCAAGAACCCCTCACGTTCAAACCATGACATCTCGAAGGAGAAGGAGTTCTTGTTACCCACGTGGTTCGGCTCCCCTGAGTCCACGAACAATGGGGTGTGATCAAATATTCCCCTCGAAAGAGCTTGCACCGTAACCAGAGGGAACTTTTGTTCCCACTCCACGCTCGCAAGAACTCGATCAAGTTTTTCATAGGTTGGGTTTGGCAGAGCATTAGCCCAGGTGAACTTTCTACCAGAAAGCTCTATCTCTCTCAGATCCAAGCTTTCAATAATGATGTTGAACATAAACGACCATCTGCCGTCAAAGTTATCATTGTTCTTCTCCACTCTCCTCCTGATGATATTGAAATCACCTCCAACTAAAATTGGAAGCTGTTCTGACCCACAGATTCGAACAAGGTCCGCCAGAAACTCCGCTTTAAGCTCGGGCTGTGCGGCACCATAAACCGCCACGAAAGCCCAGTTAAAACCATCTATCCTAGACCTGACTCGAAACTTCACCGCGAAGTCGCCCATCACCACACTTCGGACTTCAAGCGAATCGCATCTTACACCTAGTAAGAAACCACCCGATCTTCCTCGCGGAGGGAGGCAATGCCAATCGAAATCAATACCACCCACAAGAGAAGAGAGAAACTGGGGCGCAAAGTTATCTCTACCCGTCTCCGATAGAGCAACAAAATCTAACCTCTGCTCTAAAGCTGTCTCAGCTAGGAATCTTCTTTTAGCCAAGTCCTTGAGACCTCTGCTATTCCAAAAATTCCTCTCATAATTCATCATGGAATTTTTAGTGGTTGAAACCTAGCACTCCTACTGAACTGCGGAATCGGGATAGATCTTCCGTTTCCACTTACGCTTAGGTTTACTAAGCTCTGTCGCCCGGTCCTCATAACCGGGTTCACAAATATTACTAGCATCATTCTCTAGGGGTACATCATCTTCCCCAGAGTCATGATTGGGGGGTGCTAGATCCACACATAGATTATCGAGCACTCTAACCCCTAACGCATCAATCTCATCATCATTCATTGGTTTAACTGCTGCAAGATTACGAATAGTCTCTAAGGCACGTTCCGCCTCCAAATCTAATAGATCATTCACCAAATTGGTAGTCTCACTATCCGTAGCACCTAGTGAAACTCCTAATTGGTTTGCATTATTTATAATGTCCTCATTAGAAAAATGCAATAAGGAATTAGATAAGTTGACGGACATACCAGAAGATAAAGCAGCCTCCTGAAGCTTGGCCGCCCTCATAGCGCACCGCTGCTGCATATCATCCACCTCAGGGATGTCGAGGATTCGAGCACTCATCCGTCTCCCCTCGGAGATAGGGTCCGGGATCCCGCCAAACGCGACAACCTCCTCCCTAGTAAAACCTGGCACTGAATCCCTCAAAGGGTGCGCCGAGGTTACCAGAGAAAGCGTCTGCGGGCTCCCGATCCCCTCGAGCAGGTGCCCGCACGAGGACCCGGCCATGGGTAGGAGCGAAGAGGGGATGACGGGGGCCGCCTTCCCGCACCATCCTCCCACCCCAACCGCCGGCTCAGACGGATGAGCCATCGGCGAGGGAGAGGCGGTCCCCCTGACCGTCAGGGAAGAGGGAGGAGACAGGGCCTCCTGCCCCACCCCCCCCCCCCAACGCAGCTGCTGCCACGGTGGATACCGCCCCCATCGGAGTAGCAGGAGCCGAGGCCGCCAGCCTCGGGCTCCCTCTCCCAAAGACTGACCCCTCGGGGCAGGCGTCCGACGCCACGGGATCGGGATGGGGATGGGAGAAGACGAGGCCACCTGCCCGAACCCCTCCCCACGACCCATCTCGCCTTGATCGCCCGACACGAGTCGCGTCCACGTGAGGCGCCAGGACAAGAGAAGCACCCTCCGACCTCCTTTCCGTAGCGCCGACCAAAGTCCTTGCCGGCGTCCAGCAAACAATCCAGCATCTCCCTCAAACTCCAACGGAGGGAGCGTGTGCTCAAGATAATCATCAGAATCTACCCGGTCACTCCATAGTCTGGGAGGTGCCGAGGCTGGCTCAAAAGACCCAAAACGCAGAGTAGTCATGGGCACCGCTGGTGAAACTGCGGGCTCAACCCCGGTCCCATCCCCAGGCGACTGAGTAGCTGGGTGAGAACCGTTAGACCCCTCTCGCGTGGGCTCATCTGACGGTGCCCCCTTGGCCCCCGCATTGCCATCACTGTCGTGCATGTCAACATCGTTTCCATTAACCGCATCAGCAAATAAATCAGTGTCCTCAAACTCGATCTCTAGTGGGAACACCTCTCCCCTATAGGTCCAGTTGACCTTATCAGGCACGAACTCAATATCCAAAACACTCACTAAAAGTCGGGCCACCCCATGGGCACGCGTGAAAGCCACATTCACTTTTTCTGTCTTCCCAACCATGATGCCCATACTGGCCACCACTCGAGCATCCTGCAGAGGCTTAGAAGGAGCCCCTATAAACAGCAACTAGACCTGCGTAAGCGGCTTTCCCTTAGGCTCAACCTACTTCCACTCGTCGAACTCCAGGATACACTTAGTACCAGGGACTCTACACAAGCCAAAGCTCAACAATCTCTCCAAATCATCCACAGATGGGAAATCAACCTTGAAAACCCTGTCCTCGATAAGCACCAATTCCATCTAAAATCCCTCAGAGCCAGCTCTCCAAGCCTCCTCACAATCTGTGCCTCAGTCACCTGCATACAGGTCGCTTTCACAATCCCGGTAGTCAAGCTCAGTGTATCTTCCGGGACCTCTCTCGCCGCCGGGGACTCAAAAAACATGAGCTCAGCACAATAGACCCCATAAATATTCAGCGTCGGAGGCAGGTCACGCAACAACGAGCACTCCCCCGAGTCATGTGCAGGCTTGCCGCACGACTCACACAGCTGGGCCACACACTCAGCAATGAAGTGGCCCTTCTCACCACAACGGTAACAAATCATCCTCTCCTTCTTACAAGCATATTTGGACGCCCTCTCGGCATCAGACCTGTCGGTAGCCTCATCCACCGTCCCAGCCTCAGGAACCTCAACACTGGCCAAGGCGTTCACCACCTCCATTGCCTGGGAAGGAAGCTCAGTGGAAGTATGGTCAGACTCCACTGTAGACGCCGCAGGATCAACTGCCCTGGGCGGGAGCGGTCGGCGAAATCTCCCACGGCCCCAACCCCGACCACCACGATGGCCACGAAAGCCTCCTCTCTGACGGTGATCCGGGCCGGAGGCCCCCTCGACAAAACCACCTTCCGGGCCGAGAAACGGTCTCTCAGCAGACCCGTCGCTTTGCCAGGCATATCCACGACCACCTCCCGTGGAAGAGGATCCTCGGTGCTGTCCGTCACCATACGCATCATACCCATCATCCCCCCACTGGCCTCGGGGCGGATCGTTGGGCTCTCTGTTGTTTGTCTGAGTCGGACCTGACCGGTTTTGCGCCGGCCTCGCAACGTAATGGGGCGGAGGAGCCGCACGAGGCTGATTGCCCGAGGGCGCCGGCAAGCCCCCAACAGGCCGAGGCCCTCCACCGCGGACCGCCGGAGCCACACCGGTCGCGCCCGGCGCAACCGGCGAAGCCCTCCGCGACCCGCAGCCGGCAGAGCAGGGCGCCCGCGCCCGACGTCGGGGCCTCATGCCGCCCGACCAGCGGCCGGTGGAAGTGCACCTGCCTCAAGGCCGCGACGCCCAAGGGGCCAGCACGTCGCCTGGTTGCCCCGAGGAACGCCCCGCCGCGGCGGCCTCGCCGACGACATCGGGACTCGCGTCCAGCGTCGCCGCCGGTGGCGAAGCTGTCCCGCCCCGTCCCACAGGGCCTGACACGACCTTCTTGGCTGGCGGCGGCGCCGCCCCGCGGCCGGCCATGTCAAGCAGCGGGTAAATCCTCCTAGCCCGACGTAGACCACAGGCAGGAAAACCTCTCGTGCCATGTCTACGAACCCTAGGGCAAAGGGGCGGCTGAGCACGATCGAGAGAAACGCAATCACGCTCGTACGTGCATGGCAACGCGATTGGTGTAGGAGAGTGGCCCGGTCCAGCATGGGTCTCATACCCATCTTTCTCCGGCCCAACATCTCGCGGACCCGGTCCACTCCAAACCGGCCCAACTCCACCTAGCAGTTGATTCAAACGCCGCGATCTCGCGATCGAGATCGTGGTCATCGCCGCTGCCGTCACGGGCGCCGCCATTGCAGGCATACCGGCGCGCTGCCTCACATTCTTCTTGTTCTTGACAGTGATCCAAGACTCCGGTCTAATCAAATCGAATAACATGAGATTCGGAAGACTCACCTTAGGTATGGGTCCTTTCCACGGTCTCAGCGCCGACGCCGCCGTCTTCCGATGAACTACGCGTCGGATCATCTCAATCTTCTTGCGCGCGTGAAGACCAATGCGTGCCGGATCATCCGGTGGCAGAATCCGATCAATCGTCGTAGCCACATCATCCTCGCTATAACCTGCATGAAAAAATTCACATATGAGATCGGAGGGCATCGGAGACGGCGGCAACTCCGCCGGAGAATTCTCCTCATCGTCGTCCGCGTCATCTTCGTCAGATTCGGTGAGAGCCCAGAAGCGCCCGCCGACGCGCCGGCGATCCCCCCCATGGACGGTGCCATCTCGCACGCTGGGACGGACGCCCGCCCAGTCGCCCGGGTCGCCCTCATGTCACGATTCTTCCACTATCCTGGCTGACGGATGGCTGCGTATATAAGATGGAATGGACAAGCAGATGCATATATATTAGCACACACGATGGATACATAATTCTTAGAGTATAAGTCTATTCGTATTGTAATCAATCTCTATTAGTCTAGTCTTGGAGCCCAAGCTTTGTAATCTATATAAACAGCCCTTGAGGCCCCGATCAATACAACAATTACTTCTCAAATATCTCAATCTATCATGGTATCCGACGCCTAGGTTTTCCTCACCTGGTATGGCTCCGCCACCTGCGCCGCCGCCCCGGCCGATTCAGCCCCTCTTCTCCATGGCCGAGTTCCGCGCCGCCGGTGCCCCACCCCCTACCTCCTCCTCTACAACTACTCAAACACCTCCCCCTCCAAACCCTATGTTCTCCCTAGCCGACACCATTGCCGACGTCTCTCCCTTCATACCAATCTCATTAGACCTCGGCATCCACAACTACTACCATTGGCGCCATCTCTTCATCATCCATCTCGGCGCTGCTCACGCCACCACATTGATCCCTCCTACCCGCCACAGCCCGCTGATCCTCGCTGGGTGAAAGATGATCTCGCCATCATCCGATTGGATTTACACACGATCTGCATGGAGCTTTTCAATCTGGTGTCCGACGATGACGCCACCACCGCCGATCTCGGGCTTCCTTCAACAGCTGTTTCAGACAACTCCGACACGCGAATCAACGCGCTCAACACCGAAGCACGCACAACCATGCAGGAGATGTCCGGTCTCCATCTTCGCCAGCGAATCAAGGCTATTGGCAATGAACTCCGTGAACTTGGTGATCACGCCGAGGATCTCACTCTCATCAACGCCCTCCTCCAAGGTCTCGGCGATCAATTCGAGAAGCAGCAGTCCTTCATCCCCATGCTCAAGCCGCACCCACCTTCAAGGAAGTCCGCTCGATCCTCCAGCAAGAAGAGAAGAACCAGGCTCGCAAGGCGCAACGGGCGCCGCAGGTGTTTCATGCTGCCGCGCCCTCTTCTGCAGCTCCCACGCCTTGGCTGCCGCGGCAACCGACCGCCCTCCAACTCCTCACTGGCTGCCGCGCCTCAACACCACCACCAGGCTGGCGCCCAAGTCCCAACTACAAGGGCAAAAATCCCGTCTACCGGCCTCCTGCATCTCGTCCTGCCGGACCTACACCAGCCTCGTCATCCACCGCTCCCGCGCCACCAGCTCCGTCGCCATGGCCTCCTCAGCGTGATCCTTGGACTGGCCTCGTCCAGGCTTGGTCGATGCCATGGTCGGCCCCCTCGCCGTATGGTGCTCCTCCTGCGTACATGGGCACGTGAAGCCCCGGTCTTCGTCCAGCCACAGGCTCTCCGGGACTCCTTGGACCCAGGCTGCCGGCGCACGTCTACACCGCCACTCCTACTCCGCCTACCAGCACGCCAGGACCACCGTCGCCCTACAACACCATGCCGGCCTTCTACGGCAACATGCAGGCCCCAATCGCATACTACCCATCCGCTATCCCCTACGTCAACATGCAAGTTCCTGGCCCCTCTGCTCCTCCCCAACAGCCGGCTTGGGACCAAGCCGCCTTCATCAACGCCATGAACAATTTTGTCCTCAACGACGCAGGTACAGATTGGATTTTCGATTCTGGTGCATCAATGCATATGTCTTCAAATATGAATTTATTGTCAGCTTGTTTTCCTTCTGCTTTTTCCACTATCACCATTGGCGATGGCTCCACCATCCCTGTTTCATGCACTGGTCACTCTTACATCCCTTCCTCTCATGCCAATTTTCTTCTACGCAATATTCTTGTGGTTCCTTCCATCATCAAAAATCTTATCTCTGTTAGACAATTTTGCATTGACAACAAAGTTATCCTGGCCTTTGACCCTTTTGGTTTGTCTGTGAAGGATCTGACAACGGGAGCGGTCCTCGCTCGGTACAATAGCACGGGCGATCTTTATCCTCTTCATGGCGCGCCCACATCCACCTCTCGTGCCATGCTCGCCTCTGTTGATCTATGGCATCGTCGTCTCGGTCACCCCAGCAAAAACACTTTGACGTCTTTACTCCAAGAATTTTGTATCCCTAGTTCTAGCAGCCCTCATAATCCCTCTCTCTGTAATGCATGTCAATGTGGCAAACATGCTAGATTACCTTTTGGAACCTCTACTACCATTAGTACTTTTCCTTTTGAGTTACTTCACTGTGATTTATGGACCTCTCCAGTCCCTAGTGTTTCGGTTATAAATATTATCTTGTGATCTTGGATGATTATTCTCACTATACTTGGACCTTTCCTCTTCGCTAAATCTGAAGTACCTGCAATCTTTCTCAACTTTCGACAATATGTAATCACACACTTTGGCTTGCCAATTCGATTTATTCAATGTGATAACGGTCGTGAATTTGATAACACCCAAAACCGCACCTTCTTTCTCTCTCAAGGCATCCTTCTTCGTTTTCATGCCCTTATACATCTTCTCAAAATGGTAAAGCTGAACGCTGTTTTCGCTCTATTAATGATGTTCTTCGCACATTGCTTTTACAAGCTTCTCTTCCTTCCCGTTTTTGGGTTGAAGCCCTTCGCACCGCCACACTACTTCTTAATATTCGACCAACTAAAACTTGCCCTCTTTATTCGCCTTTCCAATCTCTTTTCTCTCCCACCCGACTATTCTTTTCTGCGTGTTTTGGCTGTCTATGCTTTCCCAACATCGCCTCTACCGCCTCCAACAAACTAGAACCACGCTCACTACCTTGCATTCACCTTGGTCTTTCTGATGATCACAAAGGATATCGTTGTTTCGATCCATCTTCTGGTCGTATCATTCTCTCTCGTCATGTCACATTCGATGAAAATACTTTTCCTTTTTCTGTCACTACAACCACAAAACCAATTCCACCACAATCCACCACCACCAAAACCCCTTCCCTAGTTCGTCCTTCGGTCATCTCTGCTGCCATGGAATCTTGTTCCGTCTCTCCGCCGGAATCACCCACCGTCAGCCACCCTCCTGCCCCATCCCCCACCTCTCCCGCAACTGCATCCTCTACCCCAGCCGTCTTTCCCTCACCACATCCTACCACGGCAACCACCTCGACACCCACCACCTCTGATTCTTCTTCCTCACCGTCTTCTTCAACCAAAAACCCACTGCCACCCAATGTCTTTCTTATACCACCGCTCACCAATGATCATATCATGTGCACCCGTGGAAAACGAGGATTTCTTCTCCCCACAAAACGTCTCAATCTTACCGCCACCCCAACCATCTCTCCTATTCCAACCAGTTATATGCGAGCTCTTCTTGACCCTCTCTGGCTTTCCGCTATGCGTGATGAATTTGAAGCTCTTCAGCAAAATAATACATGGACTCTTGTTCCCAAACCTTCTGGTGTTAACATTGTTTCTGGCAAATGGGTTTTTCGTCATAAATTTCATTCGATGGCACTCTTGCTCGTTACAAAGCTCGTTGGGTGTGTCGTGGTTTCTCCCAGCAGCATGGTATTGACTTTGATGAGACTTTTTCTCCTGTTGTTAAACCAAGCACTATTCGTGTTGTTCTTAGTCTTGCTGTTTCCTCTTCTTGGCCTATTCATCAATTTGATGTTAAAATGCTTTTCTTCATGGCACTCTCAATAAAACTGTTTATTGTCAAGAACCCTCTGGTTTTGAGAATCCTCCTCTCCAAATTTTGTTTCTCTCCTCCACAAATCTCTTTATGGCCTTAAACAAGCTCCTCGTGCATGGTTTCAATGCTTTGCTACTTTTATTCAAACCATAGGCTTTATTCCTCCAAACCGATTCTTCTCTCTTTGTTTATCAGTCTCCTACTCACACCTGCCTACCTCTTGCTTTATGTTGATGATATCATTCTCACGGCTAGTTCTGATTCTTTTCTTCAACATACCATCTCTTCTCTCAATCGGGAGTTTTCCATGACAGATCTTGGTCCTCTTCATCATTTTCTAGGTATTCATGTTTCTCGCACAACATCTTCCCTCTTTCTTTCTCAACGATCATACATTTTGGACTTGCTTTCTCGTTCTGGTGTGTCTGATTGTCAACCCTCTCATACTCCAGCCGACGTTGGTGCTAAACTGTCGGCTGATGGTGATCCTCTTTCTGATCCTACTTTATATCGTAGCATCACTGGCGCTCTTCAATATGCCACTCTTACTCGTCCTGAAATCTCCTATTCTGTTCAGCAAGCCTGTCTCTTTATGCATGATCCTCGTGCTCCTCATCTGGCTCATGTCAGACGCATTCTCCGCTATTTAAAAGGCACTCTTGATCACAGTCTCCTTATTAATTCTTCTTCACCTACAAGCTTGACAGTTTATTCTGATGCAGACTGGGCAGGTTGTCCAGATACTCGACGATCTACATCCGGATTTTGCGTTTATTTGGGTGATAATCTTGTTTCTTGGTGTTCTAAAAGGCAGGTAACAGTTTCCAGGTCTTCTGCTGAGGCTGAGTATAGGGCGGTTGCTCACGCTGTGGCCGAGGCGGTGTGGCTACGGCAGCTTCTCGTTGAACTTCATCGTCCGCTCCCACGTGCTACCATTGTTTACTGTGATAACATCTCTGCAGTCTACATGGCTTCCAATCCAGTTCAACATCGTCGCACAAAGCACATTGAGATTGACATTCACTTTGTTCGTGAAAAGGTGGCTCTTGGTGAGGTTCGCGTTCTTCATGTTCCTACAAGTGCCCAATTTGCTGACATTTTTACCAAAGGACTCCCGACTGCATCGTTCACCGACATACGCTTCAGTCTCAACATTGTTTCACCTGACGTTGAGACTGCGGGGGGATCTTAGAGTATAAGTCTATTCGTATTGTAATCGATCTATATTAGTCTAGTCTTGGAGCCCAAGCTTTGTAATCTATATAAACAACCCTTGAGGCCCCGATCAATACAACAATTACTTCTCCAATATCTCAATCTATCAATAATATTTCGACGTATCGGTCGCTTGCGTGCCAACGAACTTACCATGTGCAGAGGAGAAGGCATGGCATACAAGGATGGCGAGGAGCAAGATCAGTGCGGCCTTGCCTCTCATCTGACTGCCGGATATGTGGCACATCATGTTTGAATGTTTGATAGATCTCGAAATACTACTCATGGGCTTGAGTCCAGCATTGTGCTATATATAGACCAGCAAGAGGTAGATATACAAGGCAGGCTACCAAATGCATTAACTGCATGGAGATATCTCAGCGCGTATATAGACGAGACACAACTGTGATAGTACCATATATTCAATTCTTTCCTAGTTTTCTTTGGTACTAATATTGGTGCCTTGTTATGGCTTGCTATGTAACGTCCAACATTAAAATGAGGACGCTGCTGTATGGCGCAATCCTCGTCCAGGGCACACACTTAATAAATGGAAAGTTTAAATCACTTGTTTCCCAAACAGAAAAAGAGAGATGTCGACTGTTCCCCCGGCTTAGCGATTGCCAACCTGGCTGAAACCCACCTCTCGCCTGTGCGATGCCTTTCTGAATCAATCTAATAGTAAAAAAAAAATAACAGCACAAATGCATAAAAGTTTAAAAAAATGCATCATTTTCGAACCAAGTGCCAAATCAAGTTTTGACTTCAACTTCAAGTTTCCAGTACAAAGATGATTTTCCATGATGGCTTGATAAGTTAAGTATTGTTCGGACTAAAAGCTCAAGCAAGCTTTTATTATATAGTTGACTGCATCTCATTAAAATGGTCAATAAACTTCTTTTTCAATTTTCGGAGAGGCAACGGTTATTTTTTCAAAATGTGTTATGGTAATGAAGTTTAAGCCAAAACATGTTTTTTCCACCACAAATAGACACATCCACCGCATCCTCTCCAAGAAAGACGCTTAGGGTTTCTCTTCCTTTTGCCGACGCCGCCGTTGGTCCGCCTCGCCTCGAGTTGGCTTAGGGCGATGGAGGCGCGGTGGACCCAGACCCTTGCCGGCGTGGAGGGATCTTGCTTCATTCTTAGGTGTTTTTGTGAGTTCGTTTAGGGTTTGTGTACTGCTTAGGAAGAACATGCAGTTACGGGTCCCTGAACATGGAATAAGGTTCTCCCCGCCTAGCCCCCATTCTAATGATGTGTCTAGCATCGTCGGGGGTGTGGAGGTGTGTCTCGCGAATCTCGCTGAATTTGGTCGGTACTAGCTAGTCTTCAGTGGATCTACTTGGATCATGTCTTTGTTCATCTTCGACCATATGTGGTTCGATCCTTTCAATCTATACTTCTCTTCATTGGTGATGGTTGTTTTTCTGGTGCGCTGGTCCTGTGGGGTCTTAGCATGATGACTTTCCGACTGTCTACTACAATCAGCTCCGGTGAGGAAGGGGCGATGAAGGCAGCGTGCCTTCAATGCTTCTACTCGTCGCTAGGTGGTCAACAGACATGAATGTAACTTTTGTTATTTCTATGTTCTTTATACTGCCATAGCATAATGAATAGATCGTAAGTTTCCTCGCAAAATTATATTGCTTTCGTGCAGTTTTCAGGGAACATATAGTTTCTCAAAAATAAAATAAGTTTGGGCAAGTTTATCAAACAATAATAAAAACATTTTCAATAAACAAGTACATTCATGATATTTATTTCGTATTGTAGATGTTTATTGCTTTTCATAAAGTTGATCAAATGTTACCTAAATTTCTTTAAGGCAAATCTATGCAGAGTAAATTAAAGGAGGGAGTAAAAACCAGCAAATAATACATAGGACTTCTTCGGTTCATCCCCCTCCCCGCCTATCAAATATCATGAATCTCGTAGCTACTAGGGGTATACCGAAGCACTCCTCAACAAGATAAAATTGAAAAATTTCCAGCACTGATGGATGATTGAGAACCCGATCATAAATAAGAATACACACATGGTAAGTGCCATAAAACAAGATAAAATATTAGCATTGGACACCGGAAACTAGACCACGCTACTACAAATTGACAAGAGGCAAGCCTTGCAAGTTCTTTTTTCGGCTCACATCTTTAATTCATCACACGCAATTTAGGAGGCCAAACCATCATAATAGGAGTGACATAAGTCAAACTTTGATCTTCTGGCTTCAGCTCATAAACTTTCTTTGCCGCCTTGCTCTTAATATCAAATAGGTATAGGACATCTTCTATGCCCAAGAAAACAAACTCAGAATTGGGCCCAACCGCATACACAGTAAAGAATGAACCATTCACACCCTTGAATTTTTTTTTTGCGGAAAAACTTCCAATCTATTCATCTTCAATCATGGCAGTACAACGAATACCAGAAATAAAAATTACATCCAGAATCGTAGACCACCTAGCGACGACTACAGGCACCGAAGCGAGCCGAAGGCGCGCCGCTGTCATCACCCCTCCATCGCCGGAGCCGGGCACAACTTTTTGTAGTAGGCAGTCGGGAAGTCGTCGTGCTAAGGCCTCATAGGACCAGCACCCCAGAACAGCAACCGTGGCCGATGAAAAATAACGTAGATCGGAAGGATCCAAACCGAAGACACACGAACGTAGACGAACAATGACGAGATCCGAGCAAATCCACCAAAGATAGATCTGCCGGAGACACACTTCCACACACCCACCAACGATGCTAGACGCACCGCTGGAACGGGGGCTAGGCGGGGAGACCTTTATTCCATCTTCAGGGAGCCGCCGCCGTCTCGCCTTCCTGAGTAGGACACAAACCCTAACAAGATTGAAAAAAACAACTAAAAACGGAGCCCTCCCGCCGGCCCTTGCCAGGATCCACCGCGCCTCCATGGCCCTAGGGCCACCGGAGACGAGGCGGACCTGCGCCGGCGCCGGCGAGAGGCACAAACCCTAACTTTCTTTCTTGGAAGAGAAGGAGGAGGTGGAGGAGGAGCCCTTATTTTTTTTTGGTCTTGATATTTGGATTTGGCTATTGTTGTATTGTTCACACATCCTTGAATTTGCAAGTTGGTATCATAGAATCAGCACATATCTCACGTAAACAAACAGTACCCTCAAGGAACCAGTTGGAGACGCCATTGTTATCCATCCTGTGAAGCCAGATCCGAAGTTGATATCCCTTTACATGGATTAAATGAAGACCAGCATCATGTGTAAGCGACAGATCAGTGTTTCGAAGGAGATCCATCTCTTCGGGGAGGTTCACCAGTGACAAAGATGAGGTCACAAGATCTAGCAGGAATAACTTATCATCAGTCATGCCCACACAGGCCGCCATATTATATAGAGAGCAGTTTTTTGTAGCACGAGCCACATGATACCCACTATCACAGCCATTCAATCTGGACTCTGGTGCATGTGGATGTGTGTGTAGATTCGAAAATTAAGAGACATCGTAGGCGCCCAACGCTCTGGCAAGGGCTGAGGCCCGTGATAGCGACCCAAGCTACAGTTTCTGTCACTATGGAGCACTGCGGTAGCTACAGTTCTACACAAATAAAAAAACACTCACTCTCCGATGGATGACCTGCTCTCTTGCTGGCTAGAAAGAATCTTTCCTCACAAAAAGCTCTCTCTTTTCTGACATGAAAATGTAATCTACATCCACATGTGCAAGCTCTGCACATGTTCTCTCTCACCTTCGTAAAATAAAACTTCCTTTCAAAAAAAAGAAAACTACCTCACATAACTGATCTATATCTCACTTATCTGATAAAAACGAGTCCTCTCTCTGTGTCACATGCTACTTCTCTCTTCAAATTTTGCAAAGAATGTTTTTCCCTCTTTGAGTCTCCCACGTAGGGACACTCTCTCTCTCTCAAAGAAACTTTCTCCATCAACTTTTTTCTCACTCTCACATGCTTTATCTGTCTTCACTTTTCCCCTGCAGCGTCACACTTTTCTATTAGCTAGCCCACTATTTCTCACTCTTTCACTGTTGCAGCAGGAGTGAGCCTAGTACACTGTAGCCATGCAATAAACAAAGGAACGGCTTGACCAGCAGGCAAGCCTATACCTACTTGTGATTACTGTTTAGCTGGACAGGACAAGGCACGAAGCTGCACAGCCTGTGATGCTCCCTTTCTGCACAAATCCAGAAGCAAACCCATGGTCCAGATAAGAGGTACCGGGGAGCTCGAGCTAGAAAGGAACTTTGCGTATTATATATCTTCCTGTCACCAATCAAACTAGGGAATAGCAGCAGTTTGATCTTAGGGATTTCAGTTACAACCGAAGAGTAGATGGCCGGGCCATCGTCTTTTAACAGAAACACATCCACGCTTGTCTGCTTCCCATTAGAGCCCAATGCCAAATGGAAGAAGGACACGTCCTCGCCGCCGCTGTTGGGGAGGATCTCATCAATGTCATAGTATGTGAAACCTTCATGGATGCTTGTTTTCTGAACCTGTGGGAGAACAGAAATGTTGCTCGGAACCATGAAGCAGACGAACCTACGCTCAGGACCGCACATCTCCATACAAGTTCTATTGGGATTTGTGTCTGACATATATCATAAATTGCGACGGGAATCATCAAGAGGCGCTTAACGGGTCTACAGGTGCTAATAAAACCTATGGCATGGCAATACTAGGGAATAAAATACTAGTAGCAGACTTGCTTTTGACGACGTGAGCTGTGTGCATGCGGCTGCACTGTTGAAGACTTTTTCTTATTTCGCATGTCCCACTCAAATCCGTTTGTGCACAGGATGGTTGCTTCAGAAATATAAACTACGTGTGTTCTTTTATTTGAAAAACAGAAGGAACAAACTTTGGAAAATAAAATGTTAGCAATCAACAAGATAGAGTTGCTGCAATCCTTGCTGCTTGTTTTTTTGTACAACATACAAATATCAATAGTATTTTCTGAAACTTTTGCAAGGGTACAATAACATCCAAATCTGCATGCACAAATTTTTGGATGACTTTTGTGTGTTGCTACGAATATATGAATTATTTTAATGCACCATGGTTATCTCCGTTTTACTATATATGCATGAACAGAATAATATATTTTAAAAAGTTCTAGGGCTTGGGCCGTTGGACTCCTGTATTACAATACATTGGTCAGTGTGCCAGCCCACTAAATTAAACAAAAGGAGCCTACCCAGGCCTATGAGTAGCCCTGGACAGATGGATTAAGTCAAACAATACAAAATCAAAGAAATTTGAATACTGACAAGGCTCGAATCCACATGAAAGTTGTATTAGATCGGACGGTGGCGAGCATATGTTCGGGTGAGCCATGGTCCAGAATCTCATCTCTCGTGGGAGAATGGGCATATCCCCCGCTGGGTTCAGGGGGCAGCGCACAATCCATTTTGGCTCGAGGTAGGATGTGAGCACGAGGAATCCATTGCAGCAACGAACGTAGAGACAGCGGAAGCCCAAAGTGTCCAGGTCAAAGCTAGCACGGCGGATGACGGTGGCGAGCTCTGGTGGCTGAGGCATCGGCACAAACCATGGGATTTTCGAACTCTTAGTGAGGATGTAGAAGCCGAGGAGGCGAGGCGGATGGAGATCGTGGAAGTGACGGAGGAAGACGGGGCAGAGGCGAAGCCAGCGCTTACAGACGAGGGCGGCGTGGACGAGGCTGGTGGGGAAGGCGGCGGAGGAGGATTTCGGAGAGGAGATCGTCGTCATCGAGCACGGCAGAGATGGCGGCGCCGGCACCCCTCTCCTTCCATCTTCGATATAGCTGGATGTGTACTGGGAGGGTACAGGATTTGGGGTTTAGGGTTTGGCTCCTGGACTTACAATTAATTGGCGCTGTTTTTTTCTATATAGGAATGGTTCAGGGCTGGTTTTGGTCCGTGAATAGCCCGCTGAGAAGGGCTTTCTTGTCTCTCTTCTCGTCCAAGACTTGTTTCTAATTTACCCTTTGTGAAATGTCAATTTTCACACCTATAGATTACCTAATTTTCGTGTCTTTCTTCTACGTATTGGAGGGTGGCAGAGGCGGAGACACACTGGATGTGTTTGATATTCGTGCTGGTGAGGGTTTCAGAGCTCGGGCACAAAGAAGGGAGAGGACTTTGATTCAGCGGCGACGCTGCTAATCTCGCCTCTGGTTTCTAGAAACAAGATCAGTTACGTATGCTGATACTGTCGTACTGCCATGACACAAAAATTATTATGCAGTATACTGTGTAAGGTGCACGAACAATGCATAGATCAAACTAGGGCACATGAGATCTTCATCGATGCATACATCAGTAACCCCCTTTACAGTAATATAAACCCAGGTGTACAGTTAACCAAACTCCGAATAAATATCGGTGGCATCACCAAACAATCAAATTTGCACACATCACCAAACAACCATATACACCATCAAATGCAGCTCTAGCTAAGAAAATACACACGATAGTTTGACAGGTTGAAACGAAACCATCTTGAACTCCGGTAAGTACAGACAAAAGCAAGCATGTAAGGTATAGAGCTGCATAACAAACATGGTATAACAGTTTACAACCATGTGTCAAACTCGTAGTGTTGTGGCCATTGCGCGTCTGGCACTGTGGCAGGCCCACGTACGCCTGCATTTTCAACTAGCTCTATTGGTAATGACACTTGATACCATTGTTCCGGTTACCTGATAAAAGCATACGGAAAAATAGCTTAACATTGCATAGCTTCAGGACAAATAAAATATTTTTTGAAACATCAAACAACTTTCAGTAATATTTCTGCAGAATCTGGCAGTGGAAGTATTTCCGAGAAGCATATAAGAAAATTTCCAAACTGTTTGGTCACTATTCATATCTCTACTGTTTCAAGTATTCATAAGAGGGAATTTAGGAGGCCAAACCATCATGAAGGGTCTGACTCTATATATGTATTTATCCTCTTGTGTCACCTCGTAAACCTTCTTTTCCGCCTTGCATTTAATATCAAACAGGTAGAGGACATCATTCTTCTCCAAGAAAAGAAACCCAGAATGAACCCCAACTGCATTTACCACAAGAGCAGAATCATCCACGGCCTCAAACATATCATATGATTAGCACATATCTCACGCAAACAAATGGTATCTACAACAATAATTAACCAGTTGGGGAGGACATTCTTATCCATCGTGTAGAGCCAGATGTGAAGCAGGGATCCTTTCACATGAATCAAATGTACCCCAAAATCATTTGCAAGCGACATGCCCGTGGTGTGAAACTCCTCCTCTGGGAGGTCAACTAGCGACAACCGTGACGACGCAAGATCAAGCAAGACTAACTTATAAATGCCACTCACACAGGTTAGATTACAGATCCTTTCACCCACAATCAAACTACGCAATAGCAGTCCAATTCGACAGAATCCAGTTACAGAGGAAGAGTAGATGGCCCAGTGCAGAGATAGTCTTGTAACACATAGACATCCAAAACGGATTGCTGCTCGTTATGCCCTATTGCCAAATAGAAACTGGACAGGCCATGGCCGCTGCTCAGGGGGCTGAGGCAACAGCACAAACCGCGGGGCGCGGACGGCAGTCTCGCCGTAGAACACTAGCCGGCTTGGTGGGTGAAGGTCGCTGAAGCGGCGGAGGAAGGCGGGCGTGGAGGCGAGGCGGAGCCACCGCTTGCAGACCAGCGCGGTGCGGACAAGGCTGGCAGGGAAGGCGACCCGCAGGAGGATCTCCCCGAGGAGATCGTCGTTGTCGAGCACGTGGGAGATGGCCGGCGCTGGCGCACCCTCTGCTTCCATCTCCGCTCTAGCTGGATGCGTACTGGGAGATTGGCAATTGGGTCTCCGATTTGGGTTTAGGGTTTTACGTTTACTTGGTTCAGGTTTTTTTTTTCTTTTATTTGCGGAACGGCTCAGGGCAGGTTTTTGACCCTTAAATAGTCCGTTTAATATTCTTCCTCGTCCAGGATTGGTTTCTAATACGTGAAAAGTGAAATTTTCACACCAAAATTATCTCCTTTTTTTTAATATCGTGTCTTTCTTCTACACATTAGAGGGCGTGGCAGAGGCCAAGACACACTTGGGTTTCGGAGCTCGGGCACGAAGAAGGGAGCATGGAGGGATGACCTGATTCGATGGTAACAAGATTGGTTGAGATTTGCTGATAAAGTTAGGCAGATGGTTCATGTACCCGTTGTTACGGCCGTCACACAATATTGTGCTTTGCTCAAACGTTACGCTATAATTAATGGAAGTAGAAGGTGCAGAACAATGTATGGATCAAACTGGAGCACACCAGATATATTCATCCATAAGTAAGTATTTCAGATACCCATCACTTTACAGAAACAAAACCATGTCATACATAGCTACCCCATCGTGGGCAAGGCCATGACGAGGAGTGGAGGACGTGCGTGTTGACAGGGAAAATCACACGCACGTATTGCTACACTCGTGCACTACTTATCAGTATTCCACCCCGCGCAGTCTTGGCGTCGGGGTTGGAGACGCAAAGGCTGCAGCCGAAGTCGCCGAAGACAGGGCCAGGGAGCCCCTTGGTCATCACGTCGGCGAGTTGGTGCGATGTTGGAACATGCATGACGCGAAAATCGCCAAGAGCCACGCGTTCATGGACGAAGAGGATGTCGAGCTCGATGTGTTTGGTGCGGCGGTGATGGACGGGATTGCTGGAGAGGTAGACGGCGGAAACATTGTCGCAGTAGACGACGGTCGCCGCGCGCACCGTGCACTGCAGTTCACCAAGAAGCTGCCGGAGCCAGATGCACTCGGCAACGGCGTTGGCGACACCACGGTACTCCGTTTCAGCACTGGAGCGGGAGATAGTCGCTTGCCTCTTGGATGACCAGGAAACAAGGGCGTCACTGAGAAAAACGCAGAACCCAGAGGTAGATCGCCTGGTGTCAGGGCAGCAGGCCCAGTCAGCGTCGGTGTAGGCGCGGAGTTCCAGCGACGCCGATGCTCGAAGATGAAGACCAAGTGAGATCGTCCCGTGCACGTAGCGAAGTACGCGTGTAACACCCCGGAAGTAACTTTCCATATTTGTAACTCCAACTCTTGCCATTTTCGGCATTGTGATATGGTATTCCCTCCGTGGTTGGGTTTTTCTTCTTTTTGCATTTTGTCCATGTTATGCATTTTATATCATGTCATCATGTGCATCGCATTTGCATACGTGTTCGTCTCATGATTCCGAGCATTTTTCCCGTTGTCCGTTTTGTAATCCGGCACTCCTATCTCCCCCGGCGGCCCCTTTTACGTTTTTCCGTGAGCGGGTACTAAACCTTCTCGGAATGGACCGAGGTTTGTCAAGTGGCCTTGGTATACCACCGGTAGACCACCGGTCAAGTTTCGGGTCATTTGGAGCTCGTTTGGTACTCCAACGGTTAACCGCACCCTCGCAAAGGCCTCTTTTAAGTTGCAGCCCAACACTCTTTCAAAACAGCCCAATAACCCATCTAAGTCACTTCCATGCTCTCCGTCGTTCGATCACGATCGTGTGGGCGAAAACTACACCTCATTTGGACTCTCCTAGCTCCCTCTATGCCTATTTAAACATCTCCCACGTCCAAATCCGGGTCTTCTTCCTCCCGAAACCCTAGCCTTCCTCCCTCCGCGCGCCGGACACGTCCGCCGACGTCCGGATGAAACCCGCGCCGCCGCCCTCGGCCAATCCGTGTGTGCCACGTGGCCGCCGCCGCCGCCCGCGCCTTGGCCCGCCCAGCCAGCAGAGGCCCTCCCGCCCGGTCGCCGCCGCCGCTTCGCCCGCAGGCGCGCCGAAAGCCAGCGCCCGAGGCGCCTCGCCGCCGCCGCCCGACCGGCTCCCGCCGTGCAGCGCCCGCGGCACTCCGTCGCCAGCGCCGCCACCGAAGTCGCCGCCTCGTCCGCCTCGCCCGCCTCGCCGGCGACCTCACCCGTCGGCCCCGGCCCCGTCTCCCTCCTCCTCCTTGCCCGGGGCGAGCTCCGGCGAGCCGCCGCCGCCGTCGCCCCGATCGGATCCGGCCCGATCCCGATCCGGATCCCGTTCGGTTGACTTTCTTCCCCCCTAAATTCGTCCAAGTTTTTCATCCGGTGATAATTTGTGGCAATTTCAACGCATCATAACTTTGCATCTGTAGCTCCGTTTCGTGCGTATAATATGTCAAAATGTTTGACTCGAAGAGTAGATCATTTCATCTCATTGCATCATTTTCATTTGAGCTCATCTTGATGCCCGAAATGCTGTTAGAAGAGGGCTATGTGATGTTAGTTTCTGTTTCTTAACAGAACATGCACTTTTGTTATTTTTGCTATGATTGATGTGTGCCCCCTATGAATTTTCGTCCTACATGTGTTTTGTAATATGCCATGTCATCTTTCCAGGGGTGTATGCCATGCATTTTTGTGATCTATGTTGTGACTAGCACAAGCATGCAAAGTAGGCTACCTGATGTTGATGTTTTCAGCTTTGTTTTGCTGATATTTTGATGCCATGTTAACTTGATGCTACCGAAAGATCCATGCATATTTTGATACACTTCATTAAGGATGTTTTGAACATATGGTTATGCTCTATCCATCCACGCCTTTGTTTGCAATTATGGAGTGCCATAGCTTGAGTCAATCGAGCTCTACTTTTGCTATAAAATGTTTCCTGGCAGATTGTTTACATGTTATTCAATTTTGCCAAGGTTGTTGTGGTTGATCCGTGTATGCTATGATGTTGTTCTTGCCATGTATATCTTCTATGCCATGTCTTCTTGATGTATGTATGCTTAGTTTATCATATAAGGCTCTGTAGTGAGTGCTTTGAGCTCTCAAACATGCCTACTTGTTATCTGTTTTTGACATGACATGTTGCTGAATCTGTTAACGAAACTTGCGATATTGACATGGGTGTTACTATATTTTCTGATCCTTTTTGGCTTATGATCAGTAAGGGACTTTTGTTCTATGCTTTGAGTAGATTCATACCATGCCTTGTTTTGCTATTATAAGTTCCTGTAGCATGTTGTTTTCTTGCTCTGAACATTGCTACCTGATGCTGTTTTTGCCATGTCCAGCCTGATATTTTTTGCACTTTTGCCATGCTTGTTTGAACCTGTTATGATGTGATTTAGCCGTAGCTCAGTGATCATCTTTTGTCAAGCATCTTGAGTAGATCACTGCCATATACTTTGTTGGTACGTTTGGGTGCAGTAGCTTAATTTCTTGTTACTTGCTAAGTGGTATCATGCTGTTAATGGCAGATTTGTGCCATTCTTGTTTTGCTTGTCATTTGCAAACCGTGCATCCGATTCCGGTGATCTTTATATCGATTTCAACCGAAATCATCTCATCTTTCCAGTGGCATACTTGGTTTGCCAAGTTGATGCCTGGTTCATCATTTTCCTTCCGGAGCGCGCATACGCATTGCATATCACATCTCGCATATCATGCCAACTATTGCATCATGTTACTTGTGCATTGCACCGTGATTTATTGTGGTTCCTTTGTTTGTGTTCTTGCTTTGGGTAGAGCCGGGAGACGAGTACGTGTACGAGGAACCTGTTGAGAACGCTTACGAGGATCAAGCTTTCGATAACTTTGAGAACATTGCAGGCAAGATGACCATACCCTCGAAATCACTTCTATCTTTGCTATGCTAGATGCTCGCTCTTTTGCTATGCCTATGCCACGATGCCTACCACTTGCTATATCATGCCACCCATATTGCCATGTCAGCCCCTAACCATCCTTTCCTAGCAAACCGTTTATTGGCTATGTTACCGCTTTGCTCAGCCCCTCTTATAGCGTTGCTAGTTGCAGGTGAAGCTGAAGTTTGTTCCTTGTTGGAACATGGAGATGTTGTTCCTTTTTGGAACATGTTTACTTGTTGGGGATATCACAATATATCTGCTATATTTAATGCATCTATATACTTGGTAAAGGGTGGAAGGCTCGGCCTTATGCCTGGTGTTTTGTTCCACTCTTGCCACCCTAGTTTCCGTCATACCGGTGTTATATTCCTTGATTTCGCGTTCCTTACCCGGTTGGGTGATTTATGGGACCCCCTTGACAGTTCGCTTTGAATAAGACTCCTCCAGCAAGGCCCAACATTGGTTTTACCATTTGCCACCTAAGCCTTTTCCCCCGGGTTTTCGCGAGCCCGCGGGTCATATTTATTTAACCCCCGGGCCAATGCTCCTCTGAGTGTTGGTCCAAACTAGAGCACCGTGCGGGACCATTCCTTGGCAACTTGGATTACGTCGGTTCCTGTACGCTTCGCTTATCCGGTGTGCCCTGAGAACGAGATATGTGCAGCTCCTATCGGGATTTGTCGGCACAATCGGGCGGCTTTGCTGGTCTTGTTTTATTGCTGTCGAAATGTCTTGTAGTCCGGGATTCCGAGATTGATCGGGTCTTCCCGGTAGAAGGAATATCCTTCGTTGACCGTGAGAGCTTATAATGGGCTAAGTTGGGACACCCCTGCAGGGTATTATCTTTCGAAAGCCGTGCCCGCGGTTATGAGGCAGATGGGAATTTGTTAATATCCAGTTGTAGAAAACCCGAAGTTGATCTTAATTAAAATACACATCAACCGCGTGTGTAACCGTGATGGTCTCTTCTCGGCGGAGTCCGGGAAGTGAACACGGTGTTGGAGTAATGTTTGACGTAAGTAGTTCAGGATCACTTCTTGATCGCTACTAGCTTCACGACCGTGCTTTGCTTCTATTCTCGCTCTCCTTTGTGAATGTAGCCACCATATATGCTAGTCGCTTGCTGCAGCTCCACCTTACAACTCTGTCCCTCCTATAAGCTTAAATAGTCTTGATCTCGCGGGTGTGAGATTGCTGAGTCCCCGTGACTCACAGATTCTACCAAAACAGTTGCAGGTTCCGACGATGCCAGTGCAGGTGACGCAACCGAGCTCAAGTGGGAGTTCGACGAGGAACGTGGTCGTTACTATGTGTCTTTTCCTGACGATCAGTAGTGGAGCCCAGTTGGGACGATCGGGGATCTGTGTAGCATTTGGGGTATCTTCTTTCATTTTGGTTCCGTAGTCGGACCTTGAGTGTAATCTGAATGATGGATGTTTATTTATGTATTGTGTGAAGTGGCGACTGTAAGCCAACTATGTATCTCTTTCCCTTATGTATTACATGGGTTGTGTGAAGATTACCTCACTTGCGACATTGCTTTCAATGCGGTTATGCCTCTAAGTCGTGCCTCGACACGTGGGAGATATAGCCGCATCGAGGGCGTTACAACGCGCTTGAGCAGCACGTTGTGACACTCGCACGGGTCATGCATGTGAAGGCAGAGTTGTTGCACAGCGTAGGACAGCTCTGGCCTTGTGAGAGTTAGGTACTGCAGGGCTCCGGCCAGACTGCGGTACTGGGTGGGATCGGCGACGCGAGGCCCGTCAGCGGCCGGTAGCTTGGCCTTGGTGTCCACCGGAGTTGGAGAGGGCTTGCAGTTGTCCATGCCGGCACGCTCCAGGACGTCCTCCGCGTACTTGGACTGGGAGAGGAAGAAGCCAGAGCGCGTCCGCGTGACATGGATGCCGAGGAAGTAATGCAGTGCGCCGAGGTCCTTCATGGCAAACTCCCCAGTGAGGCGCGCGACCACATGTTGAAGAAGCGCGTCGGAGGAGGCAGTGAGGACGATATCATCAACGTAGAGCAGCAGGAAGGCCGCGTCAGAGCAGCGCACGAAGGTGAACAGAGAGCTGTCCGAGCGGGTCGCCGTGAGCCCGATGGTGGCGAGGAAGCTGGCAAACCGAAGAAACCATGCCCGCGGGGCCTGCTTCAGTCCGTACAGAGACTTGGACAGGTGGCAGACATGGTCAGGCTTGTGCGCGTCGATGAAGCCGGCGGGTTGCATGTAGTAGACCTCCTCCTGGAGCGTGACGTGCAAGAATGCGTTCTTGACATCAAGCAGGTGTAGAGGCCACTGGCCGGACGCAGCCAGCGTGAGGACGGTGCGTATAGTGGCAGGCTTGACGACGGGGGAGAAGGTCTCGCCGTAGTCCACGCCCGCGCGCTGGTGAAAGCCGCAGATGACCCAGCGCGCCTTGTAGCGTTCGAGCGAGCCGTCGGCGCGCGTCTTGTGACGAAAAACTCATTTGCCTGTGATCACGTTAGCTCGAGCGGGACATGGAACTAGGTCCCAGGTACGGTTGCCGACGAGAGCGACATATTCCTCCTGCACGGCAGCCACCCAGTTGGGGTCGCGAAGGGCGCCGCGAACGGAGCGCGGGAGCGGCGAGATAGTCGACGAAGAGTTGTCGGCGGTAGAGGAGACGCAGACGTAGTCGGCGTCGTACTGATGGTTCCGCTTGACCGTGCCAGCGCGCGCCCGCGTGACGATAGGTGAGCGCGAGGAGGACGAAGGCGCCGCAGCAGGCAGGGGAGGAGCGGCCGTAGTGGAGGCTGGGGCGCGACCGCTCAACGGAGAGGCAGGCGCGCCATTGGATGAAGATCCAGCGGACGCGTTTAAATCTCCGGAGCTCGCGCCAAGCGACACGGCTGAGGAAGCGTGGGATATCGATCCGACGGTGGAGTTTGAATCGGGGCGATGGGCGCGCAGAGAAGGGGTGATCAAGGCAGGATGAGAAGCGCGTCGTTCATGAGGAAGGGCGGGCTCGTGGAGTGGTTGGACAGGCACGGGAACCAGACACGGCGGAGGCACGGCGGGAGGAACGACGGGCTTGACAACAGCGGCGAAGGGAAGACGTGCTCATCAAAACGGACGTGGCGGGAGGTGAGGACTCGGCGTGTGGTGGGATCGTAGCAGCGGTAACCGCGATGATCAAGTGGATAGCCGAGGAAAACGCATGGCAGGGAGCGAGGCTCGAGTTTGTGGCGCGCCATGGAGGTCGTGTTGGGGTAGCACAAGCACCCAAACACTCTGAGGAGGGAGTAGTCGGGGGAAGTGCCGAGCAGCAGCTCGTGTGGTGACCGCGGGGACGTGCCCGAGCACGGTTTGTAGTTGAGAAGCAAGGTGGCTGTGGCGAGGGCTTCAGCCCAGAAGCAAGTTGGCATTGAGGCGTGAAAGAGTAGCGAGCGAACGCTGTCGTTCAGTGTGCGCAGAACGCGCTCCGCCTTGCCATTCTGCTGGCTCGTGTAGGGGCAAGAGAGGCGAAAAACCGTGCCATGTTGCGTGAGCAGAGAGCGTAGGGGGAGGTTGTCAAACTCGCGCCCGTTATCAATTTTCATAGCGAGGATGGGGCGCTCAAATTGTGTCTGAACATAAGCATAAAATGCAGAGAGAATGGCAAGCACTTTAGATTTGTTTCGAACTGGAAAGGTCCACACATAGTGAGTGTAGCTATCAAGCACGACAAGGTAATAGTGAAAACCGGAAAAGCTACTGACCGGCAATGTCCAAAGATCTAGATGCAGAATTTAAAAAGGAAAATAGCTACGATTTTGTGAATCAGAGAACGGTACGCGTGCGTGTTTGCCCAGACGACACGCACGGCAGCTATGACTTGACGACGGGTGGCAGGTGAACTGGGTGTGACGGAGTGCTCGCCGAAGCGCTTCTTCTCCAGGGTGCCCGAGCCGTTGGTGCCAGAGCCCCACGGTTGCGACGCCGGCGAAGGGAGGAGCGGAGACGGTGGGAAAGCCAGAGGTCACACGGTAGAGATCACCAGTGGAGTCACATCGCAGAATCGCCCAGCGGGTGCGGATGTCCTTGACAGAAAAGCCAATTTCATCAAACTCAACAGTAACTGGGTTTTCGCGAGTGAGTTTTCGAACAGACAGTAAGTTCTTAAGGATGGACGGCGATAGAAGAACATTACGGAGACAGAGAGGGCTGGTGGTGGTGATGAGAAAACCATAGCCAGTGTGGGTGACTGGGAGGCAGTCACCACTGCCAACAATGATCTGGAGAGAATTGGAAGGACGGAGGGAGTGAAGATTACCCGCGTTGGAGGTCATATGCGCCGTCGCAGCACTATCCATGTACCAGTCCGAGGTACTCCCTGACGGTGGAGAGGTAGTGGACGCAGTATGGAGAGCGGTCTGCAGCGGCCCCATGTTCCAGGGCTAGCTGCGGCGGTGGAGGCTGGGGCCCGGTGCTAGAGCTCGCACCGGGGTCACCGTAGGAGTAGTCAGGTGCAACGTAGGGGAAGTAGCCGTATGGCGAGGGCGTCGGGGGCACGAGGCCGGTGAGGTACGCCTGCTGATGCGGAATGCCAGGGCGAGGACCGAGAACGCCAGCGCCAGTAGCACGCCACGGCATGGGCCACGCCTGGACCAGCCCGTCCAGGAGTTGGCGCCAGGTGCGGCGCCAGGTAGGGCCGCCGGGGGTGCTGGTGGCGTGGAGGAGGAAGATGCCCCCCAGAGCCCCGGCCACGGCGACGACCACGACCGCGCCCACGCCCAAAGTCTACTGGTGGAGAAGGGGCGGGCGCCGGAGTGGGCGGACGGGGCGCAGGCGGCTGAGTCGGCGCACGCGTGGCAAGCAGAGCGTGCGCAGACTGCTGGCGCGCGGACTGCTCCGCGCGATGCTCCTCCAGGAGAAGGAAGGAGCAGGCCTGCAGAAACGTCGGCAGTGGCACACGGGAGGTGAGGTGGGGAATGGCGTGGTGGTACCGTGAACTGAGCCCGCGCAGCATGTTGAAGAGCTGCTGAGTGTCGGTGATCGGCTGCCCGAGGTCACCGAGCTGGTCGGTGAAGGACTTGAGGCGAGCGCAGTACTGCATGACGGTGAGATTGCCTTGGACAACGGCGTGGTACTCGGCGTCGAGGTAGACTGCGCGCGAGAGCTGGTTGTCGCGGAAGATGCTCTCGATCGCAGCCCAGAGAATGGCCGCCGTGTC